>JAQFVV010012511.1:3331864-3967776 GCA_028023455.1 Epiperipatus broadwayi
ATTTTAATATTAGAAAAAGCTTATTGTTATTTGATGTAAGAACAGGAGATTGAGATATCAAAAACAGAAGACAAAATGGAATAAGAATTTGGATTATAGATATGGTTTATGTGAAGATGAGAGGGAGAATATTGAACATTTATTTTTGGAGTATAGGATGTTGAAAATGGGAGAAACTTATACTTAAAAGGAATGAAAGAGGTAAAGATTTTGTAATTTTTGATGAAGTCTTTACCAATGTGAGAATAGGATAGTAGAATTGTTTACTTAACAAGAACTGGATAGTAAATGTGTACTTAATAAAAACTAAGTTTCAAGTAGAATAACTAAGAACAATATCATTGTTGTATTGGTAGAGTTTTACAGTATTGTGCATTGAGAAGAAACTATGAAGTGTTTCAGATAACTGACTATGTATTTATTTGAAAAAGGTGAATAGGAAGATAGGAATTTTTACTACCAAATCTGACTAAGGGATAAATTTGATTAAGGTTTGCTGGATCAACATGAAAACAAATGTATTTGAAAGGAGTAATGTGACTTTTATTAATGTGAGTAATGTATTCATTAATAATAATTTATTTAATTAAGAGTATATTTAATTTGCTAAATAGAGGAAATAAAATATTGAATTATTTAAATTTATAAAAAAAATTGTTGTCCACTAAATTGATTGAGAAGAGTATGTGATTTAAGAATAAAAAATAAAATATTTGAAAATAAAGTAAAGAAGAAATATATAAAGAAAATAGAATGGAAAAGGATATGAAGAATGATGTGAATTTGAACATCATTGCAAATATAGAGAAGAGCAATTGGAATATAATATTTATAAACAGTTATATGAAAACAATATTTAAATGAAATGTTAAAGGTGTTAATGTAGAAATTGGATTGACAAATATTGAAGGAAATAATGAAGTAAATAATTGGAATGAAGATGGGGAAGTTTGGTAGAGAGAAAGTTAAATATGAAAGCAATGTTGAAAAATTATTTGCAGATGGGAAAAATAATGTAAAACCAGCAAGCATCACATGATCACATCTCCAATACTAGCACATAATTGTTTATAAACAAAGCAAAGCAAAACTCCATATAGTAGTGCCACCTGTGCTAAACAGAGTAATCAATGGATGCCAGAAGGCTTGTGCATAAAATCCCTATCTAATGCCTACTCATCCATTATCCCCAGACTAGTTTCTGGCTTGTGGCCTTCGTCAGTGAGGAGCTTTGGATCTGAGAGCACTGCATCTAGATCTTAGGATCTAATGCAACCCTCTAGCAACCACCTTTTATCTCTACTTAACTACAAAACCATGAGCATGAAATTGAAAACACAAAAAATATTTTCAATCTAAGCTCAATATATATGGGTCTGAACTCAGTTCAGCACCCATACATTTTGGTGTCTTTGGCTCTTTAACAACCATAGCCACCACTACCCCATTAGGCAGGATTGGTGTTAAACCAGCAAGCATCATATGATCACATCTCCGATACTAGCACATAATTATTTATAAACAAAGCAAAGCAAAACTCCATATAGTAGTGCCATCTGTGCTAAACAGAGTAATCAATGGATGCCAGAAGGCTTGTGCATAAAATCCCTATCTAATGCCTACTCATCCAATATCCCCAGACTAGTTTTTGGCTTGTGGCCTTCGTCAGTGAGGAGTTTTGGATCTGAGAGCACTGCATCTAGATCTTAGGATCTAATGCAACCCTCCAGCAACCACCTTTTATCTCACTACAAAACCATGAGCACAGGTGGCACTACTATATGGAGTTTTGCTTTGCTTTGTTTATAAACAATTATGTGCTAGTATTGGAGAATGTGATCATGTGATGCTTGCTGGTTTAACACCAATCCTGCCTAATGGGGTAGTGGTGGCTATGGTTGTTAAAGAGCCAAAGACACCAAAATGTATGGGTGCTGAACTGAGTTCAGACCCATATGACTATATAAGCTATTGAGCTTAGATTGAAAATATTTTTTGTGTTTTCAATTTCATGCTCATGGTTTTGTAGTTAAGTAGAGATAAAAGGTGGTTGCTAGAGGGTTGCATTAGATCCTAAGATCTAGATGCAGTGCTCTCAGATCCAAAGCTCCTCACTGACGAAGGCCACAAGCCAGAAACTAGTCTGGGGATATTGGATGAGTAGGCATTAGATAGGGATTTTATGCACAAGCCTTCTGGCATCCATTGATTACTCTGTTTAGCACAGGTGGCACTACTATATGGAGTTTTGCTTTGCTTTGTTTATTAAAAATAATGTAATTGAGGAATAATTGGGATATGGCAAAATAATGATAAGAAAGGAGATAGTTTTGGGAATTTTTGTTAAAGAGGATGTTTTATAAGAAAATTTAAGAAACTTATGTGAATCAGAATTAGTGTAATTATAAGTAAATTGATGTCTAAAGTGTGGAATAATATATTTACATGTTGGAAATGGAGAAGATGTGAGAGAAAGTGGACTGAGAATAGTTGCAAATATTTATTTAGCGATGTAAACAAATTTAGATAGAATAAGTAAGATGTTGATTGTAAGTGATATGAATAGACACATTAAAGAAATCATTGAAAATAAGAATATGAATTGATTAGTATGAAGAGAATGAATGAGTAATGTAGGATGATTAAAAATTTGAATCAAATTTACAAAGATGAATTTATATAATTAAGAAATGAATTGAACTTTATTATTGATTATGAGTTTAGTAATGAGGAATAAATGTTAAGATTAAAAAGAATTGAGAAGAGTAAGTGAAAAACATGACTATTGGAAATTTTAGTGAAGTTTATATAAAGAATTTACATTGAAGAAGAATTTCAAGTGCTGCATATTTTTGATTATGTGTTGATAAATAAGGAATAAATGAGAAGAATAAATTTTAATGAATTTAAGTTTTTGATAAAAAAGAATAAAAAAATGGTGTGTAATTTTATGTTGATTGAATTAAAATCAGATGGAAAATTATATATTGAAGATTATAGAAAGATTAATGGGGTTGGATGGGAGATAAGGATTGAATCTAAATTAAGTATGTTTAACAATTCCTTGAAGAAATTATAACAGATAGTAAATTTAAAATTTATGGGCAGTGGAACAAATAGTCAAAAGGTAGCAAATGAATATTTATTTAAAGTAAATAGGAATTCTGTAATTAGAAAAGATGGAGAATATATACTTTAGAAAATGGAAAAGAAAAAGAATACATTTTAATTGTATGAGGAATCTCATTGTTATAGGAGGATGTAAAGATTAGATGTAAAAATCATTAGAGAAAAAAGATATAATTAGAAAGTCATTAGAAAAGATGTAGGTAGAATGTAAATATGATATGAACATATTGATTAAGTAAGTTAACTGAAGTATTTAATAGTGACTGTAGGATGGTGGTGAAAAATTATGATGATATATTGGGAAAATAATTAGAAAAAAAAAGACTGTTATTATTTTAAATATAGAGAAGAGAGAATGTAGGAATATGGGAAAACTTGAAAAAGTATTGGTTTGTAATACAAACCTTATCTGATAAGGCAATAGATAGAGTAAAAAAGAAAGCAAGAAGAATAGTGGATTTGGCAGTATAAATGTTTTGGAAAAGTATATTAGATTGATTAAAGAAAAAACTATGATTGTAGAGGAAAGGACAGAACTTTCCATACTGTAGTGCCACTCAATGCAAGCCAGAGTAATCAATGAATGCCAGAAGGCTTGTGCATAAAATCCCTATCTAGTGCCTACTCATCCAATATCCCCAGACTAGTTTCTAGCTTGTGGCTTTCATCAGTGAGGAGCCTTGGATCTAAGAGCACAAGCCTTCTGGCATCCATTGATTACTCTGGCTTGCACTGAGTGGCATTATTTTATGGAAAAGTTTGCCTGTTTTAAAAACAGTTATGAGCAAGCATAAGAAATAGTGATCATGTGATGTTTAGAGCAAAGGAAAGGTGAAAATTATATTATGGATATAAAGAAAAAGTTTTAAACTCATATAGTTGTAAATCAATATTTCTTGTCTTCATAACTTATAAAATATTAATATATCTAATATTGAGTGAAATTAGGGATTGATATTTTGGAAGAAATTCACAATGAATTTTATGCAAAGGTAATATTTTTATAATTTGGTAGTTGAGTGAAATGTGTTTAGAGAAAAACAATTATTTATAGCAATTTTAAGTATAGGAAAAAAAAATATGGTAGAGTTGAAAGAAATATGAAATTATTTAAAATTTTGGAAATAGTTTTGGAGTTGTTAAATATGATTAAGGATCTTTACAAAAGTAATTTTACAAGTACTATCTGGGAATATAGAATAAAAGAAGGTTAAAACTAAAGTGAAATATTATTATTTATCTTCAGCATTATTATTTATTTTTTGAAAGAAAATAGAGATGAGGTTCAAAGTTGGGATTTTTATAGAAATCAAGAAAATATGAAACATAATAGTTTTTTTTTTGCATATGGATGGAATATTTTCGAAAATATATTGAAGAAATGTGCAGAGATAGATAGAAACACAAACATTAAAATCACTGGGAAATTTAAGTTATTAGTTTTTAAGGGGAGAAGTAAGAGTGAAGGATGGAAAATGGGAGATATATTTCTTGGAGAATTAGAAGACTAGAAATGTTTGGGTACTTGTTAAATAGATAAAAAGAATTATGTGGATATCTGGGTATTAGAAATGAAACAAGAAGTAAAGAATAGGTTGGAGTTGTTTAAAAATTTGGCATATTTTTAATATAAAAAATAAAGATATAGAATAGTGTGGGAATAATAGGAATTATATATTTGGAAGTCAGGCATTCTGTAGTGTTTCAAGAATACAGAAGCAATAGATAAATAAACTTTGAATGAATAATTGTGGACAGCAAGTGAGACTACTAAGGAGGGAAATGGATTTGTAAAATATAAAATATTGTTTATTTGGATTATATATAGAGTGAGTAGCAAATACAATGAATTATAAGAGTTTTACAATATCGACAATTAGTAGATAATGTAATGACTGTGATGAAAAAATTTTTAATTGCTTAATTATGAGGGATTATAAATGAGGCAGATAACTTGGCAAGAGAAAATGAGAATTGATAAACACAAGTTTAAAATTTTATAGAAACAAAAAGTATATAAAGCTTAAAAATGGCAGAAAGAACTTATTATTACTTAGGATGTAGATGGGGATATTAGATATGAAAGAAAGGTGGCAAAAATTTAAATTCTAAACATAAATTATATCTGATGGAGGGGAGAATATGAAATTATTTATTTATGGAGTGCAGAATGTTGTAAGATGGGAGGAATAAAAGAGAAAAAAAATATTTTGTAGGTTTTTAAGTTTTTATAATATGACAAAGAAATATGATGAAGTATTAGAATTAGCAAAATATCTGCTATTAAAATATAATATGAGAAGAAAAGTTAAGTAGTAATGCTGCCAACAGAAGGATCTGTTGCAGTGGATTGTGTGTATGTGTGAAATCGATGGGAATGTAGTAGTTATTTGAAAGGAATTAAAAGGATGGAATATTTAACAAGAATATTAGAATTTTTGCACTCATAAATATATATGCATAGAAACTTTTGTTTTCATCTAAAAGAAAATCATTTTATATTCAATCTATAGATAATATTTATTTCTGTATATAGAAAAAAATATATTTTTTAACTTGGAATAAGCTGATTATAAAAATACTATTTCTAAAATGCAAAAAAATAATATTTTATAGCAAATTATATGTGGTTAAAAAAAATCATGTATTTATATACTTTGGGAAAAGAATATCTACTTCTATACATATTCAATCTAGTACTGGCTCACTTTTCTTTGGTCATGATAAATCTTGCAATTTTGTATTTACCTTTAACCCAGATCAAACAAGAATGTTAAATGAAGAAAGACATCCTAAAATAAGAAAAAAATAGAGGCAATTTTTATAAACAAACTTTAAGATTGTATAGTAAATAGACATTCCTGTAATATCGAATAACAATAGTTATTAGAAAATCTTGTGATATCTATTTTTTTTTGTCTATGTGACTTCAATTGATAATGATTACAATGCAGTTGAAAGTACTTCTGCTTAATTTACATATTATTATTGATATTATTTACTGTTATTATAATTTAAAATTTGCATATAGAATATTTTTAATGGATAACTTATTTTATATATATATATATGTAAATATTTTCTATGTATGTATTGCATTTTTATATTTATATGCATATTTTAAGTCTATATAAATTGATATTAAAAATATGTATATTTTTTTATAGGTAATAATAATGATAGCATTCAGATGATAAAAAATTATGAGGAACAATTTTTTAGAAATTCTAAATTATTCAGGTAAATTTTTTAATTATATTTTAGTTTATGTGTTAATATATATGTAATATATATCATTTATTAGAACCAATGAATTTTGGTTTTAATAAAAATGACTAAATTTATTGCAAGTTAATTTGTCTATTTTGTATTTCTGTTCCACATTTCTCTCTCTCTCTCTCACACACGCACATACACACATATACATACTTTTTTGTATAAATATATTGTACCGGGTCGAAACGCTGAAACCACCTACTTATACGTATATATAAGTTTTGGCCGGTTTCAAACTCCTTCATAATACATTTATAATCTTATAAAGGTTACGTTCGAGCAAAATGGGAGATCTTATTGATAGCTTTAACTATCAACAATGGCCCATCTCGGCTGCTAGATCCAAACCCCTACTATCCAAATATTTTATTTGTTTCGGGGTAAACCCCGGGGCGCCAGCTAGTCTGAAGACTAACATATTCGGGCAGTAGGCTCATAATCCAGCGCTCGAAACAATTCCCTTAACTAGCCCAGTCTAATTTTAATCAGTAATAAAATATTGGTACGAAGAGATTGATAAAAAGAATTGACCGACAGATAAAGTTTAAATTTAAAGACAATTTATTTTAATCAACATTAATTAAGTTTAAAGATAATTTACTAACTAACATAAATGCATTATAAACATTTTATAAATCCAATTTTAACCCACGCACATTTTTAAATTAACATATGATAGTATATTTTATGAAAAAAGCAAAAATAATCTTAGACATTTTAAATTATCTCACATTCGCAAAAAAGCATTAATAGCATTTGAAACTTACACACACATATCAATAGTTCATTTTATGTATGATAGAGTTCATATAATTTGCATCTTGAATATTTACGGATTACATTGGTGACTACTATGTGTAAATGATAATAATAAAACATATACCTAGGATTTTTTTCTTGTCGTTGGCTACTTCTGCTGCTTCTGATGGATTATATCTAACCGGTTAGATTTTGTTTATTGAAGAGAATTTATGGTAATCCATTGGTTTCTTCTTGGAGACAGCTGCACGTTTTGACAGAGGGTTTCAGAGTTGTTATGCCGACATTATTTCACAGGCAGGTTGTGATGATCTTGTTGGGCTCAAAAGGCTGAAGCACAAGCGTATATTTCCAAGGCTGCTCAACAGTGCATGTTGGTTGCTGTATACATAATAGAAATTGTACTGAAGCAAACTGTCACTGGAAACTAGACTGAATTGCAAACTCCAACTGAATGTCCGATAAAATCTAGCTATTTATCTCTGTGAATTGTTTTCGTTTTTATATCCTCCGGGAATAAGTGCAATAGGTGTTGTCGAAATTCCTTGATAACTAATCCTATGACAACGTGTTTTTTGATTGATTGTTTGATTAGTAGTAGCTATTTTAAAACGTGTTGTTTTCATATCTTTAATTAGTAGTCCACCACTGTGTTTTTAAATACATTTCATTTCAATATTTATTTTTTTTTTTTTAATATTATTCTAACACGCATTTATCTTATTAATGAGCTAACATTTATTTCTATTTACCATCGCACATATATACACATTTATTCTACTAAACTGGAATGAAAAGAGATTTTTAACTTTTAATTTATAATAATAACACTCTTTCTTTTATAAACTCTTAGTTTGTTTTTTTTTTTTTTTATAGGAAAACTCCCTCTCCCCTCTTTAAAGTAATTAATTGTAACTTTCAAATTCTTTTTTCCGAAAGATTTTGATAATAATTTTTATACAAAATTATTTTATATACATGTGCCAATTTGGCATTGGCACAATATATATGAAAGAATATGAACATAAAATGTAAAAAAATTTAAATTAAGATAATTTAAATAATATTTTGGGTAATGAATTGTTTTTATTGAAAGTGTCTACAATTTTATTTTAATAAGGTATAATTATAAAGGTTGTTTAAATTTAAATAGAATAACCTATAACATTTCTTATTTCATATGAAGTTATGATATTTGCCATTATACACAAAACAAATGTGCAATGAATATAATTTATTTATTGAATCAGTATAATATTTATTAGTTAAATAAAAAATAACAGAATGAACATTGAGCTGTGTAAGATGATTTGAAGGAATTGATAGAATTAGTTCAATTAAAATACATCTTGAGAATCGTTTATATTGTTTCTATGTCTGTACTCATATGCTTAAAAAAGTAATGCGAATGTTTGTACGACCTAACGCATGAATAAAAGAATGTTAACTTTTTTATTAAGAAGTTATATGTTAGTAAATAATAATTAAGTATATTTAGTTTTTAATATAAAATTGAGGTTTATATATAATTTCTAGTTTTAAAAATTGTTATTAGTAGAGAAAGAAATTGCATAAAAATGGTGATTATAATTATTTACTATTAAAATAAAGCTTCATAAATTGAATTGATACAATTTGTGTTACATATGCAATGTAATAAAAGTGCATTATTTCTGTTACTGACTTACTTTGTGTTTGTTAAAAGTATAATAAAATATTAAGATTTTGTGCTTAATATACATTTAATACTAACTGTAAATTGTGATAAAGGGGAAAAACTGATGTTTTAGAGTCAATTACAGTCACACTCCTGTTAGTTTCGCATCCTGGTTTAGAATCAGAACTTTAATAAATTCAAGCCTCTGTAGAATCTTTTTTTTTCAAATATCTCAATAAGTCTTTTTTATTTTGGGAAAAAAAAAACTATAAATATCAAGAAAAGTTGTTTTATGACTAAACAAAAATTAACAAATTTGAAACACAATTTTTACAATAACTTCAATTATCATTATGCAAAAATAAAATAGTTATCAATAACTTAAAGTACCAAGGCATGTAATAAAAAAAAAAAAATGTAAGACAACAAAGAATTAAACATTTTTAAAAATTACTATGTTTACATTTGTTTATGAATTTTAAATTTTGACAGATAAATTTTAAAATTGAATGTTTTTATTTAAATTTCATTACATTTCTTTAAAAATGAATAAAATCACATACAATAACATTTATGTAACTATAAAATGAATATTAGATCATGTGATCATTTTAGTAAAAATAACATAAATTATAATTCGAAAATGCAAATATATATATTATTATTTGTTTATAAACATCAATAATTATACGCTCAGACATATACTGTATATATATGTGGGTATTTTTATACATACGTTGCTGCCGAACTTTTGAACTTTTTTGTAAAATAATTGCGAAATAATAATTTATTGAAAGTTAAACAAATTGTCAGTTAAAATTTTTTATTTTTATTTTAAAAAATGAACAGAATTAGAATCTGCATTCTAATTAATGACTACTCTTGTTATACAAGAAATTAAACCTTTCTTTATTAGTTATTAAACTGGTGGAGGGGGGGGGGTAATAATTAATAAAAATTTATTTTTCATGATTAAAAAAAAAGTTACTATTATTGGAAAACTTATTTAAGTATCAATAAAATAACATTATGCAGTTTACATCATTTTTATATTAGTTTGAACAAAAGACAGAAACATAAAATGTTTACAACAAAGTGGAATAAGTGGGTCCACTAGAGGGAACCAAGGACTCCAATTGATTCTGTTTCTGGCTCCCCGTTTTAGTTCCTTTTGTCTTAGTTTGAGAAATTAAAGAGGAGTTTCTTGACTCTTTTCATATACAAGTTATGCCAACACATTATTACAAGTGAGAATAATTTCAACCTTTATAAAAATGCTGTGTAAAGTATATGGCAGCCATGGGAATTTCAAAAGATTTTTATAATGATTTTGCCTTTTGATGAAAATTCTTCATTTCACTCAGTTTTTGCTGACTGGATGAGATGGTCTGATTGTTGGGAGGGACCCCTGGAGCCTAAATCCTAGTTCTGTTGAGTATGGGAACTGTGTTGAGGGGACTGTGGGGATCGTTTCTGACGTTGATTTTCTCATTTATAAGAAAAGAGAAATAAAGTTTTATTTAGCAGTTCTTTTTAGCGTTGTTCCTATAAATGATTTTATCCATGTCTTATTGCAAAGTAAGCTGCAGTTTGGTCTAATGGTTTTAATTGCAAGTAATTCGCCTTATTTTATTTCTATTATTTTCAATGTTGTTTTTGATAGGGTTGGCCCTTTACTGTTCATATGGTTTTTCATATGGATTAGAATGGTTTTCAGCAGAGACATTTTAAAGCTTAGTTTTTTTCCTAGTTCTCCATAAATCTTCTATGGTATACTGGATTGCTATCTTCTGGGGATATTTGACGCCATTTTGGAGAACTGAACAGTAGATTGACTTAACCTGTATTTTATATTATCTCAAATGTTTTCTTATTCCTCAACTTATCCACTGTAAATTGGTTTTTTCAATATTGTACTCCTAAAACACTATTTGTATTTGAACGCTAGGCTTAACAAATAATTATACCTGGGCTTTACTTTTAATAATTAATCATCTCATGGACTAACGAAACTCCACCTTTATATTCAAATAAAAATTAATGAAGAGATAAAAACATATGAAGGAGCTTTTCTCTATAAATTATTTACAAAGATGATGGAGCACCAATATCTTTCATAAGGACAGGAAGCAGTAATTTAAATAACATTTAAAATTAATTATCATTAAATTTTTATTTAATTTCACTAGATGGAGCTTACTAATAGCTCTAAACAAGCTTTATTTTTATAAGTGCTGAAAGAGAAAGAATTCAAAATCTCTATCGTTATTAATTATTTAATTTATGTAATAATATTTTTTAAAATCCTTTGATTTATTTTTCTGAATGAATACTATTAATCTAGAACAATTATTATTGGGGGAGAAGCATTAGAATCAAATCTTCCCAAATGTTGTTGAACAATCTTTATGTTTAAAAAATGCTTTATAATGAAAAGTACAGATATTTTTTTAATATTAATCTTTTCTGCTAAATATAAGAAGATTTTTTTGAAATTATCACATAATGTATAATAAAACAAATTTCTTTGGAACTTTAAATCTTTTAAATCAGAATTATGTTTTATAATCCATTATTTTTATATTTGTTTCATCAATACTATTTATTTTTTCTTAGAATTATCTCCAGAAAGTATTACATAAGAATGATGAATATTTTAAATATCTACCTAAATTCTAATTTTTTCAAAAATGATGCCAAATAAACAAAACATATGTATTGTTAATAAATTCTAAATGTTTATTAGTTCAGCAAAAATTGTTTATACTGCAACAGTCAGCTGAAAGTCTGCAGGTATGGCCAACATCCATCACCTAAGAATAAAAACATTTGATTTACCATCTAAAATGTCTGACATCAAAATCTCAACCTTCATTAGGGGTTTAACCACTTATCTTTATATAGGAAACTTATAATTTACTAGTGAGATCATTAAACCATAGATTCCTATAAAGCCCTCAACACTATTAGTATGTTAATTATGTCCAGTACATCATGGAGTCTTAGATACTGCTTAAAATATCCAATTGTCAATAGCAGATTATAATACAAATAACAATGACTAAGAAAAAATACCAACTAAATAAACAAAATAAAATTAATTAAAATGCATTAGGTTATATTGGAACACATACTAAATGATTTTTAATTGTTGTATTCTATAACTAACCAGGATAATTCAACCTTATTGAATCTGTTTATTAATTTACCTCAATCAGGTATTAACTCTAAACTTAAAGTTATATATGCACTTATATGGCATATTTAATATTTTTTTGAATATCATCATAGACCATATTTAAATAATGAATCAATAAACTCATTTATTTAGTTAATAAATCAGTAGGGTGGCATATTAAATCTATTGTTCACTATGCACATGGATATATACTGCTTTAGAATTTTACTTAGCATGCGACAATATTACAGATTTCAATTAAGCGTCTGGCTCATAGTCACATATGCAAATATTAGGTTTAATTAATTTTAAAAATGTACATTCTGTATCACACAATCACCATTGTATAAATTAATAATATAACTGCATACTTCATTTGTAAATACTTGGACTATGTTAAAAAAAAAATCAATAATTGCATCAATAATTAATTTTACTTAAATCTCTACTTCAAAATCTAAGGATAAGCATGTGAATCATTGGTCTACAGTGGCATGTGTGCAAGTATAATGATAAAATAAGACATGTAAAATCTTTATAGAAAATACTTCATTAAATAGGTTCACTTACATTGATATCATCTTTACTATATAAACATTTATTTAACATATATATATATATCGTAAGAAAAATAGAATCTTTTTAAAACTTTTGATTAACAAGTCTAACGTACATTGATAAATCAAGAAAATAAAGGCATATTCCAGCATCAACTCTAATAAACTGCCAGTAAATATTTTAACTGTGTTTTCCCATGTTTCTTTTTTTAAACGAAATATTTAAATAGTGATCCAATGAAATATTTTAAAATCTGATAGTATTCAGAGATATTAATTTTGAAATAATAATCCCCATTGATATACTGTTCTGATTTGTATTGTTTTTATAAATAATATTTTCTAACAACTTAAAATAATTATTAGGAAGATATGTGATAGCCATACTTTAATCTGATTCAATATTTTTTTAAATAAACAATTTAGCTGTGGAATTTAGCTCTCACAAATTGCTCTCTCTTTTTTTAAAAAAACTCTTAACACTAGTATTATAATAATATAATATGATTTAAATCCTTAATTATAATATACACAGTATTTGTTAGTTTAAAATATAAATAATATAAAAATATTAACTAAAAAATTGCTAAGTGAGATAAATATAAGTCTAATGTCTCATGTAATTTATCTCATATCAGTTTTTATGTAGCAGTCAGCAAAATTCATCAGCAATAATAAAATATTTATTTTATATACATTTTACAAGAGCTCTGTATGAAAATTCCAAATTGAAGTTGGTGTTACAGTATCCTGTGTTTTTCTTGGTTAATTTTTTAAAAATATTCAATCATTATCAGGTTTCCACATATATGTAAACTTTGATAATTGTAGATTTTATATGGTTGGCACATAGTTGACCATTGATTAGGAGCATTCAATAAGCCAGTTCTATATACTTAGGAAGGAATTCCTGCTGTAAATTAACAATGTGTTGATAATTTTACTCGTCTCTGGGAAAGATTCTTGTTAGTTGCACATTTGTTGAATGGTAAGTCCTCTATATGATCAATATGACAACAAGGAACCAAACAAAAGAAAAAGAGAAGGGCACAAGAAAAAGTTGATTTCTGTTGGTTGCTATATGTATTACAATTTTTTCTAAATAATTTTATTCTTGTAATTAAAAAAAAGCTTATTGCAAAAACATTTCTATTATTAAACAAACTAAAATTTTAAGACAAGGAAATAAAATACCATATTACTTTGAATTTAAGTCATACTTTTTATTTAAATTTTCAAGACCTAAAATTAGGTTGCGGCTTAAATTCAAAATTATTATTTTAATGTTTTATTTATCTCCTTCTCCCAGCAATCACATCTTTGTTTTACTCTGTATTGCATAGTATTATAATCATAGACAGCAGTTTATTTGGAGGTTCCCCATTAGCATTTTTCTTTTATTTAAGTAAATAAAAATATTTATTATTTTTCAATACCTATTAAAAAATCATTTTTATATTTTTTTCCAATTTTAAAATTCTACAGCCGTTTAAATTTGAGGGCGGCTTAAATTCAAAGTAATATAGTACATAACAAAGTTTAATTACCAATCTAAAATATCAGATCATTTTTAGAGTAATTAATTTTGATAATAGAACGTTATCTTTCTTATTGCATTGCCAAATCCATATAATATTAATATCATTTATGTTCTTTATTACTTTTTATAATGCTTTTTTGCAACCCACTATTGACGGTTTCAATTGCTCCAGCAATATTTTTCAGAACTTCTACTTCAATTTCCAAATCTTAACTGCTATTGATAGCAGTTAAGATTTGGAAATAGAAGTTCTGAAGAAGACTGCTGGGGCAATTGAATGTCAGTAGTGGGTGGTAAAAAAGCATTGTAAAAAGTAAAAGAATATAAATGATATTAGTATTATATTTGATAATAGGACAATATGATACAAATTTTTTTTACCTCTGACTTCAATTGATTTTATATAAAAACTTAATTTATTGACCTGTATTTTTTCTTTTTACTTGGACTTCATTAATTAAAAATTTTGTTTAAGTAAATCTTTTATTTTATTAATGAATTAAACTTATAAAATAATTTTTATTTTTTTATTTTCTCTCTAAAAATTAAACTAAAAGCATTTTTATTTAATTTTAAATAATTTTTATTTAAATCTAAAGGCCTATTATGTGATATTTACTAGACTATATTAATTCACTAATACATAGTCTACCTAACTAAACTTGAAATGGATATTTCCATTTCAATATAGATAGCATTTAATTTGTATGAAATTGATCACGAAATTGCTACACATTTAAATTTCACATAATCCAAAATGAACCAGGGAAGAATCCAACTTATATAAAGTGAAACACAGTTGTAACAAATTATGAAAAAAAAGATTATATGCTGTAAAAATAGAAACAATAAAGTGGAAGTTGTGATTTGATTGATTCTGTTTTGTTTTATTCAATGAGGGTACAAAGTTATGTTACTGTTTATTATATATTCTGCCCATTATTCTGAGTTAAAAACATCAGTGAAAGATTTTTATAAAGATAACTTAATATGCTGATAAAAATAGAATGAGTATAAACATTATTATTAGTTATTCTCTCAAAAAGGGATGCAATGTCTCTCATTACCTTGTTTTCCTATTTAAAAATTCATAAATAACAATTTTTTAAAGAATATCTAACATCTTTTTTATTCTAATTGTAATTTCTTTAATAATAATAAAAATTTTGCTTAAAAAATGCAATTCTTATTTTTATTTTCTTGAGATAGCTTTTATCATAAATCAACTTTTTAAATGTTAAAAACCATCAAGCTTCTAATTTTTGCTCACATACCACTCCTAATCTTTTATCATTTTTATTCATCTTCACTGATATAGTCCAGATTATCTCCATATCTTATCAGCTTGATTTGATATTTTTTTAACTTCATCTTCGTTATCTGCACTCATCTTTCTGTGGTAATAATCTCTTCCTTAATTAAAACAATTATTCATTAACTTATCTGAATTGATATTTAACAAAAACCTTTATCTATTTTTTTTCATAAGGTAACTATTTGATAAATGTAATTATTTTCTCTGTCATATATAAATTTTATAACAATCATCTCGTCCATCAATTTATATTTTTTCTTTTCAAAATATTAATCAAATGAATTATTCTTACTCTGTAAAATATATTTTCTTTCTTAATGAAACAAATATTAACTACAGTTCCTCTTTCATAATATGTCTCAACAATATTTTCACTAATATTTCTTTTATTTTAATTCTTTTTTTATTCAATTGCTTTTCAGATAAAAATATTTTATGCAAGATTTTTAATATGTGAATTGCCTAAGAGATTAAACTTATTGTTTTAAGAATTTCCAATTTTTACTACATTAATCTTTTTTATTCTCTATTGCAAGAGTTCCCAAAGTGGTTGATATCGACTCCCTGGGATCGATTTGAACTTTCTAGGGGTCAATAGTTTCAATAAAAACATTTGGTGGTTGACGATAGCAAAAATAGACCCACGTACTACTGCTATTTGTTCGCTACTTCAAAATATCTATGATTCCAATAGGTACCTAATTAAGAAATAAAATAATTAAAAAAAAATACTTTTTTGATAAAAACACATTACATACCAAACTTGTGAATGAAAAAGTAAAATGTGTCATTAAAAGAGTCATATGTAAGAATGCATGAAAATACATGTATCACAAACATGTCTGTGCATTGTCTTATCAAACATATCAAAGTAAGTATGGACATGAAAAAACCATCACATGTCCACACTTACTCATGTGGGATGAGATGATATTCGATATTAGCAGAATCTATCAGTCTTGTATGGTCATGCTTTCATAAAACACTATGAATTGGTTCATTTGATGTGACACATACTTATTTGTGATTTAAATTTTGAATATAATTATTTATTGAGGAGCAGTATTATGAAAAAGAAAATCAGAGGAAACGATTTATTTATTTGAGTTTGAAAAAAATCTTCTGTTTTAAGTAAGTACATACTTTATTTATTTATTTTTTACCACAAGGGCTATCAAAATTGTTTGTTAATAAAAGTTATTTCTTATGATAATAATATGGCTGAACCAAAAAAGAAATTCAGACTGTACAGCTTGGACTATTTGAAGCCAGAATATGTCCCGTCATTATCAAACAAACATTTGCCAAAGTGCCTTATATGTGAAAAAGTCTTTAGCAACAATGTTATGAAACCATCAAAACTAGCAGTTCACTTGAAGAGAATTCACCCTGACAAAAAAGAAAAAGATTTGTCATACTTTGAATCATTTAAAGATAAAATTCTGAAGAGAACTATAATAGATAATATATTTGTTTCATTATCAAAGCAAAATGATGATGGATTAAGGGCATCATACAACATATTCCTACTCATCGCAAAGTCTGGTGAGTCACACACCACAGGGGAGAAACTGATTCTACCGGCCATTGCGGAGGTATTGAACACTGTACTGCACAATATGTTATAAAAAAGATTCCTTTGAGCAATAACAAGCTCAAAGACATATCGACGAAATGTGTCACGTCATGGGAAACTGTAATCATTTGCAAAAAAATGTTTTCTTCCTTCAATTTGATGAGTCAGCATTACCCGGTAAAGAAGCTTTGTTGCTGGCATATGTTTGCTTTATTCAAGATTAGGAAGTGCATAAAGAGCTGCTTTTTGCTAGAACATTAGAAACTGACACCAGAGACAAATTGATTTATAATTTAATGGAGCTATTATTCAAGCAAAAAGTGACTCTATTCACAAATATAATATTTATTGTGACAGATGGAGCACCAGTTATTGTTGGTTGTTATTGCAGTTTCATAAGTTCCCTGAAACAACACATACTTGAAGTGATATAGGCAACATTTAGTAGGCAAGATCCTTAGCAACAAATTACATCAATCGCTTCAGTTTGTTATAACAGTTGTGAACAAAATTCAAAGTAACACTTTGAATACTATTCACTCTATTATGTGAGGAAAGCAACAAAGATTTCTGTTGATTGGTTCTCCATACTGAAGTTTGCTGGCTTTCAAAAGGTTTATGTTTCGCGAGATGTTTGCACTTTTTCAATCTGTTTTAGAGTTTTTGAAAGATGAGGATTCCAGTTTGAAAGAAAATTTACTTAAGAGTAAAACAGATATTGCTTATTTAATTGACTTATTTGGCAAATTTAATGATGTTAATTTACAACTGCAAGGAGACAGTTTGAATCTCATCAAAGCAAAATTGGTCTTATCGGCTTTTGTTATCAGATTAATGTTTTTAAGCAAAATATTGCAAGATCTGAGCTTTTCCAGTTCCTCAACTTATTTAAGATAAGCACAATCCAAGAAGAAAACATCTTGCCGTATGTCAACTACTTGGAGGCTCTTCACTTAGATTTCAAAACTAGGTTTGAAGGTATTCTATCATTTTAAGTACCAGACTGGATAATAAACCCATACATTACTAGTGCAGAACCAAATATATTTTTGCAAGATGAGCTGATAACCATCCGCACAAATGAGAATCTCAAGATACAATTCACACATTAATATCAAAAGTTGTGGCTGCAACAAGATATTCCACTTTTGTACCCAGCTCTATGGACTGTTGTATAAAAGTATTTTCTGTCATTTCCATCATCGTATCTGGTAGAGGGAGGGTTCAGTGTAGTTTTAAATCTGCTTCAGAACAGACATTGATTGCATATCAGTAAATGTAGAGATTTGAGAATGCAACTCACTAATTTAAAACCGGACATAGATATATTGTTGATAGATCACCAGGTGCACCCATCTCATTAAATTCAGTTTTCCAAGCTAATTTATTTGGTATTCTTATTTTTATAATTCTGATTAAAATCTTTCATTGTTGTAATTTTGTGGATGTTTAATTCTGTCTGAATATGTTGATTTTTTCATTTCATTTTTATGTATAATAAAGTGATTTCAGTATTTTTACTTATTTTTAATTTATATATTTACTGTATTTCATAAAGTCAAAAATTAAAAAAAACTGCTTGTATGTTTTTTGCATTAATTTTCATTAGTGCAGGTTTGGATATTAAATGTTGCACAAGATAATGTCACATTCCATAGTTCTTTTATTTTTTTCAATCACTAATTACAAGTGACTAAAATGAAAAGTTTGATATCTAGTGAAATATTTAATATTGAGTACTATACAAATTTATTAATTTGAGTAAGTAAAGTAAATGACTAGGGAGGCAACGGTTTTAAAAGTTTTTGGTAAAGGCGTCTGCAGCCGAAAAAAGTTTGGGAACTCTTGCTCTATTGGAATAATAAATATTGGGAAAAACTACACTGCCCCCTCATTACAAACATCTTTTCCTTCAAAAATTTAATTAAAGTTTTCATCCGTTTTTTGAGCTTGCTATCTATTTTTTAGCTCACTATATTATTTGCAATCTTTTCGATTACTGTGTAACCTACTTAATCTTTATATAATTTTCTTTTTCATTTAAGATAATTGAAAGCTTTTATTCAGATTATATATATATACACACACACACACACACTAAAAAATACAGTTCTAAGATATATATAAATAAAAAACAGCTAATCTCGTTTTATGGGTTATAAAAGTATAAAAATATACATCTATATTTTATTGACAGAAAAATCAAGAATAAAAGAGTATACTGCTTTACTCTATGTGTGGGATTTAAGTAAGGCGTAATGTTGAATTTCAAATTCAAACCAGATTTAATGGAAGAAAGAATAATTTGAACTTACACTTAAATAAAGATCATAAAAGTAACATCTAGAATTTAAATAAGGATTGATTTCTCTGGCAAGTATGGGAATAAGTCAGATTTAATGGAAGAAAGAATAGTTTGAGCTTAAATAAATATCTGTAAGAGACAACATCTCAGTTTATAAAATGAGATTATGTCTCATACTTTTGTTTATTTAAGTATAAGTTCAAATTTTCTTTTTCCATTAAATCCGGCTTGAGTTTAAATTCATCATTCTTCCCATATTTGTCAAAGATATCTAACCTTATTTAAATCCCAGACATAGAATAAAGCAGTATACCATTTTCTTTTCAATATTTTTGGCACCGAAATGCAGATGTATACATTTATAACAGGCCATGAAAGTTGGTCAGCTTTCTTACATTTACATGCACACACACAGATATAATCATTTAATAATATATATTAAGGCTGTAACCTTAAGACCATGTGCCTGAAAAAACAACAATAGGGATCTCTGCAAATCTTAACACAAGATTTATTTAAAAGACAAGAGCAGCCAGTGGCCATTCCTATCTTCAACCTACTTGTCTTTTAAATAAATCTTGCGTTAAGATTTGCAGAGGTCCCTACTGTTGTTTTTTCAGGTGCATGGTCTTAAGATTAAAGCCTTAATATATGTGCTTTACAAATTTAATCATTTAGTGTACATGCGCACATACATAATCTCTTCATGCCAACCCGCAATATTTCCAAATTACATTCTGTGATTTCCTAGTCAATGACTAATGAAAAAGATAACAGATTGACCTCTTTATGTGTGGGACTTACTTGCAATATTTCATTAAGTGTTGTAGTGTGGACAGAAATTATCTTCATCCAATGTGAGATATAACATTAAAATTATAAAGCTGAATTTATTCATACTTGAGTGTAAACATGTTCAGACTTTTAAAAAACAACCAATATGCAGTCATGGTATTTGAATAGAATGTTGTATTGTCATTTCTTGGCAAATTCAACTATTTGGCCCTCCAGTTCATCTTTGAATAGAGGTTTATTATGGGAAATATATATTTTTATTGAAAGAGATTGGTTTACTATTTTTTTTATTAGGTTGGTGGCTCAAGTGATTGAGGAGCATGGAGCATAATTTCACACACACACATATATTGAAATGGGCCTATGGCTTTATTCCCCTTTTAGATTTATACAATTCTATATAAGAATGTATGAGGATTTCAACTTGTAAGTTTTATAAGTTTTATGAATAACCATATTGACTATTTTTGAACTGAGTATCCTAACTAATTATGACTAAATTGAGTATCCAAACATTTCCTGACCTTCACTCCCATCAAAAATGTCTGAGTATAAGAAGATCTATTTCTTGCCATTATAGATATTATTTATTTTTTTAAAACTTATTTGCCATACTGCAGATTAGGGCACTATTTCTAAAAATGAGAAGCATCTATAAATCAGGTTCAAAACCCTTCCTAGCTTCTTACATGTTAGCCTTTCCATTTAATCACTACTAGCTCAAAAGAAAAACATGGCAATGCATTATGTAATAGCTATATTTAATTAAGTTTGGAATGTTAGAGAAATGAACAACTGGATTTAAAAATAATATGTGTATAATAAAACAAAATTTATATATAGTATTTACATTCATTATATGATACTTAGGGATGAATCCAACACAAAAAATTTCATACATATTTAGGCAAGCATGTATTCATACCAGAGAAAATTCATTTAACTAGATTGAATTCAACTTATGAGTTGCAGTGTGCTTACATTTCATATAAAACGATCATATAGTTATTATTATTCAACTATAACTTTAATCTTATAAATAAAGCATGGCAAAATATCAATCATTCAATAAACAGATATATACAAATTATAATAGGTATTAAATATTAATAATTGAATAAGAAATTAATTATAAATTCTGTTTGCTTTAGCTTTTAGGAAAAAATTACATTAAGAAGATGAAAAAAAATTAATTACATATTTGAGGGAAATTATTCGAAGAAAATTAATATTAATTTTAATATTTGCTTAAATATATATTTTTTCTTTTATAAAAGCTTTTTATTTTGAATAAAAATTTATAGTAACATAGCATTAGATTCTGATTTTATCCTTTAATTGACTAAAAATATAGGTTCGAACCCCATTTGAAAAACACTGATTTGTAGAATAATTACTATCAGGAAAGTTCAAGGTTTCATTTGTTGTACCTTTCTTGATGTCTTCTCTAGGTGGAATGATTGTATGGCTGGATGGATTATGTATTCATCATGGATAGGAATGACAGATGTACTTCTTGTTCATCAATGATTGTGTATGTAAGAATGGCATTTTTTGAAATTAACATCTACAGGAGGCTACAGAGTTTCAGGTTTAGTTGACCAGCATACTAATAAAAATTTTCACTCCAACATAGTTAGAATATCAGCTGTTGCATGTCTTTTCACATTAGCTGTGTTAATAATTTACAAGTTAGTTCTGTTATTCTAATCAGCTTAAGTTTTTCAATGTTGTTAACAGAATTTTTGCTAATTGAGGTGATCAAAAGTTCTTAACAATGAAGATATTACAGCCTTCTTAAAACATGAAAAACTTTCTCTCTAAATGCAACAACTAAAAACAAAACTGGCATTTCTCTCAACTTTTTTTTATAGTAACGTTCAAAATTACATGTAGTAATTCAAGGTACTTTTATTATTACAAATTAGTTTTTTTTAAAAAATTACATTCTTTTTTTTTTTTTTTAAAAAATCTCTTGCTGGTATAAATAAGAATGGAAGAAATAAGTAGCTTGTGGCTTTTAGAAGTAAAAAAAAAATTTCATATTAGATACTTTTGCTTACATTATTCCTTCTTTCTTTTTTATATACTTATTTTCATATGGGGATGAAAAGCTTGTAAGATCATTAGTTATCTTTACTTCTAAAATGAGTCTGAACCAATGCAATATATATATTCCATTATTTTCATCTTTTTAATATAGTATTACTAAGAAAAATATCATGAAAAAAAATCAGGAATATTCTGTGCAGCTTATAAAACATTGGAATGATAGAAAGAGAGAAAAAAACGTGATCAGATATTTATACAAAAAAATATTTGCGTATAGAAATCCAACTAAAGCATTAAATAACTCAGCACTATATAAAATTCTTGTCAGGAAAATTAATCTATAAATACTAACCAATAAATTATTGATTGTTTTTTAAAAATATAGTAATATATTTGTTTTTAATAAATATATTCACATCTAAGCAGTTGGAATTTTGACAAATGATATAGCTTTCTTACTGATGATAGTTTTAGTTTGAGTTACTCTTTGATATAATCACATTATTAAATAATGAAATCCGAATTTTGTAATTATTTAGTTTCTATGAAATTAGAAGATGTAAAAATATAATTAATTATGTCAAAATTATATTTCTAATCAGACACTTTAGAAATAGCTTTTTTTAAAAATATTAATTTAATTTTTTTTCTTCTATTATATCAGAAATAGTACCTTGAAAGCCCATCAAATGACAACACAAAATCTAAGTTGGGCTGTCTCGGAACGTTTCTGGAAAATGGTTAAAGAATCTATAGAACAACAAGCTGATGCATTTAAAGGTAAGTTAGATTCAATGAAATGTGAATAAATTATTTTGACAAATGGTTTAATGCCTATTTTATATTTGCAATCCATCCAATTAAAAAAAAAGTTGTAATATATATATACAATTTCATTTTCATTTTATTTGATCAAAAAAATTGATAAGTTGATTTTGTCTGATGAAAATAGGCTACTTACCTTGAATGTTACAGAATTATATGGGGTTATAAAAGAAAAGTGTCTATTTATGTGATTGATCAATGTTTATATAATTAAGGAGTATGTAAATTTAAACATTTGTTTGTTAAAGGTTTATTAACATTTACTGACCAAAATTTAAATATTATATAAAATCAATTGTATAAAATGGATGAAGGTTGGTTTATGGGATTGCTAGTTTCAGCTTTTGTATGCAATTATATGTTGTCATATTATGAAGAGAATATCTTAAAAGAACTATTAGGTATTAAAAGTTGTTTTAGATATGTTGATGATAGGCTTATTGCTGGATCACCTGTTACAATAAAATATCTTTTTAATAAATTAAATGATATTGATGGCTTGAAAGGGACAGGTTTTCTGAGATTAGTGTATAAAATATATTTAACTTTATGGTGAGAATATATTATAATCAATCATAAAATATTCATAAAACCATTATCAATTAGGGGATTTGTATATCCCAAGTCAGATGTTCCTCTTATGCATAAATTAGTTGGATTTAGAACATTTTTGTTTAGAAGTAATATTCACATATGCTTACACAGTCTGTTAAAACAGTAGCAACCTTTCATACAATAGTGTCACCTAGTGCAAACACAATAATCAATGAATGTTCACTGATGAAAGTCTAAGCTAGAAACTAGTCTGGCGATATTAGATGGGTAGGCACTAGATAGTATTTTGATATATAAGCCTCTCTAGCATCCAATGATTACAGTGGCTTGCACTAGGTAGCATTATTGTATAGAGAGAGTTCTACTGTGTTTTTTTAAATATTACTTTTATGTAAATTTCAAAGTGATAAATTATCCACTATTGAATATCTTTTTATGCGGGTTTTCTTTTATGCGATAAAGAAGTTCATAATTCAGTATATTTATTAAATTTCAAGAAATTTAAATTATTAATAACTTATTTTAACTTGAAATACTTTTTTTTTTTCAAAAATATAACGTTATATTAACAGCTAATGTGAATATGGCCTGAAGCTATTTAGAATCTTAGCTTTTATGTAAATAACCTACTTATACTTATGGGTAAATAATAATAATAGATTTATACTTACAAGTATAAAAATATAGCAATAAATATTCAAAAATTTTAAACTTTTAAAACATATTTTGTTAGATATAACAGAAATAAATACTGTATTCTTTTAGATTTTTAAAATAAATAATGAAGATTTTGTAAACTGAAAATAATTTTTCTAATGATAATGTATAATCTTTTTGCTTTGATTGCAATCTCATTTTTTTAACATAGAAACAAAATGTGAACATTTAAAATTTATTTCAGTAGTAAACAAAAATATCTATCAAATGAAGACAAATTTATTATTTTCAGATAAGTAAAAATCATTTAATCATAGATTTTCTGTTGATGTGTGAGGCAAAGAAAAACATCAGAAAATGCTGCAATCTGAGAGCGTTTGCTGCAATGAACAACCTCTTAAATTCCAATGAGAACTAAATAGTTATATGTCTAGATATCGTGAGCTTTATAAACAATTAGTAAAATCATCATCTCAAAGTTTAATCACCAATTACATTGTCAACAGAAAACCATTAACCCAGCACAAGACAAAGTGGCGCTAGTTGTACTTCCTCTTGTGATAATAGTAAGGAAAGTGGTTGTTTTATAATAGCGTGTTGAAACCACTGGAGGGCGTTATTTCGATGATAGCGCACAGAAATATGCCGTTTAGGTGGCCTCCGCTATCGAACATTCTATTTCTAATGCGTAAGCCTAGAAATAGTCCATTAGTACGGGGTATCTGTGTCTATTTCTATGCTAATCCACAGAAACATGACATTTAATCTGCCACAGAAGCTATCGTGTCAGCTTACAGCTCAGATTTGGGCTAAGCATTTTTGATGTGCGATCACATTTCACTTTTGGCTACAGTATTGGGTGAGGGTGGCTGGAATTCCGATTGTCAAAACTATTTTAATATTCATTAAGACCACCTCCCTCTCTATCTCCCATGTTTTAGGAATGTCTACTAACAATTATGAGCCTAGTCTCATGCTTCCCTAGCCCACATTTCCTACTCAAAAAATTCGGCAAGTGTAAGTGCAAGCGTGATTCGTATCAAATCACGCTCTAAGTCACATTTCTGTGAGAACAACTGCGAGCTTAATCAAATGGCTGAAATAGGAAAGTTTCCGAATGTCAAATAATTCTCTGACTGCTGGAAGGGTTATCAACCAAAAGAGCTTAAAGCAGCATGCGTGCTATTCCTGAAGAGCCCAAAAAGTTGGTTTTAATTGCCGTAGATATTTATGTTTTTGGTAATTACTGTAAAAACTTTGTCAACCTTCGAGTTGCGTGCCGTTTTGTTATGAATTATAACCCCCCCCCCCAAGTTTGACTTTTGGTTGTAAATGTTACCGTTAAATGGAAATATATTTATTTGCAATTTATAAAAATAAAACAAACAAAAAAATAAGAAGCTGATTTCGTAGAATATCAAACCGAAAATATAAGTAATGAGAAGAATAAAAAGTAACTACTTTTTAAAATTCATTTTTAATTTATGTTTTTTTTTTGGTTCAAAATTGATTTGATAGTACTTAAATTTTAAATGTGATAAACAAAAACAAAAAAATACATAGGAAAAAACCCCAGCCCGAAAATATAAGTAATGAAAAGAATAAAAAAAATTAAGTACTTTTTTAAATTCATTTTTTGATTTTTTTATGCATTTTTTGTATTAAAAAATTTATTTGATATTACTTTTATAAATGTGATAAACAAATCAAACCAAAAAAAAACAAAAAACCTGGCCCCGGCAACATTATATTTATCTTTGTTTACAAACAAACCTCGCCCTCCGGCGGTTTCAACACGCTATTATAAAACAACCAGGAAAGTAGTTTATTGTTTAAGGCTCGAATGGGATCTTTAGCTACAAGAGAATATACATATAAATGGAAAAATATGGGTGATTTATTTTGTATATTATGTAAGGAAGGAATAAAAAATATTAGGCATTTTTTAATTGAATGTAAATGCTTGAAAACAGAAAGGGTCCATATAATGAAGTTATGGAAGAATAAATATGAAAAAAGTGATTATACAGAAAGTGAATTATTGGTTTTTATGCTGGGTTTGGGAAAAGATAAGGGGGATTTAGATATAAAGGTTATAGAGTTGACAAAGATTATGTTGTGGAAATGGGATAGAGCAGATTATGGGAAAATTTAGAGTGGGGAATGGAAAATAAAGTGGCTAACAGGTTTATCTGGGCATAATTGCTGAGATATTCTTGACTACATTTAAGGAGAAGCCACAATACATCACATCACATCACATCGACAAATCTGATTTCTTACCAATTCACAAACGAACCGCATATTGTTAAATAGCAATAATGATTAAAATATGTATGAAAAAATGTAAAATTAAATACTGTAGTTAATAAAAAAAGTAAAAAAAGTTTGTCTTTTATCAATTTTTTTTAAATATTTGAAATTTTTTAGTAGTCATACTTTATTTCCTTTTTTTTTTTTTTATGCGAATTTTAAAATAATTTTTTCTTGTTGCTTTGCTTTTATGCAATTTTTGAAAATTACAGAACCTATCCCTCATTTTTCAAGGCAAGTTAAGTCTATTTTTGTGCGATTTTTTTTAATGTGGGTTTTCTGTGGAACCTATCTACCCCATAAAACAAGACTCAGGTGTAATAGAAAAAAATATTTTATTTACATAAATATTTGCTATAAATATAGTAGCAAAATGAAAGTTGATAATTTAAAGATTTGTTTAAGATTTATTATTATAGAGAATAATAATCATCTTTCAGTTGTTTTTTACATATATATATAAACAAAAGCTGTGGAATAAATATGGATTTTATTACTGTATATAAATAATAGTGTGTTATATGATTAAATCATTAATGTAGCATTTAACGTTGGACTAAATACTGGTAGATTAATTATTATTGGAAAAGATGCTGTTAATAAAACCAACAAATGTAATATAATTTATAAAGTGGTATGTTAATGTGAGTCCAGTTACATTTATGAGTCAAAATGTGCATTAAGGAGAATTCATGTATACGAAATTTTATATAATAAATTGAGATATTCTGTGGATAGATTTAAATCAGTATTTACTGTATATTCATTTATTTGCAATGGAAGTTTTAGCTTTGACAGTGTTTTTATTTTACATGTAGAAAACGATTTGGAAAAAAAAATATAAAGAGTTATACTTTATAAATATGATAGATAACCTATTAAATAAATAATACTGTTGTTGTTAATAAGATGCCCATTTATGTGGGAACGTTAATGTTGTGTGACTTTAATGAAAGCTGACTATAGCCATTATTATTATTTTTTTAATGTTGGTATATTCCCTTAACAATGGCCAAATATAATAAATATACTGAATTTGTCCATAATATTGTTTTCATAATTACTATTAATAATCAATTAACTCAGTTGAACTCAATTGCAATAAACTACTGATATTAAATAATTATTTTATTCTAACTGGTTTTCATCCAATATTGGGACCTTTTTGAGACACAACTGTTTAGGTAATCACATAATCATTATAACTACTATTACTCCATCTATGTACATACTATAAAAGGTTGCCTTGATACTAGTTTGAGATTGTTGATTATAGTGATATTGGGATTGTCTAAGTATTGATTGATTTTAATATATACTAATATACATTAGCCATATAAATATATATTATATAATTTACAATTGTTTACAACATATATGTACAAAACATAAAATAAAATAAATTAATAATTTCTTTATACTAATTTCTAATAAAATGATAATTTATTAATTACCCATACTTTATAATTATGTATATATTTCTTGTACATTACTATAAATATAATCTATGTGTAAAAAACAAAACAATTATTTAATTATATTAACACACATTAAAAACAATTTCTAATATGAATTATCAACACCATATTGAATTTTTTAAAAAACTGGCCTGAGACACAATTTTCACAATAACTTCAGTTTTAATTATGTTAGAGCAAAAAAAAATTACATTAATAGAAACTAGAAAAACTAAGGGAAACAATAAGTCTAAGACGAATAGTGATAACCATTTAAAAATAAGGAAATAAAAGAAATTTCAACATCTGAAATAATTATTACTTTATTGTTTGTTCATAATTTCTAATTCATCATGAATTAAGTATTAATTATATCTTCAGTTATAATTTCTTTGTATTTCTCACAAAATTATCTTTCAAATCATGTATAATATGTCTTACCTGAGATAATCCTGGGCTTCAGAATCTCCAAAAGTATTCACTTAAGAATTCTTCATTTTTATCTTGTACCCCAAAAGTTCCAAATGTCAAAGGCATCTATAAGAAAAAGATTCATCCTAATAAAAGATACAAAACAAATCATTCCAAGAAGATAGATATACATTTGTCATCATAGCAATTGGCTTCTTGTCTATCTAAAACTAGAAATTGTAGTCTACTGTCTGTATCACTGATAAAATGACTTTCATCTCTTCATTTTATATTTTTTTGTGTACATCAGTGATGTTTATATTCTTTTTGCACACCAGTGATGTTTATATTCTTTATGTACACCAGTGATGCTATCTTGTTATATTTATTGTATTACATAGATATAATTTATTTGCATATAGTCCATCTGTTAGCTATAGACTTGTAAATAATATGATAAAACATATAGCAAAACCAGAGTGACTCCAAAGCATGAGTATCAAGGCATAAAAACAAGAATCAGAATTTGATTATTTGCCTGCGTATGCAATCTTTCTATACATTTGATTATTAGTTTTGTAACTCATTACTTGTAAACACAAACATATCATATAAACATAATGATAAATAATAAATTATTAAACTTTTTGAGAATCATTATTTTTATAAAATAAGTTTATTTTTATAAAATAAGTGGATTAGAACTTTAGAAAATTATGGTAGATATAAATTCTATATGAGCATAAATAAATATATAAATATATAATTTATCAACACACACTAACTACAAACTAAAATTAATAAAAATTATAATTTTTTCAAAAAATAAAAAAAAAAAATTAAAATATTATTAAAAAAATTAAAATTTTATACTTACGAATCCTTTACGTTGATGCTCCATTATAGGCATTGTTTGTGAATAATATTCCTTTTTACTGTCATAAATTTTATTTGAAAGACGGCGATGAATTTTTTGTCTTTTCGTGAAAATTACAAAATTGAGCAAAAATAAAAAAAATTAAATTCTCTCCTTTATTAAAATTTACTGTAAAAACTCCAAATTTCATTGGATTTTTTTGTGGTAGACATTTTTGGAATCACACGTCACTGAGCTATCAAATGCCCAAATTTTGGTTGACATCATGCTTATAGTTTTTACGTCAGCAAAGAAAGAAAACAACATATCGATCGATCAAAAAAGAAGCATCACCTGCTTAAAGAGATGAAGCAGTTAACATAATTAATAATTACACCCTTAACATTATAACTATTTAAAATTTTCAAAATTACTCCCTAACATCCATTTACCACACAATTTTGCAGGACTTTAAGTAAATTAATATACTTATGTATATTCTCTTGCATGGCCCTTATTCCCAGGAAGCTGTAAAGTCACCAACCAAGGCAGCGGTTGGTGGCCGAAGGTGGAGGGTGCTAATAATCCCCTGATTGCGGACCCAGGCTGCCATTTGATGACGACTTTTTATTTAGGTACTTACAACTGCAGATCACTTTCAAGTGAAGGAAGATTGCAAGAATTAGAAGAAGAACTGTCTTATATTAAATGGGACATTATTGGACTTTGTGAAGTTAGAAGAAAAGGAGAAGAAACAATTGATTTAAAAAGTGGACATATACTCTATTATAAAGGCACACGCATTGGAAATACAAGTGGAGTAGGATTCATTATAAATAAAAAGTGGAAGAACAATATTGTGGAGATTGATGGTGTATCGGACAGAGTGGCAAGATTAGTTATACAACTTAATAGCAGATACCAAATGCAGATAATTCAGGTTTATGCCCCAACAAGTTCTCATAGTGATGAAGTAGTAGAAGATTTTTATATGGATGTACAAAAGGCTTTTGATCAGAGTAAACAACATTTTAAAATTATTATGGGAGACTTTAATGCTAGAATTGGTAGACAAATGAAAGATGAAATTGCTGTAGGTAATTTTGGTTATGGTAATAGAAATGAGAGAGGACATAGACTTGTGGAGTTTGCAGAAAAAGAAAAACTTTATATTATGAATTCATTTTTTGAGAAAAATGTTAAAAGGAAATGGACATGTAAGCATCCAAATGAAGGTACAGCAGAATTGGATTATATTTTGACTAACAGAAAATACATATTTCAAGATTGTAATGTTCTTAATAAATTTAACACAGGAAGTGATCATCGATTAGTAAGGTGTAAGTTACGTGTTAATGTAAAACTAGAGAGACAAAAATTATTAAGAAAAACAATATTTACAGTTGATATTCCTAATCTTCAGAAACATTCTAATGAATTTAAATTAGAACTTACAAATAGGTTTCAAGTGTTAGGAGATTTTGAACATGATTCAGATTTGAATGAAATTAATATGAAAATAACTGATACACTTTTAAAAACTGCAACAAACATAGCTGGTAGAAAAAAGCAGCAATTGACTAATAAAATTTCTACTGAGACTAGAGAATTTATGAAGAAAAGAAGAAATATGAAGATATACAAAAATGATGTATTAAAAAGAATTGAATATCTCGAATTTTCTAAAATGGTACGGAAAAGAGTTGAAAATGATATAAGAAAGTATAACTGTGAAATAGCAAGGAAAGCTGTAGAAGAAAATAAAAGTCTCAAAAATGTTAAACAACATTTTGGTATTGGTAGGAAATTTATATCTGCAATAAGAAAAAAAGATGGAATTATTACTAAAAAGAGAGATGATATCATGAAATTGGTAGAAGATTTTTATCAAGAATTATATAGTAATAAAGAACAAGTACCTCCTATATCTATTACATCTTCCGAATTGCCCAGAATTTTAAATGAAGAAGTGAGACATGCAATTAAGTGTATGAAGAAAGGAAAGGCTCCAGGAAATGATGGAATTATAATTGATATATTAAAAGAAGCAGGTGAAGAAATAGAAACAATTTTAGCAAAGTTATATACCAAATGTCTAAATGATAAAGATGTACCGGAAGATTGGAAGAATGCAGTAATAATATTAATATTTAAAAAAGGTGATAAAGAAGATATTAGAAATTACAGACCTATCAGCCTTTTATCAGTTTTATATAAAATATTTATTAAGATAATTACAACTCGTCTACAGAGAACTTTGGATTTCCACCAACCAAGAGAACAAGCTGGATTTAAAAGTGGTTTTAGTACAATAGATCATATCCAGGTATTGAGAGAAGTCATAGAAAGGACAAACGAATATGAGTTGTCATTATGTTTTGGATTTGTAGATTATGAAAAGGCATTCGATTCTATACACATTTCTTCAGTGATTAAAACATTGGATCATCAAGGTATAGATCCAGGATATTTTCATATTTTAAAGAATATTTATAAAAATGCAACAGCAACAATTAGATTACATAATGATACTGGAAAAATCAACATTGAGAAAGGTGTAAGACAAGGTGACTCCATATCTCCAAAACTCTTTACAGCAGTGCTGCAAGAAGTATTTTGTGGATTAAAATGGGAAACTAAAGGAGTGAAAGTAAATGGAGAGTATTTAAGTCATTTAGATTTCGCAGATGATGTAGTTGTTTTTGCAAATAATGCTTCAGAGCTGCAGGAAATGTTGCAGGAGTTAGCAGATGAAAGTAGAAAAGTAGGACTAAAGATAAATGTTAAAAAGACTAAAGTAATGTTTAATCGATTTGCTCAAAATATGAAAATAAAGATTGATTATGAAGAATTAGAAGAAGTCAACAGTTACAAATACCTTGTTCAGATTATTAATACAGATGGAAACATAATGGAGGAAATTAATCATAGAATTAAACTTGGTTGGAGTGCTTTTGGTAGAAATAACTTGATACTAAAAGGAAATATGCCTATGTGTTTGAAAAGGATGGTTTTTAACAAATGTGTTTTACCAGTTCTTACTTATGGATCTGAGACTTGGACACTTAATGGAAGAGCAATACAGAGACTTCAGACCACTCAAAGGAGTATGGAGAGATGTATATTGGGAGTAACAAGAAGAGATTGAAAATGCAATGTATGGGTAAGACAACAAACAGGTGTTACTGACCTTATTGAAAAAATTAAAAGATTGAAATGGAGTTGGGCTGGACATATTGCTAGAAGAGATGATAATAGATGGACAATTGAAAATTTTAAACTGGATTCCAAGAGATTGTAAAAGACCCAGAAAGAGACCACATGTGAGATGGATGGATGAAATAAGAAAATGTGCAGGGGTGTTGTGGAGGAGAGAAGCTAAAGATCGGAGAAGATGGATTAAACTTGGAGAGACCTTCATCCTGCAGTGGATTGATAATGGTTGATGATGATGATGATGATGATTCTCTTGAATATACATTGTCTCATAATATAATCTTTTATTATAATCTCTAACATATTTAATAATTTTCATATCTTAAACACATTTCATTTTATGTCCAGTTTCCAAATAATGAACATATGATCATTTCTATTAATTGCACTATTATGCTTTTCCCACTTTCTTCTGTTGATTTTCCAATCTGATCTATATGTATATTTTATCACAACTTCTACAAATAATTTTATGTAAGATGTATATGGTATTTTATTTTTTAAAAATAATTTTATATGCTAATCTTATCTTATTAGTAGTCTTTTTTATGTTTGATACCCATTTTTTTAATGATTTATTATTTTTCCAAGTTATTTTAATATTATCTTACAATTTCTTTTTCTTAAAATATTATATTTATCTTTTAAATAAGGAATAGATATCCATTTATTATTCTTATTTTTATTTTCCCTTTTCAATTTACAATTTATTTCCTTCTTACTACTATTACTATTGTTATTACTAAAAATTCTTCTAACAACTTTCCTATTGTACCCCATTTTTATATAATTATTTTCTACTTTTATTTTTTGTTCCATAACCTCTTCCTTATTCATTGTTAACTTATCATTTTTAAACTTAAATCCCTTTAAAACTGCCATTTTTTGAGACCAACATTGATAAGAATTAGTGTCAATTATTCCTCTAATTTCTATATCCTTAATAGTAATGTCTTATTTCTATTTCATTTTCTATATTTCTTTTTAAATAAATATCTAATATTTTAAACCTTTTTCATCTTCTTTTTTTGTTGTAAACTTAATATTATTTAAATTACTATCCCAAATAATAATTACAGTATATTATCTATATATCTATGATATCCAAGAATTTCTTTATTTCTAATATATTTATCTATTACTTTTTTTGTTAACTTATCTACAAACACTAATGCTAATAATCTACTTACCGAACATCCCATGATCCATCCTTTTGTTATATTTCAAAAAATATATGTAAAATACAAACTACCACTTATCATACTCAATTCCTCTTTAATAATATATAATCATTCTTTAGATAATATTTTACTTTCTTTTTATTATAATTAAGTCAATACTTTATTTTTTTAAAACACTTTGATCTTTTCAATATCCTAAGACACAATCAAACTACTCCTATTTAATTTAATTTTTTAAACCTCATAATAATTTCTTTTGAATTCTTAATACTACACTTACAATAACCAATTATATCTACAATTTTCTTATTTATTATTTTACATAAATTCTTAAGAATATGTTCCTCAAAATTTACAGTAATTCTTGCAGCATAACTTCTTTGTGTGTCTTTATTTTTCCAAATATATATGGTTGTATAAAAGCTATTGGATATAACTATCTATATTCATTATTGTTAATTAATTTTTCCTCTCATGTAATTCAGTAACAATTTATATTTCATTTTTATTTTATTTCCCAGATCTTTATATAATTTTTCATATCAATTGTTTTATATTTTCATTCATTTTCTTCCTATATTCATTTTCATTCAAAATTATAAATTATTTAATATTAGTTATTTATTTCAATTGAATTCAAATGAGTTGAATTGATGATTATTAATAAAATTGGTATATTGAATATTTTAGAGGTTATTCCAGAGTTTTGTTTTTGTTTATATATGTATGTAATAAACAATTGAAATACAATTTTTTTTTTATATTGGTATATTGAATATTGTGGAATTTATTTCAGTTTTTGTTTATATATATGTAATAAAGAACTGAAATATGATTATTATCTAAAATAATAAATCTTAAATAAATTCTTAAATTACCAACATTTATTTTGCTACTATATTTATAATAGCAATTGGTAACATTCAAGATTTGTTTAAAATTTAATACCATAATGAATTGTAAATGTATTGCTGATGTTTATTATAAATATTCTTAGTTGCATTAGTACATTTAATATATATATATATTTGTGAATTTCTCCATCTAATTGATGTGCTGATACTGATAATTTTGTGTTATTGTATTTTGATATCTGAAAAGATAACAGAAGTTATACAACATGAGGTGGAAAATACATGTATATTGCTATTGGGTGGTTGGAATGCCATTGCAGTGAAAGGTAAGGAAGGAAAAATTGTTGAAAATTATGGTATTGGAAAAAGAAATGAAAGAATTAGCCATCTTTTACAGTTTTGTAAGGAAAATGGTATTGTGAGTGCAAACATTTGTTTTAAAAATCATATAAGAAGATTGCATACATGGAAAGTTTGAAGTAATAGAGAATATTATCAAATTGATTATATATTATTCAGGATAGATATAAGAATGCTATTAAGAGTTCACATGCTTTACTTCATGCTGATATAAACTCTGATTATAATTTGTTTATGATTAAATTAAAATTGAGTTTAAAAAGAATAAAAGGAGGGAAATGATATATAAGGTGTGACTTAGCTAAATTGAGAGATATGGAGAAAGGAAAATTTGGTTTAATATGTGAAAATATAATAAAAAAGATTGTTAAGGACGAGGAATATATTAATAGTTCTGATAAATATTGGTATCGGATTAAAGAAGGATTATTAAAAACAGCAAAAAATGAAATAGGCATTATCCAGTTAAAGAAAGCTAAATGACCTTGGGTAACAAAAGTTATGTTGGAAAAGATGGAAGTACAGAGGAGATGGAAGAATGTCAATACTGAAGAAGGGCAAAGTTCATATAGAAAAATTAATAATGAGTTAAGAAGAGAAGCAGATTTAGCAAAAGAAAAAATACTTGAAACAATAATGTAGAGAGATAGAAATGCTTCAACAGGTGAAATGATATGATCTAGTATTTGATAGAATTAGAAATGTCACTTGGGAGAAAAAGAAATGGTTAGCAAGAGGAATAGTGATAAAAATGAAAAGAGATTAACTTATAGCAATGATATAATAAGAAGATAGAAAGAATATCTTCAATGTCTATTTAGAAAAGAAAATAATTCAATTAATTATAAACTTGAAAATGAAGAAGATATTGAAATAGATAATAAAGGTATGGACATATTGTCAGATGAAGTAATAAAGTCCATTGCACTAATGAAGAATGGTAAAGTTATTGGATTTAATATAATAACTAGAATTTTTGAAAGAAATGAAAGAATTTACTATGAAGGAAATAATTTTGCATGTTGATATATAATAGTGGAGTTTGTAATTCTAATTGCTAAAAGAAGAAAGCTGTTAAATGTGAAGAGTACAGGACAATAAATTTATTAACTTATGCTTCTAAAGTTTTATTGGGGATATTAACTCAGAGAATTTATGGGAGGGTAGAATATTGGAGAAGAACCATTCAGTTTTCAGAGAGAGAAAATTACAAGAGATGCGATTGGTGTTGTTAGAACAATTGGTGAGAGATATATTGGAAAAAAATAAAGAATTGGTATATGTTTTGTGGATTTGTGAAAAAAATTTGATAGAGTAATCTGGAAGATTAATTTGGAATATGTATACTGGGCAAAATATAAGAACTAGATTCCAGAAAAATGACACTAATGAAATGAATATAGAAATAGGAATTAGGCAAAGATGCAGTATGTCACCTGTTCTTTTTAATGTTTATTTAGAAATGTTAAATAATTATTTAAACTGTGGAGGAGCAAATGTTGGAGGTAGAATAATAAAATGTATAAGATTTGCAGATAATATGCCTCTTATAGCTGAGGATGAAAAGTATCTTCAGAATATGTTGAATAAATTAGAGGAAGATTATATAGTATATGAATTATTGTTGAGAAGACCAAGAGTTTATGCATAGGAAAGAATGCAAAAAGATTGCAAGTTGAAATCCATAATAATATAGTTTAACAGGTAAAGGGATTTAGATATTTGGGCAGCTAGTTGATTGAAGATGGAAGAAATGAGAATGAAGTTAGAATTGGCAAAGGAGGCATTTATTAAAAGAAAGAAAATATTTTGTGGACTTTTGGAGAAAGAATTAAGGGAAAGATTAATTGCATACTATTATGCAGTTATGAAATGTGGATACTGAATAATAAAATTAGGAACAGATTGGAAGCCTTTGAGATATGGTCATGGAAAAGGATAGAAAAAATTAGTTGGATGAATAAAATAACAAATAGAGTTTTGAACAGAGTAAATGAAAAAAGAAGATTGATTGAGGAAATTAGAAATAGAAAGAGAAACTGGATTGGACATATATTAAGAAAAAAAAGATGTTTTGGAAGGAATGATGAGTGGAAACAAGAAGAAAGGATGGAAAAGATTGACATTTCTGGATGATATGAGAGATGGGACGAGTTATTTGGAATTGAAGAACTAGGCAATGAAGAGAACAGAGAAATGGATGAATTGGTGATGTGACTCCTCTCTGGACGTGTTCACGGGACAGAATACTATTGATTGATTCCTTGACATTGATAACATATACAAATTAAATTAATATTTATGAAGTCTTTCAAATGTGCTTATTATAAGAATTCTTTTCAAGTCATATTTTTTTAGAATTATTTTAATAAATTTGTATTCAGTATCCTCAATGTCAATTGTAATCCATTAATTAGATGGAGAGTAAATTCACTTTTATCTGGTTTCCCAGATTTTATATGAGTAAACTAATCATTGATATTTCACAAAGTGATATTAAACTAGGACATCATTTTAGATAACAACATTAGATATAAATTCTAAAAATCATAATGCTTCTTATATTGAGGGATGATAATTGTGTCAAGATGTCGATTTTATTAATTTACCTTGTGTAGTTTAGCACAATAATAGAGTGAAAGGAATCAAAAGCACTAGTTTCTGAATCAAAGCTCAACATGCTATTTATGATGCTCAGACATCACTTAACCTCCTGAGCAACTAATAGTCCTATTATTTTTTTGTTTAATTCTTTTTTTAAAAAAAATATTTCATTATGATTCTTTAAACTTTTATATAACTTTAAATTTTCTTTTTAATAATTTATAGTTCTTTTAAATGTTGGCTTTTTAAAAATCTTACATGTATATATGTTGAGAGAACCCATTTATTGCAGCATTATTTTTATTTTATAATAAAATAATGACAATAAACATTTTTTGAAAAATATTTTTATATGTTTAAAGTGAAATAAATAGATATTTTTATGAAACCAAGACTTTTTTCGTTTTGAATCATTTGGTCTAGTTTTGAATTTTCAGAAAAAATAAAGTCTATCAAAAAATCAAATATCTTTCACTTCAGATGAGAAATAAAAAATATAAAGTTTTGTTTTATTTTTACATTTATTTACTCACTGTAATAAATTAATGGCTAATTTATTAATCTTATAGTTTTGATTATCACATTATATATTTACTGTATTAAAATCATAAACATTGTAAATGGATTTAAGAACTGCTCTAATAGGCAATACATGTAGCTGATATGATGCAGAGGATGTTTCATTTTTTTTAAAACTATTTTGCAGTTTATTATAACAGGAGAACCGAATTTTGTGCAGTCATGATTTTCATTAGGAATATTAGGCTCTGTGAGTGGTTTGGTGCAGTAGTGTGAATAAAAGACTCGGGGTCTCAAGGTCTTAAAATTGTGGTCCAGCTTTGTCACTCCTACTGTATTTATTTATGAACTTATGTGCAATAAAGCATTCACTTATTATTATTGTTATTTTTATTATTTTTTTTATGGTGAAAGATCATCTATTTACTGAACCACACTATTTGTTGAATTATTTATACAGTATTTTTATTTGGAAATTGTCTATCCATCTATTTCCCTAATATTTTTTTAAAAAAAACTATTCTATTTATCTTATCATGGCTTCTAAATGAAAGTGAAAAGTTAGCAAATTTTTACAGAAAATTTAATTCTATGAAACGTAAAATTTGACAATAAACACAGCCTTTTCTGTACCTATCTTATAATTAAAACTTTTTTTAAATTTAAGTTTGAATGTTAATGACATAATTTTCTCAAATTTATATATATTTGTATTCAATATTAAGATGATATTTAAATTAATTTTATGTGATATATAAATAATGATTAACTATATTTTGTTTTAACAGAGCTTATTAATAAAATATTTGCTGTATATGAATAAATGGGAAAGGATGTATTTTTTTAAAAGAGAGTCATGGTTTGGTATTTTCAAAAATGGTCGTGTTATTTTAATTGTATTTTGTTAGACATGATTATTTGTTAGTGAAATACATTTCTTAACTCTAAACTGTCCATGTTCTTACATATATCTTTGTTACAACTAAAAGTTAACTATTTTAATATTTTTCATCAACTTGGAAAATTAATTACTAATAAATTTGTTTGTCAGTTTTGAATTTTAAAGGAATTCTAATTGAAAGAAATGTAAGTACAAAAGGCCTTTAACAAAGTTGAAAGAAACTGTCCGATTTATTTATTAAAGACTATAGCGACGGAATCTTAGTATTATTTATACCTTTATAAATATTGCGATTCTTGGAAAAAGTCAACTAATGTTGTCCACAATCTTTAATTTATAATAACTTTCGTATAAACATTTCGGTGTAAATGATACACTTAAAGAAATATACAGATCATTAACAGTTTATACTTAAAAAAAACCCCATAAATGTAAATCAAGAAAATGATTGAGTTAGCAGTTTAAAATAAATTGGATTTAAACCACTTTATTAACTTATTTAAATAAATAGTGCTTATTTTAACTTTGTATCTAGTAAAGCAAGTTTTAACGGTTTGGGTGGTTTTATAACATGTTGATTTAAGGGTGATAGCTTTGTCTAGTTCAGCTCCAGAGAAGGATAAAAAAAAAGTGCTGGGAGGGAGTATTTAAGTCTACAGAATTTGCATTCTTATTAGTGATTACAGGATTAAATCTCCAGAGGCCATTGATCTAAAAAGTTTTAATCTTATAGTAAAATATGCATCTTTTATTCTTGTTTAAAAGTATCTTACTTAGAATAAATCTTGGATACACTTTTCTGTGCTTGTTTATTAAATAAGTGTACAAATATGTAAATTTGAATATTAACGCTGACATTTATAGCATATATGCATATATTTAAGACATTTATTCATGGGGTCTCTTTTTTGAGTATAATACAAACAAAATATAATGCAAAGCTTTTATTTGAAAAGCAAAAATACACTTGTAAATATATTTATAAAGTAGCTGTAGATAAGTTATAAATGTAAACTGTATATTTATATTAAATAAACGTTAAGTAATATTTTTGTATGTATAGTATTTAGTATAAATTTTGCATAGATGTGTTTAAAAATAATATTAAGTTTTTGTTGTATAGTATATCCAGTTTATAATTATCAATCATCATTATAAATTACTTAAATATAGTAATATATATATTTATGTATTGTAGTTTCATTTTGAGTTAATCGAAAATATAATTAGAAATAGTATTTTAACCTGAGTTTACGTTTAATTTGGCTTATTTTGCTTATTATCGTCATCATCTTTAGTAGCTACTCATAAAGAAGTATAGCCATTCAAAACTCCAGGCGGTGTGGAGAGGGAGATTACCAGGTTGAAATTAGGATTATTTTAGTTGTAATAAAGGATGGAAATGTAGTTAAATAAAGACGTTTTTAATGATGAAAAAATTACTGTTAAGTGAGAGATGACTGATTGCATGAGAGGATCATGATATCTAAACTTAATACTAATTTAAATGTGAAGGTAGTGAGATAAAAAAGAAAATGGAGAGAGAGGGAGGGAGAGGGAGAGAGAGAGAGAGGGAGGGAGAGAGAGAGAGAGAGGGAGAGAGAGAGAGAGAGAGAGAGAGAGAGAGAGAAGAAAAGATAAAAGAGACTGCATCAGAAATAACATTTGTATTTTCTTGCTCATTTGCAAACATGGAGAGAGGGAAGATGGAATCATAATTTATTAAGCATGCAATAAGGATAATTATTATGATAATAATAATAGAGAACATTTAAACTTTTTAGAATTTCAATTGTATGTTTATTGTCTGGATTTTATTTTATTTTTAAATTTTAAGCGTTATAAATGAATATGAATTTCTAATCTTGATTATAGATTCACAAATGGTTTTAGTAAGCTCTTAATTTGTACAGTAATTAATTATGTGATCATAGCTTGTATAGGTTGTTTAGATTGTACAATAATTAATTATGTGATCATGGCTTGTATAGATTGTTAAATTTATATCTGAAACATAAACGGAATAGCCATGTGTTATCCTGAACCTGTTGATGAGATTTCATTAATATCTATCGATCTGCAGAAGAAATTTATGTGAGAAGTCATAGGAAGATCATTTCTTGCACCATTAGTTTTTATGGTTTGAAAAGTTTATTAGTTTAACATAAAAGAAAAGAGAATTTGAAATTAGGTATGTTCTAGATGGTAAATTCATATCTTGTGGTAGGATCTGATCTGTAATAACTTTTTATTAATTTTCTATGAGACAAACTTGTATCTAATATTTTTCATGATAATATCTAATTGTGTATTCAGAAATTGAATTTTTTTTTTTTCTACAAACAGTATATTATAATACTCTTCTAATCCAAAATAGTTATTTCTCCTTTACACATTCTAATTAAATACGACTTTGCTTAATTTACTCCTTTTTATCCTATCTAAAAATTTCTCAGTATTCTAGCCTGGATAAATTACCTCTTTCCCAAGTGAAAAAGTCATTGTTATTTCTTTTAACTACTTGATACCTCATATGTGTTAGTTGATAATCATGCAAATTTTTAATCATTTCACATTCTATTTTTTTTTTTTACTTCATATCTCAGTTTTAATTTCCAGCTATTCATATATATATATATATTATTTTTAACAAAATATCTATATTTTTCTACTTTTGCAAGAAATATCTCTTATTATGCATCTTTCATTTTTATGTTTAATTTTGATTAATAATATCTTAAACTTTTCATTATTTAATTTTTATGATTCTATCTATTTCTGCACATTTTTATATCCTTGTTTTTATCACAAAACAATGCCTAATATCCATATATAAACACACACACATATATATATGAGTGTATTCTTTTGAGTTTGGCTGTTTGAGGTTCAGAAAGGTTCTTGCTGAAATATCTTAATGTTTGAAAAGGTGATTTCAGTATTTCTATTTAATTTTCAGCTAGCGTTATGCCCGATAATCTAACCATTTTTTTATATATTTATGTTGGAAAATAGCAAAGATTAAAAATGTCTAAGGTTGTAGTCTTTCTTTGTATACATAAGTTAAACATGTTTGTGTATTAGCAATTTAATATCGTTGCTAATTTAATTTCATACACTTTGTTTGAATAGGTCGGAATTTCAATATATAACATTACTTGCAGCATAAGACTCAAGAGGTATAAGTCTCAAGAGGATATCTTTTTGAGTTTGGCTGTTTGAGGTTCAGATTTTATATTTTTTCACATAAAGTATTGCTAAAATATCTTAATGTTTGGAAGGGTTATTTGAATGTATATATAAAATTTAAAAATAATTAGTTTAAAAAAAATTGATATATACAACTCATTATAAATAAAAAAATATTTAATATATCAACCTGGATTTATTAATAAATTTATATGGACAAATTTTAAAATTGAAATTTTATCATTTATATATATATGCATACACCTGTAATACAATTAATGTGGTACTTTTTGTTTAGTAACTTATTAGTATTAATAATTTAACAAAATTAAGAGACTATTAGTGCTATTCTTATCCTTACATAAAGCTTCTATGTCCTTAAAGCACTTAGATATTCTGGAATCTTAAACAAGTATTACATCAAATTAGTTAAAGCTTATTAATTTGGAATATTTATCTTATTATATATATAATTTTGTTTATTAATTTATTTATTGTATTATTATTATTATTAATTAGTAAATCACAATTTAGGGTAAAATAAAAAGTCTAATTTTGAAAATGTACATCTCATATGCAAATCATCCAAGGGAATTTGCATGGGAACTCCACATATCACAGAATAAGCAACATTTTTTTTTTTATAGCCTGCTAAGATCCACTAGACACATGAGACTCTCTATCATATTCTAATTAATTTATTGATTGCAAAATAATGATAAATGATAAAAATAATGGAACACTACAATTTATTTAAGTATATACAAATTTGTACTACATACACAATAGCATACATTGATTTATCCTGTCAATTTTTAGAATAAGTTGATACAATTTATGATTGGTTAAATTTATGTACAGATAATATGGTATAATACATTTTTAATGGATTCTGAACAGATATATACTTGCTGCATAGACTAACAATCATTAGCTATTATTATTACAGTTTTAAGATTAATAAACCTACAATCTGAGGATACTCTAAATTCATTATCTATTTAAATAATCAGACTATCATAAAATTTTCAGGTTGTAATACAGGGAATTAAGTAATATGTGCAAATTTAAAACCCAGAAAAACAACATCTGCATTACAATATTTATGAATATACAAATATATGTGAGCTAGGAATATGTTAATATGATAGGAATTTTTATCTATCGTATACTATCAAAAGGTAATAACCATAAGAGGGGCCACTAGTTGCAAATGGTATCATCCAAGACATGTACACAAACAAAAAGCAATGTTCATCTCCCACATATTACTGCTCTAAGTAAGATGATGACTGCAAGTGACCAGCAATCACAACAGTATAACAATCATTTATGAATAAAAACACAAATGAATCTCATATATAAATAAAACAGCCCAAAATAAAGTTACAGTTCACTTACATCAATTAATTAAATTATTCTTCCAACTGTAAGTTGTTAAAAGATAATTCTGACTATGCAACCTGTTTTAATTTTGCAGGAAGTGGAAATGACAGGTTTTAAAATACCAAGTCTTTAAAAGCATGGCCAAGGATTGCAATAACAAGCTACCATTTTGGCTAAAAACTTTACTTTTCTTTTAGATTTTATGCCAACTGAAATGTGGCGTGATAAAATAACAATCCTTTATCATACCAATTATAAACAGATTTACAAAATTAATAAATAATATTATAAAATAAATTTCATTATAATGGAGATAAATACATAATGTTAGTAATAGAAATTTAGTGTAAAGTTCATACACATTCCCTTTCATCATTAAGAATTCTAGCTTGAACTTCAGGTATTGATATATTTTTAGCAGATTTTGTTCAACTATAACTATAGCAGTGATAAATTGTAATTACATAGTATCGGACAGTAGTTTACTTATTGATTGTTGGCTGGTTTCTCCTCATGGCAATAGATATTTGAAGTTTAGGTATGTAATGGAAATAATGCTATTTCTACATTAAACTAATGCCTCCTTTCCTTACTTATCTATAGATCTTTGGCTTGCACTTTGCTAAGTGGCAAGAGCTTCTCTACTCTTCCATTGTGTTTTTGATACCAAGCACAATAAATATATTGAAGGCACAATCAAGGCCTAATCAGCAGCAATAATGATTTAGCAGTAATCAATAATAATTTAACAGTCAAAGTATATCTGAAATAATACTGCAAAATATATATATTTGAATCCTGTGATTTATAATTCCTATTTATAGTTTCTGGAGTTGGTTTATCAGAAAAATTGGATCCATCATCTGTCATTTCAATCCTTTAAACTATTAGTGGGTGATAACTTCTGAATTCCATTTTGATCTGTTGCTTTATTTGTCCAATCATACTATTTACAAATTTTTATCTTTGAAAGGGATTACTAATATAATAACCTAAATTACATCAAATATTTATCTCTTTAATTAATTGATCTGTTTATAAAAATTTTAAATATTTTTAGTACTAGTATCACCACTGGTACAGTGCATTGGATGGCGCTGTTGCTAGCTTCAAACAGTTAAATATATCATTTACGAGGTTGTATTGTGCTATGCTAATTTTTCGCCTATCACACAAGAAGAAGCAAACAGCTTTACTACTGATATTGTTTTATTGTTTTAATTTTCATCTAAAAAGTTGCTGTATTCTAAATATGTTTAAAAAAGAAAAAAAATTCTAACAGAAATGCCTAAAGTGGCAAATTACATTAAAAAAAAAAAGCCGGCAAGTAGATGGCGATTGTTAGTTTTTGTAAATAAACATATTTCTTCAAATTAATGTGTATACTACCAGAAATGCCAAAAGTGTTTTGTGATAGACGAAGATGGGCAAATAGCCTTACAACTGATATTGTTTTAATTTTCATCTAAAAAGTTGCTGTATTCTAAATAATATGTTAAAAAAAAGAAAAAAAAATCTAACAGAAATACCTAAGGTGACAAATTACATTTTAAAAAAAGCCGGCAAGTAAACGGCGATTGTTAGTTTTTGTAAATAAACAAATTTCTTCAAATTAATGTGTATACTACCAGAAATGCATAAAGTGGTTTGTGATAGAAGAAGAGGCAAACAGCCTTAAACTGATATTGTTTTAATTTTCATCTATAAATAAATTTCTTCAAATTAATGCATATACTATCAGAAATGGCTAAAGTGGTTTGTGATAGAAGAAGAAGCAAACAGCCTTACTATTGATATTGTTTTAATTTTCATTAAAAAAAGTTGTTGTATTCTAAATAAATGTTAAAAAAAAGAAAAAAAAAATTCTAACAGAAATACCTAAAATAGCAAATTACATTAAAAAAAAATCCGGCAAGTAGACAGCGATTGCTAGTTTTTGTAAATAAAAAAATTTCTTGAAATGAATGCATATACTTGTTGGATTATTTATCTTAATTAAGAAAAAAGATGTTATTTATTATTTACTTATTAAAAAAGGTCAGTTTGTTATTAAAAAATCATGGCCCAGTAATGTTATATTTAACTGTTTTTGTGTGGCAACAGCGCCATCCAGCATCCTGAACCGTTGGTGACACTAGTACCATATTTTTTCTAAGAATGTCATTTCCACTTTATAATTGAATTGTTAATACAAAAAACACATTTTGTTTTAACATGAATTTATAATTAATTATACTGTATACATTTATCTGAGCATATAAATTATATATAATATTTACTTATTAAAATTGTTGAAATCTTTACTTTTAAAAATTCCTTTGAATTTTTTTAAATTACAGATATGAAGCATATATAAATATTGTTTCATATCAGTACAGTCCTCTAAAAAAAAGACAATAAAAAAAAGTTTACTTTTTTAGTAAAATAATATACACAAAATTTAGTATACAAAAAAAAAAAAGATATATAATCTATAAAAATTTTCAATCACAAAATCCTGTTTATAGTTGTAGACTTTGGGTATTATAAGTTTTACTTATATCCTGTTTGCCTTCCAGCAGGAAAGTGTTATCTGCAATTTTCCTTTTAATTGTGAATGGCCCTTCATAGAATGCAAAAATTTTTTTGTATTGATTTCATGTTGGGTTACTAACATGCCTGAACAAAATTTGGTTGCCCATATTGAATTGACATGGTGTCTGTGTTTTTTGCCTTCTATGCTTTTCTGCCATCTCTTTCATTCAAGAATGAACCTTTTTTTGATCATTTGCTGCACTTATCTCTTCTGAGACAACTGGTAATACCATTTTTATCCTTAGTGGGTCATAGTTATCGAAATGCAGCCATATTGGAATGAACCCTGTAGATACATAATAGGTCCTATTAATGTAGTTCATCATTATTTTCTTTTGTTATCCCAGATCTGATGATTCTTATTTGCATAAAATCAGAAGAGGTAGTTAAGCTCTCATGTCTCTCTCACAAGTGTTCCATTGAGGGTTTCTGATTGACACCATTACATGATGGATTCCATTTTTATTCATCCAAGTTTTTCTTTCTTTAGATATAAACAGAGAGCCATGATCTGTCGTGATTGCTCGAGGTTTTTCTTTCCTCGGAAATTGCTGGTTTTATAAAACCTTAATGGTACTTTTTGCATTTGCCCATTGTAATGGATATATCGTAATGTATTCAGAAAACAAATTATATGTGACCATCAAAAATCTAAATTGTCAAAAGGCTGGCAGGAGTCCATAGCAGTCGATTACCAGTATCTCATTAGGGGCTTGCAGAATGATAGGTTGATTCACCCCTTTATATGACCTTATTAGATGGCTTGGTTTTGGAGCACTCTGACATTTCTGCAATATGGAGAGAACTATTGGAATACATCCCTGGCCAATGGAAGGAGTTTCATAAAGCATGCTCTATCTTTTGAAGTCTGCAATACCTGTACAAACAATATATATATATATATATAATTAAGCGACCTTGGAGATTTTTAGGGATTAGTATTTTTCATGAGTTGTTAGTTTGTTTTGTAGCACAATAAATTATCTGTTATTTTGTACTTGTGGTATATTCTCTAAATGTATTGGTTTTGTTCATCATCTGTTCTTTTTCCCAAAATATAAAAAAATGTAGGTATACGCAGGTTCAGCTCTCTGAAGATTACCTACATTTTTTAGGTCTTCCTCTACTGAGTCATCAGTATCTAGTAATATTGTGTTCACCACCATATTCTTCAGTGAAAGATTTTGTGTTTTGATCTCTACAGGATGCTGACTCAAATATCTGCCACCATATGATCTATCAGTTCCAACACAATGGATTACTTTGTAATTGAACTTCTGCAAGAAGAAGCCCCACCGTATTATAATATCTGTATTGGTCAAGTAACTGCTATTCAGAAACTCCAGGCACTTAAGGTCAGTAATAATAGTAAATTGAGCCCAATAGAAATTGTTTAAATTTTGCACCTCTCCTGGCCCTGCTGATAAATTTTTGAGCCTGCAGGTGCTGGTGATCATTAACTTGGAACAAGATAGCCCCCAATTCATTCTTGCTGTTGTCCATCTGTAGGTAAAATGGCCAACTACATACAATATAATGGTCTTCAAGAAATTTTTCTTGACTATCTGTAAATCTGCATCCTGGGTGAGTGACAAATTCTATTGCTGTTCCTTGCATAGTAAGAAGAGTAACAAACCTGTATCTTTTGCAAAGTTTGGATAAAACCGGTGGTAAAAGTTGTACAGCCCCATAAAGGACCTTAATTGCTTTTTATTTGTTGATTTGGGAAATTGCTGTATGGGTAAAATCTTGTCTAGGTATGGTTTAATGCCTTGCTGATTGATTAAATGCCCTAGGAAAGGAATTTACTCCTTCGTAAATTGACTTTTCTGAAAGTTAACTGTTATATTTTTCAATTGATATTCTTGGAAAAAACATGGTTAAATGTTGCGTATGTCATGTTCGGAATGCAATAACAACATCATCTATGTATAAGATGATAATATCCTTCAATTTTTTTGACAGAATCCTATCTAAACATCCTAATAGACCTGTACCACTATTAATTAGCCCAAATGGTATTTGCTGAAATACTGAAATACATATCTATCCTTCATATCTAAAAAATATCTTTGGTCCTGTGGATGCAATGGAATCTGCCAAAAGAGTGATTGGAACAGCTGCCTTACAAGCGGTTTTCCTGGGGTTCATTTTCCGACTGACGCTTTGACACATTAAAATCAACTATGGTAAAGATTGACTTGTCTTTGAATTTCAACAATCTTTTCTGAGTGGAAGATGGAATATTCCTTTCTGTTACAGTAATGGAGTTTAAACCACTGGTGTCCAAATGTAATCTGAGTTCTATCCTTTTTCACAATTACCAATGAATTGTTATATGATGATGAGGATTTTTCAATTACACCTCAATCAAGCATTTGCTATAATTGCTTCTCTACTTTCCAGTACTGAAATGGAATCGCATAAGGACATTTCTGAAAATGTGTTTCCTCTTTGACTCATATGCAGAGTACTTCCCTTGAATTCATCCTAGTTTATTGGAAAACACAGAGGAATACTCTAAAAGGATTTGTTTTCCAATTGCTTTGCTCCTATACCATAGTGAGGACTGACTTTCACATTAATTGGATCTCTTTATCATTACTTGGTGTATACTATTTACCTGCACCAAGTTCTTCATGGTTTATAATCAGAAATCTCTTTTGGTAATTAAATATACATTTATATCCAAGAACTCTCCTATGTATCAACCCAGACATTATCAAGAAAACAAAAAAAAAAACATTGCAGACCCTATTTGTACATTCATCCATGCTTGCATAGTCTTAATCCTAGTTCTTTTTCAGTTGATAAAATTGTCTGTGTTTGCTTGAGGAGCAATATTGACATATGATGGTCTTGGACTTTAATTTGTACAAACAAGTCTTTAAAAGATCAAGGAAATTTGACTGCCTCTATCAACTAGTGCTCTGGTTTGCATTCCTTCTAGGTCAACATCAATTAATGGACATGCTTGATAGTCTTGCATTGATGTATTATCCACAACTGCAAACATAATATTGTTAACCACACCGAGCAGATTCATTTTAGTATTAATATGGTTCCTACTTCAATTTTGTGTGGAAAAATGTTCTTTTTATTATCTCCTGTTTTTTTTTTTAATATTTCTTATTGAGTTTGCACTATCATTTTTGTCATTTCTTGCTGACCTTCATTTATCCTTTCTTCCATTTCTTGTTGACTTTTATTCACCATTTTTTTAATTTCTTGCTGAATTTGTCTCATTTTTTGCTGATTTTTATTTAACATTTCTTTTATTATATTCATCTGCATTTGTACTTCTTTGGACTTGCTGGTTTCCATATTGAAATGAAAATGAACACACAAAAATAAAATCTCTACTTTCTAAACTTAATTCAAAATGCTGTTTTCTATACTAATTCTTGATTTACAATTATTTATCTTTGATTACTCACTTCACTCCTCCATGTTTTATATGAATACATACCGGTTCCATATAAAAGTCCTTCATTTGCCATTCATGTTATGTACTTTGTTAATATTGCCTACTTTTAAACTTTCTATAATGTCCAATTAAAAGCAAAAATGGTATTGTATATCTTATTTTAGGGCATGTTACGTATATATATTGATATTGCTTACTTTTAAACTTTCTACAATGTTCAATTAAAAACAAAAATGGTCTTGTATATCTATATTTTAGGAGAGTTATTTACTTTCATTTATTTATATACTGCAGATACTAAATTTAATTATTAAACAAGATAATTCTCATTATGCATCATATTCTATGTACACTTTTTTCCCTCTCACTATTAGCAATAATTTGTCAGCCAAAAACTTTTTTTTTATTAACTATATTTTTGCAATCAATAATTACTTTTTTAAATTTTTATTTAAAACGAACTTAATCTAAAAATGTACCCTTTCTCTACTCTAACTTGTCAAACGAAAACTAAAAAGCAAACTTATACTAAATAAAATATTCTCCCTATTCTCTACTTTAACCTGTCATACCAAAATAAACAATCTTATTTACTATTATTTTTACATTATTAAAGTTACTCTATTATGAACAATCCCTGATATTTTATCTTTTATTTAAGTTTAAATGTTGTCCATTACTGTATATTTAATTATTTTATATACTATGGATGTTATCACAATTTGTCCATAGTTAGTTAATATTTTTCTATTATTTTATCTAGTAATCTAATTTTGCTTCTTATAATCATTCGTATTTATATCTCAGCCTCCATTTTGGTGCACCACTTATACTGTAACTGCCAAAATATACATCTCACATTCAAACTACCCAAGGACAATTTGCATGGGATCTCCACATTCTGATGTCACAGAATAAACAACATTTTTTTTTATAACTTGCTAAAGTCAGCTAGACACATGAGATTCTATCATATTCTAATTAAATTATTGATTACAAAATAATGATAAGTGTTAAAAATAATGAGATATTACAATTATTTAAGTATATACAAATTTACAATACACTCGCTATGCCCTGTCAATTTTTAAAACAAGTTGATGTCATTAATTATTGGTTAACTTTATGCACAAATAATATGGTATAATACATTTTTAACGGTTTCTGAACAGATATAAACTTGCTGCATAGACTAATCATCATTAGTAATTATTATTACAATTTATTAACTATTTAAATAATCAGATTACCATAAATATTTTTAGGTTGTAATACAGGTAATTAAATAAATGTTATATGTGCAAATGTAAAACACAAGAAAACATTTGCATTACATTATTTATGAATATACATATACATGTGAGCTAGTAATATGCTATATGATAGGAAATTTTCATCTATTGCATACTATTGTAAAGGTACTAAGCATAAGAGAGACCAGCAGTTTCAAATGGTATCATCCAAGACATGTATACATACAAAAAAAAAAAAACAAGGCAGATGATATACAGTAGGAATGTCCATCTTTCGCATACCACTTCTCTAAGTAAGATGATGACTGCAAATGACCAGCAGTCACAATGGTATAATAATCATCTACGAATAAATAAAACACATATTAACAAATTTCATATATAAATAAAACAGCCTGAAAAAAGTTACAATAGTTTACTTATCCTTTCTCAAAACTGGAGGGTAGTTTGCTTAAAACTGTAAATTATTAAAAGATAAAAAAAAAAAAACAATCTTAATATATTCTGACTATGCAGTCTGCTTTAGTTTTGCAGAAAGTGAAAATGACTGGGTTTAATATAATTAAAGCATGACTAAGGATTGCAATAATATGCTAACTGCTTTAGATAAAAATTTTACCCTTCTTTTAGATTTTATGCCAATTGAATCGCAGTATGATAAAATAAAATAGCAATCCTTTGTCATACTACTTATAAACAGATTTACAAAATCAATAATTAATAGTAAGTTATAAAATAAATTTCATTATAATGGAGATAAAAATATAATGTTAGTAATAGAAATTTATATCAAGATATTTTTAAAGTTCATACCCATTCCCTTTTATCATTAAGAGTTTGAACTTGGACTTCAGGTATTAGTATACTTTTAGTGGATTTTGTTCAACTATAGCTATAGCAGTGATAGATTTTAATCAGGCAGTATTGGATGATAGTTTACTTGTTGATTGGCAGCTAGTTTCTCCCCATGGGAGTAGGCACTCAAAGTTTAGGCATGTAGTGGATACAATGCTGTTTCTACATTAGCTGATGGCTCCTTTTCATACTTTTCTATAGATCTTTGGCTTGCACAGTGCTGGCTGGCAAGAATGAAGAAAATTGTGTCTCTATTCTTCCATTGTATTTTTTGACACCAAACACAATAAGTATATTGAAGGCACAATCAAGAACTAATCAGCAGCAATAATGATTCAGCAGTAGTCATAATAGATCAGCAATCAAAGTATATTTGCAATAATACTTCAAAGTATGTATATTTGAGTACAATGATTTATAATTCCTATTTATAGTTCCTGGAAGTGGTTTATCAGCAAAATCAAATTCAATGTTTATCCTTTCAATCCATCAATCTATTGATGGGAGATAACTCCCAAATTCCGGTTTGGACCACTGCTTTATTTATCCAATTATATCATTTACAAAATTTTATCTTTGGAAGGGATTACTAAAATAACAGCCTAAATTATGTCAGATATTTATCTCCTTAATTAATTGATCTGTTTATAAGAATTTTAATTACTTTTTCTAAGAATGTCATTTTCACTTTACAATTATTAATAGAATAAACACATTTTGTTTTAACATAAATTTATAATTAATTATATTGTATACATTTATCTGTGCATGTAAAGGTAAAAGCCTGAAATCCAGGCAAAGCCGCTTGGAGCGTTGATGCTAGACAAAATCAATGAAATATAACGTTACCGGGCCGCAACTTTTTGATTTTTTTTTTATAATACGTGATTTTTTTTTTTTATCGATTAAACGAATTTTGATTTTATTTATAACATGATTTCTTTATTATTTAACAAATTGTTATATTAATTTTTGTTGTTGTTTTTTTTTCTGTAACCTCACATTTTTCTTTATTCCAATAAATTTTGCTAATTTAATTTTGTTTACCTTTTATTTTGATGATTTTAAAACTTTGTACCGTTTCACGACGTCCAAAAATTTGTTTTAATCACGCTGCCGAAAAAATAGAATACAATTATTTGCGACTTGTTTAGACTTTATTCTACATTTTCTTTTTTTTTTTTTGCTTGACTAAATTGTTTTTTTATTCTTCTTATGAAATCGAAAGTAACTTTTGTGTTGTTGGGGGTTAAAAAATTGTTTTGAAACACCCACCCTCGCATCAAGAATTGTAACAAAAAGTCAAGACCTTTTTTTTTTGTTGTTGTTTTAAAAAAAAAAAAAAACCTTTTTTTTGTTTCACTTTTGACTTTTGTTTATATTTCGTTTGAATTAGCCTTTTTTTTTTTTTTTTTGGCTTCTACAATAAAAACAACTTACTTTTTGGGGGTCTTACCGTACTGTTATTATTAACAAAAAGTACACCGAAAGAGTCATTTATTTCAAACCCCGACCTTGTTTGAAATAGAATGCAATTATTTGCCAATTGTTTCCAATTTTTTTCGACCCCTTTTTTTTATCTTTTTATTAAATCAAAAGTTAAGTTTAGTGTTTTTTTTGGGGGGGAATAAAAAAATCGTTTTCAAACTCCGATACTCGGAAAAGTAATTGGAACAAAAAGTCCGTAATTTCTGTCGATTTTCAACAACTTTTTTTTCTCAACCCTTTTGACTTTTATTTCTATTTCTTTTGAATTATCTTTTTTTTTTTTTTGCCTTCTACGATAAACTGCTTTGGGGGTGGGTGGGTGGGGGTTGAGGTTCCTACTTTGATAGTATTAACAAAAAGGAGTCATTTCTTTTAACCCTGCTGAAAAAAGAAAAACATCATCTGAATACTTGTCAATTTCTAATGAAATCCAAAAAAAAAAAGTACACAAACTTTGAACTTTTTGAACCGATTTATTATTTTATTGCTGTAATAATCAAACAATCTGGTAGTTGTGAGGACATTATGTGCCTGAAAAAAGGACACAGTCTCCCTCACCTTTCTGTACTTGGCATTTGTGAAAAGTGTACAAATTGCACATACTCCTCAGACATTTTATCGGTCTCGTCTAGTTTCCACGCAAAACGTGACTTAGCGTGTGAGTTTTTGTGGAAGAATGTTAGAACGTACCCTTTGCCAATTTTTTACATATTAACATTTTTTTAGGGAAGGGTGGGGACCGTATGACAATTATTAATAATTAACAACATTATTTAAATAGAAATGACATTACTCTATTACGGAGATTTGAAAAAATGCTACCGCCTTGATATTTAAACACCCCCAAGCGATATGGGAATCAGCTATGAATAGAACGAATACGCGTAAATAGTTTCGAAGCACAAAACAGGCCGTAATATTTTTGTGCAATCTCATGTAAAGCGGCCTAGCAATGGGTTAATACAATATGTAAATGTTGTATTAGCCTGTAAGGCTGGCGGCGGCCGCCGAAACGGCATTTTTATGTGTTTTGACACGTAAACAGTGCCCCAAGCGGCTTTGCCCGGATTTCAGGCTTTTACCCATGTAAATTATATATAATTTTTTATTTATTAATATTATTGAAAATTTTTATTTTTAAAAATTTGTTCTAATTTTTTAAATTACAGACATGAAGCATATATAAATATTGCTTCACTATTTATGTTGGGAGATAGCAAAGGTTAAAAATGCCTAATGTTGTAGTCTTTCTTTATATACATAAGTTAAACATGTCTGTTTAGTAGTAATTTAATATTGTTACTAATTTAACTTCATGCACTTTGTTATAACATCATTTGCAGCATAAGACTTAAGAGGATATATATCTTTTTGAGTTTGGATGTTTGAGGGCTAGACTTTATATTTATTCACATAGGGTGTTGCTAAAATATGCATATATAAATAAAATTTAAAAATAATTTAAAACAAAATTGATACAGACAACTCACTATAAATAAAAAATTATTTAATATATCAATCTGGATTTATTAATTATGGACAAATTTTAAAAATGAAATTTGATTATTTAACACATTTATATATATACATGCATACACTTGTAATACAACCAATGTGGTACTTTTTATTTATACCTACTAGTATTAATCATTTAAAAAAATTATGAGAACATTAGTACTATTCTTATTTTTATGTTAAGCTTCTATGTCCTCAAATCACTTATATATTCTGGAATCTTAAACAAGTATTACTTCAAATCAGTTAGGCATATCAATTTGAAATATTTATGTTGCTTTATATATATGTATGTGATCTTGAAAAATTGAATGCCCTCTTCTCACACTTTTATCTGAAGGAAATAAATTGCTGGAAACCACAAAATTATATAAATATGAATAACTTATTTTATAAGTACAAAAATAAATTTAGTAATAATTGAAAATAGTTATTTGTTTCCTTAGTAAGACTTCAAAGGAAAAGAAGCATATATTTCTGTGACTACTCCATATAAGGATAAACTATCCACTGATATGCATAGGTCAATGTGATGAATTTATTAATAAACTTTTACTTCTGAGCTTAGAAATAGGAAACAATATAGTGTTTCTTTTCAAAAAATTGATTATTTTTTGAGATCAATTGAATGTTTTTGAATGAAAGTGAATGTATGTATATATGGGTTGACTCAATGTTTATTTTCTTTCTTGTACTATGTTTGGCAGTAACTATGACCCTTGTTTTTTGGAGGTTGTTAAGTCATCAGACAAAATTGTTACTGTTGTTCAAGATAGAGAATATTAACATCACTGAGTTGTAAATTTATATCAGCATTTAATGATGTCATTATATTTGGTCATCTACATTGCATGGAAAGAAGAACTTCCATATATCAAATCAGATATAGTTTTCTTTGTGAATAGTCATCCTGTATTTTATTGTAAAGATATATGTAATAAAATACAAATGTAGTGGAATCAACTCCTAAAAGTTAACAAATTTGTAATTATTTTTAAAATCTACTTTTGTACATGCAATATTTCATCTAGAATATTTACATCTTTTAAATATATTAGACAGGCATTCACCTATTTTTATATATTAGATGTTAAATAATTACAAATCTACAATTTTACCGATTATACATACAAAAAGAATGATTCACAATATATAAATTGATGTAAATATAATTATTTTTGTGTTTCCAAGCAGAGAGAAAATAGGACAACCACAAATGTTGTAGTTTCTAGATTTTAATTTTATTGATCATAATTTAAAACTTATTCTAGTTGTAATTATTTAAAGAATTCTCATATGGAATTAATCTAACAATAAAGCTCTTTCTTAAAATATTTATTTAAATTGTAAAGTTGAAGTCAGATGATATTCACACAAACATATTTTTTTTAAACATTCATTTTATTACAGGTTATTTTAATATTTATTTCTTAGTGAATAAAATAAAATAAGAGAGCTGAAAAAATCTCAGGTCAATATCGACTTTGTATCTTATAATAAGCATATAGAAAAAAATCTTTTAATATTTATAAATCACCATTAATTAGATTTTTATTGGTGTTCTTTTAGTACTAGAATAATCATGTATTATCTGATTAGCTATTCAAAAAAGACATTTTGTTCTTGCACATCAGAATTGTGGTGGTAGTTCCTTTTCATCAAAAACTCAGACACTTTTTCCAAAATTCAGGTCTCATATCACTAGCTAATCTTAATGTAATTATCAAATAGATCAATGATTTTGATTTATCAACAATGTTATTAGGGGCTATTTTGAAGAGAAGGGGGGAGAAGATGATAAAATTTTATAATCTTTCTGTATAATAAGGTGAATCTTTATAAATCATTACTACATTGCAATATAGATTTTTTTTTTTTAAGAAAGTTTTTAGTGCTAAACAGAAATAAAGTTTTTAATATTTATTAATTTTTAATTAATTTTATTTATACCTATTGTTGGTTTTTATAAAGTATATTTATAAATAAATGAAAAATGGTTTTAAAAATGTAGATATGCACAGTTTATATGCAAATTATACTTTGCAATTTTGATTCAAATTCAGATTTTGTCTAAACACAGTACATGGCATTTTATATATAAAATCCATATTTTCTCTGTTGTCTGATTGGTGAATACATGAATGTTTCTCCGTAAGGCTGTCAAGTTTCAAATTCACAACCACTGTCACATGTCAAATTCACAATCACTGTCACATGTCAAATTCATAACTATTCCGCCATGTTCTTATCTATCAACTATCAAATATAACAGTTATATATTTAATACTTTAAATTTAAATTTAACTTTATTAATAATTTTGTTTTGTATATCTAGCATACACAAAACTATTAATAAAGCTAAATATATTAATACCTTGCTGGGTACATTTCTGAACTGTACCAAACAAGCCCGTTGTTCCAAATATTTTTTTTTCAATTATGAATTTCTCACACAATTTACATTAAATCTTTAAAAAAAAATTGTTAAAGCAACTAATTCAAAAAAACTTATTTCTGACAGCCTTATTTAAAAAAAACTATTACATTTGTTCATAACGCTGATTTCTGTCATTAATAATTGTAAATTTTTTTTACAAAGCAGTCTCATTAAAATATTTTTTTTATATTAAATCTTAAATACATTGTACAGGCTTACACCTGCATTTATATATATAATATATGTGGGATTTGAACTCAGACATTCACATGACCCACTATTCTCAGTGCCACCTCATATTGCTGATCCACCTGTGTGTGTGTGATCAGGTGGGTCAGCAATATAAGATGGCACTGAAAGTGATGGGTCATGTGAAAGGCTGAGTTCGAATCCCACATATATTAAATCTTAAAAAAAAATTTGTCAAAGCAACCAATTAAAAAAAAAAGATGGATTTTCCAAGGCTGGGTGCATCTGGTTTTTGTATATTATATTAACTATTGTGGGTTTCATTTAGTCAATATGAATTCACATAAGAAGGCACAATGCGCAGAGTGTGCAATTGATCTCTTTAGGGATTCATTGAGAGTTATGTATATAATATTCCAATGGCTATGCTGATATTTGAAAAACAATTTTAGTTTCAATCTATAAAATTGACTTTTATGTGTTGCACTATGTACATGTATATATAAAAAAATATTATTTGGAAATTTTGTTCATAATGAGCATTATTTACATTGAATTACTGCAAGTTTACTGCCTATAAAACTTTGAAGTTTATTCTATGTGAATATATCCACTTAACAAGTCTAAATTTTCATTGTTGTAAAGATAATTTATTTACCCATTGTAGATGATATAATTACATCTTAGTCAATAAAGTGTTTTATAGTATTGATGAACTTTTTTTATGGGATTTTGAATTATATTATTCAACAAAAAAAAAGTAATCAGTGAATATTGTTACTTGGAAGGTCATAAGATGATCAAACATTTGTAGTAATAGATTGAATTGTGTTCCTGGGAAATTTAACTATTGAATCTGCCATTTTATCAATGCACTAAACCATACAAGGCCAGTAATCAGTTTGTTACTGAAAAATCATTGATGTTTGAATATTGAAAATAATAAATATGAGCTGTATTAATAATTTTGATTAGTCATTTATTAGACTAAAGATTATCCACTTAATAAATAATACTTATGTAGTGTAATTTTTACTATACCCCTCATGAAAGTTAGGGATTGGTTTCTATCTGCTTTTAATACCTTATGAAGGAGTGTAATCATGAACAAATGATTACAGACATGTGAAAAAGATATATAATCCCTAAGAAGCATAATTTATGCCAAACCAGAACTCATCAGTTGGCCCATACCACAATCTCTTAACACATATTTTTATCATTTGTTTAGAATATAGAGACAGCCAATTATTATATTTTAATTGATGTGTCAAATTTACTGCTTACACAATTTTTATACAAAACTTTTGATGGAGGTATATTAATAATTTTTATTAGTCATTCATTAGACTACAGCTATCCATTTAACAAATAATATTTTTGTAATGTAATTTTTATTATACCACTCTCTCTCAAATAGGAACTGTTTTCTATCTGCTTTTAACACTTTGTTGAGTGGTAGTGTGAAAATTACACTACAAAAATATTATTAATTAAGTGGACAATCTACAATTTAAGGGATGATTAATAAACATTATTAATATAGTTTCATCAAACTGGTTTCAATTAAACTGTAATAATTGACTATTTAAATGCACTGAACAATGTTAAAGATATGTGTTAAGAAATTGTGATCTGGGCCAACTGATGAATGTTGGTGCAACATGAAATGTGCATCTTAGGGATTGTATATTTTTTTCATATGGCTTTGGTCAGGTATTTATGATTACATCCTTCCACAAGTTGTTAAGAGTGGATAGAAACCTATTGCTATCTTGCATGAGAGTGATGTAAAGAAAATTACTCTATAACATTTTTTATTAAGTATGAATTGTGTTTCATAAATCTTTAGTTCTTGAGTCAGCCAATATACCACTGCACAAAACTATGATTCATTATTTGATATACAATTTTAAATACTAACATACAATAGACATAATTTTTAAATCTTCGTCTGATAAAATTATTTATAATGTATATTACATAATCTTTTTGCTGATTACTATAAAAATCCTAATTTTTCACAAATATATTAATTTGTGAATGTAAATAATAGTTGTAAATTAGTTAAAGCACATAATATTTGCTGAAAAGAGCTTTTTTGTGTATGATTATTTTATATATATATAATTAATTGCTGTTATATAAAGATATATTATCTCATTGATTTATTTGAATATATGTAAAAGCAGCATAATTAAATTTCTTTCCATTTTTGATGACCGTTTTATATTATTATAATTTTAATATGTGTAAGTCATCATCATTTTCAACTATTATTAATCCATTTCAGGACACATGTCTCTCTAAGTTTAATTCAGTTTTTTTCAATCTCTAGACTCTCTTTTTTATGTCACCCAGCACCCTTCCTTATTTTATTCATCTATCTCATGTGTTGTTTTTTACTATGCTTTTTTTACACTCTCTTGGAATCTAATTTAAGACATCAACTATTTATCTATTATCGTTTCTTAGCAATATATCCATCACAGTTCCATTTAAGTTTTTAATTCTTTCAATGATGTCACTAATACCTGTTTATTTTCTTACATATATTCATAACTTGTATCTTTCTATACTTCCTTGATTTTTCTGAAGTCTGTATTACTTTGCTGTTAATTACCAAGTCTCAGATTCATAAGTAAGAATTGATAGAACACATTTATTAAAATGCTAAGCACATAGGCACATTTTCCTTTTAATGTTATGATATTTTTACCTTAGCACACCATCCAAGTTCAATTCTTTGATTAATTTCATCCATTACATTTCCATCTGTTTTAATAATTTGACTAATGTATTTGTACTTGTTAATTTTTTTTAATCATCATTATCAATCTTTATTTTCTTTTTTTTGACAAATCCATTGAACATTATTTTATTTTTTTAGCATTTATCTTTAGTCTTATTTTTTTACTTTCATCTAATAACTCTTACATTTCTTGAAGCTCTGAAGCATTGTTTTCAAAAACAACTACATCATCTGTAAAATATTAATAATCACTATTTACTTTTACATTTAATTTATAAAACATTTCTTGCAAAACTATCCATAAAAAGTTTTGGAGACATGGAATCATCCTGTTATACACTCTTCTCTATGTTAATCTATTTAGTATTATTATATAATGTAGTCATTACTGTTACATTTTGATAAATATTCTTTAGCATATGATAATATCCTGGCCTAAATCTTCATAATACAATGCTTTAATCATAGAAGAAATGCTTATAGAATCAAATACCTTTTCATAATCTACAAATCAAAACCATAATGGCAACTCATATTCATTGGTGTTTTCTATAACTTCTTTCAATACTTGGATATGATTCACTGTACTAAAACCACTTTTAAGTCTAGCCTGTTCTTTTGGTTGGTTAAAATCCAACATTCACTAGAGACTAGTTATAATTATCTTGGTAAAGATTTATATAGAATTGATAAAAGAGTGATAAGTATATAACTTCCAACATCTTTATCACCTTCCCTAAATATCAATATTTCTACTACATTCTAATCATTTGCTACATCTTTATCATTTAGACATTTGGTATAGAACTTTACCAATATTTTTTCTATTTCTTCATCTGATTTTTTTTAAGATACCAAATTATAATTCCATCATTTTCTGGAGTTTTTCTCCTTTTTATATATTTAAACACATGTCTCATTTCTTCATTTAAAATTCTGGGGAATTCAGAGGGGATACTTTGTCATTTTGTTTTCTTTTTTTAGTTTTAATTCTATATTTTCTTTTTATTGCAAAAATAACTTCCTTGCTAATACCAAGATGTTTTACACCTTTGATACTTTCTCTTTTTTTTCTCAGTAATGAAATGTTTATTCATCAAAAAAACAAACAGATACAGTAAAATAAATGAAATTTCAGGAGCAGCATAATAAGAGGGACAGGATACATATAAAAAGGGAATGGGAAGTGGAGAGGGGAAATAGTGTGTAGTCCAGGCCGGTCAGAAATGCATGTCTTCACGATTGAGTCCTATGACAAAGGCTGAGAGGATGGGAGTTGGAGGATTGCTCAAGTGTCTATGAGGAGAGGAGGTGTGGCTTGTTTGGTATCTCAGGTTTTGAGAGCGCGAATTAGATCTAAGAGCTTTTGATTGACTGAATGTACTCTCTAGTCAAGGATAATGGCACATCGGAGCAAACAGAGAGCATAGATGAGAAAAACTGATAGTCTAATAGCTGTGAAGACCCCTGTTTCTATGGATTCTTGGAGGTTGAAGATGGTATTCCTGTGCGAGGAAAGGCAGGAGTTGATGACCTTTGTCATGCCAAGCAGAAAAGGACATGTAAGTAGGAAGTGCTGGAGGGTTTCGTTCTCAGTCTTACAGAGCTGGCATATGGGAGAGATCTTGGTGAAACCCCTATGGTTGACCAAAAATTGATTTTGTGGGAAGGGAGTGAAGATTGATTTTGAGGAGGAAATCAAGGAATTTTGCCTCAAGGGACCACCTTTTGAATTTGCGGATTAATTGAGCATTGGTGAGTTCGAGGAATGTAGGGGACACAATGGAGAAGTCTGCAGTCTGATAGAAAACTTCTCAGTACTTTAGTTTGTTGCTGATGGATGGTATAACAAAGCCAGCCTTTTGTAGGATGTTGGCAATGAGTGAGGTCCATAACCTAGGTCTGTCACTGGGAGGAGGAGTGTTGGTGGTGTGATAATGATATGCACAAGATTAGCAGGAAAGTGACTTAGGAGTGTGAGGATAATGTGAGATGTTTGGATCAGAAGAGTGTCGATGGAGTGCAGGCCCAACCCTAAGAGGTTTTTAGGAAAACAAGAATGGGTTGGGCCTGCACTCCATTGACACTTCTGATCCAGAGATCTCACAACATTATCCTCACACTCCTAAGCCACTTTCCTGTCAATCTTGTGCATATCATTATCACACTTTCTCTTCTATAGCTTTTCTTGCTAATTGACATTTTTTTTGTATCATTATTAACTCTTTTTAGCAACATTTTACAAAACTCCAGATATTGAATCCTTGTTAATGGATCACTTTTTTATATATTTATATTTCCTTCATTTTTTCATAAGTTGTTTTGTTTCAGTGAAATGTAACTTGTCATTTGCTACTTTTTTGTATTACTTATTTTTTTTGCAGTTTTTAATAATAAGTTATCTTCTTATTGATTTTGTTCTAACCTGAGTCAATTTCAAAATCTGTTAATATTTTAAAATGATTTGCAAGTCATAATTTAAATTCATTGGAATGTTTCTAATGGCTAACATCAACAGTGAAATATTGTTTTTCTTAATAATTTTTGTGTCTCTAGTTTTGCATTAATATATATGTTGTATCTCAGTAGTTTCTTGTGTTGAATTTGTTAAGAACATCTTGAAATGCATATTTTCTATTAGTCAAAATATAATTCAATTCTGCTATAACTTTATTTTGATGTTTCCATTTAGCATTTTTCTCAAAAAAAAAAAAAAATTATATTATTTTCCTTTTCTCATAACTCCACAAGTCTGTGTCTTTTTCTCATTTTCATCATCATAAATCAGATTTATGCACAACACTTCCATCTTTTAATAGATTATCATTTCTAGCATTAAAAGCGTCCATGCAATTTTAAAATGTTGTTTGGTTCAATTGAAAGCTTTTTGTATATCCATATAAAAAATCCTCTATTTCATCATACAATAGGGATTTCTTAGATCATAAATCTGAATTATCAGCATTTATCATATCCCATTAGGTTAAATAACTAATCTGGCCATTTTGTCTGATACACCACCAATGTACACAATGTTGTTCTTCCATTTTTTATTTACAATGAATCTTACTCCATTTGTGCTTCCAATATTTACACTTTTATAGTAACTAACACACATTTATTTTTTAAATCAATTGTTTCTTCAGCATTTTTCTAACTTCACAGAGTCCAACAACATATCATTAAAAATATTAGACAACTCTTCCATTTTATGCAATCTTTATTCACTTCAAATTGATATGTAATTGTAAAAGGTCATCATTGAATGACAGCTTAAATATATTTCCCCCTCACACATTCAGCTGCCTTTGCTAATGATTTCACAGCCTCTTAATTCACATAGATATTCATTCTGCCTTCAAAAAAATAAACTGATATTTCAGTTAAGGACTATCATTCAACTGAGAAGAAAGTCTATTGGTATTTTTTAATCCTTAACTCAGAGGTAAAAAGCCAATAAACTCACTACACAGTAAAACATATAATATATAACTCATTACACAGATTATGCACGGTGGTGAGCAGCCCATCTGTATTCACATACTTTATGAATAATCATGTAGTAATGACAGCTACAGTGACAAAAGGTAGAGAGTAGATAGTAGGAATTTGCTTTGTTTGGTTCTTTTAAGGTTTCAAATAGCAATCAAAATGTCTTCATTCAGTTAATAGCAAACCCCTTTTTACAGCTATGTGTGAGTCTTCAGAGATAAATAAGATTTGAGCTTAAATCAGTTTCATAATTTATTTTTAGTTTTAATAAATATGCTTTTATTTATATTGACTTGTAAATAGTTTAGACGATTTTACAGCATTTATAATAAATGTAGGTATTTTTATTCAAATAAAAAAAAACAATTTGTTACTGATCTGTGTATTACTTTTTAACAAGAAAAAAAAAATGTACAAAAAATAATAGTGTGAGCAGTCAAAGGAAAAATTAAAAATCATCATATTGATCATTCAAATACCTATATATTATAAATTTACAAAACAAATATCTATACTACATTTTATTTAATGTTAATATTATATTTCTTTTTATATTTTTCATTTGCATTTTTTTGTAGCTAAATCTGATTATATTAAATATCTTTTTACTTTGATATTATTTCAAAAGTTAAACGTCTTCTGTATTGTTTAATATTAATTTAGATACTTTATCAAATGAATATTGTATAGACCATTCTCTTTCAACTTACGACCTGCAAGGAATTATTTAATGTCAACAATTACTTTATTAATTGAGTCTTACTTTTATTTTTCTTTTATTTTCAATTTACTTTTTTAGTAATCATATGTTATATGCAGGATTTTATTTAAAAAAACAGTAAATTATTAGAAGAGAAATTATGCTTCAATTGTTTTATTTTTGTGATTTCATTTTTCCTAGTAAAATGTTTTAGGTTTTTATGAAGTAAATATCCTTATTTCTATGAATATTTTATTATTCTCTTTTTATTTTAATTTTTACCTTACAGTTTTCAGTTAAGTTAATATAGTGCCTACTCATTACAAACCTTTTATACCACCAGTTTTTCCCTGCACTATTTGTAATAATGGGATTTGTGCAACTACATTTCAATCTTTTGATTACATGCATTGCAATTCTGACTTTTTTATTCTTTATTTACCTTTTTCTTCTTATGAAGTTAGAATAACCATAAGTTTACAACTTATGATGATTTCAGAAAAAAAATTGATTAGTTCTTTTCAGTATATAATTAATAATTTTTTGTAGGAAATATCTTTTGAAATATTTCATCAGACCATTTTTAGAAAAATTCATTTCAAATTACCATGTATTAAATTGCAGATAAGTTTTGAACTTTTGGCAAGTCTATGTTTGAATTCTATTATGACTTTTATAGAATCATTAAAATAAAAGTGATTTAAATTTTTTTTATTGTACTGTATTTTTAATAATTGTTTAAATTTTATCTAAATATAAAAATAACAACGATAATGAGAACGTTTATGAGAAGTTGCCATTATATCAATGAATTTTTATATACATGGGTGGATTCTCTTCTTGGTTTCATAAGATTGGACTGCATTTATTTCAATTGTGGAAAGTCGTTTGGGGGGGAGGGAGTTATTTATTTAGGTTTTATGAAATTTATCTAATATGAATCCGATTAATGGAATTAAAATATATAACAAAATTTAATACACTCTCTATTATAATAATAATAAAAAAAGAAATATTATCAATTTTTAGTACTGGTAAAATGAAATGAAAATCATGAATTCAGCGATTGTAAGAATGTGACACCCTTCTACCAGCAGCAAAGATTGCATCATATTATGATCATATTTTTTATTTTACCATAATCACATTGATATTCAAGTGATCAACCCAGATTAAATTGTCAATTTAGCATTTAGTTAAGAATAGCTTATTACTCATTAATTATTCATTTTTGGTTGATTGGCAGGATTGGCTATGAATCACCTACCTGAGAGAAAATCTGAAACTAATTATGTCTTTAACAAAATTTTAAAATTCACCTGACTTGGGTCTGAAACTAATTATGTCTTTAACAAAATTTTAAAATTCACCTGACTTGGATCATATCTCAGATCTTGGGCCTGATAGTCAGATACTCTAATTATAATAGCATGATCCTCTTTTAAATAGTAGGATTTTATAAAACTTCCTAGATTGATCAAATTGTATTAAAGTACTATAACACTATTTAATTGTTTTGTAATAGTTCAATTAAATTATAAAAGTTTTTGTGGATAAGCGTTTTTTTTCATTTAAAAATATTTAAATATAATTATCAATATTTATCAATAAAATAATCCAATGCCAGTACATTACTTATTTATAATTGTACATCAATGAACAACAATATGTTGGGACTATTAGGGACCATTCTTTGCTAGTCATTTCTAAGCAATTACAGATAAGGAATGTAGTTTTTTGTACATTTTCTTCAGATAGTGTTATGTATATGGATATAGAAAAATATCTAGGTAACAATTGTTTCTAACTATGATCCAAATCCAAATGATTGATTGGGCATATTTTATTCATATTATATTCAAGAGCTTCCTATGAAATTTTTTTATTTTAATGATATATTACAATATAGGCTCTTTGAACATATTTTATAGATTATTTATATGTTCCTATAATTTTAGGATGACAGTATTCTTAAGCAAAGTAAGTTTCTATAATTCTTCCTCAACATTTAATTCAATAATTCATTTCACTCATAATGGGGATTAATTATTTTTTATAATTGATTTCAATAACCAAGTAAAATAAAATTGTTTAATTTCTTTCTTTGAATCAAATGAATTAATTTATCACTATTAAATATATCAATTGTATATAATCAAATTAATATTACTTATTTTTTATAGAAAATAGTTATCTGATTATAATTATTAAACTCTTTTTTATATATTTCTGTTCATAACATAATTTATTTTATTTTATTCAGAAGTATTTTTTTCCAGGAGAGAACCCAAAGCAATAAGGATAATATATTGCCTTTTATTCTAACACCTGAAAAGAATGTGAAGTATTTCATATAGACTAAATACTATTTCAGTATTTATTTTTATCTTAGAATATTTGTGTTTTGAAACTTATATATATATGTAAAGTATTGCCCTTAGCCCAGAAAAGGTTATCTGGATCCCACACTTAGAGATTTTTGCACTTTATGAAAATTGTATGAATTAAATATAAAAATTAAAGAATCAGATTTCGGAGTATATATTTAAAATTGTATTATTTAATAAAAAATTTACAATAGCAATCAAATCAGCAGAATTGTAAAATGCTATAAAAATATAGTTTTCTGAAAAATAAGGATTTTGAAAATAGTTGCAATTTTATAATTATAATAACATGAAAGCTAAAACCTTGCTTATGTGACAGCCAATCAGATGTAATAATAACTGCATGTGGAACTCCCAATTCTAAAACACAAGTCAGAACTATAAGAAAAAAAAATTGCTTCATAGTAAATCGAAAGATTTCGTGTTGTTTATTTATATATAATATTTAGTGAATTAAATGTGAAGGTATTTTAAGCTTCACACTCTTAATTCGAAATGCTTGAGTCTGGCTTATTTATATATAAATTTAGGCATAGAAGAAGGTGGGGTCCCATCTTTTTCTTATAGTTCTGACTTGTGTTTTAGAATTGGGAGTTCCACGTGCAGTTATTATTACATCTTATTGGCTGTCACATAAGCATGTTTAAGATGCATCTTTCGAAGGTTTTAGCTTTCACATTATTACATTGTTATCTGCTTGCGCTTAATAAATATGATATATTTAAATTTTATAATTATGCAATATTAATTTGTTTATTTATAAACATATATATTGCACATTTATTAGTCATGAGGTTTCATTCTTTAAGGTATCACATTTGTATGATATATATTTACTTATATAATTTTGAGTTTCTAAATTAATATTAATAAAAATTAGCTTAGAACTTCTATGACTCATAATATAACTAATGATTTTGCAGAATAAAAGATAAGAAAAGTAAATTCATTGTTAATCTTAAGATAATAAGTTTTTTAATTTGCAAATACTTAATTATTAGCTCTTTATTGTTATCAGCATCTGAAAAATTTTTATTTTATAATTTCATTAGAATAGATTTTCTCAAGTTTAAATCAGCATGATGTAGAGAAATCTAGTTCTCTATTTTCAGTTAGATATTTTCAGTAATTTTGGTTTTTCTCTGGCCACAAACTGTAGAAGTATCAATGTGTGGTTATAGTATATCTTTTTTTATGCAATTATTGAGAATGGTGACGAAAGATATAAAGTACCATATTATTAAATTAATAAAAAATATTTTACTAAAATGTTTTGTATAATCATTAAATAAAATTTTATGAGATATTTTTTATCTTTTTTTTTTTTTTTTTTATCTATTAAGCTTATTTCAAATTATTACTTTTTTTTCATTGTTATATTTCTGTAATATATTTTTCTATTTTTCTAAAGACTTATGAAAAGTTTCATAGTGCAATCTATTACAACCATCCTGCCACAATTTTGAAATTGAGTTTTAGATAGTGAATCTTCAATTTTTTTTTAGGTTTAGAATTTTATTTCTGATATAGATGATCTATAGGCAACCCAGGTAACTATTCAATAATAGTCTATAAATGAGTACAAAGCTACTCTTAATTTGTTAATAAATGTCTCAGGTTTCTAATGTTGATGATGAATGGTTGCTAAGTTTGCTAAGAAATGCTTTCAATGCAATATATTAAGTTTAGAATTTTCTTTAAGGTATTCAAATCATAATCAATGCAGTTAGTCATCTAATGATTTTTAAATTTCTATTTATTTTATTAACTAGAGGATAAAGTAGCTAGGTTAATTGAGTTAGTTGGATTCAGTGTTTCTAATAAATTCTCTTTTTTTAAATTTATTATAACTAGTACTATTATGCAGGGTCTGTCCATTGACACAATGATTTCTAGTTCTGCTGTTAAATTTATTTGGAATAGGGATATTCATCACCAGGATATTGATATTTGTAAGAGAATAGTGAGAAGATTCTTTGAGAGGTTTATATTACTTTCATATGTCCTTATGCTTGTTACCAAGGAATCTAAAATTTCATCTATCTCCTCAATGGTGTTTCAATCAGCAGCAATGAGGGTTTGTTCTATGTCTTGGTAAGTTATGATGTAAACTCCTTACAATTTAATACTGCATAAAGTTTATCTTTATATTTGTATTTTTATATATCAAGTATCTATTTTATAATTCATATAGTTGTGTTTTATGTTTTTATGCTACCATTCATACTTATGTTGATGTAATAAGAAACTAACTTTTTAGAATACTGTTCTGTAAATATAATCTGTGGTGAGTCATCACGGAAATTTATTTTACACTTGAGTTATCAAATATTTGACTACAATACTTTATTTTTGGAAACACTTAAATATTATTTATTATAATAATTTTACTTTATGAGATTTTTTTTTTTTTTGCCGGCTATCTTCTAATTACAAATTGTTAATCTGTCTGGAATATTATTATTTTAAGTAATGATAAAATGCTATTTGAAAGGCTAATTAAATTAGTTTTTTTTAAATATATATTTAATAATGTTTCTTATCATTTATTTTATACCAGATATTTAAAGAGAAATAATTTTAGAATGAATGGAAAAATAATGAGAAGTGAAGTTTGCCTTCGCTTGGGTGGGAGGAAACATCACTGCTAAAGTTGATTCCTCCTGGGGATGGATAACAGCTGGTCCCCAAGGATGTCTGGTTGATACAAAGTAGTTTTTGTTAAAAAGATTTAAAACTCTATCCTAGATATCGGCCTTTTTCAGTGGGGTCTCAGCAGGCAGGTGGAGGGTGCTGATGTTAGACCTCTCGATTTGATCTTGCATGTCTGTCAAGTTGCATTTTTAGGATTGGAAAAAGCTAATTGATTCTAGTGTTATGCCAATAGCTAAATACCTCCCAGGAGCAATTGCTGCTTTAAATTAAGAGAAAAGTATTCTCATTAAGCCTATACTGGATTGCTTTACTTTTAGTCAAAATTTATTAGCTTGTTTAATTCTTTTATGACATTTCTGTTTATATCTTTATACTCTTGCATATGTATGAACATATAAATTATACACACATATATGTGTCTTTGTGGGAATTCGTTTTAGTAAGAATGCGCCTTTTTTATTTGTTGTTGAAATAAAAAATAGTTTTATGTACATACATATGTTTTCGGAAACATTAATAAATTTATAGTTTTTACATATTTTTGAGTGAATTTCTTAGTGGCGAGTTATTTATCCCACTGGTTGTTAAAGGTATTGAAATAAACGAGGTCATTTGATATTAGTTGGTGGTAATTTGCCATTACTTTTATCAAGGGTCAAAAATATCATTATAAATATTTAATATTATTGATGCTATTATTAATTAATTCATATATACTTTGGCTTTGAGCCATCCTATCATATCTGGTCTTTCTTAGCAAAAAAATAAAATTATGACGAAGAAATGCTCAAATCATAGCAGTCACTGCAATTGGTAAAACTAATGACTACTACCGTCTTTTCCACTATTCCTTAATAACAGACTATTTGAATGGCCTTTGCCTTACTGTGAAATATTTAAAGGGTTGTTTAACTTTCCCTTCTCTTTATAATTTTTATTTATAATTTTTTTTTTTTCTAATTACCTCTTCTAGTTTTATCTATTTAATGTCTTAATTCTTCTATTATATATATAATTTTTCTTTTTTGCTTTTATTTTATTTTTATAACATACTGCCTTTTAAAGACTGCACTATTTATATTTTTGTAAAACATAATTGGCATTTTTTAATTTGAATTTATTTTAACAATCAGTATATTTCCATTTAACATATAATAAGTTATTGAAGATATATATTTCCATTCATTTGTTTTTCTAATAAATCTAAAAAAATTTCCTTAATACTTTATTTATTTGATATACATTTTTATAAATCAGTCTTAATTGTACCATCATGATTTGAATTTATATCAGCTCTAGTCTGTGCACATATACTTTTTTTAACACGTTTAATCCTCAGAGGGTTGCACTGCACCTGAGTGACAAAATGATTCAGATTGATGAAATATATTCCTATTTAAGCAAAATATAGATTATGTTCATTTTAAAAGCATAAAAAGTTATTCAAACAAAAAACTGATTTTACTCTATTTTACTGAAGATTTAAAAAAATGTAATTTATTATACTAGGTCTTAAAAACATTTAAAGTATAATAGAAAATATTATATAGCATTAAATTGTATATTGATATGCAATTAGGCAAATCTAGGCTTCCAAGAGTAACTGTCATCTTTAATCTATCACTTTAAAAAAAAAAAAAGCTTTATTTAACACTGTTATATTTGTTCACATGTGTAGAATAGTGTGAGACAAATAGAAAAGTTACAGGTTTCACATATGAATACATGTTGAGTACATTGCTGTGGATCTTTATATTATGAAGAATCCTTAACATGCATTATACAATACTAATTTTATCTGGATACATTGTTCGAAGAACACATTTTCTTGTAAGTAAATTTACTTGTTTCTGACTAGGTATTGAGTTTTTGATTGATTATAAAAATTCTGTAGACTAGATCTTTGTTTTATGGGTGCCTAAGTGGCAGTAAAAACAGCTACTCTGGTGTTGCAGTCTTATTATCTCTAATTCTCAGTTACTCTAATTTCTTTATTATTTGGGTACCATCTGGTATTGTAATTACAGACAAAAATTCACTCTGTGAGTATAGCGCATAAAGGGTGAAGGTGGCTGCTCTTATGCTGGAGAAACATCTTTTGAGAAGATTTGGGATAGATGTATTTGTTTTTCTAAATGATATTGTCAGTTTTAATTGTGAGTTTGTGAGCCTAATGCACTATCAGAGAAAGTGATACTGGGTTTTTGCCCCCGCATAATGAATATGTATTATCAATTTTATATCTCCATCTATATTTCAAGAAGTGTGCTATAGATAATATATTAAGATTGAGTTTGAATAAGAAATCAAAGAACTTGGGGTCCAATGACTAGTGCTGGAATTTCTTGATCAGCTGTTTATTATTTATAGCTGGTTACACAAAGATTTAGGTTTCACATTTGAATTGATTCATTAGTTGAAAGTTAGACTGTATGACACCAAGTAGTTGATTTTTGATTGTGGCATCCTTAATTTTGTATGATCATTATCTTTCAATGAGTCTAATAAATTAGACCATATATCTATTACTGAAAGTGATGCATCAGTAATGTGCATTTTAAGTGTGTTTCTGGAGTGATGAATATATAGCTTCAGAGATGATAACAGATTTAAGGTTTTCTATATATTGTACCTGCCCAGATGAGAGCTGAATATTACAGTATATAAAAAATGAAGTTTATTGATCTTATCTAATTTTATTTCACTTTACCTATGGATAATGGAGGTGTTGAATTATAAATGTTAACTAGATAACCATGACAACATAATATGTCAAATAATATCATTATTTATTATTAATAATAGCATCAAATTATAAATTGCTTGTGTTTAATTTTAAGGAAAAATATAAATAAGTGAATAAATAAATAGTGAATCATAAAATGAACCACTTGAATAAAATCATTATTAATAATTATTACATATCCATTTTGTTATTACATTCACAATAACAGCTTATTTATTACAAACTTAAATATTTTATATTTCATATATGTTTATTTATTAATTAGTTTATTGGGATATATTATTAAAGATATATGTTAAAATATATATATATATATGAGAAGGTATAGAAATGTCATGTGAATTCTTGGTTTTAGATTGAAAATAAAAAAATAATGTTGAAATTGTAAAACAAAATATTTTTCTTTTATTTTTACTGTTTGCAATATTTTTAAAGTTTTTATTTCATTTATTAATTGGAGGCAAATTTTATTAAACCCAAAAAGTTGTTTTTTAGTTCAATTAAACAGTTTAATTGTCTTGGTAACATTTACGTCAGTAAAGATATGTTATAAATAGAATTGAACCACTTCAACTCAAGATCTTATAATTTTATCATTGTTTAGAATAGACACTTTTACATTCATCTTAAAAAAATTATCAAATTTTCTTTTAAAAGTGATTAATTTCTAAAATCATGGAAGAATAAAAATTTATCTGTCTCCCCATTTAATTGTGACAGGTCATTGATGAAATTCCAGGGGAAGTGACAAAATGTATTATAAAAAAAAAAAAAAAAACATCAAAATTTGTCATATTGCAAGTAAACTATAAAATATTCCATTGTTAAAATATGGGATGCCATTTATGTATTTGTGAATACAACCCCCATGATGGATGTATGTATGGATGTCATATTTTTGATCAGTGAATTTCACAAGATTCATTAATTAAACTTTTATGTGATATTAATCAATTAAAATATTTTATTCACTTTGAAAAATGCTAGCATTTATTACTCATTTGGATGTACCTGAATTTTGTTAATGAAAGAATTCTCTTCATATATTATTACCAATAAAAAAAAATGATATGCAGATTTTGCATCCACCAAGTATCTGTTATTTTAAAGGATATATTTATATACTTGAAAGAAAAATATCGGAATTTAAAAACAAAAGTAATTGAGTTCAAATCCTTGATTGTTATTATTCATGCTTGTCTTCTCTACTTCAAGAAGAATTGTTTCTATGCATTAGAATCAGAAAGAAGGAAATCAAGAGCTACATTGGACCAGTGGATAAAAAAAGAAAGAATGAGACTTTTCACTATGTGGTATAGTATTTGTGTATGAATTTTTCGTTAAAAAAATAGTGTTTTGTTTATATTTTCATTTTGAAATATAGGATCAAATAATATATATAGCTTATTATTATAATAAATCATTCACAGAATAAAAAGTCAAAGAGATTCATTTATTATTATTATTATTATTATTTAAACTCTTATCTAATGATATAGATTAATTTATGACCTTATATGTTTTCAAATATTCATTTTTTTAATTCAAGATTTAACTTGGGGATATTCACATCAAAGGGTGTAAATACAATAGATTTTCATAATAATGTGAAAGGCTAAAACCTTCAACAGAAGTACCTTAAAAATGCTTATGTGACAGCCAATCAGATGTAATAATGACTGCACGTGGAACTCTCAATTCAAGAACACAAGCCAGAATTATGAGAAAAAGGTGGAACTTTACCTTCTTCTCTACTTAAATTTATACATAAATAAGCTAGACTCAAGCATTCCAAACAAAGAGCATGAAGTTTAAAACACCTTCACATTTAATTCACTAAATATTATATATAAATAAACAACGCAAAATCTCTTGATTTACAACGAAGCAATGTTCAAATCTAATGAAATGATAGTAACAAATGTAAATACTGTATATTAAATTTATTAAGCGCTAGCAGATAATAACATAAAAGGCTAAAACCTTTGACAGAAGCGCCTTAAAATAGATTTTCATGTTGATTTAATTATTTAGAAATTATATTGATGAATAAATAAAAAGATCAATTTTATTTGTTCACATTTTTTTTTTAATCATTATATATTCTATTTAAAATCTAAGAAAGATATTTGGAACTTCCTTCAGTTTATATATAGTATTATTGTCGTACAACACACTTTTGAGTTTCATATATATATATATTTATTATTCATTATTGATTTTATATAGTAATAGACTATCAATTACTTCTATATTAAAGAGAAATAGTATTAGTACTTTTCAATTGGCTAAGATTTTAGTCAATTGCATACATCATTTTTTTTTATTATTATTATTTTTTATTAATATCATTATTAATTCTTATTATAACAATAAATTTAAAGTTACTTCAAATCTGGTAGACTTGTCTGATTGTTTTATAATTATGCAAGCCAATTTATAATAGTAGATTTATAGAAGATAAAATGAGCTATCTATACAAGAAAAACTTCATTTTTTTTTTTTTGATCATTGAATCATAATCTAAAAATCAAGCCAATATTGGTAGATGAAATAGGGTTTTATACATATATATATATATTTAATTATACAATTATTGTTTAAGTGTAATTAGATATAAATTTTATATTGTTCTTGCATTAAAATACTTGTTTGCTTTATCTAAGTTAATATTTGTTATATAAATAATATCATTAATTCATGACTAATTATTAATAGCATATCTTGTTCAATTATAAAGATCTAGATAGATTTTATTCTGCCATTAGTCAGAATGATTTGCCTTTATTATATTCAAACTTCTTTAAGTGGAATGGTAAATTTTCTTAACTATTATATTTTAATATCTATCTTTGACTTAAATAAATATCAGAGATAGTTGTTATAAAATCTGTTTTAATAATTTATTTACAGGAAATTTAAATAGATGATAATATTAATTGATTGCAATTCGGTAAATATCCAATAGAAACCTACTGTATGTTTGAGAGTATTTCATTTTATTATATAATTTAAGCAATAATTGCATATTGATGTAGAGTATAAGTAAATTATTAATATTATATAACATTTTATTAAACTTAATATGAAACTGATTAATGAGTTTATTTTGTGTAAACATTATAGATATAATAAATTTATAAAACATTCTCTAAATGTTATAACCATAGATATTGTAAATTTATAAAACATTCTCTAAATGTTATCATAACCATTTATAAACTAGTTTATTTAATTAGGGAATATCATTAAATTTTATCATAAATTTACATTCCTATATGTAATATTTGATTGGGAAAGTATATCAGAACTTAATTATTTATTGATTTGAATTTGGTTTCATTCAACTATAAATTAAATAGATTTCATAGGCATATATTGTTGTTTAGGACAATGATATATGATTTCACTGCCTATTGTAGTTTATTTTGGGATAATGAATAGATTTGGTGATATCTGAAGTGATGATCTTGTTTGTTTTCTTTTGTTTTAAATGCTATCTGAATAAATTAGGTTTTAATAAAGATTGTCACCAGTATTTAATTTAATGTAGTGGATAGTATAAACAATTATGTATTGGAAATATTGTTATTGCATAGTGTAACTAATGACTGAGCTAGATGATTTTATACAGGTTATAACACAGTTACTATTTATTGATATATGTTCACTGTATTATAAATAATATACAAACCACAAGGACATTCTTCATTATCTTTTATTTTTCTTTTGTGCCAGTAAAAGATGCTTGTGTAAAAACCTATAGGGCAAAATTTCTTTTGTTTCATGATAAATGCTGACCAGACCAATGTAGAGAGATAATGGGGTAGAAGATCAGTTATCATCATTACAGAATTGCTACCCAATGCTGCCCAATGATGATCATGTACAGATGGCAATCGTTACAAAATGCCGCATCAGTTTTGGGGCTGTTACAAAGTGGCATTTCATGGTTAGACTAGATTTATATTATTATAAATGGTGTCTCAATTCCTGAGGCATACAAAAGTTTTTCTTTTCTTCTCCCCCATAGTTAGTATTTATATTCCATTAAAAAATGGTGGCCAACGATTGGGTTATATTTTCATTCAGTTAAAGTTAATATTTTCCATTGTTAGTATTTATATTCTGTTACAATATGGAATACTTGTAATGAGTATAATCCTAGACCATTTTTATCATCTGTTGTATTGAGATGGCTACAGTTTTCTCACCCACAAGGCTTCTGAAAATTGTGTATATGCTGAAATATATATAACGTTCAATTGCGCGTTAGACAATACTTTATGTAAAAACTTTAATATTTGCGTTGATATTAGAAATACACACACTTATATAATTCGAAAAGCAAAACTATATATAAAACAAATCAAATCAAAATATAAATGACAAACTTTGTTGATTCTTCTAACATTTTCGAAGGTATAACCTTCATTTTCAAGAAGTAAAATCTCTTAATTTTTCACGATTTGCAAATATGCAAAATAGACAAAATATGCTAATCAGGATAAGAACATTTAAACTTTCCATTTCTTCGATATGGCATAAAATGATTCTTTTTTGTTCATTGCGTGTTCATCTGATATGATATAACATGCCTCCTTCACCTTTCTCCGCAGATCATGTCGCTCTTTACATAACACGATCGGCCTATCCAGCCTGCACTGATGTCCCACAGCCAATGAATGCTGTACAAAAATAGAGGGGTGAGATGGATCCCCCAAGGCTTTGTTATACGCATATATATGCTGGGACAGTCTTGTCTGGACTGATGCCTTCGTTTCCCCATAATATGCAGCTGGGCAATTGTTATCGTTATACGCGATCGTGTAGACCTCTTGCTGTGTATGTGCTGGGAGGATATGGTCTTTTGTTTTAGTGTGTGTTTCCAATCGCCTCCGAATCTGAACAGGAGTATAAACAATACAAAAGACTATATCCTCCCAGAACATGCACAGCAAGCAGTCTACAAGATCGCGTGTAGCGATAACAATTACCCAGCTGCATATTATCGGGAAATGAAGGCATCGGTCCAGACAAGACTGTCCCAGCATATATATGTGTATAACAAAGCCTTGGGGGACCCGTCTCACCCCTCTATTTTTGTACAGCATTCGTTGGCTGTGGGCCATCAGTGCAGGCTGGATAGGCCGAGCGTGTTGTGTAGAGAGCGACATGATCTGCAGAGGAAGGTGAAGGAGGCATGTTATATCATATCACATGAACACACGATGAACAAAAAAGAATCATTTTATGCCATATCGAAGAAATGGCAAGTTTAAACGTTCTTATCCTGATTAGCATATTTTGTCTATTTTGCATATTTGCACATCGTGGAAAATTAAGAGGTTTTTTACTTCTTGAAAATGAAGGTTATACCTTCCAAAATGTTAGAAGAATCAACAAAGTTTGTCATTTATGTTTTGATTTGATTTGTTTTATATATAGTTTTGCTTTTCGAATTATATAAGTGTGTGTATTTTTAATATCAACGCAAATATTAAAGTTTTTACATATGTTGAAATTAAATTGCTTTGTGAATTTAATTATGGGTTGGTAGTATGTCATTTTTGTGATAGTTAATTCATTGAAAATGGATGTTTTTGAGTTTTGCTTTCTGCTTTAGTTTTTCTTAAAAGCTTTTTCTCATTGCTGAAGGACTCGAAGAGAATGGAAAATTGAGGAGTTTGGAGGGTTTAATTTGAAAAAAGTTGATTTTACTATTGTCTTTGCTGATCATACACAAGATTTTTTCATATTGAAATGGAGTTTGCATTTAATATTTTTTTCAGTATGCCTAACAAAAATGGGATTTGTTTTTTTGATATCAGGAAAACTGAGATGTCATCCATATAAGCAGTGTTGTATATTTTAGTATTTATTGCTAATAAGAATATTCCTTGAATATTTTTTTCTATTGCTAACAGTAAAAGATTTATGTTGTAAATAAAAGTGCAGTAGTGAGATTTGTGGGATTTTTTGATGTGGAATGAAAGTTTTGATGTTTTGCTATTGAGTGTGATTTGTATTTCTTGACTAGTATGGAGGTTTACAACTAAATTGATGATAGATTTTGAAGTTTCTGTTTTCACTAATGGTTTGTAATAATATATTTATTGGTATTGTATCAAATGCCACAGGGATATCTAGTTGTATCACTATAGATTTGCCTTTTTTTATATGTTTTCCATTGTTTCAATTACTGTTTGGAAGAGGAATGCAACTTGTGCCATCGTTTTTGTTTGTTTTTGAAAACTGGGTATGTGAGAGATGAGGAAAGAGATAGGGCTCTATTTTATCATTTATTGCAGATTGTAGAATTTTTATTCCTAATGAACACATGGATATTAGTTTGAAATTACATATGGGGATGGTATTGTTTGTGTTTTAAGAAAAGGAATAGTAATGTTTGATATAATTCTTGGGTTGTGTAGAATCTTTTTGAAAGAAAATTTGCCATCTCTGCCAGCAGGGGTTATGTAAATTGGTTGAGATGTATAAAAACAAACCTTGGAATGTCATATATGCTTGGATGTTATGAATCTTTCATTGTTCTAAATTTTAAAGCTATGTCACTTGGACTAAATAGATCTGAATCTTCAGGATCTCCGAGGAAGAAGGGAGAAGACTGGTATAATATTGTCTTTTTTAGTTTTTGCTTATAATGATTAGTTATTAATTGCAACATATTGTCTCCAGTTGTGGTTGAGCCTTTGATTATTATAGCTTAAGGAACTTGTGTTTTCAGTGGGCAGCTTAATACCTGTTTTATGCATTTTATTCATGTGTGAGTGTTAGATAGTAATACATTACTTTTTTTTATTATTGATATATACTCTTTAAGTGTTTTCCTGAAGGTTTGTGATGATGGTGTCTTAGTTGTATTTATATATTGGACTATTTCCACCATCTAATATTAGTATTGAATGAATGTCTTTAGAAAAATTTAACTTTATTTAAATATTTCAAATACATTCAACCGTTAGTAATAACACATGAAACAGTTTAGTATATTCACAATGTTTCGAGAGGTATTATTTTCTCCCCTTTTTCAGGTGCTGCTGGCCTGAAGAAGAGGGGGGAGAATAATACCTCTCAAAATGTTGTGCACATATTAACCAGTTTGATGTGCTATTACTAATGGTTGAATGTATTTGGAATATTTAAATAAAGTTAAATTTTTCTAAAGACATTCAATATTCATATTAGATGATGGAAATAGTCCAATATATAGATACTTTTTAAGTGTTTCCAATATTGCCTGGTTTAATTTGCACAATGATTTTATATATGTATTATTTATTGTCTTTTGATGAGGTTCATTGAAATTGAGTAATCTTTTTATGGAGTTTATCTGAGAATAATAAGAATTTTGTTGGTGAAGAGGTGGTCTAATATTATAATTTATTGTGTGGGATAAGATATTTAAAAATGCAGATCATCCTTGTACTGGATCTAAGGTTCAATGTTGCAGTTTGTACATCTGAATATATGTTATTGAAAATACAAATTCTGGGAATGTTGCTGGAAAGAATACTTTTATTGGTCTACCTATTGCCCTATTAAAAATTTTGCTTAGATTTAGGTCTAAATCACCTACAATTGCAGAGTGATCAGATAAGGGTGAGGAGTGGAGTGAGATGTGTGCATGCTGATCGAAGACAAGTGAGTAAAGCACTAGATCGATTAGGGATGAAAATCTGCCATTATTGAAAGATATTGTATTGGTGGTAAATAGTTTTCTCTGCACATTAGTAGAAAGAAAAATCTGTGTATCCATTTAGAAACAAATGTTTGGCATGTCATATTGAAATCTCCTAGATGCGCTGGTTGTGAAGAGGAAGCAAACACTGATATTTAATATTAATAGTATCCTGTTTATTATAGTTGGATGTGGTGCAACATATACATAGATTATGTTTATTGTAATTTCTGTATGCTATAATGAAACTCAGGAGATTGATATCTAGATACAGTATTTTAAATGCTGTTAATGAACAATTTTTTGCAATTATTATTACAGTATTTCCAGAAGGTGATGATGAAGATTTTGAAATAATTAAGTATCTATGTCTACCAAAGTATGCCATTGGATTAATTTGTGAGCTATTGTATATTTTAATGTCTAGAAGTCCCAGCACTTGTAAGTTTACAATATTTATTTATCTTGACAATTGAAAGATCTTTTTGAATTTTAAATAAAATTTTTAAAAAAGATTTGGTAGTATTTTTAATGGAAAGAATAATCTCTTTAACAAAAAAAAATCCTTCAATTCTCTAAATGAAATTTTCATTTATTTAAAATATAATAATAATAATCTTTTAAAGAATGCAAAACTTTTATAGTATTAGTATTGTTTTGATTTTCAATTTATTATTTCTAAATGAAATAGATGAACAGATTATCTTTGTGTTTATGCGTGGGTATGTTACTCTAATAAATAATAAGATTGAAAAACAAACTTGCAGTATCTGAATGATTTATTTATTTTTCTCCTTTTATCATCTTTGCATTTTATAGAGGTATAAAAAAATTCTACCTAGTCATATTTGGGAATCATCCCATTTATTTACACATATATTTTTATGTATTATAACTTCATTTAAAAAAACATTCTTAACTTTTTCCTCTTATCTGGCTGAATATAAAGATATGTAGATAACAAGTTCTCAAAAGAAATGAATTATTGAAAATTCAGATTGTTATAGTAAAAGTTTGTATTGTATGTGTGATATCTTAGATCAGGGGTCCCCAACCTTTGGTAGTTGGATATTGTTAATAATATACATAACGTATAAAAAAAAATTTATTTCAAAAATAAAATTTTAACATATAATTAACGTTTATATTTTTACACTGTAAAAGTATAGTATGCCCTACAATTTGATTACAATATAATACAATAATTTATAAGAAATTTAAAAAATTAAATTTATTTGTATCAGATAAATAATTTTTTATCGTTTTCAGATAGCGGCAGGCACACGTAAAATGGTCTGCAGGCGCCATGGTGCCCATGGGCATAGGGTCAGGGACCCCTATCTTAGATATACTTACTTTCTGTTTCCACCACACACACTATTAACTCATGAATAAAGACATTAAAAAATGCAAATAACTTCCAAGATGATTTCTGGCTAAATGAATACTTTCAGTTAGCCCAGGTCATAATCTTTTACATGTTTTCATTATTTTTGTTCAGTGTTTATCAATATTTAATTACTATACTTAATGTAATTTTTATCTATTAATTTAGTATATGATTTTTTTTTTTACAAATCTTATTTATTTAATAGAATATTGTAAAGAAACTTTAGAGATTTTTATTAGGGGATTGATTAGATAAATGGCTGTTAAATTTCATTTTATGAAATAGATGATTAGAATGATCATGGGTTATTTTGAATCTGTTGATGAAACTCCAAGAAAGGGCAAATCTATCTAGCTTTATTGTCAGGTCTGGAAAAAGAAATTTGTTAGGAACATTATAAGTCTTTCATTTTTTACATTAAAATCTTCGATTATATATTCTTGATTGAACAACCAAAAGGAGGATTTTGATTTGAGATGAGTCTTAGGTAGTGGAACTATATCTTAAGTTATTGGCAAATCAGATCTTAATAGCTTTTGTATATTTTTTTTGTGAGAGAACTTATTTTCTGATATCTGGCAGAGAAATCTATGATAGACTAAAAAATAATTGCAAAGAAATAAATTTCATTATGCCATTAATATTTTTCCTGGCAATATTTACATGAGTATTCAGAAATGCGGCATGATAAATTTTTTTTCCAAACAGGGACACAGTCTTCATTAGCAGAATATGCTAATACTAAGGAAACTATTTGCATTATAATTTGAAGTAGTGCTAGACAGCTTTCATGGAGTGATTTCTAAAAATTAGTTTTGATCTAACTTTATTCTCAAGATCTTATCACTTTTATTATACTATTTGTACTATTGAATGCTTTGACAGAAAAGCTAAATTTCTATTCAACACTTTTATTAACTGAGCATGCTTTCAACTACGTAGCTCAGATTCATAGTGCTCATAATTTGTGGGAGACTCAAAGTTACTTCTAAATACCATGAGGTTTGGGTTTCAGTTATATTTTCCTATTGTTTAAAGGAAAAGTTGGACATATTGTTTTCTTTGGATTAAAAATAAAACTTTAATAATTTTCAATCTTAATAATTTTCAAACTTTTCATATTCTTATTGAGAGATTTTTCTATTTCAAAGGATCTCTTTTAAGAAATCAAAGCAATATTATCAGCATAAATGAATTTTCTGCAGTCTGGTTATGGAAGATCATCGATGATTAGATTAAATAAAGTAATTCAAAGAATTGAATCCTGTAGTAAACCATTTTGTAAACTTTTTTATTTGCTATCATTATAATTTAATGTCATTTTAGTATTTCTGTTGGAGGGCATTTTTTATTTTTCCCAGCAGAATCATAAACTAAAGCAATAAAGACAGCATCAGTTTAGCACCAGTATTTAATTTATTTTGAAAAAATTTTTTTTAGTATGAATGATAAAAGATAAAATTTGTTTACAGCAACTTTTTCCTGACATAAACTTAGTCTGTTCTATAGGTAAATGGCACTCATTTTTAGCTAATTTTTTGTTCATTTGATTCTTTCAAAAATTTTGTAGGGATACATAATAATGATATTGGATGATAATTTTTTTGTATTACAGTTGGGTGTATTTGATTCTAAGACTGCTATAGTTTTACTTTTATGCCAAATCTTTTGGAATAGTTTTACTGAATTGTTATGTCAATCAGGTTTTGACTTTAGTTGCTAATTTTTTAAAGAAATTCTAGAAATATACTATGTACTCCTGGAGTCTTTCCTGATTTAAGTTGCTCTAGAGAACATTCAAGTTTATCATCATATACTAATTTTATCAGATTGATATTAGAGGAATGTTGTGAAAGAGAAGGTTGGAGTAGCAATAGTAGTTTTTTTAGAGATACTTTTTACATTTAGCAAGCTTATATAAAAATAGCCAAACCTACAACTAAGTCTTGTGTAGTTTTACTTTTCAATGGTTTCTCTCTTTTTTTCTTTTCTGTCATCATCCAATGATTTTTTATAAGTTTATTAGAAATTTCTGGATTTTTAGTAGACAAAAATTGGTTATTAAAGAGTATTGATGATTTAATTCCAACTTGGAATGAATTGTTTTCAGTATCCATGAGGGCTGGACTCTTTGACAGTTATTGTTATGAATTTGTTAAATCTATTATAGAAAGAGTGAATTTGAAAGATTATATTAATATTGTAGTCAAAATATCAGATATATTAAATCTAGTCTAGTTTTCCTTCAATTCCATTCCAGAACAGTATATTCTCAATTATAGGAATTGGGAATCTGGGTGAATGCTTAGATTTAGTTTATGTTGGATATATTGGAAATGATCCAATATCAATAGTTTAACAGATATTGACAAACTATTCTTTGTTGAAATGAAATGTAAATCAGGAATTGGTTCTGTTTTTATTTGGCTGGACAGAGTATTTCTCCTTGCTTGGCATATTGTTAAGTAAGTGCATGTTGTTTAAATATATCTATTCTAAAAATTGACAGTTTGCTTGGTCCTCATTTACATATCCCCAAAGATTACTATGAGAATTGGAAATCTCTATAAATACAAAAGTTGTAGGAATACAGTATCCGGAAGATGATGGTAGGACCAATTTGTTTTGAAATGTTTGTAAATATGGCATAGTAATTGCAATATCATTTGAACTATCCTCAATAGAAGTTGTTTATTTTACAAGATAATTTGAAATGAAAGTAAGTCATATTATGATTGTTTCTGTATGCAGTTTCTTGATAGAAGAAGTAAATGCTTCAACTTATTGTTACAATAGTTTTTAAATGGAATATACTTGAGGGTTAGTTTTATATTATCAGTGTTAAAGTTAATAATGCTAACAGAAAAAAAAAATTGAATTATTTTTTATTATAGGAATCTGAACATATTCACATAATCAAATCATTTTAAACTATTTATAATAAAATTTCTTCTAATAGAAGATTAAAATATTGAAATATTTACATTTAAAGTTTATGAAATCTCTGGTTATATTCTCTGTTAGTAGAAAGGTTAATTAATATTATATTAGAATCTCCAATTAAAATATCGATTTATTAAATAAGTATTAATTACAATAAATTTTAATAAAGTTTAATTCATTTGCTTGTATTTCTGTTTTACTGAATCATTTATCTGTATTTTTTTTATTTTTATACTTATGTTACTTAATTCTAAGGAATAAACTTCTTTATGTTGTTTATCTTATAATTAATAAAATATAATATAAATCTTTATTATATTATAACAACAACTTATAAATACATCACATAATAATTATATATAAAAAAGCCTTTTTCGGTAATACTAAATTTTTACCCTTTTCAATATCTCTTAATAATACCAACACGTATATTACGTACATAGCGACATCTACCGACATTTCCTATAATTCATTATACTTATTGAACAAACAATTAGGAAACATTAAATGTTCACAAAGGGAATATAAATATAAAAGAACTACTAAAGAAATAAGAAATATATGTAGAAAAGAGAATATAGTGTTATGTAAAGAAGATAAAGGTAGTAGATTCATAATAATGTATTCTAAAGATTATATAGATAAAATAGAAAATGAGATAAAAAAAGGATATATAAAATTATTTAAAGATCCTACTAATGATATAAAAAGGAAATATATAGAAATATTACACAAAATAGAAGGGAAAGAAATTATTGATAAAAATAAATATGGATTTTTGTATCCATCACTATATGAAAATCCATATGTATTTACTAAAGTAAAAACACAAAAAGAGGATAATCCATTAAGTTTATTATTTAACTTTACAAATTTTATTTTACAGAAATTTTGTAGATATGTGAATAAATGGATTGCAAATATTATGGGGTATGGGGAATTTTGTATTAAAAATACTGATGAAATTGTAGATAAGTTAAATATAATAAAAATGAATAGAAATCAAAGTATTTTTGTAATGGATATAGAGATGTATCCAAGTATACCTCGAGAAGAAAGTATTAAAATAGTAATACAAAAATTAAAAATGTATATACAGGATGTGGGGTTAAATTTAATAAATAATAGTTTATATTTTAAATATAAAGATGAATATTGGGATATAAATAAGGGTTAGGTTACGGGATGTGCAATAAGTGGGTTAATGGCATCTGTATTTATAAATGAAATGGAATTACATATTGTCAAGAATAGAATATTAAATAAATAAAAGTGTATTTTAGATATGTAGATGATATTTTAGTAATAGGAAATAAAGGAGTTATAAAAAATATAAATAATGAATTTAATAATAATAGAAATAATATAAAGTTTACGATAAAAGAAATAGATAATAAAATAAAATATTTAGATATAGAAATAAAGATAAACAATAATATGATTGTATTAAATCATTTTATTAAAGAAAATAAAATAAGGAAAATAATTTATAGGGATTCACAACAAGCATGGATGCAAAAGATGGCAGTAATTAAGAATTTTAAAATTAAAAATGATAGTTATAATACAGATAAAAAAACTGCTGAAGTACAAAAAGAACAATTTATTAAATTATATTCTAGTTATGGATATAATCCTAGAAATATTAGGAATATATTATAATAAAAATAATATTAGAGGGAATAAAATATTAAATAATATAAAATGGATTAAAATTGCATATATACCTAAAATTTATGATATATTAACTAAAAATAAAAATTATATGGATAAAAATATAAAAATAGGATGGTCTAATAGTAAAAATCTAGATATATTAATAGGAAATTATAAAATTAAAGATGATATGAAATATATAAAGGGAACAGTATATAAAATTACTTGCGGGATATGTAAAATGGTTTGCTGTGGACAAACATCAAGACAATTGGAGCAAAGGGCAGAAGAACAATAGTGCTATTGAAGGGAGGGATGATGGATCTGCATTGTATGTTCGTTGTTTAAAGTTTGGACTTGAAGTGGATTGTATTAAAAACATAAGACCATTAAATTATATAAAGGAAATAAATAGAAGGAAAATATATGAAACAAATTATATAAAATATAATATAAATACATGTATGAACATTTACAAAAAGTCAATTGATTTAACGAATGATTGCGTAATGGATAAAGGATGGAAAGTAATATAAAGGAGATATATAAATAAATTGATGGAAATAATGAATTGTAGGAAATATCAGTAGAAGTCGCTATGTACGTAATATATGTGTTGGTATTAGTAAGAGATATTGAAAAGGGTAAAAATTTAATATTATCGAAAAAGGCTTTTTTTATATATAATATTATGTGATGTATTTATAAGTTGTTCTTATAATATAATAAAGATTTATATTATATTTTATTGATTATACTTATATTGAGTTTGTAATTATTCTTGTCCTTTATAAATTATTTCAGCAACAAGATTTAATTTAGAAACAGAATGGAAGAATAATTTTCCAAGAATTCGAGAATTAGATCGGGTATGAATTTTTATTCCTTTTTTCATTTTTTTTTAGTTTTTGCTGTATGCATCACAGCACATTTTTATTCTCTAGTATTGAAATGATTAGTTTTTTTTTTTTAATTTAAGTTTTGAAAAATTGTAATATAATCCAAAATAAATATTAATTGGGGAAAAGTGAAGTATAATATAATACACACTGCTGTCATCTAATTTTTCATAAGTTTATTTTATTTAGCTTTAAATATATAATGACACTTCACTGTTTGTTCTCTTTCTACCATTTTTTCACATTTTCCATCTGCTTTTTTTTTGGTCCTGAAATCGACATTCTAGAAATAATATTATTTTATCTATATCTATCATATCATGAACTGCCATTTTATCATATTAATAAAATGCCAATATAATTTGTGCATGGATTTGAATCCATGTACAAATATTATTACTATATAATAAAAAGATTTTCATGGACTTCTAGATGTAAATATTGAAATTTTAGTGAAATTTTCCACCTCTGTTTTTTAAATAGAGTTCAGCTTAATATATAAATATACAATTATATATATGATGTATAATATATACATATACTGATATGAATATACAATTATGTATACACATAAATATATGATATAGTTTGGTTTACTTATTATTAAATAACATTCTCATAATCATGTTTTTTTATAAATTTTAATATAAATAATAAATTAATATATATATACATAATAATCTTATAATTTTTCAAAAATATTTTTATGATTTTATTACTTACAAATTACTTTCAATTTCTTTTGCTTTTACATCCTACTTTAGAATATATATATATAAAGTCTTAATGTTAAAATATACTCAATTGATGTTTGTTTATACTTTTTTAAAAAAAAGTCGACTACAATAACATTCTTTTTTATTTTTATTTTATCTATGTAATATTTTAATTGGCTTAAATTAGCATGTGGCAGATTTTCAGTTAAATTAGATATTAATATTATGTTAATTAATGGAAAAAGTAGAGAAAAAATCCTGAAAGGATATATGTCACCATTACCAAAATCTTAAATTGACTCAAGTTGACTTCATACTTTGAATTGAAGCAAATGCTGAGATTTTTTTTTTTTTACAATGTATATTTACACAATAAAATACAGTATTATATTTAATCATTACAATTAATATTAACATTGATTTTTTAAGCATATGTAATTACTATGATATTATAATTAATTATTTATAGTGCATACATGTATCCTTATATTTTACAAATAATAAGTAGGGAATGTTTAGAATTATAAAATCTGAATTATATTTTACATGTATTTAGTGACTAACTATTAAATTGCTTTATTTTAATTTTTAATGGGTTTCCGGTATTATCATTTTTGAGTATCTATTGTTTATTTTTCCATTTCTCTTGAAAAATGATATATCCGAATTATCACTAATATTTTTAAATGAAATATATATATACAAGATATTCTCAATGGTATTTTTCTAATTGATTATCATATAATGTGATGTACTTTCTCATATATAGCTATCTACAGAAAGATTGCTAGCTACTACAAATTAGTGAATAAATAAATGTATTTATTCACTAATATTAGCATTTTTTTGTTTAATTCTGTAAGTATCTTCTTTTTTTAAAATTTTATTTCTAATTTTGTTATTTTTATTTTCAGTAATCATATTTTTTTCTTTTTTTATATTATTATTAATAGGTGCCACGAATAAGTGTTACTTTTTGGTGATCATATAAATAGAATTATTTTAGAATAACCTATTATCATTATTATGATAATGGACTCCATCTATATCATTGCAAGTTATTCTCTTCATCTTCTATCATCAAGCTCTCTGAATATTCTACATTTTTTAATAAATTAGACCATTTCATAATATGACTAAAATAAAATGATTTTAATATATTTGTGAGTGTTTCAAGCAAAACTTTTAGATTTAGTCTGGTCAAATATTCACTTGTTTATCTGTAAGTGACAATTATATTATTACTTATACAAAAATGTGATTCATCTAATCTTTTTGGTCATTTCTTCATATGTTTCTCAGTTTCTAAACTTCTACTTTTGCCTTTATCTTAAATTTTAATCTTGCTTTGATTTTATACCACTTTCTTTCACTATACGTCTTTATAATATTTTATTTTTTCACATAATATCTTTGTATTTATCCTATCTTTGTTTCATTTATTGCTGCCATTTAAATGTAAATACAATCAGTACCTTTAACCTTCAGAATAAAAAGAAGAATTTGGATTTTTTTATTTTTATGTTATCTAGTAGTTTATGATATTTTTTTAATTGGAAATATCTTTATAGACAGTTATTTTTTTAACATTTTCATAACCTTCTATGCAATTTAGTATCGTGATAATGTGATGGATGCAGAATTAAATATTCCTAGATTCAAGTATAATTTATAACTTTGTTGCTTGAACATAATTGTTATTACATATATTAACCATTCATAAACATGTATTTTTATATATTTTTTAACATTGAAATTGAGATTATTTGATAAAAATCTTTTGTTATTATAATTTTTTGTACATGTGTATGATTTTATTTTTAGGATGAATTATTTGAAAAAGCAAGAGCAGAAGTCCTTGATGAAATTATAAATCTTAGCCAAATCACATCTCAGACATGGTATGATATATTTCATAATTAAATATTAGATAATGAGCATAAAAATAAGTGTTTATACTAGCTTTATTAAAATTCATATAATAGTTCTAAAATTAAGATGTTAGAATAAATTATATTAAAAGAGTGATAAAAAATGTCAAACTTCTACCAATGATTAAAAGTGTTTTCTGTCACTTGGTGTTAGCACTTTGTTGCCTAGTTACTGGACTTATTTTTGGCAGAAAACTTAACTGCATTATATTTTTATACTACTTTTTGTGTTTTAATTTACCATTTCTATTTTCTGTTTTTGCCCTTGCAAACTTTTTTGAAAAACAGAAATCATAATGATAAAGTTTCATTTACATGGAATAGACTGCTAATTAAGGTACTGATTTATTGTCTGCTCATCATATCTTCTATGCTTATTCAGTAATCTCAATTCAGTTATTTTAAAGTTGCTCCATTCATCAAATAACAACATGGAAGGGAAAATAACCATTTACAACTGTCTGCAAATGCATTGATGGTTTAGTCTAATTAATAGATATCTGTCATGATTTGAGAGTTACTTGACTTTTTTTTTTTAACATTTGTGGCATGTCTAGTCTTAATTATTGTCAGTTGTAAAATGTGTGTGTGTGTATTATATACATGAAATTTAAATAGATTTATTATTTTTTCTAAAACCAATACTTTTTGTTAGACGGTATTTTAATTAAATTAGATATGTTTTAATATTGATAATAGTTTGTGTAATATTTGTTAAAGCTATATTATATCATTGCTCCTTATGTTATATATTTAATGTATTTTTTTCATATTTTCCAGTACTATGTCATTAGGAAATGATAAAAAGTATAGAAATAAAATTTATTATTGAATCCAAAATTATATTAATAATAAATTTTAAGAAATAAATTAATGAAATCTTGCAAAAAAAAAAAAAAAAATGTCATTTGTAAAACCATCAAATTCTGCCATTTAATATAAACTTGGGTAATCAATAGAAGTTAGATAGTAGTGCTTAGATTTCCTATCTAGTATTGTCTTGTTCATATTCCTTGGCTAATTTCTAGTTTATGATTTTCTTCAGTGAATGGATCCAAAAAATTCAAGTGCATTAAATCCAAATCTCTGACAAAAGCCAAAGCTAGAATCTAGTTTCAAAATATTGATAGGCAGCATTGTATGAGGATTTGTTAGATACTTTTATCTGGTATAATGGCATAGTCTATTTTATCAAATATATATCTAATACATCTGAAAGATAACTTCATTAAATAAGCATTTATTTTATATAGCATATGTAAACAATTGTATTATAGTCAAATATCAGCCTTTCACGCTAATTGTGCATATGCTTTGCGAGTGTTAATAATAAATGAATACTTTCTCACCAATACAAGATATAGTATTTATGCAAGAATAAAAGGAATCCCTTATTCCTACGACTCAAACGCTTATATATGAGCAAATCTGAAGTACTGGCAAAGAAAGCGTGATGATGGAACAGTCACTTTAAATTACTATATATGATGTCTGAATGAATGACGTCGGTGAAATTATCTAGAATTTACTAAACGTCATTCCAACTGAAACTTAATAATATGTAAATAAGCATTTATTTTATATAGCGTATGTAAACAATTAGCGTGAAAGGCTGATATTTGGCTGTAATACAATTGTTTACATATGCTATATAAAATAAATGCTTATTTACATATTATTAAGTTTCAGTTGGAATGACGTTTAGTAAATTCTAGATAATTTTACCAACGTCATTCATTCAGACATCATATATAGTAATTTAAAGTGATTGTTCCATCACCACACTTTCTTTGCCAGTACTTCAGATTTGCTCATATATAAGCATTTGAGTCGTAGGAATAAGGGATTCCTTTTATTCCTGCATAAATATTATATTTTGTATTGGTGAGAAAGTATTCATTTATTATTAACACTCGCAAAGCGTATGCACAATTAGCGTGAAAGGCTGATATTTGACTGTAATAACTTCATTAAGAAAATCACTTGTTTTGTTTGTTTGTTTATTTGTTATATAAATGTGTAATGAATTATTTAATATGACTAGGAAATGATTTTTAATTTTGAAAGAAAAAAAAAGTATTTTATTTACTGGTGTAGATTTAAAATGAAAATATCAGAATATATTTTTAGATTGTATTATAAGTGATCCTTTTTTTTTTTTCATATAAAACTAGAAAAATATAAAATACACTGAAAATTAATTTTTTTAATTGTTTGATAGACTGCAATTTTAAAATTTATTATTTTAAGTAATTTTTATTTAATGACCAAAATTCCAAAACATACTCTGTTGCACATTAGTAAAGACTCTGGGTCAATACTTTGTCTAAATTAGCAAGCAATATGCCAAGCATTCTTAATTTTCATTTTCTTATCATTTGATTTATTTCATATTATGCTAATTTTTTTTTTATATTGAAGATTACAGTTAGATCTTTTATATTGAGAAATGTGATGCCTAATATCAGTAGACATATATACATAATATATCAGATCTACCACATTTTCAGGTTACTAATTATTAATATCTTTTCAGCTTCAAGAATTTAAGACTTTAAAAAAATAAAATATAAAAGAAGATAGTTGTACCATTTATGTATATGTGATTTTGTTATTTGAAGTAAAACAAGCAGAAATTAATTTAATTAAATCACTTATTCTGTCGTTATTTATTCTTTTTTAAAAAAAAAAAAAATCTGACTCCTAGATATATTTATAAATCAGTCAAGCAAAACATAAGAAAAGATTTCTCTACTTTCGTTTAAAATCTGTATTGGGAGAAGTAATTCTTTCTATTTATTCTACTCTAGAATCACTTATTTTATGCTTTGGTAATCACTGGACATTAGATGGTAACACTATATCCATATTTGCTGACTAATTTTGGACACTTGGCCTATTTCATTGAAGATCCTTGGATTTGCAACCGTAGTTTACTAATCACGTTTATCTTTTTATAAGCTGATAACATGAGATTAAAAATACCCCAAGATTTTGAATCCAATTTAGCTTGTTTATATAGTTACATAGGTCTGGCTTAGGAATAAAATAAATAAAGTGAATTACTGTTCTTAAGCAGAAAAAATCATTTGTTACTTTATTTGATATATATCAATCTTATTAAATAATCAAAAATGCCTATAGCTAGTGCTGTGTCCCGGCTTTTGCCGAGTGATCAGCAATATTAACTTGGTTTAGTAAACAGAGACCAGGTGTGAAATATAATAGTTTAATATACATAAAATAGCTAACATACAATATCATATGGAGAACTAACTACATTAATTTGAGGATCTTAATATACTATAACTCCCGAGTACCAAAATTTACATAAAGTTATAATTAAAGTTCACACTACCTGCGACTGGCATCTAGTTATTATCCGCGAAAGTGCCCAGTTGGGCATTGTAAAATAATAAAATATCAGTACTATCTGTTTTAGGTCCTAGTCGGCTGGATTATCTACAGGCACTGATTACCTGGGATATTCTGTTCTCTTGAACACACCTGCCAGCCACTGTAGCAGGAAAAAGACTTCAAGAGTCTTTTGACTTTTGGTTTTATACCTGTCACGTGTCGGTCTCAGTTTTTTTCTTTCTATTTCTGGAGTATTTGGTAACCCCTATCTGTCAGACATTAGATCCGGGTTCCCTGACTTGTTTTGTTTTATATACGCTAGTTGTTTTAGTTAAGAAATCAGCTTGACAATCTATAACTGTTATCAATTGTTATTATTCTGTATACATATATAACACTCTTCCCCTTACTCCAGAAATGGCTTCTCTTTTTTTTCTCTTTTATTAGACATAGTCTCTTAATTTGTATGGCTTTTGTATTTTCCTTTTTGGTCTGTGTCTATCCGTTGTTCCTTTGTCTGGCTTTGGCATAGGAATCACGTCTATTTCATTATTGTTAGGTGTTGTCTCTTCTTCTGTTTTTGCTTGTTGCTTTATATTTAATTTCTCTTGATTCTGCAGTCCTACTTCACTTGGAATAAGTGTCAACATTTGCAGTTCTTCTACCATGCGATGTCTAAGTTGGTTTATGTGTCTTCTATATGTTGTGCCATCTTGTAATTGGATGATTACTATGTGCTGGGGTAACAGTTTTGTAATTATCTCTTCTACCCATTTTTTCCACAGCATATCCCGGACCCAAACTCTATCTCCCTTTGCGAAAATGTTTGTATAATTTTCGCTATCCATTTTTTTGGTGGGGTTTGGAAGCAGTAATGATAATTTAATGCACAATTTCCTGCCTATTAGTAATTCGGCTGGTGACTTTCCCATAGCGGTCGATGGCTTTGGGTGTTGGTGTAGCACTGCATCATTGATAGCACTCTGAAGATCCTAATTATCTAGTTTTCTTAAGGCTTTCTTTATATTCTGTACTGCCTTTTCGGCCAGTCCATTCGACTCCGGGTGGTAAGCTGGTATCCGTATGTGTTTGATACCATTCTTCTGGAAATATCCTTCAGTTTCTTTAGCCATATATGCCGTTCCATTGTCAAACACAATTGTTTCTGGCAGATCATGGCAGGCAAATACTGAACTTAGTATCTTAACAGTTTCATTGGCACTAATGTCTTTTACTATTCTACACTCTGTCCACTTTGAATACGCATCGATAATCACCAATAGTATCTTCCCATTTATTGATCCAGCATGGTCTATGTGGAGTCTTTGCCAAGCTATTGTTGCCTTTGGCCATGAGTTATAATATTTCTTTGGCATATTCATCTGTCTCTGACATGGTGCACATTTTTTCATATTTTGCTAGATGTCTCTTGACATTTTTGGCCACCATATGTAGCTACAAGCCAGGACTTTTGCCAGTATGACCCCTGTCCTTCATGCAGTAAACTTAAAACTTGTTGTCTGCCCTCTATAGGAATCACAACCTGATCACCCATTAACACACAATCTTTACAAATGTATAGGTTATATTTATTTGCTCAAAAACTCAGGTCAACGTATTCAGGCCTTGAATCTGGCCATTCATTTTTAATCCATTGCTTCAATCTCTGGTAGCCCTGATCTGCATTTATCCAATTTGGTATTCTTTTACTATTCAATGTCTGATTTTAAGACATCTATATAATTTATTTCAACCTCTATACTAATTTTCTCTTGTTTATCTGGCATTCATGATAGCACGCCTGCAATTTCTTTGCCTTTCTGATATTGAAGTATATAGTTATATCCTGCCAAAATATTTCTCCAGCGCATCATGCATGGGCTTAAATGTTTGGATGACAGTCTATTGTGGCCCAGAATTCCAAGTAGTGGTTTGTGATCCATAATTATTATAAAGTTTCTGACAAACAGGAATTGATGAAATTTTTTAAGGCCAAAAATAATAGCCAATGCCTCTTTGTCTAATTGGCTGTAGTTCCTTTCTGCTTTTGAAAGGGTCCTTGATACATACGCAATGGGATGCTCCCCTTTATAGCACGGATGAGATAATACTGCCCCGTTTCCTCATTTGGATGCATTGGTGGTTAAGCGTACTTCTAGAGTGCTATTATAATGCATTAACAGTTTATCTGATGATGATAAGGTTTTTGTTTGCTGGAAAGCCTCTTGATGGACCTTTTCCCATTTCCACTTTTGATTCTTCTTTAACAAAACATATAAGGGTTTTGCAATCTGAGCCTCGTTCTACAAGAAAGGCTTGAAAAAATTCATCAATTCCAAAAATGCCTGCAGCTGTTTGATGTTTGATGGAGAGGCATTTATCATTGCCGTTACTTTCTGTGATGATGGTTTCTTTCCCCTGTCTGAAATCAAGTGACCTAAAAATGTTAATTGTTTTTTCATCCATATGGTTTTTTGTGCATTCAGTTTTACGTCTAATTTCTGTAATTTCTCGCACACAGTGAGGAGCCTTTCTAATAACTAAGCTTCTGCATTTGGCATGATGAGTATATCATTGAAATATGGAATGACTCCCTCTAAACCTTATAACAAAGCATTGATCTTTGCTTGAAAAATATTCGGGGCTATAGAAATGCCAAACATCTGTTGCATTTATATAAGCCCATGTGTATCATAAGCGCTAATTTTTCCGCTGATTTATCCGTTACATGAATCTGATGGAATGTGGAGTTTAGATCTAACTTGGCAAAATACGAAGCATTTTGTAGACCCGCCATTATTTCATTAATGTTTGGGACAAGATACACTCCCTTGTTTAAATATTTATTTATTGTAACCCGGTAATCCCCACATAACTTAACTTCCTCATTCAGTTTGGTTATTACCACTAATGGTGTAGCCCAATCAGAGGTTTCGATGGGTGTTAATACTCCTTTTTTGATTAAGGATTTTAGCTTGTCCTCAACCTTCACTCATTGTGCAAACGGCACCTTTTGCGGTTTGCAAACTACTGGACGCGCATTTTCTAGTAATTCTATGTCGACTGAGTTTGTATCCATCAACCCTAATTCTTCGTTAAAAAGCTCTCGGTATTTCCTAGTTATTTTTTGTTCTACAGAAATCCCTTTTATAATATTAATTTGTATTCCTAATTCACGGAACCAATCTCTCCCTACAATGGGATTAATTTTTGCCTTTGTGATATATAACCATAGATTTTGTTTTTTACTGTTATACTTGATTGGCGCTGTAACCTGGCTGCAAATTTTAAGCACGTTGCTCTTTATGTCTTTCACTCTAATACTTGTTTTCTCTAGCAAACTCTTCAAATTAGTTGCTGACGAACTCTCCTAATCTGTAAGAGACATTTCTGATCCACTATCTATTTCCATATCTCTTTTTTTTCCCTGAATTTTAACTTTAATCATGAACTGACATATCTCTTTCAGGTATACATTTTTAATCGTGGTTTTTTTATCAATTTCCCTCCCCTACTTTCTGGCATGAGGTTTTCCATTATACCCTCTTTTTTACACACTAGCACCAAATGCTTCTTTTTACCGCATTTGGAACATAAGTTTTTGTTCCATTTGCACTCTTTCTTCATATGGCCTAATTTACCACAACAGTAACAAGTAATTTTAGTGTTGTTTTTACCTTTTGACTCACAAGGGCTACCGTTCTCACTATTTGTCTTGAAAATGCCCATTTTTGCGTTCTTTTAATCTTGCTCTATAAACCTGAGCTTGCTCCAAAATGAGCTCATACACCATACCTTTTCTTAATGGCCATTTCATATGTTAATTCTGGTTCTACTAACAATTGTTGCCTAAGCCTGTCATCCACTATTCCCCAAAGTAATGATCGATAAGGATTTCCTCTACAAAATCGCCATAACCACAATCTTTAGCTAGTTCTTTCAAAGCCAAACTATACTCCTTTATTTTCTCATCCTTTAGTTGCTTCCTATTATGCAGGGTTAATCTTGGAATATGATGAGAGATATATGTGGGCTAAAATGTTCATTTAATTTTTTAATTACTTCTTTATATTTAACCTTTTCAAGCAATGGTAGTTCAAAATATTTACTTATAACTTCGATTACCATCTTGTCCGCGAAACACATGAGTGCTGCGAGTTTCTTTTTATTGTTGTCTATCCCATTCAAGGTAAAAAAAAATTCTATTGGGTTATATATAATGGCCATTCTGATACGTTATCTACTCTCAATTCTCCATTTTTAGTACGAATGTAAACTGTTTGATTTTTTGCTATTAACCACTATCCTTCTAATCTCCCTCCCCTGTTTACAAGGTATACTCCTGACTGTGCCACTTTATTTGCTGTGTCCCGGCTTTCGCTAAGTGATCAGCAATGTTAACTTGGTCTAGTAAATAGAGACTAGGTGTGAAATATAATAGTTTAATATACCTTAAATAGCAACATACATTATTATATGGAGAACTAACTACATTAATTTGGGGATCTTAATATATTATATTTCCCGAGTACCAAAATTTACATAAAGATATAATTAAAGTTCATGCTACCTGCGACAGGCATTTATTTGTTATCCGTGAAAGAGCCCAGTTAGGTGTTGTAAAATAATAAAAGTCGACTGGATTACTCACAGGCGCCGATTACCTGGGATATTCTGTCCTCTTCAACACACATCTGCCAGCCACTGTAGCAGGAAAAAGACTTTGAGAGTCTTTTGACTTTCGTTTTTATACCTGTCGCATGTTGGTCATGTTTTCTTTCTTTCTATTTCTGGAGTAGTTGGTAACCTATAACTGTCAGACATTAGATCTGGGTTCCTGACTTGTTTTGTTCTATATACGCTAGTTGTTTTAATTAAGAAATCGACTTGACAATCTATAACCATTACCAATTGTTATTACTCTATATACATATATAACAGCTATCATAAAGTTTATTAAAATGTATAAATGTTGTTATTCTAATGTTAGAATTATATAAAACTATACAAATAAGTTAGCTTGAATTCAAGACTTTAAGTGGATTTGAATCTCAAAAACATTAGCTTGAATAACATAAAAGAATTAAAGCTGACTTTGTGGTTATAAATTCAAAACTTCTTATTAAAGGAGGATAATAGTCAGAATCCAATTGGGGAGGGAGGGATATCAATATATTAGTTCCATCACTTATCTTGATTATACAAGCTTACATTAAATGTCTCTGAAATTCCATCACTTATCTTGATTATACAAGCTTACATTAAATGTCTCTGAAGTAGATTAAATAAAGTGAATACTTCTGATGCCATCAAATCATTTAAATAACCTCCTGTCTCTATTGCATTAAATATAACTACTATCTAAATGGAATCCTTCTGGACTAGACTGCTAGAGTGTCTCCAAAAAATTTAACTGGAGAGAAAATCTTTCTAGTAAAGTCTTAACTAAACAATTAAATAATACTATTTTCTAGAAATGGTAACAATATCATAAACATATGAAAGATCCCAGTAATGGTATAAACATTAAGAAACACTTTGTAAGGTTATAGGATTCATATCTTCTGGATTTAGGATTGAAAATAGGCTCAGAGTAGTAAGCAAGCTGGGTTTCTATCATGGAGGCTCAATACAGGTATAAATATTAAAAAAATTGCAGAAACACTTGTAATGATACAGGATTTATATCTTTTGCATTTAGAAGAAGCTTAGCGTAATAAGAAATGGGAGAGGAGTAAATTGACGCTTGAAAATAAAAATGAGACAATTTGCTCTACATAAATACTCTTCATGTAATAAAGATATATATGAGAGATGATGACCTGGTTCAGCACGAAATGCATCTTGGGGGTTATTTATCTTTTATTGTATCTTTATTTATATGAAATTATTTATGAAATAAAAAAGAATGGAGAAATATGGATGTTGTCTATCTATAATAAAGAAAATTATTGCCAATCACTGCCCAATTTGGGCTTCTATTATGGAGGATCACTATAACAATATACTTATAATAAATACTCTAGGCATAGTGCATTGGAAGGAGTCTATCAATAATTATGTAAATGTTAAAGCATGGATATCTTCAAGCTGTGATTGGCAAAAGATTTTGGGGGAAAGAAGGACCCCCCCCCCCTTGATGATAAAAAATATTGTCTATTTGTTCAGATTAGAAATATTAGAACATTCATAAATAAAGGAGCTGTAAAAATTTATATGCGTCTAAAGGAATGGAATGTAACATATTGATTTGAATTATATAGGATGGTGATATCATGTGTTAGAATTCTTCAATCTTTCTGTCATTTTTCTTGAGATGACATTAAATTTTTCCAGAATAGTCTTTGTAATTAGATTTTTTTTGGGGGGGAGGGGGGAAGTTATTCTATCTAATCCAATAAGCTTTTTTTTTTGTTAGCTATAAATCTATAGATACTTGTTGCATGGTGGATTCTCTTGTGAACCTATAGAAATTCTCATTTTGAAGTTGGAAAATATTCTATTATTTTTTTTAATTTTTTGGATAGTGATATGCTAATGACATATATTAAATAATTTCTTATATTATTTGTATAATATATTTATTTGAATTTTATTTTGCATGTCTATTTATGTTCTCACCAGTTTTAACTACTTTCTGCAATAATATATATTATTTATGAATGTAAAAATTATGTAAGTATTAAATTTACAATTCATAGTAGTAAAACATAACATATTCATTAAGATGTGATATGTTGGACTATTTCCATCATTTATGAGTGAATGTTGAATGTATAGAAAATGTTAAATTTTATTTAAACTTTCCAAATACAAACAACTTGTTAGTAATAACACACAAATAGACAATACAGGTTAGTAATTACACAACGTTTCGAGTAGTATTATTATCCACTCTTCTTCAGGTGTTGCTGGCCTATATGCAAAGTGAAAATATTCACTTAGAATAGCTCAGTTGGTAGAACGTTTGCCTTAAATTTGATATTCAAGAATCTAAAGGTGCGAGTTCAACTTCTAAGTGAATATTGTCATTGTGCATATAGGCCAGCAACCCCTGAAGAAGAATGGAGAATAATATTACTTGAAACATTGTGTAATTATTAACCTGTATTGTCTATTTGTGTGTTATTACTAACAAGTTGTTTTTATTTGGAAAGTTTAAATAAAATTTAACATTTTCTATACATTCAACATTCACTCATAAATGATGGAAATAGTCTAACATATCACATCTTATAATATACCATCATTACAAACCTTCAGATAACATATTCATTATTTGTTATTATCATTATTTTATAATACACAAGTATTATTGGTCATGTACTTTACATTTCTATCCTACTTTCCTACCTTTCATAGAAATAATTCAAAATTTTAAAAGAATTTTAAAAAATGATTTATTCTGAGATCATGAAAACACATATATATTTTTAAAGTATTATTTTCCACAGCAAAAATGATTTAAATTTAATTAATTTTATGTTTGTTTTTTTTTTTTTTTTAGGGAAGAGGTTATAAGTAAACATTTATGGGAAAAAATGTCTACTTATGTCTTTGAAAACATTTATTTAACAGCTGCACAGTCGAAAAATTCTGGGTAATGTGTTTTGTAGTTACTTTTATAATAATACTTTTTTTAAAAAAAAGATGTATATCTGTATATTGTCAACTAGTCATGTGATGCCAGCTGTTTAAAATCATATCTATTGAGTATCTTTCAATTTTTTTTATTTTTATACACAGTAATCACCTGTGATATAATATTTATATTGAATGTTTTATCTATAAAATGACAATCTTTTCATCATTGATTATAGTTTAATTCTCTTATCATAGAATAATGAATAATGTCCTTTTAAAGTTTAGAATAGTGATAGGCTCTAGCTAGAATTCATGGTTTATAGATATGACTGATAATTTTGTTTATACAATTATATATACAAAATGATAAATAAAATAACATGTAAGTAGCTACTGCAGCTTTTGGGAGAGGTGTAGTGAAAGAGGAAGCATTAATCACTAAATTGATCAACTGCCAGTTGATGAGGATTTTAAGTTTTTTTTTCATTATTTTATGATTTATATATATTTAATAATCAGCTAAAGATTGAAGTGAATTGAAGTATATCTTGTTGTCATTCCCGTAAACTTAAAATACACAGCCTATCATATTGATACTATGATAATAATATTTAAATATAATAGCTACATTTATAATATTATTAAATTTATCCTTTTAATCAAACTGGTATTGTTGGAGATTTGCATACCAGTATGATCAATATTATACTGAGCACCAACAAAACACTTATAGACTTGGAATTGTAGTGATTTAGGGATTAACTATCACTTACATATAAATTATAATACCAACACTTTTTTTTATTAAGGTATATTAAAAAAAAAAAACTATATTTCTTAACTAAGTAATATTTAATGAGTGATTGAATGTCTCTCTGTATTCTTAGAAACTTGATCTCTTCTACTAATTAAACAGTCTTTTTTCTAATATCTCTCATTCTGTATTTAAAATCAGCTTATCACATAGGAAATGTTCAGTTATATTTCCATATCATTTGAAAATGTAAGATCTTTTTTAACAATTATCAAACTAATAGATGTTCATAAATGAAATTTAAAGTATTCTATTCTCTCTAATATCATGGCTTTTACCAGTTTCTGTCTCTATTCTATCATCATGATAAAGTATTATTTTAATATTGCAATAATTAATTTAATTATCATGATATATAATGAAATATTATTTTAGCATTTAAACTGTTATCCAGCATAGTATGAAAATTGTTTTTTTCTAGGTGATTGTTAATAGGTTATTAACTGAAGTATTATAATGGATTAAAGCAATATCTTAATATATTATTTTATGTGCCTTAATGATGTGTGGAAGTTAGTTGTACAAATGTAAGTCAGGCAAATGTAACAAATTTCATTTACCAATAATTTGTGTGATATCATTCATACTTATACATATCTATACTTAATCTAATTAGAGATATTTGTAGGCAAAATTGGATCAAAGAAAACACATTGTATTTTAATAATTACTAATCTAACAAACCAAATGCATGCTCATAACTATTTTTGCCCATTGCAATATTAAATTAAATATTCCAACTTTCTAAATATGTCAGATACATATAATTCAGATTAAAATTATCTCATGGATGAGGCTAAATTCTGAAAAGATCACAATATTTTTGAGTAATATTTTGTTTTACAATTTCTGGAATAATGAAATATATTTTTAATGGATACTTGATATATGTAGCTTTTAGGGTTATGTTATAAATACAAATAAATATACCATAACTAAGTTTATAATAATTAAATATTATTTTAACAACACATTACCAATTTAATTAAATTTAAAATTTTATTAGCAGCAACAATTTGACATACTATTTGTATTAAGGACTTATAGACATGGCAGCACATGCCTGCACACATTAGCTGTAATATGTGTAAACATCAATAAGGAGAGCAAATACATTATAACATGAGACCCTGAGAGTAGTCAAAATTCAAGGACAAAATTTCACCATTAAATATAAGTACAAGTTTCCTTATTTTTTAAAATTTTAATTATGAGTTTTTCATTATCAATCTTTTGGTACATTATCCAAAATATTTTTGCAGAACATCTAATAATCCATGTCATAGGTTTCCAACTTATAAAATAATGTGTATGAAAAGTATAATTAATGTATGGTAAGTTTATGTATAGAGTTATTAATCTTTGCAATTCAACATCAATATATTTTACAATGAGTTGATATCAATGAGAAAAGTCATTTTATAAATCTAGAGTTGATTACAATTATTCTATCTGACAGAGTTTTGATATTATTTATTTAGTTGATTACAATATTTTATATATGATAAATTGGAGTAATATCATGTACGTATCAGTAAACTCTCTGATGATTGGATAGACATTCTTTTCATTATTTCTGAATTCAGGGACATAAATATATATTATAGAAATATGCAAACATTATTTTTCAAACTTTTTTTTTTTGGTCAATTATTAGTCATAGTCCTGTCATAATATTTCCCCCATAAGTAGTTTTTTTTTTTAGCATTTTTAATTTATTAAATCACATATTATCTTTTTTTTATTTTTCATTATTCAAAATTATAGAAGCTTTAGAAAATATTTAATTTCTTTTCTCAAACAGTGACTTCATTTTATTTTAATTTTCTATTAAGAATCTTAATTTAAATGAAAGAAATATGCAATTTGTCTTCTTAATATTTTCAGAGATAGAGATTTGTGTAAGATGTGATATGTTGGACTATTTCCATCATCTATGAGTGAATGTTGAATGTATAGAAAATTTTAAATTTTATTTAAACTTTCCAAATACAAACAACTTGTTAGTAATAACGCACAAATAGATAACACAAGTTAATAATTACACAATGTTTCGAGTAGTATTATTCTCCACTCTTCGTCAGGGATTGCTGACCTATATGTGTTATTACTAACAAGTTGTTTGTATTTGGAAAGTTTAAATAAAGTTTAAAATTTTCTATACATTCAACATTCAGTCATAGATGATGGAAATAGTCCAACATATCACATCTAATAATATACCATCATCACAAACCTTCAGACAAATAGAGATTTGTTGTAGTTTACATTGAAATATAGTTATCATACAAAACAACCCTTTAAGTATTAAATAGAAAAAATGATACAAAATTAAAAGTGTAAATATAAAAATATACATAAATTAATTGCTACAACTTTTTTTTGAAACTTTAAATTGAACTTTGTTTTACTCATTTATTATTTTTATTTTTAAATCCATGTTTAATAATGTATTGAGTTATGATGTGTTATCAGCAGTAGAATGGACAGTTATCAAATGAGCATCAGTCTTGTTATAGTTCCCCAACTCCTTACATTCCTGTTGTTATGCTTAGTAGGTATTGCAGTATTGCGTCAGATCATTTATTCGTGGCATATAGCATAAATTTTTATTTTATTACAATTGTGTATACTCTTTTTTGTATTTATTGCTTATTATTTTGTATTGGTATAGTATTACTTTTATAAAATTTTGACCCCACAAATGAAGACAAAAAAATTCAAACAGCAAAATATTTTAAATTTCTTTCTAAGAGGAGGCAAGGACAATTTTCAAGTAAAAAGTTGTGATAATATTGAAAGTATGCCAAGCACTAGTTCTTCAAGTTTAGAAGAAACAAAGAAATATGTTGATACTTAAGAATTTGCAGTACAAACCAATAAGAAAAAAGCAAATGTCGTTAGGCATTATGATAAGAAGTATTTAAAATTTGGTTTCATTATTGCTCCTTGCAGTGAACTACTGATACAACCTTTGTATGTAGTATGTTCTGAAATTCTGTCAGATGATACTATAAAACCTTACAAACTTGCTCATCATTTGCATTCTAAACATGGAGATTTTATTTATAAGTTATTGGACTTTTTTGGAAGATTATGTGATCAGATGAAAATTCAGAAAAATCAAATGAGTATGCTGATGACTAGTGACAAGTCACTGTTTCAAGCAACTCATGTAGTTGCTATTTGATTAGTTAAAATAAAAAAAAAAACATGTTTACTCTTAGAGTGAAATTAGTAAAGCCTTGCATCTTGGATATTGTCCAAGAAATTTTGGGGTTCTCAAGCCACTAAAAAACTAGAGTCTGTACTGCTTTCAGACATCACTATTAAGAGGAGAATTGTTGATATAGCCACTGATATTGAAAAACAAGTTGTGGAAGGTATAAAGAAATCAAAGTATTTTGCTTTTCAATTTAATGAATCAACTGATGTGAGTAACTATGCTATCCTACTTTGAATACCAAACTCTCAATATAGTAATGCCACCAAGTGCAAGTCTTTATAATCAGTGGATGCAAGAAGGTTTGTCATGAAATCACTTTTAGTGCTACTCAGGCAACATCCCCAGACTAGTTTCTAGCTTGTGGTTTTCATTAGTGAGGAGCCTTAGATTTGAGAGCATTGCACCTAGATATCAGGATCTAATGCAATCCTCCAGAAGCTACCTTTTACCTATTTTGTTAACTATAAAGCTAGAAGCCCAAGATGAAAACACCATAATGTTTCCAGCCCAAGCTCATTCACTTATATTAGTCATATAGATCTGACCCAGTTCAGCATCTATACATTTTGAGTCTGTATCTGATTTCAGACACCACTATTAAGAGGAGAATTGTTGATATAGCCACTGATATTGAAGAACAAGTTGTGGATGTATAAAGAAATCAAAATATTTTGCTTTTCAACTTAATGAATCAACTGATGTGTGTAACAATGCTATCCTACTTTGAGTACCAAATTCTCCATATAATAGTGCCACCAAGTGGAAGTCTTCATAATCAGTGGATGCAGGAAGGTTTGTCATAAAAACACTATCTAGTACTGCTCATCCAACATCCCCAGACTAGTTTCTAGCTTGTGGTTTTCATTAGTGAGAAGCCTTGGATTTGAGAGCATTGCACCTAGATCTCAGAATCTAAGGCAATCCTCCAGAAGCTACCTTTTACCTATTTGGTTAACTATAAAGCTAGACGTCCAAGATGAAAACACCATAATGTTTCCAACCCAAGCTCATTCACTTGTATAGTTATATAAATCTGAACTGAGTTCAGCATCTGTACATTTTGATGTCTTTGGTTTTTCAAAAATGGCAGTCATCGTTATCCTATGGGCAGGATAGGTATAAAACCATATGAAAGCATATGAACGGGTGATTAGGTGATGTTTTGATGGTTTTATTGTACTTGGCTTTGTGAGATATATGAAGATAAAGACTTAAAGGAAGAATTTCTTTGTTGCCTTGATTTTCCTGCATGAACTACTAGTTCAGAAATATTTTGATGTTATTGATGAGTATATATGGATGACTGGATATTGCTTAGATCTAGTTATGAAAATAAAGAAAGTCACGTACCCAGAAGTTTTGTTAATCCACTGCATTATCCACTAGGAACATCTAGCTGTAAAATAGCTGTCTTCTGAACTAAATACTGTGATAAATGATGCTGTTGAAATCATTAATGAAACTTGTAGTCAAGTTACAAACTTCAGATTATTCACAATATTGTGTGAGAGCATGGAATCACAATAAGGTGATTATTGAGAGAAAAAGTTTTTGCATGTCTTTTTGAACTTAAACAATAAGTAAAGCATCTTCTGTGAGAGCCACAATGTGACCTAATAAAATCTTTGTTAAATGATGAATAAGTGGGTAAACTTGCATACTTGGTAAATATATTTAGACAATACTTCTTTTTAAGGACCATGTATAAATATTTTTACACTTAGAAATAAAATAAATGCATTCAGAAAGAAGTTGCCTTTTTATGATAGTCGCCATATATGAAAAAAATATAGATATGTTTCCACTTTTAGAAGAATTTTTGATTGCTGGTAATGTCAACCAGAAAATCATATTTGACATAATGTCAGCATTTAAGGGAGTCATCTGAAAACTTTAATAATTATTTTCCAGAAAATGCTGATTCTCATAAAGTGGAAGATGTAAAATCATAAACATTTGAACGTCATGAAAAAGAAAAGCTGACCCAATTGTTATCTGATGACACTTTGGTATCCAGATATAAAATGCAATCATTATCTCCAATTATATCACTTGAAAAAGAATATCCAAATTTGAGTTATAAAGTAATCAAATTATTGATAATTTTTTCAACTTTGTATTTATGTGAAAAAACATTTTTAGGAATATCAATAATAAAAAAATAAAGAAGTAGAATGGATGTGAAAGCATCTCTTCACCTTTCTGAAACAATGCTACAGCCACATATATCAAATTTTGTAACAAAGAAACAGCATCACATATTACACTAATTAAAAATTGTAGTTTTAGAACAATAATCTTTAATAAACAAAATATTATCTAATGGTTTTTATTTCCATCTTAAGGTTGTAGTATTTATTAAATGTGGTTTAATATGATGAATTTTTTGCCCTAATTGCTTTGGTTTTTAGCCTAAAAAAACTGATTACAATTTTTTTAAAAAATTAGAATTTAAACGAATCATATATGTATACAATAATCTCAGTTTTAACCTAAGTCAACATAAAATATAGAAAAGAAAAATAGAGGAAGTTTGAGACAATATTTGATTCCATTATCTGTGATATTTCCTGAAATTGGGGTAAATTAGCATTTTATCCTTGCATATTTTAACAATATAATAATGTAAGCAATGGATGTGCATTATATTTGAACTGCTCCCTGTAGCAGTGCAACCATGCACGATTCAAGAGTGAGTGATCGTTATGCAAAAGAAAGCTACATCATTACAATACACAGTAACCAATGTTTTGTTATGACCAGTTGCGACAATTGCACGTTACCCATGTTTATTAAGCAGTTTAATTCTAAGAAAATTTATCTTTGGCCTTTTGTCGATTTGTGAAATATTCTAATTTTTGTCGATCCACAGGTGTGAAGAAATTTGCTACTAGTTAAAAGTCTTAAATGTATGAATTATATTTTTCTTCACATGATTACTTTAGTAGTAATCTTTATATAAAGATGTATTCAAAGTCAACTAAAATTAAGTTTATATCTAACAAACATAAATCTATTTTTAATTGCTTTTTTATTTATTTGTTTTTATAATGGTTTATATTTTTTACAGAGCATTTAATACTGTAGTTGATATTAAGCTGAAACAGTGGGCTGATAAGATGTTGCCCAAGAAGTGTGTTGAGGTAATTTATTTATTTTAAAAATGTGTATATATATATATAATAAATATAAGTAATAACAAAAGTAAAAAAAACTCTGAGGAAGATTATTGAATTATCAAAAATTATCAGCTTACATGTGAAAATTGCCCCTTCAAAGTGATTATTGTTATTATTTATATTTAATTAATATAACTTATACAAAAAAGATAGAGGAAAATGATGGATTGTCTTATTATACTTATTTTACTTATAAAAATTAGTCTTATTGAGTTTCACTAAATTTGTTTATGAGTATTTTTTTTCCTCATATTTTTATCTAGGTTTTTTTTTTTGTCCTTTATATATACAGTAAAATTTTAAAATGTATCTTCATTGTACCTTAATGAAGTAATGACCTTTTTTTTATTATTATGTGATGTAGCTCTAATCTGAGGTTATTATTAAATTTTTTAATCCTGAATATAAATATTCATTTGAATTGTAATTTAAAGTTGGCAAACTATGTTCATTTGTATTTCTAATTTAATTGTATTATTTATTGTTTTGATTATTGTATGTGCCATTTTGAGAGAATCTGATTTAATAAGGCAATCTATTTTGGTAATAAGATAAGAATATCATAAAAAATCCTCACTAATTTAATTGATAAGCTCTTTGGAAGGATGGTAAAATGGCTTTTATCTAACTGTAGACTATTAAAAGCCTTTTTTAAACATCTTTTTACTATTTAAAGTATTTATTGTATATTTGTTCTTTGTTGTAATCCTAATTTAAAAAATTGTATTGGTCATCTGCTTTTAATTTATATGCTTTTTAAAATACATTATACAATCAATTTATTTATTTTTATTATTATTAATTTGATCAAAAAAGTATAAAATTGGTTTTTCATTGTATTTTTACAAGTCATATCAAGACACTCTATGGAACATAGGAGAGAAAATTATGATGAGAACATTTGCAAAAAAAAAAAAAAAAGTTCATAAATTAGTAAATTTTCAAATAATTTTTAAATTAGAAATCATATTCTCATAATTTTCTTGGTACTAAAGCATTTAACATATATGCCATAAACTTGATTTGCAAATGGAATTTGATTTTTTTAATCCTGCTAACCATTATCTGCTAAAAGATTAGATAATATATACATCTGCTCTATTAGTTAACTGTAAAAAAATAGTTTTTTTTTTTTTTTAATAATTTACATTAATAAGAACTTTATGAATTTTTCACTAGCCATTTTCTTATTCATTAGAAAAATGGAGTAGTATTGAAATTTTTATATCAGCATAAAAATTTGTATTTGTGGATGTTTTATTTTAAGCTATAGGTATAATGCACTGTCTAATGATAATGTCATCATATTTAATTTATTACAATGTATATTAGTTTTTATGGAAGTTTCAATTAATATTAGCTTTCTGTGAATTTTTCATTTGTTTAACAAGTTATTATTTGGCAAATTGCTATACTCTTTTCAATTTTTTTTTTTTTTTTTTTGCGTTTTTTTCTTCTAATTTCTTCTAAAAACAAATAAACTTCATATAACTCCAGTTTATATTTAGCAACTGCATTATGTACTGTAATATATATACTCATCATCCTATGGTAGAAGCATCTATTGTACAGGTGAGCAGTTAACCAAATCCTCACAGATCTTCATTTATTACTCATGCTTACAATCTCTAGAGTAGATAAAAGAATGGGTTTGTGTATATTCATTGGCTTATATAGCTATACAAGTAAGTTGTCTTGAATATAAAATCTTTAGATGCCAGAAATTTTAAGTTATTAATTTGAAAAGTATAAAAGAAATAGAGATGTCTTCTAGTTGCTTATGTATAATTTATTGTTTCCTCCTGATGAAAACCAAAAAGCCAAAAATTAATTTGAAGATTTAATTGATATTTAGCAGGTGTTTATTGATTGATTGCTTACTCATGCTTTCAGTAGGATAGATTGGATATTACTATTTTTAATGTATCTGTAATATTTAACATCTTCAAAACATTATTTTGTAAAAATATCACAATTATTGGATTTGTAAAATAAAAAGCAGTAAAAGTCTTATTTTAAAATTTTTATGTAATGATATATATATATATCCAATTTTTAATATGAAAAGATGTAAGAAAAATCAAATTTATATTTGATAGCACTGAGCTCGCTTTTGGCAGATTCTTACCAGAATCATAGTGCAGAAATCTGCTGAAAGCTAGCTTAGTGCTATTAAATATAAATTTGTTTTTTCTTATACCTTTTCATATTAACGTGCATAACTCAAGTTTTTGAGTATTACATAGCTATATGAAAAGAGCTTAACATTTGATATTTACATATCCAATTTTTATTTTTTTTACATATTTCAGTATTTTTAGAAGACTTGCAAATGATTTTATTGACCATTTAACCTTTATTCACACACACAGTGAACTACTATTAAAGAATTATTGATTTATTATTTTAAGGATTGATAAAAATTCTTTCTTATTTGTTTTAGCTTTTTAAAATTTTATTTTTAATTTCAATTCTCTTTTTCAATGTCATTAATATATAAAGCTTTAAAATAATTTATTTTAATTACATACATTTATGATTATTTTAGGTTGGTTGGGAAACATTAAAGGAAGAATTTATGAAATTGGTTGAGAAAGACAAACAAAGTAAAGATCATGATGATATATTTGACAATCTTAAAACTTCAGTTTTGGAAGAAAGTATTAAGAGACATCAGTGGGAAAGCAAAGCAGCAGATAGTCTTGTAAGTATACAGCCTAATAATAAATTCATTAATTTGCTAAAATAATTTGAGTGTCTATATATATATGCACACACATACATAATATGTTAACATTAATTTACTTACACTTTTATAAGATATTTATTTTATATTTAAAGTGATGCTAATATCTTCACACTCTCATTTCCAAATACTTAAGATTTGCCCATACTTAAACGTTTCGGTTGAAAGAATAGATGGATTAATTCTATCTTTTCACAAAGACTTTATCTTGTGTTTGGAAAAATGAGAGTATTCATTTATAGATAAATCCACAAAGTGCATGTGCATTAGCTTAATGCTGATCATTATTATACCTTTTATATAAATTTTAGAAATTTATATTGCTGTATAAAAGATTATAAATTTACATAAATTTCTTTAGAGAGTATAAGTAAATTAACTTTCATATATAATGAAATATATATAAATAATTTTCTAGTAAAGTTTTTAAGACCATAACAAGATCAATATTAGCAATTGAACTCATTTAGTTTGTAAACTACAAAAGATTGGAATATATATCTAATGATTTTCAACAGCTAGTTGTTACATATTTTACCTTAAAAAGGAAATATTTTGTTGAAAGAGTTATAATGAAATAGAATGGATAAATATTCTAACTAAAATATGGGATTTTCAATTGAAATTAATAAACAGTTTTATATAAATTATAGAAGTACATTTTTTCTATTATTCCTTCTTTTTCAGCTTGCTTTTCAATAGTTTTGAATGTGGTATTGTATAATTGGAAAATATGCGACCTATTTTTAATTTGACAGACTAATTTATATACAAAGATTTGATAAAATAACCAAGAATACTTGTTATATTAACTTATATTTTTGATATACAATACAGAAATGAAAATCATTGCTAATATTTTTTTTAACAGATAAAACTCCTAAAAACACCAGATAGATCATTAGGAGTATGTGATAGCCTGGTTAATAATAATGACACTGTTTTATTGTTTAAATGAAATACATTGAATCTTTTTAGAACTTCAGGGATAGCAGATGATATGAAGAACAGTAATCAAAAACACAGTACCATACTGGTAATTAACATGGATCTGAATACTCTAGTGTCTACCAGAAAAATCCATATTTAATTTCATATGAGAATATCTTTGTCTTAATGACTATTTTGAAGCCACAAACTTTTGATGTCAGTGCTACAATATGGAAATTGTGTGACATGAGTATAACAACTAGACAGTGGGAAATTGATTGCATGTCATATGTTTTTTTTTCTTGTTTGCCTTTTCACTAAATATAAAATATGACAATAGGATTATGAACAGCCATAACAATATATTTAAAAACTAGTCACTTCTCTGCATCATCTTTCCATAGCAGAAGCATTGTCATAGTCAACACTATTATTTTTCAAGATAATAATTCTTTCATCCGTACAATTCTCTCATCAGATATTGACATGATGAACATAAAATGAAATTACTTATTTTCCATTGTCTCCCCATCATCCTATTGTCTCAGAAAAATTAAACTTTTTTTATGAGGAATGACCTAATATTATTTTATATGCCATTCATATATTACATAATTCCACCCTACATAGCATATAATCAGCTCTTAATAGATAAAGTGATCTTAACTGTTACAACATGAAGTTTAATCTTGGTTTTTTATATATTTCCAAGACAAAGTGAAATTTAAATCAGCTTTCTCAAGAATCAACCAATTGATATAACTTGCACATCACATCAGTAAAATCAATTTCACCAATAGATGTGGACCCTGCAATGAAATTGTCATATGCAAATAAAATTAATTCAGGTAAAAGCCTGAAATCTGGGCACGGCCGCTTGGGGTATTGTTTACGTGTCAAAACACATAAAAATGCCGTTTTGGCGGCCGCAGCCTTACAGGCTAATACATTTACATATTGTATTAACCCATTGAGATAGGCCGCTTTACATGACATTGCACAAAAACATTACGGCCTGTTTTGTGCTTCGAAGCTATTTACGAGTATTCATTCTATTCATAGCTGATTACCGTATCGCTTGAGAGTGTTGAAATTTCAAGGCGGTACAACTTTTTCAAATCTCCGTAACAGAGTAATGTCATTTCGATTTAAAAAATGTTGTTAATTATTAATAATTGTCATATGGTCCCCACCCTTCCCGAAAAAAAGGTTAATATGTAAAAAATTGGCAAAGTGTATGTTCGAACACGCTTCGATAAAGCTCACGCGCTAAGTCACGTGTCAGCGTGGGGAAAATATTCGAGACCACTAAAAGGTCTGAGACGAACATGCAATTTTGAAACTTTTCTTCAGAATTGCTGAGTACCGAAAGTGTGTGAGATTGTGTTTTTTTTTTTTTTGTTAGGCACACGTAATGTTCACTTTTTATTACAGCAATAAAATCGAATAAATAATTGTAAAAAGTCCAAAGTTTGTGTCCTTTTTTGTTGTTTTTTTATTTCATTAGAAATTGACAAGTATTTGGATTCAATTTTTTGCAGCGGGATTAAAATAAATGACGACTTTGGTTGACTTTTTGTTAAGAATAACAAATTATGAAATACCCGCCCCCACACCACCCCCAAAAGCAGTTTATTGTAGAAGGCTAAAAAAAATATATAAAAAAAGGTAATTCGAATGAAATAGAAATCAAAGTAAAAAGTGAGAAAAAGTTGTTTCAAAAAAAAGAAAAAAAGGTAAATTCTTGACTTTTTGGTTACAATTCTTTTTCCGAGTGTGGGTGGGGGTGGGTGTTTGAAAACAATTTTTTAATCGGCAAAAACACAAAAGTAAATTCTTATTTAATATTAAGAAAAACAATTACGTCAACCAAAAAGAAATCAAAATTCGAAACAAGTCCCAAAGGTGATTGTCTTTTTTCAGCGCTGTTAAAATAATTGACTATTTTTGTTGCCTTTTTGTTAATAATAACAGTACGAATTCCCCACTTCCCCTGTTCAAAAAGCTGTTTCTTGTAGTAGCCAAAAAAAAAAAAAGGCTAATTCAAACATAATCTAAATCAAAGTGAAAACAAGTTGTGTTTTAAAAAAAAGTAAAATTAATAATAATAAGAACCATTTAGTCAAGCCAAAAAAAATAAATAAAAGAAAGGTAGAATTAAGTTCTAAACAAGTCGCAAATAATTGTATTCTATTTTTTCGGTGGTGGGATTCAAACAAATTTTTTTGACATCCAAAGTTTTAAAATGATAAAAAGAAAAAATACAATTAGCAAAATTTGTTGAAAAAATATCAGGTTCCAAAAAACCCACAAAAAGTAACGAAAATGAATATCAAAATTTGTTTAATAATAAAGAAATCATGTTCTAAATGAAATAAAAATTATTCGTTTAATCAATATTAGAAAAAAAAAACCTTGTTGTATAAAAGAAGAAAAAGTTGCGGCAGCCCGGTAACGTTATATTTCATTGATTTTGTCTAGCATCAACTCTCCAAGCAGCTTTGCCCGGATTTTTTTACCTTAATTCATTTATGGTAAATGATGTAAGCATGTCAAAAAATTAGATGCATAATGCTATGATGAAGTAAATAAGGACAACTGCATTCTTTGAAGAAAAGTAATAACAGTTTCACAGGTTTAGTCAGCAAAAGTGATATTCCTTTAATAATGTTTGAACTGAACTGAATATGATGATAAAAAGAAAAAAAACTTATTTTGTTTTGAAAGTGGTTCACATTTGATTTGATAATTTAAATGAATTAATAAATTTTGTTTAATCATTGATGGTAAATCCATCAAAAATTGTAGTTTTATTTGTATATTTTTATAATCAAGGCTTATTCAGAGAGCAGTAGCACTAGTTATTTTAGTTCTAATATGATGACCATTAATTGTGATATGGATTGTTAAGAGTTTGTGCATTATAATGACTTACATTTCAAATTTAAAATATAAAGATATTACTGTTTTTAATATACAAAATATGTTTATATTTTTATCTTATTCAAGCTCTATAATTATTATAGGATATCTTTGATGTAGATGTATATACTATGCAAATAGTTAATATTTGTTGTATTTTGTAAAAATTGCATACAAGTTTGTGCACTCCAGAAAAACTAGAATTTATTTGAGAGATTGTTTTTAGATCTTGTACTGATAACTGAGCAATTTAATTAAAGCATTAACATAATGGCGAGCGACAATTCCAAGAAATATTTGCTGAATGCAAATATTTCTAGATAAGAGACCTTACCTTATTGGAGAATGTAATTAATTGTTGCAGTTATCAGAAAGCTATAAAAAGAGTATATAACAAGTACGTAAGGCCATTATTCAGGTGCATCTCCAGTTGACTTTCCTGTTCAATTCTGGTAGGAGAGATCTGGCATCAGTGCTTCAGTTAATGTCCAGCGCTCAGTGGAAATGTAGTTCACAGGCATAGCTGAATAGGCCCACAGAGAGTGGGAGACCGTAGCCTGAGGAAACCATTTGGATAGCAGCTAAATGAAGAGTTGATTTTCTAGCGGTTTTCAAATGGAGTTACTGGTGGACTGTTGCAGAGATGGAAGCTGTAAGGAGCTTATAGTCAGTCGCAGTGCTACACTACGATGTGTTCGTGTACAGCTAAACTGGACCGGGGCCAAGGTGTGCGTAAATCTAGTCCATTGCGAACTGCTTTGTAACAGCCAGCCTGAATGTACATTGAGGGAATGAAACATTAGCGAACTGTAGAGATAGTGTTGTTACAAACTATTTCCTATTCTGATTACTTAAAATATTGTGAGCTTTTATTGTATATACTGTATTCATTTGCTGGCCGCCCAGTCATACTTGCAGACATGTATTTTACTTAAATATATTTAAAATTTTGTGCAAGTTCTAAAATATATGATTTTTTTTGATTGATGAAATATATCTGAAATATAGATATATAAAATTATTATTGCATCAATATTTTTATTTTAGAATAGTTACTCTGATAAATTAATTTCAAAGAACAGAGATGGAATCATTATCTTATTTATTTTTTTGTATGTATTAAAAGTAATACAATCTTTCTTTTAAAGAGAATAATGCAATTCAATTGACAGTTATTTAAGCAATAAAAATGGGTATCACACAGTTATTTACAAAATAGATATAGTAATATAAGATGTGTGGTCATTTCCTTGGAAATATAATAAGGCATTAAAGGTATTTTTGTTGTGATAAGAAATTGAATTCATGTAGATATAACAAGTGTGTTGAGCAGTTTGGATCATTATTTATATAATTAATTTAGATTTATATTCATTTTATAAATTAAATATGAATTATTAGATAAGATATTACAAATAACTTGTATAAGAATATTAAAACTTAATGGAGGTAAGTTTAAGTCCTTGTAATATTTAAGAAAATTTTTTTGTTTATATTTAACAAATTACTTATATACAAAAGGGCTGATTAATCCATATTTCAATGATCATTTATATTCATATTTATGTTGTTGTATTTACATAGCTAGAAATAAGATGGATAATAATCTGTTTCTGTTGATTTGAATTTATGTTTTTTGCATTAGAGAAATATGAAAAATAAATTACATCTCTCCTGTGGGCTCTTCCATCTTATCATTATTGAATTTTTGGGGTCTTTTTTAATGACAATTAAGAAATTGATATCATTTCTTAACATTTATCATAGAATTAAGCTTTTTATTCCTGAGGAATGACTATGTGATTTTCAAAAGTTATATAATTTCATTTTATGTCATATTTTACTATAGTTCAAAACAGGATTGTACTATTTAATTTAGAATCTTTATTCTTCATTGTGGTAGTTAATTTATAGATGGGATGTTTATTTGTTTTATAATCTCCGAAGTAATTATTTGAAATTTAATAAAATTTAGTCTGAAATCTGTAAGCTACATGAATTATCCAGGAGATCAAAAAAATTAGTGAGTATTATTGCTGATTGAATTTATTAGTGATATTGTATTTTTTTTTTTTTGATTGCTGTATGTTTTAATTATAAAATCAATAATATTGAATTCATTTTATTTGTGAATTAACCATTGAAATATCTATGAAGTTATAATTACTACTTACAAACATATATCATAAGAGATAATCTTATATAATTATCAGTATGATTAATTTTTTCAAAATTTATGATCAAATCAGTCTTATAATCAAATACAATAATTTTATGAATGGATTGCTTGAATACAGATTGCCAGATGAGCAATATTATCTACAAACAATAGTGCATTGAAATTAGTATGTAAAATAATAATGATGTCTAGTAAGATTTATATTTTTTGAATGAGTAATTTGTTGTAAATAGAAAAAAGAAATCGGATTGAGAAGCTGGGTCTTTGTGGAGGTTAATATAATGAAATTTTTATTTAAAGTTACTTATATTTTTCTAACAATTAAATGCATAGTTCTTTATTGCTAAGACAAGGCAGGAGTGAACTAAAAATGGTTGATTTTAAGTTATGAAATAGGTAACTATAGTTAAAGAAATCATATGAATTTTGGAATTGAATATTTATCTCATAATAATAAATTAGATAATGAGATTTCACATATTAAGTCATGAAAATTTTTGAAAAAGGAAATAACTTGATAAAATCAAACTCAATAACATTCAAGTTTATCAAAAAATATTAAAATATTAATAAACATTCATTATATATATATATGAAAATGCTGATGCTAAAATATTTTTTTAAATAAAATTTAATGAGAAATGTATACTTGATTCTTTCAAATATAATGTAAGATATGGTTGATTACCCTAATTTCCTTTTAAATATGTAATCCTTTTTCTCTTTTTTGATTTTTCTATTAATCAGTATCAAGAAACTAAATTCACATAAATATGATATTGAAAATTTTAACAAAATTTTTAAAGCTTTTTGAGAAAGAGTGGGGTATTGTTTCTGAATCAAAATCTAAAATTCTTGTTGATTCATTTCAAATAATCTCATTTTTAGGGTGTTTTATGCCAACATAACAATTTTTTTTTTATTTTGAAGAAAAATTACAGCTTGTATTATTAGAAAAATTTGGATTTGTACCCAATAATAATATTTAATATCTAATATTGGGAAGTACCTAGAAAATCTTTTTCTCTAGTAGTATTAAATGTTTCTTTATAAAAGAAAATTTCACTGACATTTTTATTCTGAATTGAGGGAAACACATCTACTAAATTTTTTTCTGAGATGCTATTTTTCCAAAGGCATGTTGTTGTTTTTTTGAAATGCAGATAATTTACCTTTTCATATCAAAATAATTTCATTTTTTCTTGCTTATTAATATTAACTTGATGTAAAACACTAAAAGTATCAAATATGCTAGTTTTGAGTATCAAATATTAAGTTATTTTACAAAAGTGTCTATTGCTTCATTTTGGAAAAAGGTCATTAATTAAATTCTTGAGTTCTAAAACAAAGACTAGTACTTTATCTCTAAATAATCATCTTATATCAGTATATGAGAGCAAATATTGATGCTCAGCTTTCATAGGCAAGCAAAGAATTTTAAAAAGAATACTTTTTAAAAACTTGGTTTTAATATAGTTTACCTTATCTGTAATTTGATCAATTACAGATTTTCATATTGTTGGCTGCGTTTCATAAAGTAAAGTTTCTCTGTAAAAACAATGCATAGATATGATATTTGGGTTTCTGTTCTTTGCAAGAATATCAAATCCTTTAATTAGAGCTTATCATTATTGGTGCACTGTTTATGCAAATTCCAACACATATCTCCCAGATTGTTTTTAAAATATCTAAATATGACATAATCACTTTAAAGATATTATGTTCTGTTGTATGCTTGATAAGTTCTCTATAATATAAAAATTGTTATTTCGTTTACTACTGATATCAGTTGTCTCATCAATTTGCAAAGCAAAATACAGATTAGATAGTTTTTCGGCAACTGTTCCCTCAGTATTTGTGACATCTTTAATTCTTTTTTTTTTTATAGTATCAATCTAAAAAAGGAATCTTTAAATTTTTTTTTTTTATCTCTGAACATAATTTTTACAACTTCACAAAATGCTGAAATATTAAGTGACTCTGCTATAATATATGGTTTTAATTTAATGCAATTCATTTTGCCTCTTTATAAGCATTATGTTTTTATCAGATATAGTAACTTTTTTTTTTTCTATTTATTTGCTTGTTTAATTTGAGTCTTCAACAGTCTTTGAAAATAATTTTTATCTTTGGACTCAAATTGGAGCATTTAATTGTAAAATGTTGTTTCAATTTAGCTGGTGTTATTGAATCATTGCTCAGTTTTTTCCCATATACAGTAGAGAAGAACTTGTCATTCTTTCTCATCAATTCATGTGAATTCAAAATCTAAATAATTATCAGAATATTGTCTTTCATCTTTTTGATTTTTTTTCTTCATACTCAGCTCAAGAATCATATTTTCATTTAAGAAATTTGTCCATTTTGCATTTTGAGTTAATCAATAATTATTTTTAATTATTTAACAGGTAGTAAAAGTAAAGCCATCCTTAGCAGACATAATTATCATGAATTAACCTCTTCAAAACAATACTATTAAATAAACAAATATATTATGACATTGATAATTGGTATACTAAAAACAATAGGATATACTTCAATGCACTAGGAAAACAAAAATAACATATATAACAATTTCAGGAAGAAATCCATACACTTATTAAAGTTATCACATGATTGTTTTAAAGTTGAAGATTTTTGCTTGTTTTAAATTATTAATGCATATTTGTCGATAATCACAAAGCCCATCAAATTTAACCAGGTATAATTCTTGTTTAATCTCAGGTGATTTCTTAGTATTCTGCTCATCAAATAATTTATTTATTTTTTTATAAATGCATTTTTAGTTTTTTTAAATTATGATGAAAACACTTATTTCACATAGTTCTCTTTTTTATTTTTACTTGTATATATACTTTGATAATAAAAATTAGAACACACTTTATTTTTTCTTTGTAATATAATAGTTTTATTTTTATGATGGAAAATACAAACTATTTTAAAATTGGCTATTTAACATCACAGTCAGCATTAATAATATAAGTTTTCATGGTAAATTTTTCTAATGGGATTAAGCAATTTAATTATGGCATTGATAAAGCTATGTATCAATGCTATTTCCATTTCTTGGTTTTCATTAACAAAATAATTCTTTTCAGATAAATAATTTAGGAAATTTCAGTTTGTTTGAATAAATGTAAAAAATAATGTCGTTTTTGACTTGTAATATAAAATAGTAAAAGAATTATTAAAAAAAAAAACATTTATTTTTAATCATAACTTTTATTGTGACTTTTTTTTTTCTTTTATCAAATTTATTGATTATATTGGTATTAATTTAAAGAAATTGCTAAATATCAAAACAACAACAACAACTTGAGTTAAACAAATAGAGAAACAATGAAATGGAAATCATTGTTCATCAGGTTTATCAATTGCCAAGTGATGAAGGCTTAATAGTTTTTAATTAGTGTTTATTTTTTAACTCATAAAATTAATAATATTGACTAATCACTTAATGGCCACTTCCTGGAACGAAACATTGTAAGCCTTATTGAAATGCAAAAAAATTTCATGTTTAACTGGTTGAGTTTTATTTTTAAGATAATGTTTATTGTTGAAATAACTGGTTACAGTATTTATATTAGTTTAGGTGTATAGTACCTATTATATATATATATTATATTTCAGTTTGCGTTGAGGGTCCATCTATCTATCTGTCTTCCTGTCTATCTATATATATGTTAGTTGTATCAAATTCAAAGAGAATTATATACAAGTAGTGAAGAATTAATTTTTATCTGATCTAGTTTTGAACTCTAATCATAGATATAAAGATGAATGTTCTAACACTTCGTTACAAGCCTAAAAAATTGTTACACATATTTGTAAGTTTCATATATAAATATATATGCACATATGTTTACTTTTGTATTTTAATCTAAGACATATATTTTTTACTGTTGTTGACAGAGAGTAATACAATTGAATGCACTAGAAGATAGATCAGTTCATGATAAACAGCAGTGGGATTCAGCTATTAGGTTTCTTGAAGCAAGTCTTAAAGAACGTTTGCAACAAAGTAAGTTGGAATTAAAGTATATTTTTTCTTGTAGTTTCCAGAGATTACATATCATTCATTCATTTAATATTGGTATGTCAACATGTTGATATATATTCTATACAAATAACACATTCGACACATATACTAAGAAAAGTTTGTTTAATACTTTAAAATAAAAATGTTAAATACATTAACATAGTATGCAGAGCTGCTTTCGACTAACTGGTAGTTATACTAGTACACAGACAATAACATATGGATGTAATATGTTATAATTATTTTATTAAATTTTGATTATAGCAGTTATTTTACAATTAGCAATGAGATTGTAAAATCTTGTAAATGAAAATATTTTATCAGATTTTTCTTTTTACTTTAGGAGAAAAATTGTAACAATGTTTTTATTTTTCATTTTAATTAAAAAATTACAATTTGTTTAAAAAATACTGTACAATACATTTTAAATTTAAATGTTAAAATTTAAAATATTAAATAAAATATATATTAGATTGTTTTGCTATTTAAAGTAATGCTTACTAATCCAACTGAATCATTTTCCACTAATATAAAATATTGATGTGCTTAGAGAAAATATGCTATATTGTCAGGCCTGTTGAAAAAGAGATTAATGGGTAAGATTTTACTGACCCATGATCCTTAGGGTCTAATTTTTCTGGGTCAGTTAGATATTAATATATTTATTTTTTCAATATAGTATGGCTCATAAATAATATTTGATTATTCTTATATGATTGACATTTCACAGAGAAATTTTGCAATTTGTAACATTAGCCATATAGTTAGATTCCAATTATATTCAAATGTTCACAAGTAAAACACCAGAAATATAAATACAATTATTTGTTATATAGTAAAGTTGCCAATAGGTTTTTGTAAGGAATAAATATTAATTGTTATTATTGTATTGTTATAAGTTTTGTACATATAATTTTATTTTTTTAGTCTGATATTACTTGTTAACTTTTTGGCCATTAATAAAACAGAAAAGTGTAAAACTAATCATTTTATTTGTGTTTTTATTTCGGTAGTTTTTTAACAGCATTTCCCATACTTAGTGTTGATTCTTGCTATTTCTGTTATTCTATGTCTGTTCAATAAGAATTGCTATTTTAAAAATATATTGTCCTTTAGCATATATATACATTTATTGAAAAAGAATTACATTTTTTTTGTTGTTAAAAAAGAAAATGAAAGTATTTTTCACTGAGTTGATACTCTATTTATTTTTATTAAAAAACAACAACAGCAACATACACTTATTAATTTATTGACATATTTAGATAAAGTAAAAATAATTTCTGGAATGACTTTATTATATATAATATATATAAGGAACAAAATACTAATCTTCTTGCCAGTGAATTTTTATCCCTGCTGTCTGATCACCAATTGTAATATAACTTTTCATCCCGTAATATTTTATTTTATATATGTAAAAATAAACATTTCAGTGATATATATATAATTAAATATATATGTAATCTGAATTAAAAATTTATTTAAAAAATAATTTATTATTAAAACTTGCTGCTTAATTAATCTATAGAATCTCAATTATTTGCTTATATAATTAATAACTCTTTCTAAAAAAGATCTCACAGCAAAATATAAAGAATTATTATTAACAAAAAAAAAAAAATACATAGATGGGGAAATAAACAAATGTCACTGCCATTGTTAAAAGAATTAAAAGATTGATATGGAGCTGATCTGAATATAGTACTACAAGAAATGTCAGTAGATGACAAATAAATTTTTAAACTGGATTCCTAAAGATTATAAGAGACCTAGAAAAGAAACTAATTATGAATTGAATGAATATAAAAGTTTACTGGATTGTTGTAGAGAAAAACTTTCATTAGAAAAACTGAATTGAATTCAATCTTTATTTTTCCATAAATCAGTTTAAAAATAGTTGTTTTATTACTTTTTACATTTTAAATTCAAAAGAGTAAAAAAAGTTAAAAATAAATAAATTACTAAACACTTTAATATGTTGATTTGATTATCATATAATTAATTTAATATTTTAAATATATATTATTTATAATGAAATACTATAAAGAAAGGAAATACTGTAGAAATTCTAAAGAGCAAATATAACATAGAATATTTTTAAAAAAATCTATAAAATAAAATAGCATATAAAAGTATTATGGAAATATATTATTTTTGACTTAAGCCAAAGATTATTATATGTCACATATCTATATTATGGACATGTATGCTTGTGCACTATTTTTTAAAATTAAAAGCGTATATATGATTTTTTTAAAAAATAAAACAAATTTTCAAATATAAAATTGTTAAATTACATGCATCTTAACAGTGTAAAGCTCATTAAAGATTGTTACGTAGTTCTAAAGTTGAGAAAATGGCAATGCTAATATGTTATTACTTGTTGATTAAAGTATTTTTAATTCTTAATTATTGTTATAAATATAGTTATGTATAATAATATATTTTTGTTTGTAAATAATTATAAGAAATTAATGAAATAAGTGACTTAAAATATGTATGGGATAGGGGCTTTAATTTGCATTAGAGTTGTCATTTTTTATTTTCTGAAAAATCTTCATTTTGTTTTCTCTAAATAAATCTTTTGCTAAATTATTGTTTTTAAGTGATGGATTTTTTTTTTTTTTGTAGTTGTTTTTTTTTTTTTTTAAATGAGTTAAGGAAAAAAAAAAGAATTAGTTTTATAAGGTCTATACAAACCAATTCAATTAGATTTGTGGAAATAGTCTAACATACTATCATCACAAACCTTCAGGCAAATCGAACCTTTGTCATTATTATATATAATATCAAAACACTATAATAGAGTAAATATGTAAATAATAATTTAAAAAGCTAAATATGCTTTTAATATGTTAATGTCATGCTCACAATTATCAGAGTTAATAACATTTGAATAAGTAAAAATGAGTTTTTTAAAATGTGTTGATAAACATGAATATGGCATTAATGCGATGCAAAAATACTTGTTTTTTTTAAAGTTATGTTGAGTCTTTGGTTTATTTAAAATCTTGCAATACTGTTTTTTGACTTCTTCTTGAGTAAACCTTTCTTTCTGAAAAAGTTCAATACCTTTTTTATTGTAACTTATCATTGTATTCTATTACTTTCTATATACTTTTAATGAAAGTAATCACTACTGACTTCTGTAAAGTGTGTTTGAAATAAACTTTATAAAAGTAACAGGATCTTACAAAATTATATGCATTATAAAATATTAATTTGAGAAGAATGTTAATCATTATTTACTTCATATATTCAATCCAATGAAAATGCACTCTTATAACTATGGTATTAATCATGACATCTATAAAGTTGAAGAACATATCATTTAGTTCTATGACCTAGTCATCATCTTTTCAGAATATTATGAGCACTCATTTTCTTTTTGTTTATAAGGAGTTTACATCTTAATTCTATACAATAAATTTAATATAAAATAGTCCTGGCACTTTCAATTATTTAATTAAAGTAGTTGTATAAAGTACTTTATATTTTAATTTGTTGTATGTAGCAAAAGTATATTAGAGTCTTTATTGCAACTCACTATCCAAGTCTGCTTTTCTTTATGATTAGCTGTCTTAGACTTTTAGACTGATAATCAACTAAGTTAAAAAATGTATGAAGTTCTTTTTCATCATTAACTGATAAAGCAATAGAGTATTTGAACATTAATTATTAAAAAAATAATTTACATATTGTATTCAAAGCATTAAAAACATTTTACTGATCATCATTTGAATTGGCAAGAATAGTATAACCAACAGGCTCCTGTAACTTTATGAGCTCAATCTTTTTGGCAGTTTTTATTTAAATTTGTTTGTATTAAATACATCAACATTAATCTTATATGATGGTTTGATGTCTGCTTTTGAAGCTGCTAATACACTATTTCAAAGACTTAATGTTAAAAAATAGAACCATACATATCATTGTTTGATATTACCTTTCATCAAAATACTTTTCTTCCATTTTTATGAAAACCAAAAAACCATTTTATCAGTGCTTCTTGGTTTTCTAGAACCATATGAGTCTCTGATATCTATTCATCTATGTCTCGGATCAACCACTTCAATAAAATCTTTGAAAATATTTTTCTTGTAGTTAATAACAGTGATAATCTATGATATTATTGCTGAATTATATCTTTTTTATTTTTATAAATTAGAACAGCAAAACCATTCTTAAGGGTAAGATAGCTCAGCTTCATGGGTCCATATATTTCTTTAAAAAATCCATAATTTTTAAGATAATATAATATCACCATATTTTAAATTTTTTGTAGACATCTAAGCCCACCATCTTTTTTTTTTTTAGGATTACAAAGAAGTATCAAGCTGGATATTTCTGTCCTAATCTAAAAGAATTAATAAAATAAATATATTGTTAAGTATAATTCTCAGAATTTTTGTATTATTATTCAACAAAATGATCAAAATATTCCCTCCATTTATTCAAAATATTATATAAAAGAATACCATTAATTGATTTAATAAGATTATGATATTGTATTTTAGGTCTATGTATTACTTTCAATGCATCCAAATGCAGTCAAAGTACAATGATTAACAAATGCCTGCTTATCTTTATTGAACTCTATATTTTTATATAACTATGAAGTTCTACGAAGGAAAGTAAATCATATATTTTTCTTCATATTACTAGTATTGAAGTCACAGTCAGAAAAACAATACATTTAAAGCTTGAAAATCCAAATTGGAAGTTGAATGTTTTTTAATAAATATTAATATTTAGCACAATTATAAATTGTTTCTAAAGTATAAATATCAAATTTTCTACTGCAATTATTACATACAGTAATTGGATTAGATATTATTTTTCAATGTTATTGTTATTTTAACCTTGGAGTATATTAATCAATAATTTTCCAATAATGATTCTAACTAATAACATCTTCCACAAAGTTGCACTGTTTTGTGTAATGATGCATCCATATGGTAATGAATTGTCTGTGCATTTGTATGTGTGTGTATATATATATATCGATATTATAAATAAAGTTTACTATGAAATTATTGTAAACATAATACAGACAGTTCATGAATAAATTTCCCTAATTATTAATTTATACTCTAGAAAATTTACATAAGTCATGCATATATTTGAATCTCATTAAAATTAATATATATTGATGAGACATATTTATGCAGGATCAGAGTTGTATTAAAAAATCCTGCAGAGATTGATATACAATATCGTTGCTGTCATCTCCTTGTCATGATATCTTGTAATGTTGTGGAAAAGTGATGTGAAGTGATGTGGGTATATTGCCATTGTCATTGAGCTTGGCTGTTCATAAGCTAGTGGCAGTAAATGTGTAGCAGTTGCATATATTGTGCAGGCATAAGAAGCACAAATAATGAACTATAGAGATTACAACATAATTTCTAAAAATAACTAATTTTTTATTTTCATTTACTTATATATGTTTTTTTTTACAAGTGAATACACTTATTTGTTAAGTTTAATTTGTATGTAGTATTTATTTTAATAAAATGGTGTTAAGAATATTCCCGGTACACAGCAGGTAGTCATCTTGTGTGTTGCACAAAATTTCATTAATAGCAGACCACTCAAATTCACAGGATCCATATCATTATTTCTAATAAATGTTGCCTATTACCAGTACATGAATTATTCTATAAGAAAAAAAAATCAAGTTTTTGTAATGGTATTGTTGCAATAATCTTGTCCAATAAGGAATAAAGATTTTCTTTCTCTGAACTTTCTGAACCTAATATTCAAGCAACAGCACTGATAAGATGAATTCAAGTATTATTGCACCATTTTGAAGAGTTCATATGAAGTAAAGTTTGTACATTCTATATATCTAATTTAGAAAATTTTGATGTTTTTGGTTTTAATACCATTAGTAATTCCTACTTTGCTTCATTATTATTACTAATATTACAAATAATTTTTATACTTAAATGAGAAATACATTAGGCATGGTGATTGCCAGATTTTTGAAACAGGCCATTTTTATACCACTTTCACATATTTGTAGTTACAGTTCAATCAATCCTCATGCTGGACTTCTTAAGCATAGAATTTTTTTTTTGTTTTTGAGTGCAATTTTTGTGCCATATACAGTTCTATGCGATTTATTATTGATTGTATTACTTTGAGAAAGGTCACAATTTAAAACTTTCAGTATGCTGAATTTGTTCTCATTGCTATTTTTTTTTCAATATAGAGAGAAACCATATATTTTTCTTACTCATATACTCTTTTTTTTTTAAAAAAAAAACCTGAATTTTTGTGTGTTATTAAATATGATCAAGTTTTTTATCATTCTCATTCTTAAAAGACAGTAAAATAAAAAAGAAACTAAAAAGAATATGAGAAAGAACTATCTTTTGATTTACCATTACAATCTAAAATATATCAGGCAATTTAATGTATAAGAATTAATATTTAGTTTTTGATGAACTAATATCCACAATAGTGTAAAAGAACCTCTTGGTTTTGGCACTACCTTTTTTTTTTTTTTTATTATTTGCAGAAATTTTTTATGTCCAAAAGTCACATTTAGTCTCCATTAATAATCTAAACTCAGCATCTGACATTTATGCAATAATAATTGTATGATTAATTGCTTTTGTTATATAATCTAGATTAAAATATGTTAAGAGGATGATGAGCAATAGCTAATTACCACTGTATTATTATTTACTTATAATTTTTACAGTCTATTTCTTCAATTTATCTATTCAACATTATATATACAATGGTCAAATATCCAATATAAAAATTATTTGTCCACAGTGTTATTATAGATATATATTTAATATAATAATCAATCTAAATAAAATTGAAACAAACAACTAATTATATTTACAATTATTTAATTATTAACCTGACTTTCATCTCTTATTGAGATCTTTTCAAAATATAGTTTATACATCACATGACCTATTAAGTATATTTATTCCACCTATTGGACATTGTTTTATCTTCAGCAATATTACTAACATACATATATACATATAAATAAATGACATAAAATAAAAATACATACATTTGTCTGAAGGTTTGTAATGATGGTATATTATAAGATGTGATATGTTGGACTATTTCCATAATTTATGAGTGAATGTTGAGAGCAAAGAAAATTTTAAACTTTATTTAAACTTTCCAAATACAAACTTTGTGTGTTGTTTGTATTTGGAAAGTTTAAATAAAGTTTAAAATTTTCTATACATTCAACATTCACTCATAAATGATGGAAATAGTCCAACATATCACATCTTAAAAACACATACATTTTCTTTTAAAAGTATAAATACATATATTTTTATATACCTATATAAATAAATATCCCCCCCCTTTATAAACTCTCATTCACAATTCTACCATAATTTTTAAATCTTCCAATTTTCTAATAATGCCCATTTTCCACCTAATTTTTATGGACCTTTAACAATATTTACACATCTATCCAAATTTTTCTGAATGTATGAAATTTTAAAACATATTCTTTTTTTATAATCTTTAACATGCTTTATAACTCTAATATTCTTCTCACATTCCATTTTATGACCAGTATCTAAATAATGTATATATGGTCCTGATCTAATATTTCTCCTATTAATTGCTCTATTATGTTCCTTCCCTCTATCGCTTATCATTCTTCCTGTCTATCTTACATATACCTTATTACAATTTTCATATTCAATTTTATAAAGCCATCTCTTCCTTACTGCTAATACCATTTATCCTATTGTATTACATAACTATCTACACAAAAACTTACTATTTTCCCCAAGATATTTTTATATTATCTGGTAATTTCTCTCTTAATAACTTTTTATATACTTCTCTTGAATATGGAACAGACATTCACTTACAATCTTTACATTTATTCTTATCATAATTATTTCTACTATTTGTATTTTTATTTCTAAAAATATTTTTTAACTATCTTTTATTTCCTGTTTTAACATAATCATTTTTCATTTCTAATTTTTGCTCATATATCTATTTCTTATCTAATGTAAGTTTATCATTTTTAAAATTTAAATCCCTTGAAAACCACTACTTTTTGACACCGTGGCTGATATGAGTCTGGATCAATTAAATCTTTAATTTTTCTGTCTTTAATACAATGCTTTACTACAATTTTATTCATCATTTCTTTCTTCACTAAAATATCTAAATATTTTAATCCAGTTATCTCTTTCTCCACTGTAACCTAATTTTATATTTATTATTTAATTCATTAAAAATCTTATCAATATTTCTACTATTTTCACTAACAATAATATCATCCACATATCTATAATATTTAGTAATTCCTTTATTCTTTATAAACTCAGCCACTATACTTTCCTCTATACACAAAATATAACCATTCATATATTAAAGGATTAAAACTTATGAGTCAGAGTGCTGAAGCCCACATAAGTAATCTCATTAAGAAATAAAGTATTAGAAATTATATAATATTCAATTTTTGTACTATAAAAACCCTCACCAGACTGGTTCAAGGAAATTTTTTTTCATCAGCCGTGCCAAACAGCCTGGTTACAAATCAAAACTTACTGGAATTTTATTTTATATAATGCATATTTTATTCATATATTTTAAATACAAGTATAAAAGTTGTAATACAATCATTAAATTTGATGCTCTTTATAGTCAGTAAATATATTTGTAATTATTTTCTAGTTAAGTGAAGATTTCATTTTATATAAATCATACTTCAAATATATATTTATATGTCATAAACTAGTGTTAAATTTATCAGAGTGCTTCCTGTGTGTTGTGAAATTCCAAATCAAACAGTCAGAAAATTTTCTATTTTTCAACTGCTTGCTTTTGAATTTTATACTGCTAAAAAGCTTAATTCTAGGCTGGTGTGATATTTGTTTATTAAATTCTAGCATAGCTTTATATATATTCTAATTTCATATATATATTAAAATGAAACTTTTCATATGTATAGATAAAAATGACATATTATGTGGGGTTATCCATATATGATTTATAATACTAACAAATATTTCGGTATTATAAACCATACACAAATAAATCCAAATAATATATCTTTTATACATATAAATTAATACATTTGTGCATTTCCTTACAAATTATGTAAAAACAAATAGACTACTGGTTATATGTTTATTTACCACTTTCGAATAAAATAAATAACATTTTATGTTCAAATATATACTCATGGTAAGACCTACCTTGCATGGTAGTATTGTAATGAAAGATTATCCTACTGTTAACATGGGTGTGGAGATTCAACTGTTTAATATTGCCAATTCATTTGATGAGTGAAGGTTATTTATGAAATGTATGCATAGTGAAAGAGGGAGATTGGTCTGAATTTTTCTACTGTTGGATGGTTGTGATATGGTGAAGATGAGATAAGAGATGCACTGATGAGGACCAAAAAACTTGAAAATAATTTCTAGGAAGAATATATAAAAGTCAAATTGCATCAAATTTTTATCTGACTAGAATATAATTATAAGTGTACTTATTGATTTTAAAAAATATACTTACTATTTATATATTATACATTTTTTACCTAAAGTAAATAAAATATATTTTGTATAAAATAGAATTTTAGGTAGTTTGGATTTATGATTGTTATTTAGGAGCTTGACATACCTCTTGATGGAATTCCCCTAAAAACAATCATTGGTTGAAATAGTTTGCAATTCAGAAACTATTACTACATAATATCTATTAATAAGAAGTTTACTAACCCTCTTTATATGGATTTTTTTTCCCCTCAATAATATGACTTTTCAGTAAAGCAATTGTATGTATGTGTAGAAAAAGAAATTTTTTTTTATATATATATACACACACACTTTTAGAAATAATACAAAACAATTTTAAAATATAATCAAGTTCTAAAATATTTTAGGTAATAAATAAAAGATAAATAATAATATAATTTTAATGCTAAAAAAGTGAACATATAACTAAATTAAGATAATACTATTAATGCATGTTTCCTATTTCAAATAACATAAAGTACTGTAGTTTAAAATTAAATCTATATATTATTATATATATTAAAATTTTAAATAATAAATAACAATAACATATCTTTTAGGCTTCAATTTTACATGTTAGTTTCACTATATAACATTATTTATATATTTAATTTTTCTCCCAGCTGAACATGCTCTAAAAGATATGCTTGGACCAAGCTTTAGAGAGCAATGGATGTATTGGCAGTATGTCAGCCCAGAGCAACGCAATCACAATGCAGTGAAAAGAGAATTAGATAGGTTACTGTATAATAATGTAAGTGTTATTTATAAGTTATATATTAATTAAATTTTTTGAAATATAAACATGATTAGTAGTGCTGAATAATAGTATTTTTATTTTATCTATATTATTTATTTTATTATATTTATGTTTGATATCAGTTGATTTAATGTTGCTGTTATTATTGAAACTTGCTTCACAAAATTTTTGAAAATATATTTTTACAGCTGAAAATTAGCTGGAACATTTTTTTGATTTAGTTATCTTTTATTCTTAGTCCAATAATAAAGAAAAGGAATTGTAATCAGATTTAACACTCAAAAAATTATTATAATAATTTTATTATCGTATGATTAGTTGTTCAAGAAGCTGTGTGTTATTTGACTACTAGAAGTGATAGGTTAAGATCCAGAAACCTTTCTCCAAAGCATATCACTTTCTCTATAATGCATTAACCTATACTGGGCATAATGCTATTAATCAGTATAGACTGGACATTGTTGCTGTCTAATATGACTTCCTTTGAGCCTCATTTCTGTAGCAATTGATATTCTTTATTTAAATGAATGCTGCTACATGTCTAAATGAAGAAATACTCTTCAAAGTATTTTTTTAATTTATTTTACAAAAAAATTGTACCCCCCCCCACTTCCATTACAAAATATAAAATAGAATTTCTTCCCCGTAGCAAGTTATTCAATTATCCAAAGTTATTATTTAAAAATTGATTTATATAGTTATTACGAAAGTTATAGTTTACTTTTTGTTCTTTTTGTCATTTTTTGTTGTTTGAAGTAAGATCTCTCTTCAGTAATACAAGAAATTTAGTAATGTAAGAAATTTATTTTTATTCTATTATTTGGAATTATTGGTAAAGTTTAGTCAAAAGTTATTGCTAAAGTATTTACTTTTTTATAATTCTAAAAATGATTTTTTTTTATATATGACAAAAATGGCAGTCCAGATTATTTTTATTCATTGTAACTTTGTTTAATTTCTTGAATTTTTTTGTTATTAGTAGAGCGTTTGTTATGGAACTATTTCATATAAGCTTCTTCTGTAATTACTGAAAACTTCAAAAAAATGCCTCACATCTATAAAGAATTGGTTTTATATAAAAAAAAAAAATATGTGGGGAGGAGGGATAAAAGAATCTACAGAACATTGTTTTAGTACAAAACATTTTTGAATTTATTAATAATTAAGATGCATCTTTTATTTAAATTTTTTTCCCTCAAATATGTATGGGCATCATGGTACACTTGCCCCCCTATCCCCTTTCCAGGATTGAATAAAAATTCCACAAATTATAATTATAAAAGTGGTGATTGAGTATGATATGTAATTATTGAAATTATCTATCTATTTATTCATCTATCTGTTCTATCTGTCTACCTATTTATTTTCACAGTGTTGATTTTTGTTTTCTTTATATCGTCAAAGTTATATACTTTGTCTATATGTTTTTGGTCTGATTTTAATACTGCATTTTATAATCCTCTTGTAAAAGAAAAAAAAAACCCAAACATTTAAATTAAATAAAAAATTTATTGATCTGATTATTTGTATCCAAGTTTTGCCTGCCTTGTCCCTTCCCTAGAAAGTTTTCTCTGGATGCCTTTTTTAAATATATAAACAATTGACAGTTGTGTTTTTTTATTTTTACAATCATACACAATTAGAGGGGATTTGAATCCAGACTTTCAAGCTTCTTTAGGCCATTCACTCAATCTTATAGAAGCAATACTCATGACCACATACATGTAAAAAAGATAAATGATCTCCAATATACATATTTCATGCTGAACCAGCATTCATTAATTGGTCCAGATCATCATCTCTGACACATATATGTAATCAGTACTCAGTTTATATTAAGATAGTATATCTTCAAACTTTAATGGACAGGCTTCAATCTTCTCCACTTTCCAACTCTTCAGCTGTCATATCATTGAAAATCTGGTGATGGCATTTCCAAAGCCCTTTTTTGCCAATTTAGTTGTCATACCAATGTTGACCAAAAGTCATTCTGACTCCTCATATGCTGGACCTTAAGCCCATTTAAGTACATAGAAGGTGGATGGGTAGAATACAGGATGAATGTATATTATTTAAATATAAGTATATTATATATATATATATATTTAATCTAGATGTAATTAGAGGGATTTGAACCCAGACTTTTGACCATATATACATACTAAAAAGATAAATGATCTTCAATATACGTATTTTGTGATGAACCAGCACTCATCAGGAAGCTTGAAAGTCTGGGTTCAAATCCCCTCCATGTATATCTAGATTAAAAGTATATATAATATACATGTATTTAAGTATTAGATATTTAGCCTATATTCTGTCCATCCCTCTTGTGTATTTAAAGGGGCTAAGGTCTTGAATATGAGGGGTCAGAATGACTTACAGTCAACATGGATATGACAACTAAATTGCCAACAAGGGCTTTGAACATGCTACCACCAGATTTTCAATGATAGGTACAGTTGAAAAGTTGGAGAATGTAGAGGAGTGAAGACTGTCCATTAATTAAAGTATCTTAATGTAAACTGAGCACTATGTATGTATATGTGTAGGAGATGATGATCTGCACCAACTGATGAGTGCTGGTTCAGCATGAAATACTATATTGGAGATCATTTATCTTTTTTTGCATGTATGTGGTCATGTGTATTGGTTGTATAAGTTGGAGTAGATGACCTAAGGAAGCTTGAAAGTCTGGATTCAAATTCCCTCCAATTACATCTAGATTAAAAGTATATGTAATACATATGTATTTAAATAATCATACACAATCTTTCTTCTTTTGGTAAAATCTATTGTATTATCAAATCAATCTCAGTACAAACATGTTACTTACAATTAGACAATTAGAGCTATATGAAACATCTTTAAACTGGTCGAATATATGATGAACAGTGTAAACCAGAAAAATAATAGTAGATAAAAATGCACTTTGTCTTTTTACAATCACATAAATTTTATTATAACATTGCTTATATGCATTAAAATTTTATTTTTTAAACTGTGTGAAGATGTTATAGTTTAAGTAGTAAAAAAAAAACTAGAGTAAGCTCTGAATAAAATTGATAAACAATCAAAACATAAAGTAAAAGTTTTAAAAACAATAATACTATTATTAAAATGATTTCATTTTTTTTTTTTTTGACAGAGTTGATAGTTAAGAGAAAATTTAATGAAAACAATTTATATCTAATTTTACTATTATATATATAAATTCCATTCATTTAACTTTTATTTTTATTTTTTAGCACCACGAAGCATCCCTGACTGTAGATGAACTAACCACAATTAGAAAAAACTTGCAAAATCAGCAAATAGAAATAGATAATGAGTTTGTAAGTTGGGTTGTTTAAATAGCTTGTAGATGTAATTACAATGCTTATGAATTTATACATGCAGATGTGATTAAATTTTAAAACAATTTAATTAAAAATTGACAAAAGATAACTAATTTTTTTTATAATTTAAATATTTACATTATCTAATTAACTAACGGGACTCAGTAGCAAAATTCTCCCCACAGTAGTGCCATTCAGTGCAAGCCAGAGTAATCAATGGATGCAGGAGGTTTTAGCTATTGTATGGAGAGTTTTGTCTCTGTGTAAACAGCTTGTGTAAGTTTAAAAAATGGTGATCATGTGATGTTTGGTGGTTTAACTAAAGTGACTTGAATTTAGGATTTTTCAGTCTATATTAATCCTCCATTCCATGTCAAACAACCAACAGACTGGACCACACATGTGAATTATTCATATGGTTATGTATGTTTGAGATGCAGTAGAAGTTGAATATAAACTGAAAAATTCTAAGTTTGAATCCCTCTAGTTACTTATATAGAAAACATTCATTACACTGAATAAGAAACTCTTTAATATATTTATTTGTGTAAAGGAGAATTTTTCATTTCTGAACTAGTATGATTGTAGTAATATAGAAGTAATATTCTATATTTTTAAAAATGAAATGGATGATATAATAAATAGAAGGGAATAATATTTGTATTTATTGCTATTACTATTACTATTTTGGATTATACACCATGTGCTAATTGCAATAATCTGGTCTAGAAAAACAATCCAGGATTACAAGTAACAATTATCAAAGTAAATTTTATTCAACAGTATGTGTATGAATTAATTGCTTCCAGTTTTTATACTTTTAGTGAAACAAAGTTCAGCTTATTTGTTACATTGGCAGATCAGAATTGCCGTAATGGTTCTATAAATAATTCTATATAAAGGGATTACAGTATTTTTCAAATAATTCGTTGGATACACGACATGATGATCAACAGTAAAACTACTCATTTAAATGGAAAGATAGAGAATACAAAAAAAATAATTTTTTGGTGTGACTTTCACTGCAATTTTTAAGTAATGCAAATTTTAATCAACTTTTTTAACGGAAAATTAAAATGCTTTATAAGAATTTTTTTTATAGATAATACAGAGCTTATCCTTCTGTAAAAAGCTAAATATACATACCATGCATGCACTTTAAACAGCAAACAATATCACATGACCTCTCCAGATTACTTTTACTAACTATTGCCATTTAATTTCAAAATTTGCTATGTAAAGCTGTAGAGAACAGTTAACACTATGTTGTATATGTTTTTAACATTTATATACATAAATAGATTTTTGTGATACAATTTATTTTTAAACTTGTATATATTTAATATTCAAATAATGGATATTGTCTATACTAAACAGTGTAATTAGAAAGGACTTGAACTCAGATTTTCAAGTTTCTTACAGTAATCCACTCGATCTTATATAACTTATACACATGACCACATACATGTGAAAATGATCTCCAATATACATATTTCTTCCTGAACCAGCACTCATCAGTTTTTCCAGATCACCATCTTCCACACATATTTACAATCAGTGCTCAGTTTGTATTAAGATAGCAAATTTTCAAACTTTAATGGATAAGCTTCACTCTTCTCCATCTTCCAATTCTTCAGCTCTCTATATCATTGAAAATCCAAAGATAGAACACTTAAATCCCTTGTTGATTCCAAATATTATTGTCATACCCATGTTGAATTCAAGATCTTTGAGCATTCCATTCTTGGATTTTTAATGATATGGTTAGCTGAAGAGTTGGAAGGTGGAGAAGATTGAAGCTTGTCCATTAAAGTTTTAAGATTTGCTGGAGATGGTGATCTGGACCAACTGATTTGCTGATTCAGCATGAAATACATATATTGGAGATCATTTATCTTTTTCACATGTATGTGGTCATGTAGATGGAGTGGATTGCTGTACGAAGTTTGAAAGTCTGAGTTCAAGTCCTTTCTAATATATATATATATATCTAGTAGAGATTCTTAACTAGAGGTTTAAAATTTCGTTTATGTCAGTCAGATGAGTGCTTATATGCTGACATAAAAATATAATTGATTTTTATTGATCTTGAGGGAAGTGTACAATTACTTTTAGCCTTTACTTTAGTATCATTTGAACTATATTTTAACATAAAATTATTATTTATAAAACAAGCCAAATTTATATAAGAATGGAGCTTTTGTAAAGAAGGCTTCCAAAATAAAAACTGCTTTTATGCTTATTAAATCAATCTTAGCTCAGATATTTGTTAGAACATTCTGGAAATCTCTAAAATTCTAAAAAGCAAAAAAAAAATTGATTTATTTGATTAAATGCTCTATAATAGACAAACAGTGATCCTAAGTAACAATCATAGCAAATATATAATTTTACAGAATGACTTTCCTTAAGAGTTTTGCTTTCACCTACTTTATTTATTATATTCATTATTCACATTCCAAAAACAAAATAGGAAATTTATCCTTGCTAATAACATTGCATTTGTCTTGCATATCTTCTTGAAAATTGCAAGATTTCTTGGTAAAGATAAAGATTTTTTTTTTTTTTTTAAAAAAAAAAAAAGACTGGAACCTTATTTTTAATTTATTATGTTTAATTGTCCAATTGAACTTTACAATAGCTTTTTATGAACTGAACATAGTCTTCTGCTAACACTTGCTGAAATTTTTTTTTAAAAGTAATCTGATAGATGACACACTTGAGAATGGGCACTAATACTCTAAAAACAATTTTTTTTAGCACTTATCTATTCTGCTGCTTATATTGTGCTCTTGTTTGAAATAAAAGGTCACTCAAAATGTCTGGATATCCAATTAAATACTAAATGATGAATATTACTGATGCTGATATGCACACTCTTATTATCAAATAAACTCTTCATATCAAACGACAAAAGAATTATAAGAGATTGGCTTCATGTGAGATTTGTATAATTTTTTTTTTGTAGATTTTAGCATTAACACTAGCTAAATTCAATATTATCAGACATTATTGTAGTATTCAAGAAGTTCAGGTCCACCCGTGACCACTATGCTTATTTGTTTAAGAAATTGAATCTAATAGTCTCTCATTTATATAGCTGAGGATAAATACTATTCATGAAACTTATAATAAATGATGGTAACATTTCAGCATGCTATGACAAAATTTAAAGTTTAGAAAGTCCATTTATTAGTTGGAATCTCACTCTTTATAAATGGTTGCAAATAATTAACAAAGTTAGCTTTATGGATAAATATTAAAAATTAATGGATTTTTTTTGTATCTTTTTCATTCTTCCCACCACCACTCCCCCCTTTTTTTTCCTTCTTCAAAGATATGTAATGAGTTTCATTAATGTAACTTTATAGCTAAATAATTATTTAAAATTTTTAAATGTATTAAGATATAGTTATTGTTGTTTTTTTTTTTAAAAAAACCCAAGATATTGAATTACTACATAAAAAAAATCTTTAGCATTTTTTCTGTTTTTTGCCATTTGAATAAATTTATAAATGGCATAAACTAGAAACATCATTTCTAATATATTTAGGTTTTATCAAAAAGAAGTTTTTTTTTTTTTTATTGATTCCAATAAAACTTTTGATTTAATTGATTATTCTAAATTGTGGAATGACTTTAGGAAATGAGATGTACCAGAACATTTAATTGTTATAAAAGAAATTTCTATATGGAATTAGAAACAATTTATCTAAGGCAGATCGGCATATTATAAGCCTACCTCTTTAACTTGTTCACCAAATATATAATGACAGAAGTCATATTGAACAAAAACAAGTATGGATTAGGTCTGATGGGAAAAAAATATAATGACTTTTATGACTGAATTGATGAAAAACTTCAAGTCTCAGTTATGATAAAGAATTGTGAAAGCATAATGTTATGACTAAATATGAAGAAAAAAAAGATTATAAAATAGTCAGCAAATAACTTCAAAATTAACAATAATCTACATTCAAAAAAAAGTTTGGATTCGTATATTTAGTGTATGGTGAACATGCAATCTTCAAGTTGCTATGAAAAATTAAGTAAAGATTTTTAGATGTTGGGCATAATATTAAAAATGAAGAAATTGTTCATGATATAATATTTCCTTCTACTAATGTGAAAGTTGGACACTAAAATAAGAAAAGAATTAATGTTTTTTTAAACTTAATGCTCGCAAAGAATTTTGAGAAGTGCATGCATAGCGAAGTAGACAAAGAAGTGGATATTAGGTCAAATTAGATCTTGACTCTTTCTTGAAGCACAAATAACTAGGTAGAAATTGTTGTAAACTAATTTATTAGAAGAGTATATAATGGTGAAAGAAAAAGATGACAACCAGTTATGAAGTGGATGGATTCCATTATCATCATAATAAACATGACTAGAAAACAAAATAATTGATAGCTCATTTGGAAGAAATGTTTTATTCACTGATTGCCAAGAGTTGATGTTGAGTTGATAGCATTTAATAAATAAGAAGGAAATAGGTCAATAATAACTATTTACAGATGTAAAAGTAATGTATAAATTTAAAATAAAATAAATACATTTATGTTTAGGCAATATCATTTTTCTCCAAAATTTACAATTTTAATTATTTGCATCTGTTTACGGTTTTAGATTAAGGATACATGGCATCAAGTTTATAGACATCAGTTCCTGAAAAAATCACTAAGTCAAGCAAAAGACTGCTGGAAAGGTTTTTATTTATATCAAAAGGGATTAGATGGTGATGTAAGTATAAGTAGCTACTTTGCATTTTATCTGTATATTGTGAATGATAATTTTTTTCATCTTATGTATTTACCAGTTTTTAATTATTTCTTATTTTGTCTTTGATAGTTGGAATGCCATGATGTTGTTTTATTTTGGAGAATACAACGCATGTTAAAGATTACAAGTAATGCATTAAGACAACAAGTTATGAATACAGAAGGTTTTTATTCTATTTGACTATATTATATCAAAATTTATTTATTTAGTATGTATGATTTACTAATTTTTTTTTTATTGTTGTTTTTCAGCTCGAAGGTTAGAAAAAGAAATTAAACAAGTATTAGAAGATTTTGCTGATGATCGTGAAAAAAAGAAGCAACTTCTGACTGGCAGGAGAGTGTTACTAGCGGAAGAACTGAGTGAGTCAATCTTTTTCTTTTTTTTTTAATGCTGATTAATTTATAAGTGCAGTAACTTATACAGTTGTAAAAATATTTTTTTGCATGGAAATGCTATTTTTGAAAAAATATACTTCAGCTAACTATGAACATAATTTATTCTTTGTGTATATATGTTTTGTAAAATAAGGTAATTAGTGAAATCATTTTCAATTATTTGCAATTTCTGAATAATAAATATATATATTTTAAAAAAATCTAGGAAATTGTAAGATATACATTAATTAATTTTTAATTCAAAGTACTTTTGCATAGATAAAAAATCAAGTAGCTCAGTCAATTTAAAATGAAACAGTTTCATTTTTTTTTAAACAAATATGGTAGTAGTATTAATTAATAAAAAAAAATTTTAACTGAAATATTAATTAATATAAAAAATATTTATAGTCCCTTGCAAAAGACAATATTAATATTGTTAAAATGAAATTAGTCTTAAGACTTCAATAAAACTATGATTTTTTAATTTGAAGCCAGAAATTTCCTTGATTGATTATTCCATATGGAAGAAATTGAAGGCTTTTTAAAAATATAATACTGCTATCATTTTTTTTTTTTTGCAAAGTCATCTATCAAAATAATTTAGTTACACATATCTTTTCAAACAAACATTTAGTTTATATACTATTTTTCAAAAAGTGTTTATTCTGAATAATAGATTTGTTTCTTTGTTAACTGCTCTCCATGCAAAAAAAAAAAAAAGGAAAATAAAACGTTTTGATTAATTATGGATATTTTTTAAATTCTGAAAAAGTAAGTTATTCAATCTCTTTTAGGTCAGTGAATTTTTTAAAATTTTCATTTAGCTTTACTTGTGTATTATAGTTTTATTCAAATAATAATTAATTATTTAAAATATTTAACAGAAATTTTTTAAAAATATCTTATATAATTAATATGACTTTACTATGACATATGTTTTTATATGTGTATTGCTATAATATTAATATAGTATCTGCTATTTTTGTTAACATGAAGCTATATTGAAAGTCTTTTTAACATTTATAAGATTTGACCTGTTGTCATGTAAGCAATTTGATATGTTATAGAATAAACTACTGTTTATATAAACATATTAAATAGAAGAATTTTATTGAAACACAATTTATTATTTTAATTTTAAAATTCACATTGTAGAGAATATCTAGTTTAACATTGATATTACTAAAGAATTTAATTGCATATTTATTGAAATTTCTTCAAAGGAAAAAAAAATCATTTTTATTTTATTAAAGTAAGATTACATATTTATTTTAAACATAAAGTACTTAGGTTTGTATGAGATCAGTTTTTTAGTGTTATAATATTATAGACATTAAATTTGTAAATTAATTAATTTTACATAGATAATAAGTGCATTTTATCTAATATCACTATTTTTCATTTGTTTGTATATTTGCAGACATAATTATTTGTCTTTCCAATCTTTTTTTAAGGTTGGTTTTTATTATTTATACTTAAAACAAAAAAAGAACGATCAAATGTTTAAAAAGATAGATGATCTGTAAAAGTATAATTGTAAAAATGCAAAAGATTTGAAATATACATATTTCATATTTAAAATCTTAAACAAAATTGGAAGAGACAACTTAAAATAATTATTTGTTTATTACATTAAACTAGTCATTTGTTCTTTTATTGAAATATTATCAAGATATTTCCTCCTTTATAAGCACATGACTATTCTACAGCAACACCATCAAATAGACATTATTTATATTATACTATAATAAACATCGTTAATAATATATATATGCATAAAAATAAATAAATGTAGAAAACAATCGACAAAATTAATATTTTAATTATAATACTAAAGTTACCAATAGTCTAACTATGCCCCATCTGGTCTTTAACTATGTTCATACATTTGCTTAATTTTTCTTGAATATAATTTTTTAATATATTTCATTATCTAAATATTTTTTTCACAATTCATTTTATTCAAAAAATGAATGTATGGCTCTGATTTTATATTCTTTTCCATTAATTACCCTTCATGCTCCTTATTTCTTTTAATGGCAATCTTTCCTGTCCAACCTTATATGTATCATATTGCAATTGTCACAATTTTATAAACTAACTCTGCCTTAATTTTTAATACTATCCATCTTTTTTGCATTAGAAATCCATTTTCCTAGATTTACTACTTTTCCATAATATTTTAATTTCATCATATAACTTCTTTTAACAATATTTTATATATCCCTATTAAATATGGAATTGAAACCCATTTGCTTCATTTGTTTACAGTATCTCTTGTATTATTAGTATATTTATTACTGAAAATCTTATTAATATCTTAGCTTTTATAACCCATCTTAACATAATTATTCTCAAGTTCCAATTTCTGTTCAAGTACATCTTCTGCATTCAGGGTTAGTCTGTCATTTTTAACTTAAATCCTTTCAAAGCTGATATTTTCTGAGACAATGGCTGATACTAATTTGAATTAGTTATACCTTTTTTTTTCTTTATTTTTAACATAATATTTATTAAGTATTTTATCATTATTTTTTTTCTTTAAAAAATGTCTTTTGAAGAATAATTAAAAATCTAAATTTTCAATCTCTAAACAAATATATATATATTGTTTATATATTAAAGAAAATATACCACATATAAATAAACAATTAAATTTTTTTCAAATATAAAAATATGTATAGTTGAATGTGTTTGTTTTTTTGTTTTTATAGTCGCATATCACACAACATGCAAAATGCATCCAGACTTTTTTGAAATGTTAAATTTTATAACCATAGTTTATATGAAAGAATAAATAAATTATCTTAAAAACATCAATGTTGTATTTAAAATGTTATATGTTGAATTAAATTACCATGCTGTTCACACATTTATAAATGTGTTTTTGCAAAAAAAAAAAAAAAATACATGCTTATATATTTATGGTTTATGTTTCAAACTTCTCTTTTATGTAATACTTTTTTGTTGAAGCAAATTAAATTTATTTTAAAACACATACATATAAATAAATTTATTATGTAAATATGATGACTAAGTCAGAAATTTCTGTGTATAGAGTAGAACTCACAGTGGTGGTTCCATCATTTGGAGGGCATTGGAATACTTCAGAGGAGGGTGTTAATCTTGGAGTAATTAAGGAACATTGAATAAAAATAAGGGAGTAATGGATTAGAAAGGAAAAAGAGGACATAAGAAAATTTTGAAAAATCATTATATGTTATCTATTGTGTAATAGAATTAAAGTTGTAATGGTTGTTTTGTTTTTTAATTAAACACATAAAATTTTAAATTATAATCGATCAGTAGTCAAGCTTATGGAAAGGCTTTAACAAGTAAGTGTTAGCAAGCAATCTTGATGTGCATGGTCAGTAAATTTCGTATTACCTTGACAGAAATATGTGCATATAATGATTTATTTATAATGCAATACTAAAAATATGCACATATGAAGTTTAGCTTAGATTGTTTTTGAATTATGTGATAAACAGTTAACAATAATGTGAGTGCAAAATAATATTAAAAAATTTCAATTCATATTTGACATTTTTAATCTTTACAGATTATGAATCACATATAAAGCAAATTGTATTATTGTTGTTTCAATAAAACAGCAAATTAGACATATTTTTATATATTTTTTTGTAGTTCTACTGCATGTTTCTCTGTTTTCTATTGCTAAATAATAATAAAATTATAGCAGGCTTATGATGATATAATACTATTTGAAATAGGCAATCAACATAATGATCACATTTTTTATTACATTATTAACAAAAAATAGATTAATGAAATCATGTGAAAATATGAAGCAGTAATATTTACTTATATCTACGGAAACATCTTTGTTAAGTGATAAATAAGGCATATATAAGTAAGAAATAATTATGTAAATAAGGATAAACTAAATTAAATCCATTTTTAATTGTGTGTTGATATATTTTTTATATTAATTTTTTTTGATAAATTTGATATGCTGAGAGAAGAACAAAATCCACTTTATTAATTTCATTAGTATTTTTGTTTGTCTTTTGTCAGCTTATACAAAAATCACTGTATCTGATGTCATGGATGCTATTTTAATAACTCAACTATCACAAAAATTTTGGTTCCTGCAAAAGAAATTGCATATATAAATTGTTGTCTTTTGAAAATTTTATAATCCTATTATAAATAAACACATGTATTATACTTTTTTATTACAGATAATATGGTGGAATCTAAGAAAAAAATATAGATAATATAGTATTAAATATTGCCTTAAAACAATACATTACTCACATAACTGATTTGCCAAAAACGTTTATCAAATGAAGTTATGAAGACTTTAAGCCCACAATAAGGTTTGACAAAAATTCATGATGATAAAAGGGATAAGGATTTGTCTTATTTTCAAACAGTTAAAGAAAAAATTAACAGATGTAGGCAAAATTCTTTTCAGTAGCATTCAACAAGATGATAGCAGATTGTGTGCATCTTCAGCAGTTCCTTGCTAATTGCTAAATCAAGAAAATCACATATTATTGGTGAAAAACTATTTTTTCTGACTAAAAGTGAAATCATACACACTATGCTACACAAGTCAGGATCTGATATTACCAAGAAAACTTCTTTGAACAATAATATAGTGCAAAGAGGAATTGATGAAAATAGCTCAAGATTTTTAAGAACCATTATGTATTTAAAAAATCTATTATCTATACACCTTGATGAATCAACTTTGCTAGGAAAAGAAACTTTATATTTATAAAAGAAGAAAAAAAATTGCCCAAAATTATTATTTACTAAAAATTTGCATACTGATACTACAGAAGAATCCATATTTTATCAATTGAATGGTTTTTTAAAGGAAAAGAAATCTCCCTGACAATATCTTATCATTGATTATGGACATTGCTCCAGAAATGATAATATGCTGTTGAGATTTTCTTGCATATTTTTTAAGAAAAAAATTTCTAGATGTATTCATTGTACACTGTGTCATTTATTGTCAACATTTAATTAGCAAAAATTTAAAATAGATCATTATACTATGGCATTAAAACATCCAACAAAATCAGAAGTAATTTGTTGAATGATAGATTGTTTGAACAATTTTCTATTGAAAATAATGAAGAATTCAATCACTTGCTGCTTATACAGAAGTTAGTTGATTACAAAAAGATGTCTACTTGGATTGGTTTTATAAATTCTTTGACACAGTGACAGATTTTCTAATAAACAGAGATGATGCTTTATGACTAAAATAATTGATTCTAAAAATGCCATATCTTATTTGAAGACTTATTTAATAAATTTAATGAAATCTTTAGGTCCAAAGCAATAAGCTGAATTTAATCAAAACAAAAACTATTATTTCCTTATTTATTGCAAAACTTTTTCTATACAAATGAAATTTAGGAAGAGGGGAATTCAGCCATTTGTCATATTTATTAAAAGCAGAATAAGATGGTGAAGACTTGTTACCTGTTATCAGCATATGGATGCTCTCCATTATGATTTCAATCAATTGTTTGAAAATATTGTTTAAATGAACACACCTGATTGGGATTTGAATCCTTTTTCAATTTTAAACACAGAAGAGTCTCCAAAATTACAAAATCTGTAGAAGTAACAATAAATAAGGAATTTATGTTTAGTAATACCAATGGTTTTGGCTGTAAAGCAGATACTTATTTTTTATCATGGATTATGTGCTATATTGCATTTCTTCATCATATTTAGTGAATATGGATTCAGTGCAATCACAAATCTATTAACTAAAAAAAGAAACGGATAACAAATAACTAATCACAGTGATTTAAGAATGCTACTGATAAAAATAGGAGCGAACATTAATAAATTGATTGCAATACACCAGGTTCATTCTTCTCATTAGGATTATTTTTAATGTTATTCATGATTTTTATTTTAATATTATTCTTCATTATCTTAATTTTTTCTGTATAATGTAAATATTCCTATAGTTGATTTTAAAAAAATAATTTTATAATTTCAAGCTTCAAGGAGTCTTATTTATGATATCTTTCTTTATTAGTTTGGAGGATGTAGGTAGAAATAGAGAGACATAAAATAAGGTAAATTTGTCACTACATTTTTCTAATTGTTCACTTAAGGAAGAGATTTTCAGGAAAACACTGAATATTTTTTTTTTCTGACAAGGGTGCAATAGGGCATATAAGATTAGGAATATTTCATATAAAATTCATTAAGCAGCTTCTATTCAAGCTTGTTGTTAAGTAAGATATTAGAAAATATATAAAAATAAATAAAATGCCAAAGAATGCATTGTTAGTTGCGATATGTGGATTTTGAATTCAGAAATGAAGTTAACAATTATAGAAGGAAGTGGAGTAAAGAAAATTATAAATGAATTTAAGCTCAAGCTGGCATTACTATTTTATTTCAGCATTTAAAAACAAGAACATAAATGATAAAATTGGGCATAAAATAAATTGATAATTGTTGGGTGTAGAAATTTCTTGACTAATATTGGAGAAATAAGCATTCTTAGAAATAACTCATGTGAGATGGCAAGATAAGATGTACAAGTTCATTATATCATTATGAAAATAGAAAGTTTACGAAGAAAATTTGTAGATAATTTGAAGAAGCTTTCATGTTACAATGTAGATGATGATGTATATAAGAAATCCATTGTGATTAACTATTAAAATGGAAATGATATCCAGAATGAATTCATTGTCATTGAGAATAGTATATGAAAAATATATTATTTAAAATTGATTTTAGTTTTCAAAATTTAAATAAAAAACTTTTAAAATGTTAAAATTTGTTTATTTTTAAAATTTCAGTATGTTTAATACTAATTGCTAATTTAATAACCCTTACACTATGACTCATTTTTGAAAGCAGTGATTTATGTTATCTTACTTTTGTGATTTAAAAATTAGCATATTTTTTGTTCATGGGCTGGTGTTCTCATGAATAATTAATATATAATTGTGAAAAAATTAAACAAGTGATCTTATTCATTTTTTTTTATAACTTGTATAATGTTGATTATGATTTAGATTTGTGGAGATTGACCAAGTATTGTGATTTTGGATTAGAGATTAATGGCTCCCTGCTGGAACAATTTTTATATGATATGTCCAATTTTAAAATGTTACTTAGTGATCCAGAGTTAACTTACAAATTGGCTATAAATAAGGGTGTAGCTCAGGAAACTGTGATAATAGAGCTTTGGAATCCACAATGTCCCAGTCTTTGGAAGGATTTTGTTTACCAGAAGTAAATCTAAAGGAGATGTTCAGGTTTTCCTTTTTCCGTAAAAGAAACATACAAACATATTTCTATTATGGGAAAGTTAGACATTTAAAAATGAACTGTAAGCATAAAAAAAAAAATGCAGAATTTGTGACATTAATGGTTACTTAGCTATATCATTTGCCATTTTAAAAATAGAGAATCAACTAAGAAGAAAATGGATTACAATTTTGGGGAAGAAGTTGAGCAGAAGAAATTAGTAATAAAGACTGTAAATAGTAAAACTATGGATCATGTACTTCTAGGAAGTACAAGTTTGTGATAATGTGTAACAATGGAAATTGATGGTGGAGCAGGTCTGTTCATAATGTCATATAAAGATTGGATTCAAATTGCTGAAAGCCAGAAAGAGAAATTTGTATTAAAAAAGATGAACAAAATTGTGATGGATATAAGTAGAAGTAAGGGTGATATTTTATGGCAGTTTAATAGTTCTGGTAAAATTGATCTCTAGGTGGAGATCCCTGACATTGCATGTGGTAAATAAGGATGTAAATCTATTATTGGTTATAAATTGGTTTGAACCCTTGGGCATAAGTGTAAATATGTTATTCATATGGAAATCCTTATGAAAAAAAAGACCTGGAATTGTTCAAATCTGGATTAGCAGAATTAAAAATGAGGCCAGTGAATGTGGAATAAATACAAAATGTGAAACTGATTAATTGCAAACTTGTAAGATGTCATTTGCTTTAAGAGAGAAAGTGGAAAAGACATTAGGCAGATTGGTTGCTAAAGGAGTCTTAACACCAATGAAAGATTTGTCATGGTTACACCAATAATAGTAATTAAACCAGATGAAATCCTGTGCTTCTGAGGTTATTATAGAATTACCATTAATAAATTTATAAAGACAGTGTTATATTTGGTACCTGGTATTCACAAAGTACTACTGATGTTACAAAAGGCTAATTATTTCATGAAAATAGATATGAAAGTAGCTTTTCACCACATACCTGTAAGAGAAGATACAGCATAGTTGATAACCTTGATTACACATAAAGGGTTATATAAATGCAATAAACCGCCTTATGGTATTTTGATTGCTCCTAATGTTTTCCAAGCAAAAAGGATAAGTTGTTTAGATCTGTGGGGGGAATAATTCCTTACCTGGATGATATTTTGATCATGGGTGCAATTGAATCTGAATTGGAAAGACAGGTAGATTAATTCTGCTCAAAATTAGTGAAGTCAAAAGCAAGAATAAATGTTAACAAATGTATTTGGTCTAAAAAAAATAAAATACCTTGGAAGGGGCGATATATGCTTATGGTCAGTTTCCAGATCCAAGTAAAGTTAAGACTGATAAGCGTTAGAATATGAAAGAATTGCAAGCATTTTTGGAACTTGTAAACTTCTATGAGAGTTTTATAAAGAAAAAATTGCATTATTTCCACTGCATCAAATTTTGAGAAAGCAACAATGCTGTATCTAGAACAGCAAGCATGAAAAGGCTTTGAGTATTGTGAAAGAGGTGTTAATTTCGGAAAGTTTACTGGTCTAGATATGCAATTGAATCTGAATTGGAAAGACAGGTAGATTAATTCTGCTCAAAATTAGTGAAGTCAAAAGCAAGAATAAATGTTAGCAAATGTATTTGGTCTGCAAAAAAAAATAAAATTCCTTGGAAGGGCGATATATACTTATGGTCAGTTTCCAGATCCAAGTAAAGTTAAGACTGATAAGCATTAGAATATGAAAGAATTGTAAGTTTTTGGAACATGTAAACTTCTATGAGAGTTATAAAAGAAAAATTGCGTTATTTCCACTGCATCAAATTTTGAGAAAGCAACAATGCTGGACCTAGAACAACAAGCATGAAAAGGCTTTGAGTATTGCGAAAGAGGTATTAATTTAAGAAAGTTTACTGGTCTATTATTGTAGCAACTGGGATGTTGTCATAATGACCAATGAATCTGAATATGGGATGGGAACTTATTTTTCATCCATGCTTCAGAGGCAAATGCTTGATTTCTTATGCTTCAGAAGTCCTTATATCAAGTGATAAGAATTACAGCCAAATTTATAAGGAAGCGTTAGCTGTCATATTTATAGTCGAGAAATTCCATCCATGATATTCATGGGAAGAAGTTCAATATTCACATCCTAATGAGAATTTTCTGTTCCAAGACAAAAATACCCGATCAGGTAAGCCAGCAAATGTTATGCTTAATAAATTTATTATTACATTATAATTATCAACTAGTTTTTAAATCAGGAAGAGAAATTGGGAATGCTAATGCTTTATCATGATTACCTGATCTTAAAGAAAAGGTATATGTAGTCAAGGAAATAAATTTATATGGATTCAATGAAGTCACCTATAATAAATAGAACTATAGCAAGAAACTGGACTAAATGAGACAAGGGTCAGCTAGTGCAATGGATTAAAAATGGTTGGCCAAATATTCATTCTTCTGAATTAGATAAAATAATTTGGATTAATTGAGATAGTCTTTCAGTTTGTAAGGGAAGCAAACTGAACATTGATCATGTACTTGTTCCTCCTGCTGGTAGAATTCAAGTACTACATTTGCTACATAAAGGTCATCTGTGAGTAATAAGAATGAAAGCGTTCATACGTTCTTATGTTTGGTGACTAATATAATAAAGCTTGTTGAAAGTTTAGTTAAGACTTGTTTAAACTGTCAACCAACACCTAATATATCACCCAAGCAATTGGAACTGTGTGCAAGACCTATGGATCCTTGGACTCATGTTCATTTAGAATATGCAGGTCCATTAGATGGGCATCTAATACTTATATTGGTAGATGCCTATTCTAGATGGACTGAATATAAATTGGGTCAAGAATACAAGTGCCTATTTTATTATAACTGCATTAAATGAAATCTTTGCAACTCATCGTTTTCCCGAGTTAATTGTGACCAATAATGAAACTGGCTTTATGTCTCAGATATTTAAGAATTTTCCATGTGACAAAGGGATTAAGTACATCCTTACTCCTCTTTACCATCATGAGAGTAATGAAATTTCTGAAAAAACTGTACAGAATTTAAAATATAGTTTGAATAAAATGAAGTTTAAAAAAATATCTGAAGCTTTGATAGAGATGATGTACAGCAAATATTTCATGCCAAGTGCAGCAACAGGAAAAATTCCAGCTGAGTTGTGATGTGTCATTCTTTCCCTACCCATTTAACTCAGTTGTTACCTATGGATATTAAAAGAAAGGAAAATCAAGATTTAGTAGATTTCTTAGTAGGTGAATAAATAGGGATACATGATTTGCTTAAACATCAATGGATACTGGGGATAATTATAAAGGTGTTATCAAAACAAATAAGACTTGTCAATCATCTATGTTACCATTATGAGGATCCTTTACCCAAAAATGGTCATAAGGAATGGTTTCAAAAATTAATCTAAAAAAGGAGGTGATGGAAACTGATACAGACTGTAGTCTAGGACTAAAAACGAATGAAGATGAGGCTACACTTGATCAACCGAAGCTCTGACAGTAGTTCCCAAAACCCCAAGAATATGCTGGCCACTGACTAAATTTGAATGTTTTATTTGTCATTAGACTTACTAATTTTAAAGATAAGAACTGGAATATCTTCTTAAATTTTTAGTATGTTGGTATGTTTATAGTTTCCTCAGCAATTGTTTCTTTTAACTGTGTGGATTGTGTGCTGAATTATTTTTTAAAATTAGAAGAAAAAGAGCACTATAAATAGACTGTAATTTTCACATATGTAAATGATAAGCTTGAGGAAGATGGGATACAAAATGAAAAGAGATATTGCTGTGAAGTAGTAGTTGTAGCTGATGAAGAATAATAAAAGGGAGATAGCTTAGTTATTGAATTTGGATTGACAGCAGCAAGGCATACCAGACTCTTTTAGAAGAATTACGCAAAATCTCTGCAGAGTAAACTTAGCACATAATGAATGTTCATAATGTTACTGTTATTTGGACTGAGAAACTAATTTATATCTAAACTTGTTTTCTTCATGTTGTTCATTATTATTTGTTAATAAATATATGTACTGTGTGTAAATTAGTGTCTGAGTGGTTTTAATGAAACCCTCAGACATAGCAACTCTTTTTGAAAATTTTAAGTTATGGAAATTTTTTTAAATTTTATTATTATAAATTTTTAATGTAATTAATTTGCTTATATTATAAGTAGTTGAATTATTAAATAACTGTACTATCAATAATTTACATAATAGATTTAAATCATTAGATGCAAGTTTTTATTTATTTTTTTATATTTATTCCATCTTAATTATTAAATGCATTTATCACCTATGTATACCTTTTTTTAAAAAAACGTATATATTTTCATTATTCTAAATTTATTATCCATAGCGTAGGTTATATAATGCTATTACTATTGTAATACTATATATATATTCTTTCAGTATTTATATGTGATATATTATTTAACATTAAGTACAGAAAAACATCACTAATCTGAAATTCCTGGTACCAGGAAATTTTTTTTGATTTCAAGAATGTAACTTTTATCTCCTTATTGTAAATCCAAATTCCATTAAGGTTTAAAAAAAAAACCTCAAAGAAGCTCTAATATTTACTGAATTTTTTTTTATTTATTTAATTTTGTTTGAAAATATGTCTGCAAGCTAATTTATTTTTTTGTAAAAGGTTAAAAATCACATTTGAAATATTGTTAGGATAATAGAAGTTTTTAAATAATAACTATTCATATTAATGATATTCTATAGTATAATTTCAATATGAATTCTGATTTTTTGTGCATCATTTTTTAAGCTATTAACATATAACCATTTCTGGAGTTTTAAACATAGTTCAAAAATCACTTTTTGAATGTTACTAATAATAAGTATAGTTTGATAAATTGTATGTAGAATGAGAAAAACTTAAAAAATAAAAATAATGAAAGAACTAGAGATTTTATGATTTTTTGTTTATGTCCTTATAATAAAAATGCAAAAATATGAAGATAGGATAGTGGAATTAATGCTGCTTTATTAAAATGGGATAGGAGATATAAAAAAAATGAATTAGGGTTGGAAAAGTAATAAGGAATAAAAGTTAGATGTTTATTGTATATTATGATTTCAGTAGAAGTGAATTTTAATTTGAATAAAATCTTACTGTTAAACTTTTGATTGCATCAAAAGAAAAGTAATTTTACATTACATCACATATTCTAATTGAACAAATAAGTATAAAAACTAAAAATCATGTCAAACATTCTCAAATAAAAAATGTTTTTATAATTGGAAACAAAAGGAAAGATATTTTTTTGACTAGTCATCATCATCATCGTCATCAACCATTATCAATCCACTGCAGGATGAAGATCTCTCCAAGTTTAATCCATCTTCTCCGATCTTTAGCTTCTCTTCTCCATATCACCCCTGCACACTTTCTTATTTCATCCATCCATCTCACATGTGGTCTCTTTCTGGGTCTTTTACAATCTCTTGGAATCCAGTTTAAAATTTCAATTGTCCATCTATTATCATATCTTCTAGCAATATGTCCAGCCCAACTCCGCTTCAATCTTTTAATTTTTTCAATGAGGTCAGTAATACCTGTTTGTTCTCTTACCCATACATTGCGTTTTCGATCTCTTCTTGTTACTCCCAACATACATCTCTCCATACTTCTTTGAGTGGTCTGAAGTCTCTGTATTGCTCTTCTATTAAGTGTCCAAGTCTCAGATCCATAAGTAAGAACTGGTAAAACACAATTGTTAAAAACCTTCCTTTTCAAACACATAGGCATATTTCCTTTTAGTATAGCACTCCAACCAAGTTTAATTCTATGATTAATTTCTTCCATTATGTTTCCATCTGTATTAATAATCTGACCAAGGTATTTGTAACTGTTAACTTCTTCTAATTCATCATAATCAATCTTTATTTTCATATTTTGAGCAAATCGATTAAACATTATTTTAGTCTTTTTAACATTTATCTTTAGTCCTACTTTCCTAATTTCATCTGATTAATTCTTGCAACATATCCTGCAGCTCTGAAGCATTATTGACAAAAACAACTACATCATCTGCGAAATCTAAATGACTTAAATAATCTCCATTTATTTTCACTCCTTTAGTTTCCCATTTTAATCCACAAAATATTTCTTGCAGCACTGTTGTAAAAAGTTTTGGAGATATGGAGTCACCTTGTCTTACACCTTTCTCAATGTTGATTTTTCCAGTATCATTATGTAATCTAATTGTTGCTGTTGCATTTTTATAAATATTCTTCAAAATATGACAATATCCTGGATCTATACCTTGATGATCCAATGCTTTAATCAGTGAAGAAATGTTTTATAGAATCAAATGCCTTTTCATAATCTACAAATCCAAAACATAATGACAACTCATATTCATTCGTCCTTTCTATAACCTCTCTCAACACCTGGATATGATCTACTGTACTAAAACCACTTTTAAATCCAGCTTGTTCTCTTGGTTGGTGGAAATCCATTGTTCTCTGTAGACGAGTTGTAATTATATTGATTGTCGTTGCAGCTGTTATTACTATGTGATTATTCATATAGTATACGAACATGGATGGGCTGCTCACCAACATGCATTAGCCAACATGGTGAGTTTATTGGCTTTTGACCTCTGAGTTTAAGATCAAGAAACACCATGGTCTTTCTTCTCAGTGCATGAATGTTTGTGTAAATGATAAATATTTTTGACTAGTACTTGTTCTTATTAAAATGCTTTACTGGATTTATTAATTTATTATCATTAGGGATCACTCACTATACATGCACTTTAAAGTAATAAAGCCTTTTGAGAAATACTTTCTTTTTCAAACACAAGATAAAGTCTTTTGAAAAGATAGAATGAATCAATTCTACCTTTTAAACCTAAACGTATATATATATATTGGCAAATCTTAAGCATTTGGAAATGAGAGCATGAAGATATTAATTAATCACTTATAATTCCATTTGCTATGTTTTTATTATTGACATCTGCAAATTTTTTACAATTTATGGACAGTCAATATTAGATGTAATATTAAACATATATATAATGAGTAGTTTATTTATATAGCGCTGTTTTTTTAATCTGTAATACTCATTAGGGATCACCCACTACACAATCGTTTTAAAGCAATAAACACTTTTGTGTTTGGAAAGGAGAGTATTCCTCAAAAGTGTTTATTACTTTAAAGCGCATGAATTGTAGGTCTCCCTAATGAATTACATAGCACTGTATAAATAAATTACTAATTTATTATCATTATACAAGAAATTATATAAAAGAAGAATATATTCTATGTGCTTTAAACAAACCAAAAGTTTTTTTTTCTAAAAGTGATATTTCTTTACATAACACATCTTTTTCTGAACAGATTCTGCATGAGAATTATATAATTACTTGACTTTTTAAAAAAAAAACTAGACTGTATTAGTACAAATCATGATATTCATATGTAAAATTAGAAAACTATTGGCTTTCCTAATATATATATATATATGATTGGCAATTTGATATCCTTTTATTTTTCTGTAAATAAAATAACTTAATTTATTGTTATGTAGAGAGTTACTTGTTTTATTTTAATAAGACTATTTATATGAATGCTATACTGTATATTTTAACATTATTTATTTTTTCAATTTCTCTTAAATAGGATCCAATAGAATAGAAATATACAATTATTAATCTGTATGCATAGTAAATTCAGTGTGCTGTCCAAAATGTTTATGATTTTATGGAATTCTGTTCATGAGATTAAAATGAACTTTAATGCAATAATTTATATAATAAAGCCAATTATTCAAGACTTTAATAGGTTTATAAATGTATGATTGATTGTTATTGTGTGTGTGTATATATATATATATATAAATCGGTTTCAAGTATTAGTAGATTTTGAATATGATTCAGATTTGAATGAAATTAATATGAAAATAACGGATACACTTTTGAAAACTGCAACAAAGATAGCTGGTAGAAAGAAACAGCAATTGACCAATAAAATTTCTACTGAGACTAGAGAATTTATGAAGAAAAGAAGGAATATGAAGATATACAAAAATGATGCATTAAAAAGAATTGAATATCTCGAATTTTGTAAAATGGTGCGGAAAAGAGTTGAAAATGATATAAGAAAGTATAACTGTGAACTAGCAAGGAAAGCTGTAGAAAAAAATAAAAGTCTTAAATATGTAAAACAACATTTTGGTATTGGTAGGAAATTTATATCTGCAATAAGAAAAAAATATGGAATTATTACTAAAAGGAGAGATGACATCATGAAATTGGTAGAAGATTTTTATCAAGAATTATATAGTAATAAAGAACAAGTACCTCCTATATCTATTACATCTTCCAAATTGCCCAGAATTTTAAATGAAGAAGTGAGACATGCAATTAAATGTATGAAGAAAGGAAAGGCTCCAGGTAATGATGGAATTATAATTGATATATTAAAAGAAGCAGGTGAAGAAATAGAAATTTTTTTAGCAAAGTTATATACCAAATGTCTAAATGATAAAGATGTACCGGATGATTGGAAGAATGCAGTAATAATATTAATATTTAAAAAAGATGATAAAGAATATATTAGAAATTACAGACCTATCAGCCTTTTATCAGTTTTATATAAAATTTTTACCAAGATAATTACTACTTGTCTACAGAGAACATTGGATTTCCACCAACCAAGAGAACAAGCTGGATTTAAAAGTGGTTTTAGTACAGTAGATCATATCCAGGTATTGAGAGAAGTTATAGAAAGGACAAATGAATATGAGTTGCCATTATGCTTAGGATTTGTAGATTATGAAAAGGCATTTGATTCTATAAACATTTCTTCAGTGATTAAAGCATTAGATCATCAAGGTATAGATCCAGGATATTGTCATATTTTAAAGAATATTTATAAAAATGCAACAGCAACAATTAGATTACATAATGACACTGGGAAAGTTAACATTGAGAAAGGTGTAAGACAAGGTGACTCCATATCTCCAAAACTTTTTACAGCAGTGCTGCATGAAGTATTTTGTGGATTAAAATGGGAAACTAAAGGAGTGAAAGTAAATGGTGATTATTTAAGTCATTTAGATTTCGCAGATGATGTAGTTGTTTTTGCAAATAATGCTTCAGATCTGCAGGAAATGTTGCAGGAATTATCATATGAAAGTAGGAAAGTAGGACTAAAGATAAATGTTAAAAAGACTAAAGTAATGTTTAATCGATTTGCTCAAAATATGAAAATAAAGATTGATTATGATGAATTAGAAGAAGTTAACAGTTACAAATACCTTGGTCAGATTATTAATACAGATGGAAACATAATGGAGGAAATTAATCATAGAATTAAACTTGGTTGGAGTGCTTTTGGTAGAAATAACTTGATACTAAAAGGAAATATGTCTATGTGTTTGAAAAGGAAGGTTTTTAACAAATGTGTTTTACCAGTTCTTACTTATGGATCTGAGACTTGGTCACTTAATAGAAGAGCAATTCAGAGACTTCAGACCACTCAAAGAAGTATGGAGAGATGTATGTTGGGAATAACAAGAAGAGATCGTAAACGCAATGTATGGGTAAGAGAACAAACAGGTGTTACTGACCTCATTGAAAAAATTAAAAGATTGAAGTGGAGTTGGGCTGGACATATTGTTAGAAGAGATGATAATAGATGGACAATTGAAATTTTAAACTGGATTCCAAGAGATTGTAAAAGACCCAGAAAGAGACCACATGTGAGATGGATGGATGAAATAAGAAAGTGTGCAGGGGTGATGTGGAGAAGAGAAGCTAAAGATCGGAGAAGATGGATTAAACTTGGAGAGACCTTCATCCTGCAGTGGATTGATAATGGTTGATAATGATGATATATATATAATATATATATGGAAAAAAGGGGGGGGCGCCGGCGCGGGGGGCCGGGTCGGAAAACGAGGGGGGGGGGGGGGTGTTGCCCCACGTCGGGTTGTGGGGGGGGCGGGTGTTTTTTCTTGTGTTTGTGGGGTTATGATGATTGTTCTTCTTGGGGGGGGGGGGGCGGTGGGGGGGGGGCGGGGGCGAGAAGATGGGCGGGGGGGGGTTTCTCGCGCGGGGATGAGAAATCCATTTGGGGGGGGGTGTGTGTAGGTCATTTCCTGTATCGTCCGAGGGGGCGGGAAAGGATGGGTAAAGGGGAGAAGGGGGGTTTTGCTGGGGAAAGTTTATTTAAAGATAAATGGGGTTTATATATGTTATAGTGGGTTGAGGATGAATCGATAGTATCAGAAATTGGTTGGAGACTTTGTTATTGGGGGGGTTCTGGTGTGATTTGGGAGGCCTTTTCCGGGTTTTTTTCCTGTTCTAGGGTAGTGGCCGGGGGGAGATGATATAACTTTTATTTGGAAAGATTTCTTTAAAAAACATTCTTAAATTTAAATTTTGTATTGGTGGGATTTTTAATGTTTTATTAAACAGTGATTGTACTCTACAATTTTCTACTTTTTATAATTGTGGATGTTGTGTGAAAGTAAAGTAGTAAATTGATATTAAAAGTTTTTAAAGGATGAAAAAATATGTATTTTATATATTTAACCCGTGCAAATCTTCGTTTTAACATATATATATATATGATATGCTCTCTATTTAGTTAAAATTGAAATTAAGATTCTTTTAAATATTATGTAGGATCTGCAAAAATTTTAGCTTCATTGATTACAAAATTGTTAGCAATTTAATACTCAATATATGATATACTTATATGTTTTTAATAAACAGTTATATAGTCATAATTTGATTAAATATATGAATGCTTAAAAAAATCTGATTAGTATTTTAGAGAAATAAATTTTCAAATTTTATTTGTAATAATTATTATTATCATGTGTTGTTTAACTATTTTATTAGAAATCTTCTTTGTTCTGCCTGATTGTCTGCCTCTGTATTTCTTGATATACAATAGTGGAAATAATTACTTTCTTTTCTAATATAGCATAATAATTTTGCTCTTCATTTCTTTTATATACTAGTTATTGTTTGCCTAGCCCACCCTTTTTTTTTAATTTTATTTTTGTGAATGAAATAGAGTCAGTCCTGTGGTAGAATAATGAACTGAAGAGTTAAAAGTTTCTGGATTGAAAGTCAGCCTATAATTTTCATCAAGCTAATTCCAAATATGACTTTCCACGCATTCAGTTATTACAATTATTTCGTTTTTTATTATTTCAACATTTTATATATATATATTTAACAGTTCACTATATTTTACTTTATTATTAAAACAGGCAAAACTCTTCTTATAGTAGTGCCACTCAGTGCAAGCCAGAGTAATCAATGGATGCCAGAAGGCTTGTACATAAAAATCCCTATCTAGTGCCTACTCATCAAATATTCCCAGACTAGTAGGAGAGTTTTGCCTTGTTTTAAGAACAGTTATGAGCAAGCATAAGAAATGGTGATCATGTGACTTTATTATTCCAAGATATAAACCCATGCCCATATTTCAACAGCAAAAGCCTTCAAGCACTTAATTTTTTCATTTTAATTTGGTAATTTTATTTTATAATTTGTCATAGTTTAAAGTGAAATGTTTTCTAATCTCATTTTAAAAAAATGTTGTTTTTTGCTGCATCTTTTATTTTTTTTTTATAATTTTTGTTTCTTTTCATTATAAATTAAATATGTATATATAAATTTGTTTTGTGTCTTAATTATTTTATAAAGTAGAACATTTTTAGATTAAAATTTTTATATTCCATTTCAGTTATCTTTATACAGTAATCTGATATTATTGATAATTACAATTTGTTTTTAAAAATGCTTTTTAAAATAGTATTTAACAATTTTAGTTTACTTTATTCTAATTATTTTAAACTGCACCAGATTGCTTTGCATCTATTACTTTATAATTGATATTATTAACTGAAAAACATTAAGATATTTCACAATCCAATCTTATTAATTTAAGATTAAAATTAATTAAATTTTAGTCCACTTTAAAGCATTGAGTTAGTTGTAAATAATAATATCCTGAAAGTTTAAGATAAATCATGTTCAATTTATCATGTTTGTACTTTATATTTATTACACTGACCTCTCAGTTTGGTAACATTATATCAAACATTATTATTTAAAGAATAATTTATTATAATTAATACATTTAGCTAATTTTTTTTTAATAGAAAATATTTAAATGAATTGCACAATATAATATAAATAAAATAGTATTATATGACAGCGATAATTGTATATATATATTACAAAAAATAATACGAAAAGCTTTTTTAGGGTAAAATATTTTTTGCCTTGATCAGTGTGATGTAAAACTATTTTAAAACTTCAATTTTCATTGCATCCATAATGACACCTATCTTTTTTTATACATAAAATTAATAAGAATCAATAATAATAAAATAAGAAACAATCCAAATACAAGATTTTTTTGTTTTTTCTTCCCCTCCCTCTTTTTTTCTTGTTTTACTTCTTTTTCTAATTAAATAACTTATAACAATCATACAAAATGTGCAGGGGGGGGGGATCTATATAAATACATACTGTATAATTTTACACTCATTTTTAATTAGTCAATTGTTACTTAAATTAATCGATGTTTTATATATATTCATATTGTTATGTTTGTTATGGCTAGTATAATTAGTTTTATATATTTTCCTTCTATTAGATTTTTTAATGTAGTTTAAAGGTTTTATATTTTATATATATATAAAAATCAAAGCTTTAAAATAGTTTATATCACATTGATAAAAGTGAAAAATATTTGCCAAAAAAAGCTGTTAGCCGAGAGGTATCGCAGCTGCCATGCAAGCAAGTAGTTGGTTGCAGACGGTTGTGGGTTCGCGTCCCGGCCGACGCCATGACATATGAAAAAAAAAAAAAGCTTTTCTGTCTTATTTTTTATAGTATATATATACAATTATTGCTGTTATATAATGATTTTTTATTTTATATTGTGTGATTTATGTAAATATATTAAAAACAGTGTAATGAATTAAATTTCATCCAATTTTGGATGGTGAGAAATTATGTATATTACTTATGAGATTTTAAAGTCTGCATTGTATTTTATTTATTGTCAATCTTTTTCAAAGTCAGCAAATAGAAATAGAAATAAATATTTCCCAAGACATTAGATACTGTAAAGTTGCAAGATTTTTTTTGCTCATTATAATAACTAGATCATCTTAGATGTTAGCTAAATTTTACAGATTTTCAGAAGAAAAAAAAAACATTTTTTCTTTATCTTTCCTTTTATTAATTATTCACTGACAGAAATGATATATTGTACATAATTGTGGATTCTTCTTAATGTAGAGTTGTAGCTTCCTGGGGAGGCAAAGTTGTTTTCATTTAGATTTATATAGTTTTGAATGCAGTTAAGCTTAATTGGCATCAGGTCAATAGGGCAAATCACCTTAAATCATTCATTTGCAGTAACCTCTCTTTTTATGAAATAAAGACTTTGAGTAGTTATTTGGAATACACATTCTAAAAATATATATGTATGTGTGTGTTTATATATAAAATTATTATATGAATTTATGCAGGGATAAAATTAATGCATTGATTAAAAAATTAATTATCACCTAATCATAAGTTACTATGACCATTCTATCTTCAGAAAAAAAAATCAAAGAGCTAAAAATTTAAAGTGAGTTTTGTAATGATTATAAATATATGAAACACAAATATGTCCTTCCAAATCTACAGTGCTGGTGATTTAGTCTTTGATGTTTTGCAATATTACTTTTAAGTTATAATATTAAATCACCCCCCATGGCTAAGAAAACAAACTTCAATATATTTATTTCACAGAGGGCCATGCTGAATTTCATAACCATGTGGGGTGATGTAATATTTGAATATTTATTTCAGTTTAGCTTCAAGCACTGGGATTATTTACTTTTAAATCCTACAATTTTAATTGTAATTATATTTTGGACTATTTCCATCACCTAATATTAATTGTAAAATGTTTTTAGAAAAAAATCAAACTTTATTCAAACTATTCAAGTACATTGAACTGTTAGTAATAGCACACATATTAGTGTATAGCATAGTGCTTTGAGTGCTATTATTTTCCTTCCTTTTCAAATGTTGCTGGCTTAACCAGTGACAGTAACTAGTGTGGATGTCAAACTAGCAACCTTTAGATTTATTAATATACAATTTAAGATGACACCTCTAACCAAATGGGTTATTTTGTCAAAAGCGTCAGTCAGTAAAAATTTGATATATTTGAATATGAGAGTCCTCCCAATTTCTTCATTTTTTTTAAAGGCAATATTATTGAATGGTTTTCAAACGTTAATATCACATTAGTTTGACTTGTGGAATTATTTTCTATTGTGATGTGAGTGGTTCTTTAAATTTTTATATTTGTACATTTTCTCTTTGTAATATTTTTGACTTTTCTCAATCAAACCTATGTTTGTTGTTATATACATAATCTGTTATTTTTAAGTTTCTTCTAATCATCAGTTTGTACTCTTCATTTCAATAAAAATTTATTAACAATATATAGTGATTACATCCTGATGAAAACAAAAAACAAAACTGGTGTTCTGTTTGACGTCTGACTAGAATGTGTTATGTGAACACAACTGTTATACCACTTATGTGGTTGGGTATAGTGAAGAAAGATTGTATAGTGTGTGAGATGCTCAGAACTTGTTTTACTTGGTTAGAGTGTTTTATATAAACGTAAGTATTATCTTTTAGAATTGCCTATTCTAAAAGGCTGAGTTGGTTGGAGTTGAGAAACTGGAAGAAGATAGTGAAATCAATGTCCAGGTGTCGTCAAAGGCTTTACCAGAGGCAAGGAGCTGATCACGTTTTTTGATTTTTTTGGAGCGTTTGACAAAACAATGATATGACTTGTGGCAGTGGTAATTCCATGAGTGTTTTGCATCTTACAATTCATATGGCATAAAGGACAAAGGTGGAAAGTCTTATTATTAAAAATGTTCCATTACAAATAGCATTTTAAAGTTAGAGGATCATGTCAGTTCTTATGTTGGAGTTGAGGATGATTTTATCTTTCAGCATTTTTAGTCTTGGGCATCGGTGTATATGCTCTATGGTTTTATCTTCATGGGAGCACAGACCACATATTGGATCATTGCTAGAAAGATCTCTTCGATGATAAAGAAACTGATTTGTGGGAAGCATATTAAGATTAATTTTAATGATGAAGTCAAGGAATTTGGGTTTTAGACTATCTTCTGAAGTATGTAATTAGTCTTTGATTGGTTACATTTAGGCTGATTTTAATGGGCTGTTGATTAGAATTGATTAGGCTGTACACTTCCCATAGAATGATTTTTTGGTCAAGGTTAGTGGGGATGATTGGGTTATATAGTTTTAAGTGTTCTACTAGTAATGATACCCATGACTTGGTAAAAGATGGTGGATGATCAGTCGGTACAATTTTTTCAATAATATTGGAGTATCCGAAGGAGTGGATAAGATTATGCAAAGTATTGTGTTTTTTTTGTAATATGATTGCCTGTATCGAGTGGAATGACAGGCCATTGAACCTGCATGACTGTTGGATACCTCACAAGCTAATTGCCATGTCCTTCCTCTCCAGAGAAGTTTGATTCATAATCGGTTAATTTTGTTTTGAAACAGTTTTGAAATTTTAATGAATGGAAGATAATATGAGATTTTTGGCATTACGATCATGTTGAGGAGGCCTACCTTTCCATATAGTGAGAGGTAGACACTAGAGAATGAAGTGGTTATGGCTTCGATTGATTGAAAGATGTCTTCTTGAATCTCTCGTGCCATTACAGCTGAAGGTTTGAAAATTGGGAAAACAAGATATCTTTGGGATTTTTCCGAAAAGGATGACTTAATTTGTTTGCCAGAGATTATCTTCCAGATGGATGATTTGTTATAATTTATTTGTAAGCCTACTTTGATTGTATTTCTGTTTAAGATGTTCATGAGTTGGGGAAGGTATTTGATTGTGGGAATCATGACCATGGTGTCATCTATGTATGCAAATACATTGAGAGTTTTGTTGAGTGAGGGAATGAATACTTCTAGGATGTTTTTTTCCATATCCATCAGAAGTGGGCTGATGTATGCTGAGAAGAATAGGGCACTGAGTGAGATCCTTGAGGGATTGACTTGTATGGCTTGAAACCTGGTGTGATCTTGTCATCAAGAGAGAGAAAAATATCTCTGTTGTTGAGCAGATTGCTGACCATCTGAATAATTGCGCTCTGAACATCATATTTAGCCAGAATATCCAGGAGGATGTTTATCCACATCGAATTAAAGGCTGCTGCAATATCCAGCTGGACAGCAATAGGTTTTGATTTACGATGTACTTTGATATAATTGATAAGTGCAGTAACATTGGTCATAGCACGTGAGGTTGAGGATCCCTTTTTTCATATTGGTTTGGTGAGATATGGTTAAGGATCTGAGTTTGAATTTGATCTTTAATAATTGACTCCATTATCTTGATAAGCAATGGGGTCATGGAAATTGGTTGGATACTGTTAATATCATTTAGTGATTTTGCTTTTTTAAGAAAAAACATGAGTGCCATTGGGTAGAGTTCAGCTATGTTTCTGTTGCCTGAGGCTAGATAATCTATCAGTTTTTTAATAATTGGAACAGTGAACTGACTGAGCTGTTTGAGAAGAAAAATTTGGAATGCCATGAAGGTCCAGATGAACGCTGTCAGACAGGGATGTCATCTTTTTTTTGATTTGGATTTTTGTGATGCCATGTTCACCTGGGTCATCAACAACCAACCAGTTGGTTACAGGAGGAGATCCATCTTTTTGCATTGCTTGTCAGAAGTATTGGCTGATGTACTACATCATTGGAAAACCCATGAGATTAGTTCCATTAGTATTGATAGATGAGGGAGTGACTTGTTTTTTATTGTACCCCAGAGCCCATCTGAAGTAGTCTCTCGTCCAGCAGTGTTGTTGTGATAAGAAACATTTGGATCTTTTGATGGATATATATTTCGCAAGAGATTTTTGAGTGAGATAATTTTTTCTGTATTTTCAAAATTTTGTTGTAGTGATTGAAGTTGGATATTAATGTCTGTTGAGTCATTTAGAAGGCCATTTGGTCCCTTGATTTTCCTGAGGTGGTGGTTTAATATGGACTGTAAAATTCCGATGAAGGCAAACCAGCCCTCAGCTGGAAGGGAAAGGTTGTTTATTTTCCAGAAATAGATGTATGCCTCAGACACTATTGCCTCAGTCATATTTGATTGAGTGATCATGTGCATGGTTTTTCCAGGTCCATCAACAGGTAAAGGAACTGAAATAGGTGTCTGTTGTACTCCTTTAATCATTTTTTAATTGGGATGACATATTTCATCAATATTTATTTTTTCACATTAACATGGAATTTTATAAATGCAGTTTTTATTTTTCAGCATTTCAAGTTTACATTTTGTAGAGATTAGAGTCCCTATAGAATGCTATAGTTTTGGAAAACTGTTCTAATATTGCATTGATTTCAAATTTTCTTTAATTTGTCTGTCATCCCTGACAGGGATGGATACATTACAGTACCTGTAATTGGTTTTCTTTTGATGGTTCTTTTTGTTATCTATTTATATGATAGATAGTTATTCTTCATGAAGTTTGTTCTATGTAGTTCTTTAGTTTTTTTGAAGTCACTGCTTTCTGAAAAAAACTTCGTTTTTCTGTTAAGCATTTTTTTCAAATAATATATAATATAAAGGTTTTTTTCCTTTGAACTTCACAATTCTGTAACCTTTTTTATTTTTATCTCCATAATCAAATTCACTCCAGCATTTTCATCTTTCAATTATTTACTAATTTCTAATATTAAAGGAATAGCCATTTTATATCTTATAATATATCACATGATATGAACAAGAAAGTCAGTCATGACAGTTTTAAAATGTTTTGTCCAATTAAAAGTATTTTGTACAGCCTTATAAAAATCCTCTACTTCTTCAATATAATGAGAACTTATTAGGGCATTGACCCAAATTATCTGAATTTGATATCTTCCATTAATTTATCCTAATCTTATACTCTATCTGATATACCAACAATCTTCACAATGTTATTTTTTTCACCTTTTATTTATAACGAATGCTACTCCATTTGTGCTTCCAATATTTAAGTTTTTATAACAAAGTAAATTTCTAATTTTTAAATTAATTGTATCTTCACCTTTTCTCCTGACTTCACAAAGTGCAACAATACCCCATTTTATATTAGACAGTTTTTTGAATTCTTGCAATCTTCCTTCACTTGAAAATGATCTACAGTTATAGATCAAATTAGCCTGGTTTTGCAATCAAAGGATTTTTAGCATTCTCCACCTTTGGCTATCATTGTTGTTGCAACTGATGACATTACAGCCTCCTTAGAATCATGACCCTAATTTAATTTTTTCTGTTGTGATTGTATAACTATTAAAAAAAGAATTCACACACATTTATCCTATCTTCATGAAAGCTTAATTGATATTTCAGTTGAGAATTAAGCTATAATGTATTTTAATCTTGAACTCAGAGATAAAAAACCAGTAAACTTACCATGCTAGTTGATGCTTATTAAAGAGCAGTTCATCCATGTAACTGCTATAATGAGAAGAATAGATAGAATGGACATTAGGAATTTGTCCATTTGGGTTCCTTTAATTCCTCAAATAGTTATCAAAGGATCTCTTTTCAGTTAGCAGCAAACTTTTTTCTGCAGCCATATATATATAATGATCAATTTTTATAAAACTATTTGTTCAATGGGATTAATTTATAAGTGCCTTGTTTTCTAATTATCATATATTTTAAACTCAGTCATTTTATTAATATATAAATGATCCCAAATCATTTTTTTTATTATGTTAGAAACTATTACATTTGTTTTAACCCAGATATATACTTTTTTTTTTTCAAAGTTCAAATATATCTTTTAATTTTTAATAGCTTATATGTCAGTATATTATTGTTCTATTTCTGACACACATATTTATTTCTAGAAATTACTGTTTTCGTTGTATTTATTTCAGACACATGGTTGTAGTCATTGGAAAAATATGTAAGTGATCCTAATACATATTTCTGTTAAAATAGATTTTATCAGTCCAATTCATCCATTTTCTTCCTAATCATACACCAAGCCACTCGTGTTTATTGGAGGAAATAAGTAACGTGGCCTTACTGAAGAGATTCGATTTGAAGATGTTAATTCATATTAGAAGTCATTTGTATATTTTTTCTAAAGTTAATTCATATTAGAAGCTATTTATTTTTTCCAAAGACTACAGTCAACTGTTTGAAGTAAAAAATGTAGTAATAGTAATTTCTAAACATATAAAACAACTAGTGCATTTGTACACCGAGCTGTAATTATACGATACGCAAGCAGGTAAATGCCTAGTCTGTTGATTATTTGGAAGAGGGAGGGGGTGTTTAATGCTGATGCATTGTGTTGACGTGAATTTATTTCAGCAATTTTAAATTTATTTTTTATCACTGTGGTTCGCTTTTCGTTGAGTTTGGGTGTCAGTCGCCTATCTTTTTTGTTAGTGAGGAAAGAGAGAGGGATGCCAAATGTTTGGTTTAACTAAGGTTCCAGAAAAGCTTACTATGGCTCCCTGTATGATTGGCTTTGTATTTAGATTACATGATTTTTTTAATTAAATAGTAGTGTTTTTCGTTTTTTGATTTATTAGTAACGTATAAAAATATTCATTTCTTTTTGTAAGAATTGACATTTCTAGAGAAATTTAGTCACTGAAAAGAATATACTTTTTTTATTTATTAAAAGTTTTTGCTACTTTTGATTTTATTTTAACTTTTTAAGTTGTTTCAAAGAACATAAGTGTCTTTCATGTGAAAGAAAACCATTTGGTTTAGAATGTTAATAATAATAATTCAAAACTTTGGAAATGTGGAAATCATTAAAGTCTATTTACTTTAGAAATATTTAAATGAATATTTTAACTCCTCCGCATATACTCTTATATAAATGTTAATGACAGTTGATGAATTGAAAAATAAATAAATAAAATGTCTTACAGAAATTAAATTAAAAATCTAAAGAAATAGTTTTTAGTTGATAAGCATTGCTGTTTGAATATATTATAATACTTATTAAATTTTGCATACTAAAATATTTATGGTTTTCACTTTACACATGAGTATGACAATAATATATTGGTATCAATAAGGACTTGAGTTTTCCATCTTCCCATTTTCAATGACACGAATGACTGAAGAGTTGGAGGGTTGGAAGATTGAAGCTTGTCCATTAAAGTTTGAAGATTTACTATCTTAATATAAACTGAGCACTGATTGTATATATGTGTAGGAGATGGTGACTTGGACCACCTGATGATTGCTGGTTTAGCCGAAATAGATATATTGGAGATCATTTATCTTTTTCACTTGTATGTGGTCATGTGTATCAGTTGTATAAAATAGAGTGGATAGTTGTAGAGAGTTTGAAAGTCTGAGTTCAAGTCCCTTCTAATTTTTTACTTTACTAAAAAGAGTACTTACTATTCAACATCCAATATTATTAATTTTTGTAGAAAATAAAAAGTAAGGCATGAAAGTATATTTTTCTTCTTATTATTAATAAATAATACATTACAAATTAACTCATTGTAATGTAAGTATAAGGGATTTGAACTCAGACTTTCAAGAACCCTTCAACTATTGACACTATCTCATACAACTGATACACATGACAACACACGTAGAAAAGATAAATAATCACCAATATATGTATTTTGTGCTAAACCAGCACTCATCAGTTGATAGTATGGATAGTTGAAGGGTGCTTGAAAGTCTGAGTTCAAATCCCTTATACTTACAATTAAGCTCCCAGGTTTGTGAAGAATGCCTGGTTTTCAAATCTTTACACATCATTGTGATGTATATATGTATTTAAACCAATTTTATGATATGAGATTTTTTGTTTTCTTTCAACATGAGTTAACATTTCTTGGCTCTTTTTTATTTTTAATTCTTTAGATTTATAGATTAAGACTTGATCTTAACTTCATATTAATTTATATTATTTTTAAAAAATGTTCTCTCAACTCCACATTTAATTTAATGTTATTTTATATAACCATATAACAGTGTATATATTTAAGAAACACATTTTATTGTTTGTTTTGTTCCTGGTTCCAATATTTCTTTCTGGTACTTAATGTACAATTTCTTTGCTCCCTTTGCCAGAAGCTTCCCAGGTATTTTTTATTTATTTATCCATTTTTAGGGGCTTTTTTTTTTCTTCTCAAAATTATTTTATTGCACATGTGTTATTTATTAATTTGTAAAAAACATTAACAAATCAAGTATAAATTAATGTTAAGTTTAAATAATTAACAATAATTTTTTTATAAATGCCATTTAAAACATTTAATTATTTTTTTAGGTATACTATAATGACAAATGTTAACATATTGCCACCATTGTCATAATGTGTTTACCATAGCATTTTTATTCAAGCTGTTATTTAATTATTTTTCCTAACTTTTTACAAAATGATTGCAATTTGGAATGTACCAGTGACAGAAGAAGATACACTGGAGTATTTTCAGAATTACAGGATAGTGCATGTGTTTGTGGTGATGTTGTGGCAGTTTTTTTAAAAAATATGATTATCATATTAAATATTTTGTAGAATTTTTTTTCTAGATATAGTAATTGTTAATAGCCTGCAACACCACCACAAAGATATGTACTATCCCATAATTCTGAAAATAATCCATTGCATCTTCTGTCACTGGTAGATTTCAAATTTTAATCATTTTTGCAAAATGTTAGGAAAAATAATTAAACAACAGCTTGAATAAAAATGTTATGGTAAACACAAAAAATCATGACAATAGTGGCAATGTTATAGTATACCTAAAAAAAAAAAATTAATTAATTGTTCTGAATGGCATTTATAAAAAAATACTATTAATTATATAAACTTAATGTTAATTTATGTTTGATTTGTTAATATTTTTTAAAATTAACAAATGACACATGTGTGATAAAATAATTTTGAGGAAAAAAAAACACTTTGATGCCATGAAAATAGATAATTAAACAAAAAAAAAAACATCTGGTAAGTTTCTGGCGAAGGGGCGAAGAAATTTTATGTAAGTATCTGGTAAATATATAAAATCATTTAAAATAAATATGATAATCAAAATTCTCTCATAAGCTGGCTATACCTATTGATTTTTTTTAAATATTGGTATAGTGAATACTGTAGAGTTTATTCCATCTAGTTAAATTTCTAAATGTTTTAGAAAAATTCAAATTTTATTTATACTTTTCTAAATACATTCATTTTATTAATAATAATACATACATTAGTAAAATATTTTGGAATGATATTTTTCTCCAATCTTCTAGCATTATTTGCCTGATCACTAACTGCCAGCATGGATATTAAACTGATGACTAGATTTATGATTACTAAATTTAAGATGATACTCTAACAACTAATCTATGAAGATGTCTCTGGTTTCTCTATTTAAATAAACTGCCAAGTTGGCAGTGGAAAATAGGCACATAAATGATCCTTATGTAATAATGCATAATATTTGGGAACCACTTATTATTAACCTTGTTTTTTTTTTTTAAAAAAGGAGGAATTAGGGAGTTTCTAATAGATAAGTATATAAAATTTCAGCTGATTTATTGCCTTTGACAGAATAATCTAACTGGTTAGGGCATAAATGTAAATTCATTTTTACAATTCTAAATAACCTTAATGGAATTCCCATTTTATGTATTACTGGTTAGGACAATAACACATTAAGAAGAAGAGCAAATAATATTACTCAAAACATTATTTCATACAAATCTGTAGGTTATTATCAATAATTGAATATATTTTAAAAGGCATAAATAAAGTTTTGAATTTTTTAAAAATCATTTAACAATTCCACTAGATGATTGAAATAATGTAATATATAACAAGTAAAATATTATTGTCATAAACATTGAGACAGTCCTGAATACTGGTAGTGCCATTATTTTATAGAACTTATGTTTTATACTACTGCAGTTTGGTTGAAGATTATAAAAGAAGTAAAACATTAAAATAGCCTTAAGCTCTGATCCAAGAATCTTTAACTTTCAAAGAACCACTATGTTTAGGAAGGTAACAGTTGAGATTAGGATATATAAAGTTCTGAAGAAGATTGCTGGGGCAGTTGAAACTATACACTGCAAGAAAGGGTGGATAATAAAGCATTGTAAAAGTAATAAAGTGTTTGGTTAATTGAATATTATAAGATATACATTTGGCAATGCAATAGGAAATAGTAGTTATTATACTTCTTGAAGAAGATAAAGAAATATTGGAAATAGAGTTGGGATAAGAAGAAAGAAGAAACATTGATATAGATATATGAGTGGATACATGGAGCATGTAAAGAATATTAAGAATTTGATAGACCATATAAAAGAGAAGGAAGGTAAAGAAGTAGCAGACTATTTGAATAAAAGATGGACATTGGTGATTAAATTAAATAATATTAATAATAATATAAAAATTTTAAAAGAATGTAAAAGATTGTGCATAATACCAAAATTGATAAGAATTAATAGTTGTAGAAAAATGTTAAGAAGAAAAATCAAATGTATAGAAGAATTAGAAAAGAGACTATTAAAAGTGTTTATTATTAATAGTTATGGTATAAAATAAAAGTTATATAGAGATATTTTAAGCATTAAATCAGTATTAACAAGAAAAATAACTAAGGAAGAAGAAAGAATTTTTAGAAAGTTATATGAGCTGAAAAAGTTATTGATTAATGAAAATACAGAGAATAGACATAATAAGAAAATAAGAATGTTAAAAGAAGAAAAAAGGTTTAAAGAAGGAGGAGAGAAAAATGGAATAATTATAAGGATAAAATTTATAATATGACGTGTAGAATTGACAGAAAAAGAAAAAGAAATTATAAGTAAACGGTACCGTATGGATATAATGGGAATAATGATGTAATAGAATTGAGGACAATAAAAGAGAAAATAGCATAAAAGTATATAGAGGACAATTACAAAATCTATTATTATCAGAATATAGATAGCAATAAAATTATTAATAATAAAGATAAAGTTTGGAAGGAAGAATTTAATAATGAAATAGAAAATATGATTTACAGAATAAGGAATAAACAGAAAAATAAAGGAATTAATAAAGATGATGTTGTTAAAGTAAAGGATATAAAAGGAATAAAGGATGAGTATAAGGATAAAATAGTTTTTATAAAGTCAGATAAAGGAAATAAATTGGTTATGATTAATAAAGAGGATTATATAGAAAAAATGAATAATATGTTGATAGATAATATATTTGGGATAATTAAAAAAGATGATACTAAAATGTTAAATATAAGAATATATGCAATAATAAGAGATTTTTGTAAAAAGGTAGAGTTTTTAAAGTTCTGAAGAAGATTGCTGGGCCAATCGAAACTGTAAACTGCAGGAAAGGGTGGATAATAAAGCATTGTAAAAGTAATAAAGTGTTTGGTCAATTGAATATTATATGATATACATTTGGCAATGCAATAGGAAACAGTAGTTATTATACTTCTTGAAGAAGATAAAGAAAAATAAAATAAAAGAGGAAAATTTGATGTAATATACAATAGAATAACAGGAGTGATTATTAATTGGAAAAAGATCTAAAAGAAGAATGTAATGGAAAGTAAACAGAATCATATAAGTGATTTGTATGATAACATGCTCATATCTATAATAAAAAATCTGTAGATAAAAACAAAATAGATTATGCAAAAATGAAAAAAGAGTTTTTAAAAGCAGTCAACTATAGAGAATTGATGAAATTCTAGTCAAATTTTTTAAGTTAAATGGAAGATAAGGGATGGGAAAGAATTGATTGATATTTGTAATAATCGTAATATACTTTTCATCATTTATTTCATTAGAGAAAAACCATAAAATAGTAAAATTTGATGATCTTAGAATAATTCATTTATTTTATTTAGCTGCTTAGTGTTGATGAGAGGCTAGATTTTTTTTTTTGGTAGATTAGATGTGTTTTTATCTTAAGAATAGAAATATATATTGTATCCGTTTCCAATATGAAAATAGTACTGACAATCCATTCTTCAGCTTATTTAATATATTTTCTTTAGTTCATCAGAATATCACTGTTTATGTCGGAATGAATTTTAGCAAAAATAAATATTTAAAAAGAAGATATATATATATATATATTGCAATTAAATAGATTTATAATTATCTTATTGTTTATATATACATAAATTAATTTGAATATTCTTTAAAGTAATTTTAAATAAATAATGGCAATATAAAATGATGCTTAGTCTCACAAAATCATCAGGGAACATACTGTATTTAATAACTAATGATTTCTGGATGAAATTCCACGTATTTATTTGGTTCTCTAATATTATATGACACCCAAGAAATAACCATTTGATTTTTATTTTTACTTTATGTGATTTAACACAGTGAAAATGTTTTGGACTCAAGAGTTAGTAAATTAGAGTTAATCCAGTCATTTCTGCTGCTCCATCATCATGCTATTAATCATTTGTGCAGATGGTAAATAATTGCAGTCTATTATTATCAATAATTTTTTAAAATTATCAAAGACTGAAGAAGTAGAAAACTGAGTAAAGGTAATATTTTTTTTTTTATGTGAGTGGAGCATTTTTTGAATTTTTAATTAAAGCACATTTTAAAGTAAATGTAATCCTCATTGAGACACATATTAAGTAAAGAATGCTAGTTATGGGATATATTCAAAGAGCATGAGACAAATGGTAATTGGTGGCTATATTTACTTATCAAATTCTTTCAATTTTTTTGCATTATGTATATCAAAAGCTATTTATATAAGTTTGGATTTCCATAGTAATCAGTCAACACTCCCAATATCAGTAAGAATCGACAATCTTGATATGTTGTCAAGGCAACCTCTTTTTAACAATAAAGGTGGAACACCTTTATTTATGGTCCATTATATTTATATAGACTCTAAAGATTGCAACTTGACCACAGAGACTGAAATTAGTGATAGAAGAAATTTAAATAAACCTCCTTAAACAGATAAATGTAACCTAGTCTGAATGCATACTAACAAATAGTTAATTGTAACATTCAAACTGCAATTATAACTTTCAAATTGCACTCCAACAATGTATTACTTAAATGATAAGTGTCATTATACTCAAGGCTAGATAAATTTATAAGTAAATTCATAGAAATTAGTCAATCCCAATATCAATAACAACCAACAATCTCAATTTGTTGTCAAGGCAACCTCATTTTAACAATGAAGGTGAAATCCCACCTTTATTTATGGTACAATATATTTATGTAGGCACTAAAGATTGCAAATTGAGCACAGAGACTGGAATTATTAATAGAAGATGAAATAAATCTCCTTAAACAGATACCTGTAACCTAGTCTGAATGCATATTAACAAATAGTCAATTGTAATACTCAAACTGCAATTATAATTTTCAAATTGCACTCCAACAATGTATTACTTAAATAATAAGTGTAATTATGCTCAAGGGTAAATAGTTTTTATAAGTAAATTCATAGAAATCAGTCAATACTTAGACATTCCCAGTATCAAAAAAAAAATCAATCTCAATTTGTTGTTAAGGCAATTTTCTTTTAACAATAAAGGTGAAATCCCACTTTTATTTATCCAATATATTTATAACAAATATTTTATTTATATAGCACAATGTTTTAAATTGTAATAATAATAGTAGATTACTCCACTGCATATGCACTTTACAGATCAAACGCTTTTTTAATGAATAGTTTCCTTTCCAAACACAGGATAAAGTCTTTTTTAAAAAATAAAATGAATCACTCTATCTTTTTCACCCAAACTATGCAAATCTGAAGCATTTGGAACTGAGAATGTGAAGATTTGCCTATACATATAGTTTGGGTGAATGGTGAAAAAGATAGAATGATTCATTCTATCTTTTAAAAAGAATAAATCACTCTATCTTTTTCACCCAAACTATATGTATAGAAAAATCTGAAGCATTTGGAACTGAAAGCATGAAGATTTAACTAAGTGATTAATTAAATCTTCATTTAATAAGTTTTCATTTAATAATGATAATTGCAAATTGTAAAAATTTTGCAGATATCATTAACAAAACTCATATTAAAAGTATATTTTTTAAAGTGATTAGTTAAATCTTCACGCTCTCAGTTCCAAATGCTTCAGATTTGCCTATACATATAGTTTGGGTGAAAATGATAGAATGATTCATTCTATCTTTTAAAAAGATTTTATCTTGTGTTTGAAAAGGAGAGTATTCATTAAAAAAGTGTTCGATCTGTAAAGCACATGTGCAGTGGAGTAATCTACTATTATTATTCCAATATATTTATATAAGTTGGGTTTATTTAAATGGAGAACTACCTGAAGTATTATCTTTTTTTAACTATAAATTCATTTCTTTTTCAGCATGTCTTTGATGGGCAAATCAGCTGTTGCAAGAGCTGAAAATTATAGTATGAAGTATATTCAATAAAACATTTGAAAAATTGACTTTTCTTTCTCTTTTTTTCAAACATATGTATACTTTTTGTTATTATAAAGACAGGAATAAAGCCATTGACTTAGATTAATTTTATTATCTCTAAAATCTCATCTTGGTCTGCAAGACTATTTCTTAAATGATTTTTTTTTTTTTTTTGCACTTTTAGTGCATTTTATGATATCTGTTATTGCTTACAAAATTTTGTGTTGATTATACAATTAGTGATCATTGTCTATATTGCTTTTGATATTTTGAAAGTGAATTAAAAAACTTATCACATTCTAAGGAAATAAAAAGCCAAATTAAAAAGTATATTAAATAATTAAATAAAAAACAGTATCATAAAATATAGTAACAATGTATACAAATATATAATTTAAGGTAATCAATAATTTTCTTATTTATAATTAATAAGCTATTGAAATATATTTGTTGTTTTTTTTGTTGCTATTATCATTAACTTATATTATATTCAAAATCAAGAAATTATAATTATTTAAATTGTTTATACAAATTTCTATATAAGAATATAATTAGAGTTTAATAGGAGAATCATGAAATTTTATGCAAATTTGTGTAAATAAATATTTTGAAATAAATAAATAATTTGTTACTACAAAGAAGCATAATTAGTAAACAAACAGTGAAATGATTAGTTTAAATAGTGTGGCCTTTTTAAAATCTTCCAGAAAAATAAAGAATGTCACATGTGTTGTGATAGAAATAAATATAATAATACAATGAAGCAGTGGTAATACTACTAATACGTATTATAAATCTATTTTTTTTCTTCTTAAATATAAGTACGTAGAATGTAAAAACTTTACTTGATACAATTTTTTACAAGACGAGAATGGAGAACTGCACTGGTGTCTAAAGAGATGTCAAGATTTAATATTGATATAACTACTCTTAATGAAACTTATTTTCCAGATGAAGAAAATTTAATAGAAGAGATTGACTACTATAAGTTTTTTTGGAAGGATAGATTAGTCGGTGAAAGGATAAAGCATAGTGTTGGATTTGCTGTAAAATATAATTTAGCATCTTCTATTGTTGGAATTCTTTATTATATTAATGAAATGGGTAATGATATTAAAACTTGTTTTGCTCAATGGTACTAGTAATCATTTTATTAGTGTCTATGCTCTAACCTTAGAGAATTGAGATAAAGAATGCTTTTATTTCTTGCTGGATAGAATTATTATAGCAGTACCATTAAATGATATTTTTTTTTTTTTGGAAACTTTAATGCACATGTTGGAACAAATAATAGACTTTGTTCGAAAATTGTTGAAACTAACAATATTGGTGCTGTAAACTCAAATGTTCTGTTATTGAATTTTTGCTCAACAGATCACATAACATTGTCTAAGCAGAAAAACTGTTATAAAGAAACAAGGATGCAACCACAGTCAAAACAATCACATTTAATAGATTACATTATTATTAGGAATCAGAATATTGTTGGACAGGTCATATATTACTACACTCCAATATTAAAATGATATATTAATTAAAAGGTAGATCTTATTCTAATTATATTTACAAAAAAAAAATGATGTATGTTTTTTAGACATGTCTATCTATATACTAAATTTTCAACAACTATTAAACACTAAAATTGCAAATTTAGATCTCCAGGATCATCATATTTCTGAAGCATAGGATTCTCTCAAGAAGTGCCAAGTAAATCTATTCTTGGATCATTAAAAAGAATAATCATGACTGGTCTTACTATCAATGATCTTATTATTAGTGATTAAAAGAAAACACGACATTTCCTGTTTAGCAGAAGTTAAACAACTGACAAGAAGGCTTATAAATGATTGATGCAAAGAATATACCATCATTCACTGCTTGTGATTACATTAGATCTTTTTTGATGCATTGAACATATGGACCTGAGAAAGCAGTATCACAATCCCATTGAACTCAGAAATGGCACCCTTTTAAATATGGCAATAATACTTCAAGTGGGTGAAAAGAGTATTTTGATCATCTCTTGAATAATGATAAAAGAATTGAGATGATGGCTTTTAATGATATATTTATTTTATCCACTCATTTGGATTTGGACAGAATTATCCAGCTCAGAGAAGTCAAAAAAGTTCTTTATAATTTCAAGACTTTTGTTGAATAAGTTGCTTCCAATCATAGATGAAAAGTTTCAGATACTCAGTATGGTTTTATAAAATCAAGAAGCATTATAGACATAATTTTTGTTGCTAAGAAAATGCAAAAAAAAAGTGTCAAGAACAAAGGAGTAATTTATATATTGCTTTTATTGATTGGTCAACACATTTGATTCAGTTAATAGGATAGATCTGTGGCATTGTTTAAAATTAGTTGGTTGTCCATCAAACTGTATTTATATTATATAACTTCTGCATGCTAGAATGGGAGAAAGAGTTATTACTACAGTTGGAAAATGTGAATCATTTGAAATGAAAACTGCTGTTAAACAAGTATTTATACTTGCTCCAATACTGTTTTCTATTTTTATGATGGTTGTCTTTGGAACTATTTATAGTGAATGAAACAGGGATCAAGAAGTAATACAGGTTTGATGGTGTAATTTACAATTTGAATCAAATAAAAACAAAACAAGAACTTTTACTTCTTGGGTTCTGGTTTTATAGTATGCTGATGATTGTGCTACTTTTACCAATTTTAAAAGATAATTTACAGAATGTACTTAATGTTTTGAATGTAATATTTACTAAGTTTTGGTTTAATAATTAATGTTCAACAATCTCATGTTTTTCATAGGCCATTCATAAGAAAAAAATTCCTCAGCAACTTTTAACATGGATGATTAACAACTTGAGAATGTAAAATAATTTAAATGCCTTCCATAGTTTAACAAGTAAAAAGGTGATCTTAGATGTTGAAGTAAAACACAGACTCCAATGTATTGCAGCTGCTTTTAATAAGTTAAAAAATAGAATATTTCATCAAAGGGAATAAATAATACATTTAAGTTAGCTTTATCTAGAACTATTATTTTATTTTATTTGTTATATGGAAGTGAGACTTGGGCACCGTATTGAAGCAGTACGTATTAGAAAAGTTTTATTTAAGGTTGCCCTGTAAAATTTTAAAAGTACAATAGCAAGATCATAAAAACAAAATATTCTTCAACTTGTTGGATGTGATATTATAGAATCCTGTATTATAAAATCACATCTTTGAATTGGACATGTAAAATGAATGAACTATACAAGAGTTAATGAAATGATGTTTTATGGCTTGCACATGGTTTTCGTGAGAGAAGTTGAAACCATCTACATTATAAGGATTAATTTCTAAAAATATTCAATTGTTTCTATTGTGAAAATATGGCAGAGAATAGAATACATTGGAGAAATTTAATTAGACATATTATTGTATTTTAGAAAGAATAGTTTTTCACAAAAGAAATCACAAAATATTATATAAATAGAAAAATGATCTAGCATGTTCTGTAGGTTGACATATTTGTGGTTCACAGATTAATTTGTATAATCATTGCAAAACATATTTGTAGTGCAGTTTTTTTTGTCTTTTTTGGAATGGGTATACTCTGTTACAAGTGACTAAAATAAGACTAATTTACTTTATTAAAAACTTTATTTGTTATCAGTTAACGATAGAATACTAAATTTTCAAATGTTGTCTTATGTAGATGTACTTGTAAATATGTATATGCAGAAGATCATAATATCTTCATAGAAATATTAATAATACTTATGATTTACTATCACATTATTTAGAAAGGGAATAAATAAAATACTATGAAATACTTAAAACCGGTCACTCTCATCAAATAGTTTTCACAGATGGATCATCAGTTTTTATTTGATCTTATACCCAAATTCCACATAGTTTTCATGAATCAAAATTTTGCTTTATCTAATGGCCTACTATGAATTTTATAGTGATGTAAAGGCTCATTTAAAGTTAATGTTCTAAAATTGAGATGCTAGAATTAATTGAGTGATAAGGAATGGCAAAATACTACTGATGATGATCAAGGGTTAATACAGAATTATGGTATTCAGTTGCCTATTTATCACTTTTTTTTAGGCAGACAACATTGTAATAAATTAATTTGGTAATGATAAACTGACCAAGTATTAAGAAATTATAAATATTTTTTATGATAAAATTAAATTATGCAATGTAGTAACTGATATTTATATATTTTCATATCTGGGAAATATGTTCAATTTATTATCAACCAAGTTTTTCATATTTTAAAAATCATATGTTAGGCTATCAAGAATAAAAAACTGTGGTATGAAATAAAATTTATATGAACCATAATGGTAAATATTTGAAATAGTAATCAAAAGAAAAAAGTAATATACATTTTTTATTTTTTTCCAAATTTATCTTCTTTTCAACACTTTTTTATTTCACTGAATTCATATAAATATTATATAATTTAATGTTTCATTTTTTTTTTTTCACTGTATAATGAAAAAAAACTGATCATTCAAAAACTATTAAACAAAATTTAAATGAAATTAAGCTTATATAACAGAACTCTTCTCATTTTTTCAGCTACCCAATATCGCTCACTGATTAGGAATTATTACCATTCCATGTATCAACATTATATTTATGAATTAAGTAAGAGTTTTCCTAATTCATTTCTAATAAAATGAAACTAGAAGTCTGCCATACCTAAAAGTCTGGCCCAACAACTTCTTGAAGATTTTTAAATTACATCCAGGATACGATTTTTTTTCTAATAGCAAGAGAATAACCATCTCATCTATCCTATGTTTGTTGATAAATGGATATCTAACTATTTTTATCTAGAGTATGAAAGAAGTATAAAAAATGCTCAAACACTCATTACCAGACAGTTGGAAAGCCTAATGAACAATGCCTTCTCTTAATTGTTTTTCTATTATAGGTTGTTAAAATATATATATTTTATATGTCATAGCATCAGCCGGGACACGAACCCACACCCGTCTGCAACCAACTAATTGGTTGCAAGGCGGGTGCGACGACCTCCCAGCTAACAACGCTTGACTAAAAAATATTTTTATCACTTTAACGCTGTTTTAACTACTATTAATATTAACAAATTATTTATATTTAAAATTATATTGATGAAGATTACACATAATTTAATAAATTATTAAACATTTTTTTCAATCTTCTTTTCACGAAAACACATTGCTTTAATTATTTTTTCCCCGCATATCTTTTTATATAATAATAAGTGAATATATAATAAAAGGGTGAACAAATTTTATTTTATTTTTTATGGAGCTTATTTTGTTAATAAGCAATAAAATTTTAATTAAAAAACTGATAAGAATAAATATCATCATATGATATAGAAAAAATAAATGAACATTAACTACTAAACTTTTATTATTATTATTATTATTATTATTATTATTATTATTATGATGATGATGATGATGTATTATTATTATTATTATTATTATTATTATTATTATTATTATTATTATTATTATTATTATTATTATTATTATTATTATTATTATTATTATTATTATTATTATTATTATTATTATTATTATTATTATTATTATTATTATTATGATGATTATGATGATGATGATGATGTTTCAAAAAGGGGAACTTTATTCAATCTAGAAAACAGGTTACATTAATAATTTTTATATACATACATTTACACTGATATTTCCAAGGATTCTATATATTGGGTTTGAGTTCTTTCCAAGTTCTTACATATATATATATACCTGGTGAGCGATGGATTGTTTATCCTAAGTTATCATTTATTGATTCATGGATTTTTTGCTGTCCATTTTCTTGTTTTCTTTTTAAGTCTATTGTTGAGGAAAGGCAGAACTATTAGAGATTTGACCGTTGTTTTACAAGTGACCAAGTAGCTGCAAAAATGTCTGGGTGTGCTATTTTATTGTCTCTGGTTTTTAATTGTGCTAACTTGTTGTGAAAAGTTGATGGATGCCACCTTGTATTGTTGCCAAAAGCAAATGTGCATCGTGTGCACCAAAATGCATAAAGTACGAAGGTTGCTGCTCAGATTGTTGGGGTGGATGTTCTGCAGAATGGACTGATAATATCTTGCAGGGAGATGTTTGGTTTTCTGTATATATTTGTTATTTCATGCCAAATATTGTTTAATGCTGGGCAGTTGTAAAACAGATGTTGAGTTTCTTCTGCTTGGTGGCATAGCGTGCAGAAGGGGTCTATTTTTGTATATAATTGTCTGTATCTTAAGAAATATGATGTTGGCAAAGCATATAGATTTAGTTTAGTTTTTATTATTATTATTATTATTATAATATTAATTTATAAATATATAATATTAATAATAAAATAATATTGTAATAATAATAATAATAATAATAATAATAATAATAATAATATTGTACTAATATAAAAAATATTTTTCAATACAATTTCTGTTACATAACATAAATGTAAATTCAATGGCTGCTAAACTTAATTATTTTTTAATTAGCTGTATTTTTATTGACCATAAGATGTAAAATGTATTGGTATTGGTTGATTAGATATGCACTCTGTATTTGTAAACAATTTACGAACCAACATTATTTTATAAAACATAATAATTACATTTTCTGAAATAATTACATTATAAATGTTAGTGCGTATCGCTGGAATGTGCTCAAACTAAGCTTCTGATTTCCAAAACAACATGCAACCTCAGCCATTTAATTTGTCTTGTAGCTGCTCTCATGCAAAGTGCCTTTTTGTGTGAATTCTGTGAAATTATGCTTGTCACTACACTTTTGCAATTTTTTTCACATTCCAAACTGTCTAAGGAAGTGCGGTGACAGGCTTACAATTATTAGTATTAATACTACACCAGATAGGGTGTAAGATCATTACCTTGAATGCAGATTACAAGAGTTATGGTCAGTTGAGTTCCATACACCCTCACATGATACCATAGCGATCTGTGAAATGTGTGCATTTGCATAGTGTCGTGAAGCACATCAGTGGGCCATAATATTTGTGTGCCACACAATATAGGTCCGCAATGGCTAATATGAACATCACTGTTCTATAGGCTGTAAACTTTGGGACACGTAAATGGCATTTTTATGTGTTTTTTCATGTGTCATAGCATCGGCCGGGAAGTGAACTCCCTAACCCAGGACAACTCCTTGTAAGGCAGCTGTCGACCACCAATGCTTGACAAATGTGTTTTAACACACAAACAACACCATCAAGCGGCATGCATGACACAACCAGTACGAATGTATTTTCTATAATTGTAGAAATATAATTCAACAAATGGCATTATTTAACAACTAAAATAACTGAATCTTTTTTTTTTAAATTTTTATAACAGTTTTCTGAAAAGGAGAGTCTCTGTTTGATCTTAGGCTGAGTGTACTTGAAAATGTTCTCAATAATTTGGGATATCTTTTTTTCAGATAACCTATCTATAACCAGCCATTTAGTACTTTTATTGTCAAAAATGTGAAGTTAAATCTATAAGGTACAAAATTGCTATTATTATTTGAAAGTTTAACCAAAAGTTAAACCCAGAAGAAAACCTTATTTATCAACTGCTCTACAATATTGTTAGAAACAGGACATAGCTTAGTTGTTACTGTATCCATTTTGCTAATTATCTGAGATTTTAAGTTCATACCAAGTAAAACTTTTTTTAGATTCCAAACAATCATAGGGTTTTGTTTTTAAGGTCGCCAACCCATAGCAGCTAGACATCCATTTCATGGTTGGTAATTGATTTTTTAGCTATTTTTAAAAAATAAAATATGGAAGGAAATTATTAAAATCTTAACTTTGAAAGTTGGTTAACCAGGTGAATAATGCTTTCACTTTCACTGTTCCTTTCTGCAGAGCAATTTGTGGGATAAGCCTTTGCTTTTAGAGAGAAAAAAAAGTGGGGAAAGGAGGGATCTCTAATATAAAAATACAATACTAAAAAATAAAGATCTCTATTTACTGTTAATTACCAGATCTTGGTCAAATGGCTTGATTTCTATGCTTATGTAGCCACTGTCTGTAATAATCTATTTAAAAGCTCTTAGAAAATTTTTCTAAACAAATTAATACTAGAATTTATATTTTTTGTTATAGTAAGTAGCTTTAACATTTGGAGAAATTTATTCAAAATTTTATTATGTAGATATTTTTATTTATTTGATGAAAAATATATTTTTATTTATTTACAGATTCTTATCTCCATCATCCCCCTTCATCTCGACCCTCCCCCCCCTCCTTTTTAACTATCTTTTTATGTGTATTTTAATCAATGTAAAGAGGATTGTATTGGAATTTAACTTATAAATATTCATAACAATAATCATAAATGACTGTAATGCAAGTTATATATGTGTGTGTCATTTTCTAATCGTATATACATCTCATCATAATTTAATCTCCACCTAAGTAATAAGTATATAGCTAGGAAAAGAAAAAAAATGATTTTAGCATTAGCAAATTTGAACTGAAGGAAATTTCACAGCTAGACACTATTGATAATTCAAATCAGGTGGTACTTTGTTTCTCCACCCTTAATTTGTCACTTTATCAGATAGCGTTTCTTTAACCCTATTCTGTCTTAATAATTTAGGCTCTTTTTAACAAACTTTATTTCATAGCAGTTATCATAATTACTTTTATTCAACTTACATAGTGTTTTTTTTTTATGTGTGTGTTTATTGTATACATATATATGTTTGTAAATAAATACATCATATTTATGCTGGAAAGTAGTTTTATTAATACTAAAGAGTCTCCATGATCTTTTATGAAATATAAAATCAATATTGATTGCTTCTCATTAACATAAGTAATTAAAACATTTAATAATTACATTAAAAGTTTTCACTGTTTAGCTTTACCATTATGTGTACAATAATATAAATATTGCTTTAACTGATTCTATTTTAATTAATTTATTCACAGATATACAATATTATGTGTTTTATTAATATATTGTCCCTTTTTTTTTTACTTTTGTGTGTTTTTCAAACTAAACCAAAATTGCTACAAGAATTTCAAATACTATAAAAATATGGGCAGACATCTTGGATTTTTTTATTTTAATTTTGTTTGATAGGTAAATTTAAGATATTTTTATAATAAGTCAATTAAAGAAGATGGAATTATAATTTAAATAATAATAATGTATGATTAATGCTTCTTGAGATCGTGTGGTGAACCACAAGTGATATAGATTGAATAGAATAGTTTCATTCAATTGACCAAAGTGATTTTTTTTTTTATTTGGCCAGATTTCAATCCAGGAACTTTTAGCTCTTGATTCCTCTGTTGTGCCACTGTGAAAAACCACATTTTATGAAAAAGAGAAATGTTCTGCCTTTTATAATTTTTTAACATTTTTTTTAGTTTTATAACACCATTGATAGATATATCATATTTCTATGGGTGTTGAGCCCATGGTTTATCTTTTAAAGATAATTATCTAAATCATCCATAAATGAATTACTAGAATTTCTTTAAGAATATTTTTTTAAATTCAAAATCAAACGTAATAGGTCTAAAAAATAATTTATTGTTTAAAGTTAATATATAATGACAACATCAGTTATAATTATAATTTAAAAAATTATACTGGACAGAACTTATAAGTATAATTGATGTTAAAACCACATGATATGAAAAAAGAAAAAAGTTCTGTCCAGTATATTTTTAAAAAATTATATTTATAATTGATGTTGTCATTATATATTAGCTTTAAACAATAAATTATTTTTGAAGCATTATTAAGTTTGATTTTGAGTTTAAAAAAATTTACTAAAGAAATTCTCTAGTAATTCGTTTTTGGATGATAAACCATGGACTCAGCACCCATAAGAGTATGATATATCAGTGGTGAAGGCAATATCATGTAGCAATATTTTATTTTTACATTACATAATGCTGTTAATGACAACTGAGATTAATTTTTAAAATGAAAACTCATTAAAAATTATAGCAATTAATAAAATTATCATATATTTGCATTTTTTTTTTTTTTTAAAAAAGAGAGAAGTAAAAAAAACAAAAACAAAAGTATTAAAAAATAACAATTTAGTTTTTAAAATCGAATACAGTACAGCTATAAAATTTGGAGTTTTCTTATAAAAGGAAATATTTTATAACTTTAAAAAAATTCCTTTTATTCTTGTAATATATACTGATGGATTGTTGGTATTTGGAAAAAAATTCAAAATTTATTTAATCCAAAATTGAGTTCAGGTCAAAGACATGAAAGGTATATGCCATGATATTTCTTATGCATATATACACATTATAATTATAATTGAAATAATAAATTTAATTTACATATATACACATGTACACACACACACACATATATATATATTTTAACGATCGGGGAAGGAGACTTACGTAAACTGCACTACGGGGCGCCATCTAGGCATTTGAACCTAGAAAAATTTATAAAGTAGGCAGATACGTAAGTCAAAAAAAAAAAAAAAAAAAATTTTTTTTTCTTAAATTTTGCATCCGGTCGTTAGCCCATGTCACTAGCTCAGGGAGTAGCAGAGATTTTAAAACATTTATAAGTTTCAATAGACTTCTATTCTCAAAGTATATATTAAATATTTAGAACAATAAAACAAAAGAAGCCACAGCCAGTAATTAACACACAAATAGATTTTTATTAACGCACATTTAAAATTGAAGATTAAATTTATTTTTAGATTTTAACATTAATATTTTTTTTTTTAAAATTTAAATTATTATTTTAAATAGATCGCACAGATTTGCTTTAAAATGTTGGGTATAGATCGCCTACATAGATTCCATGGTCAAAAACATTTCAAATAAACATAAATGATCAAAATACAAAATTATTGATGCCGACAATCGCAGAGGGAAACTTATAAGTAACCCAATAGTATTCAACCGTAAGATACTTGCGTTGTCACCAATAACTTAAAAGACATCCGAATAAATACATTTTAGATACTCACCGTAAGGTATCATTATTTATCGAATGTCTATATATTTTGATAAAATATGAAAACCAAAATATAATTAACCGCAAACGAATCCATGCAAGCGTCTATATCAACTTAAATTTAATACATTTTAGTTAAAACATAATACACACACACAAAAAAAATGAACTGGAAATGATTGCTTAAACATCTACATAAAAAAATAGCAATAATTGAATTTGCATTCTTTAAGTCAGATAAGAGTTATTTTCAGTTATTAATTACTTGCAACTTTAGGAAAGTTCTTATTAGATAGACACAATAGTTTATACTTTACGGATTTAGTAGATTGAGAAGTCCATCTTCGTGATCACTTTCGTAGATTTTGTCCTTTGAAATGAAACTGCGACTTGCCATGCATTTGGTCAGGAACTGTCATCCAGAGGCCTCAACTGGTTGTCCGGAAAATTAAATTTATTGCAGACTTCCACATCGTGAAAATCTGCAATATAGCTAGTTATAACGATCTATTCATAGTCAGCTCTCAGATAACAATTATAATAATAATTTGGCTTTTATATTTTTATTAGTCTCTTATCATTAGATCTTGAGATTCAACGAGCAAGACGTCACTAATCCATTCGTGTTTCAGTTATGGTCCGTGCTGTTATTTTCGTGTTTGGATTGGTCATTTAATTCCTTTGTATTCTCTTATCTGACCATTTAATTTATTTTACATGCCTCACGAGGTAGTTTGCTTTTGAACAATCATTTAATTAATAAGACAATCATTTCCATTTTCTAAGACTATAGAAATCAACATTATTTCTATTTTTAAAATATCAATCTTTATATCTTTACTTTTTACAAAAAAAATTACTTTCAAATATTTTTATTTTTTAAAAGTTTTTAAAGTTGTCCATCATGCGATCTATATATATTAAACAACTTTTAATTTTCAGTTTTTTAAGTTTTTTTTTTCTTTTTAATAAATCAAATTTTATTTACGATCTTTTTATTTTCATTTTAAAATAATGTAACGGCATATATTCCGTTACATATCAGTAAACTTCCTCAAAAACAAAAACATTAAAAAAAAAAAAGAATTTACTTAGTGTTAGTAATGACGTTACACAAATTGATTATACTAATTTTTTTTTTTTTTAAAAGACAAAACTTTGGTTATTAATGAAAAGACATAACTTTGGTTAGTAATTACAAGAAAAAATGCTGACTATTCTTTCCTTTTCACCCCAGCTGAGATTACACCTCCTCCCTCAAGTGTTCCCTTTTCCCTACATTTCATTATTAACTTAGGCAAGACTTTTTTTTTTTTTTAATTAAATTATGATTTATATTAATTGTTACATTTTATTCCTCGCATTTATTTCTACATATACGCAATTTTCTTACTGGCAGTACTTTTTACACAAACTTCATAACTTTATATAATACAAACAATATATTCTGATTTCAGAAAAATATTACAGGCTTCATTTTCAATGTATATACTCATTTTTAAAGAAAAATCTTACTGGCATAATTTATTTTTAACATTCTCAGGGCACCTGGTTTATTAAAGATCGGGCCCACGTTGGGAGCCATTTTAACGATCGGGAAGGAGACTTACGTAAACTGCACTACGGGGCGCCATCTAGGCATTTGAACCTAGAAAAATTTATAAAGTAGGCAGATACGTAAGTCAAAAAAAAAAAAAAATTTTTTTTTCTTAAATTTTGCATCCGGTCGTTAGCCCATGTCACTAGCTCAGGGAGTAGCAGAGATTTTAAAACATTTATAAGTTTCAATAGACTTCTATTCTCAAAGTATATATTAAATATTTAGAACAATAAAACAAAAGAAGCCACTGCCAGTAATTAACACACAAATAGATTTTTATTAACGCACATTTAAAATTGAAGATTAAATTTATTTTTAGATTTTAACATTAATATTTTTTTTTTAAAAATTTAAATTATTATTTTAAATAGATCGCACAGATTTGCTTTAAAATGTTGGGTATAGATCGCCTACATAGATTCCATGGTCAAAAACATTTCAAATAAACATAAATGATCAAAATACAAAATTATTGATGCCGACAATCGCAGAGGGAAACTTATAAGTAACCCAATAGTATTCAACCGTAAGATACTTGCGTTGTCACCAATAACTTAAAAGACATCCGAATAAATACATTTTAGATACTCACCGTAAGGTATCATTATTTATCGAATGTCTATATATTTTGATAAAATATGAAAACCAAAATATAATTAACCGCAAACGAATCCATGCAAGCGTCTATATCAACTTAAATATAATACATTTTAGTTAAAACATAATACACACACACAAAAAAAATGAACTGGAAATGATTGCTTAAACATCTACATAAAAAAATAGCAATAATTGAATTTGCATTCTTTAAGTCAGATAAGAGTTATTTTCAGTTATTAATTACTTGCAACTTTAGGAAAGTTCTTATTAGATAGACACAATAGTTTATACTTTACGGATTTAGTAGATTGAGAAGTCCATCTTCGTGATCACTTTCGTAGATTTTGTCCTTTGAAATGAAACGACTTGCCATGCATTTGGTCAGGAACTGTCATCCAGAGGCCTCAACTGGTTGTCCGAAAATTAAATTTATTGCAGATTCCACATCGTGAAAATCTGCAATATAGCTAGTTATAACGATCTATTCATAGTCAGCTCTCAGATAACAATTATAATAATAATTTGGCTTTTATATTTTTATTAGTCTCTTATCATTAGATCTTGAGATTCAACGAGCAAGACGTCACTAATCCATTCGTGTTTCAGTTATGGTCCGTGCTGTTATTTTCGTGTTTGGATTGGTCATTTAATTCCTTTGTATTCTCTTATCTGACCATTTAATTTATTTTACATGCCTCACGAGGTAGTTTGCTTTTGAACAATCATTTAATTAATAAGACAATCATTTCCATTTTCTAAGACTATAGAAATCAACATTATTTCTATTTTTAAAATATCAATCTTTATATCTTTACTTTTTACAAAAAAAAATTACTTTCAAATATTTTTATTTTTTAAAAGTTTTTAAAGTTGTCCATCATGCGATCTATATATATTAAACAACTTTTAATTTTCAGTTTTTTAAGTTTTTTTTTTTCTTTTTAATAAATCAAATTTTATTTACGATCTTTTTATTTTCATTTTAAAATAATGTAACGGCATATATTCCGTTACAATATATTGTTCTGGATGCAAAATGCTAGATTCAGAATTTCTATGATGGTTTGCCATTATATACCTGATTGAAACTGATGACAAGATATGCTGAAATCTTTCTGATTAAAGAAATAAAGTTTCATTCATCCAGCACAGTATTTGATCAGCAACATTGTCACTTTAGTGAGGAATGATAATGAAATAGTTATATTTTTCTAGTAATAATTGCTTTTATTTATTCCTTTGGATTGATTTTTGGAAATAAGAATACTTTTATATACTCCAATATCCCTTCCAGATTGAAAGATTGATTTGTCTATCATTATTATCCTTCAAATATATTTTCTCATGTATTGTTACTTATAATCAAGCACAATTCAGGAGCACCTTTAAATAATTTCTGTGCATCAGATGACTCATAAGTACATGTGTAAATAAAATGTATGCTATATAATCTGGTTGAGAGTGAGTGAAAAATAGATATAACAATTGCTCTTAGCATTCAAATTAATACTTTAGTGAAATAACATCTTATGGAAATGACCAAGAAATTTTAAGTGTCAAACAAATTGCTTTGCATCCCATATAAATACACAAATCATTCTTATATAACCTATCTATCTGGAAATATCTAAATTATTCTTATGTGATGCCTATTTATATATATCTCTGATTGGATTTACTATCATAGCCTTCTGGCATCCATTAACTACTCTGGTTGGCACTGAGTGGCACTACTGTAGGAGAGTTTTGCCTGTTTTAATAACGGTAATGTGCTATTATAAAGAAATAGTGATCATGTGATGTAATGTAAATAATATATATAATTAATTGCAAAAAAAACCTGAGATACTTATGAAAAATACACATGTGATATAAAGTTTTTATTTAGTCACTGATGTCTTGCCTTCGTTTAAAAATGTCATGTGATTTTTTTTCTTTATTATTAATATATATTAAGGCTATAAGCTTAAGACTACACGCTTAAAATGCGACAGTAGGGACCTCTATAAATTTAAACACAATACAATAAATATTAAATCTAATCATTATTGTTTTATAATATTTTAATCAACTCTCATTCAGCTTCTTTACTGAGACTAACTTTTGAATTTATTTTTTAAAGTAGGAAGACATTTCTTTATACATTTTCGTATACATGTAATTTATTACATGCTGTACACATGCATTGTTAAATAACATATACAGTTAGTATTACAATTTTTATTGTACATTTCATTATTTTAGCTTATTATACACAGTTACTAATATCTTCTAATATGTGCACATCTATTTATTACATGATTTTGGTAGTATGTTTATATAAAAACTTTGTCAAAGTAAGCTTCTTGGTTTATTCCTTTAAGTATTTGTGTAGTTAGCCTTATGCATTTAAATCTTGTTCTAAAGTGATGTTATTTGATACATTACATTTATCATTTAACTATTTATTTCTTTTTAATTTTAATTAAAATTTAAATAAAAAGACTTTCGTCTTTTTTTTGAACTAATTGAAATTAATGGTCTTAAGAAATAATGTTTGCCATTCAGTAGATATCTTCTGTAAGGAGTGCCATTTTTTGTTAATTACTTCTCATTCATTTTCATTATTTATTTCTTTAATACTATTTGCGTTTATTAACTTGGGTGTGTGTGGGTGTGTGCGCGCGGGCAATTTTTTCGTTTTATGAAGTTTGAGCTGCAAAAAGAAATTGACCTTAACACCTTATATATGTTTTATTTTAAAATTCTTTATTACTGATTCATTAACAAATGCTAATTAACATTGTAAGTTATTTGTTATTCATTCACACCAAATAGGTAAAATTATCTTGAATACTTTTTGGAATATTAATTAATCTTTCATTCAGTTTGTGCTATATATTATCAGAAAACCATGTGAAGTTGTTTTATCAAAATAATATATCTGACATTGAATATATAAAATACAATTAAATCATTGAATTGTTGCTATGTGCTGAATATAGTATTATATTGTCCTGGTTACAGTTGAACAAAAAAAAATTGAAGGATTGTTGTTGAATTTTTATGTCTTGGTTAAGCATAGTGATTTATTACAGAGGTAGAGTAGTGAGCTTAAAAACTTTTTAGTTAAAAAAAAAAACTTCTTTTTTGATCAATTGAAGGTTATTGTTGTGCTCTATCTGACTTGAGTGCTCAAACATAACATGATCTCCTGAATAGCTAACCATGTAATTGTTATATATATATATTGGTTTTTTGAAAATTGTAATATCTTTATATGCATTGCACATATATATATATATATATATTGCAATAATACAGAAAAACTTGGGGTGAAGCTGGAGTCATGGCACTCATCATCTTCAACTACAATTAATACAAAATTTAAATATAAAAGGAATGAGCATGAGATATCAGCACAGAACTAACTATAAGTTCATCAGCATTACACAGAGTAATAAGAATAATCATTCATCATTAACAGTGATCAAAAATAAAATCAGTCAATCTTGTGACTGGATTTGAAATGTGTCTACTATAGACCAGGCTAATTATTTAGCCCTTGCCAGTGTGGGGTAGATTATTAAACAATAATTTGGGTTCACAAACTTAAGTGCTAATCCATAATAATATAACAATTAAAATAATGCTGGGATACTAGAACATGCTGATCATCATCAATGCTCTGGCCACTTAGTACCATTAATGTACTTGCCAACTATAAACAATTTCTAAATAAATAATTAAAATGAAATATAGTACATGGACTTTAAATGATAATCCCTTTGTGCCATTCACAATTAGAGAAGTAATGAAATCATTCACTGGATGTCCACAATATTAAACATAAACTCTTTTTACATAACAGACTTTTATGCTCAAATCCATCTCAGTGAGCAAAACCTCTATAACTGTTACTGTGAGCAAGAGACATAATACAAACATAATATTCTAAAATATTTTATGATTGAGTAAATTCAATGGAATAACTTTATCAATGAAATATAAATTTATTAATTAGAAACAATAAAATGAAATTGAGATCTGTGGAGTATACTATAAATTTAAATCTGCCATTCTGATTTTGATTAATATAAAAAGAAATAAGATATCATATATCAGCACACACATGTGTCTGTATGAATAAAATTATGTATCAGAATTATGATAAAATAATAATGAAATTCAATAATTCATTTTAATAATTCATAAAGTATGATTAATTTTAATATATGTGTGTCTACATGACACTCATCTTACATAGGTACAGACTTGTTGGATAAACTAAAATTAACATATCAGAATTGTGATAAACTAATAATAAAATTCAATTTATTTTTTAATAATACATAAGTGCATATGTATGTGTGTATATAAAAAAAATAGTATGAATCAAAGTTATTAATTAATTCATTATTTCTAATGGTAAAAAAAAGTTTTTCTTTTTTTAAAAAAAAGCAATTTATCAGGTGATTCTGTTTGGAAAGTTCTTTTCTTAAAAAAAATTATGGCTTTTTGTTTCTTCATTTATAATAAGATTTTCTCAATTTACTTTTTTTAAAATTCAAAATAAAATTATTTGTTAAATCAATCATTTGTTTTTAGATATTGTTTTACTCTTAATAAATAAAACTGAAAATGGTCATTTATTTTCTTTCATTATTCTAGATTTAGTTGAATAATTTAGTCAAAAATTATTTATCTTTAAAACCAGCTGATATCTGTAAGTACTTCATATACATGACACTATAACGGCCATGCCATTTCTCTCAAATGCTTATATACATCCCTACGCATGTATATGTAATTATAACATAATTACTTATTTAATGAATATCACGTACTTTCGAATGTATGTGTAAATTCGAATAAACCAACTTATGGTATTAACAATATTTTATTTAAATGATATCTGACCCTCTGGATTTCCAATAATATAGAAATTTATATTTCTTTTAAACAGTTTGTAAGATCCGATCGTATTTCTCCATCCAGCATATTTATGGACATCAATTTATGACTCCAAGCGCCAATCTTATTTTCATAAGAATTATGCTTGGAAGAGAGGTAATACAATGAGGGATAATTATTAAGCCCTGCCACTAGATAGCCCCTCAGGGTGGGTGGTTATTGAATCATGAAAAAAAAGTACATGAGGGATGACAATAAACCAATCTGTACTCGCTCAAACTAACAGTTTCTATTTCATTTAAATCTACCCCCTCCCCTTCTCTACACTCTGCAGACAAACTAAAATAAATAACTAATATAGATATGTATAAGCTTGCTATCAATTTGAACACTAGACATAATTAGTAAATCATAAATACTAATATTTGTGCTCAAACATTTTTATTTCATGTATAAAACACAAGCATACACACACCATGCAGATTGACAAATGAATAAAGAAATTTATAAGACCAAAAAAATAATCATATGAAATCCATTTAACTGTAGATCATTATTCTAAAAAAATTATAGATATAGTTCATCAGTTGATAATTTTCCAAATGTCTTTTGTTATTATAATATGGAGAATGCGGCAATATTGGGAGTGAAAGAAAGTTAATATTACATATATTTTTTTGGGGGGATAATGACAAGAATATGAAAGCAATGGTAATAATGATTCGCTTGGCTGTTGCATAAAATTAGGTCACTTATGTGTTCATTCTAATTCATTTCTCAGCTTGATCTTGATTTTCTTTGGAATAGGTCATGGTTGAAATATTTCAGGATAGGCTTCCTTCCAGTCTCTGCACTTGTTTCATCACACAGCAGTACATATCTTATCAGGGATGGGTTTAAAGCCCAGCATGTTTAGGCCTTTACCCCCGCATGTTTCATAGCTGGCGAATGCCTTGGCTGCTTTTCCGAAATTTTTAATATTTGATCACACATTAAGAATTATTTTCTTCAAAGCTCTGTCAAAACTAATTGTCACTTCTGTGTTTTATACCTCAAATTTTTCTTTTTGACCATTCCCCCTTTTTTTATTTTTTTTTCTAAAAAGTTCTTGTTCTTCTCCTTCATTACCGTGAGGTGTTGAGGTCCAGCTTCTTTTTAAACAATGCAAAAAGCCTTTAGCACCTTTTTCTACTTTCAAGGTTAGGAAATTCCATTGACCACCTGAAATTTGTTTTCAACTTTTTATTTCTTTGTTTTTCCTCTTAAATTTATCAGATAACAATCAATACCCTTTTAATATTTTTTTCTTCATTTAAAATCTCCCTTTTTTTATAAAATAAGCTTTCATCTTTGAAATCGAATTTATATATTTTTTTAAAATTTCGTTCATTCATCCATCCACACAGTAAATATATGTACATACTCATGTTTCAATAAAATACAAGGACACAAATACTCTCCTCCTTTCTATATATTTACTTTAACCTTTTTTTTACCAACTTAAAAAAAAAAATCAAATACACACGATTAAATAAGATCAGAACTATATACATATATGTATACAAATTTACTTTTTGTGAAACAGGGTTTGAATCTAGCCCTGTCACAACACAGTACCATTGTCTATGCTTATTTGCATATTAATAAAACTGTATATAGCAAGGTAATATTTTGGTAAGCTGGTCATTTTTCAAACCATAGACTGGCTTATTGTCATCTTTGGGAAAGGTATAATCAGCAACTGATGGTATATATACATTCAGTTTCATTTAGTCTAGAATTTGTTAACCTTCAGGCATACCAGCTAGTACATAATATATATGAGCTAATGAACTACAAAATCTGGATGTGACCTCCATGTGAATCAAAACTTCAATGTAGCATTAGCAACAGTAGCTGGATCAATTGTCCCTTGCTTTCAGTTATAACTTCATAATCATGCTGTCATAATCTGTAAAACTCTTATCTTTTTTTAAATCTTTTATAGTGACGGTGGAGTTAAAAAAAACAGTAAAAATAAATTTTCTTTATCGTGATTGAAAAAACATAATGACTCATTTCAATTCATCTTAATCTTTTCCAAAACAACTTTGTAGGATTTTTATCAAAATATGTTATACAAGCTTTAATTAAAAGTTTTTTTGATCTCATCAAAATATCTATTGTAACATAAAAACATGATTGTTTTTATTTTCGAAATCAGAATTAATAAAACATTAAACCTTTTTAAATGTTTGATTTAAAAATATAGTTTATAATAACTTTACATAAATACTATATTTTGTATTGGAAAGGAAAGTATTCATTTATTATTAACACTCGCAAAGCATGTGCACAATTAGCTTGAAAGCTGATATTTGAATATAATAACTTTACATTCAAAAATTATTTAATCCTTAACTGTTATATAGAAAATATCTACAAAATTTTTTTGTGTTTATTTCTATTTTTCTGTTCAACTGTATATATATACATGCACACACTACTATGTTGTTGTATATCATAAGAAACATAACCTCAATATATACATATTGAGATGCTTTGCTGATTTCAAAATTTAATTTGTATGTCAGTTGGCTCAGCAAACTTAATTGTAATTTAAGTTGTGTTTCACTGAGTGCGTTATTATGTATATACATGCACACCCTAATGATAAACAAATTTAAAATTAGCTGTATCTTTTAATGTAACATTTATTTTAAAGAAAAGGGAACTTTGTAACAAATTTTATTATTTTTCGGTTAAAGATTTTATAGAGTTCAGAGATATTGTTTAATCTGTAAAATTTTCTTTTTATCAACCTAATCTCTTTTATTAATTAAGAGTTTAACAAAAATATAGTTCCATTAGGCATTGCATCTGTAAAATCCTTTAATTAGGGTAATCAATCTGGAATTTGTAAATAAAATAAAAATGCCGACTTATCTAAAAAAATATTTTAATCACTGGTTTACTGATTGACAAGATTTTTGAAATTCTTGAGTAGAATGAACAGTAAGTGATGGAGCTAGTTAAGATCAATTAAAAATTATTAATTTATTTTATTCAATTCTATTCAGTCTTTTCTGCTGACTTCATTAGACTCTGCTTTATTCTACTTGTGTTTTGATCCTACTGTATTATAAATGCCCATTTGGAAAATTAACTCTGGACTCACTCCAGTTGCCATATCTAAAGCCATGTGCAGCTAAGGCATCCAAGGGATGAACTTTAGCCACTATACACTAAATTTGCCTGCCAATTGACCTTATCAACCAGACAACTGCAGATCCTAGAATTTATTAGTGCAAAGCACTTCTCAACAACCAAGTAACAAGTCCCCGTGAAAGTATATCAATCTGCTAAGAGTATGTACTCATTTGAAAATAATCTGTACAAACATAAGTGCTCTCTATTCCATTGCAATGGACTAATAGTAAAATCTTTATATATATATATATATATATAAGCCAGTGATACAAGGGTGTTTATAAATTGTTTCAATAATACCTATTTATTACTCATATTTCTTAAGGTAGAACTTGTTTTATATTTCAGATTTATTAATTTTTATTTATTGATCTTAATCTTTTATACAGGCATCATAGATTATAAATATTCCAGCTTTAACCTTTATGTCTTTAATTTCTTGACAGTTGATCAGTCATTAATTTCTCTGACATTTTTATTCTTAAAAATTAATAAAATTATTAAAAAGAATCTTGTAACATATTTTCCTCTTCAATTTCATCATTGTTTTTAGAGCAAAAGTAAAAAGGTTCTTGTAAGTTAGATTTAAGAGAAAGTTGGGATTAATATTTTTTTTAAATACTTATTTTAATTAATAATGTCTCAGAACTTGACTTATTCATTTTTTTTATGTACATGGGTATGTATGTAATAATTTTTTTTATATGTGTTAACTGTTAAAGTTATAGTCATTACTTGTGTTTATATCATACATGGCTGAAAGAAACAGAGATTAAAGGCTTGTATGTGTGTGTGCATATAAATGATTCCTTTTTAGATACCATGGGGATATTTATTTATCCATTTGCCCATTTAGTTATTTCTATTTAGCAATGGGTTCAGGTAAATTTCTGCTCATGTTCATATATATATTTATAACCCATGTTTATTTATTGCAGTGGTCATTATTGTTTTTGCATTGGGTCAAAAGTATTAAATCTTCCCATGTCTTGTTATATATTTTCATTGTTACTTAACATGGGTTACTTAGGGCCCATTTATTAATATTCAGTACATATTTCCTCTTGTGGCTTAGGTCTTGCACAATATATGAGCTGTATTATCAAAATTTAGTATGTGTGAGAATGTCTGCTGATGCTTAATTAATAAGTAATGCTTTTACAGATATATATGCACTCATCAGCAATTGTTAAGGATATGCAGAGTTCTGTTATATTCACACTCAGTTATTTAATGAATAAAATTAAGTCAAAGAGGAGAATCAAAACAATCAACTGACAAAAATGATAACTACTTATTTAAAAGAGTTTATAAGTAATATTTACTGAGCTATAACCTCGATAATATGCGTATAAAATGCAATAGTAGGGACCTCTACAGGTGTTTTAACCACAAGCTTACGCTATGGAAGATAGTAATTTTTAATATGATTGAGCTAACTACCTAATCTACCAGCAATAATTAATTTATATATAGGTGAACATTTATGTAGGTACTTATAATGAATATCCAGGTCATCCAAAAATAAATATTCTAGGCTAGAGACTTAGTGGCATTCTCTGCTGATGGATATTAGATGTAGGCTGTCCTATGTAATATATATAAATGATACAAATAAATTGACTAAAAAATTGGGATTATGTAAATTATCCTTTTATATGGCATATTTTGTATATTGATTATAGCTTTGATCATAAATTAAATAGGTAAAAAAAAAAATTAAATAGGTATTGGATTAATATCGAAAATAAAACTGGCAGCTTACTGCAATTCGGTTTATTAATTTATAGGTATTTTTTGATTTTTTTATCCTTTAATTTTGTTTGTAAACATGTATATAAACTACTTTATTGCAGATGCTTTTTCATAACTTCCAGTATTTTATTTATCCACCCATCTCATAAATGCTCACCTAGCTTTCTTTTGTCTTTTTTTTTTTTTTAATCAAATGTCAATATTTCTTTCCCATGAATAATCAGGTCACAATAGTATGATGGTTTTTTGTTTCAGAGTTTAGCCTTCCAGTAATCATTGAGATTTAAATTCTTTGATAGTTAACTTATTATTTTTCAATTCCTTTATCTTTTTTTTTAATTTTTGATATTATGTTACTAAAGCTTTTGTCACCAATGAAATTTCAGCTGCAGTCATGTGAATCTGATTTTACTTTTATGTTTAGATAACTTAAATTTTTTATATACACCTGGGTCTCTTTTTACGCGGACTTATTTAACACGATTTTGAAGTTACGCGATTCGTGTTTCACCGGAAGTCGAACTCCGATATTGTGCTATTACTTTAAATAATAAATTTCACGCACTTACATTATATTGAAAGTAATAGCACATTATTGAAATTCGACTTTCAACTTAGTAATTTCAATATTTTCAGTGTTTTATAATAGTAAGATTTTATGCAATAATGAAATTAAAATCATGATTTCCACATTTTATGTATACACACATTAAATTTTACAAGATAATAATGTAAATTTGTTCAAACATTGTGCATGTTAATTTTGCATTTTAAATCACATTCTGTTTTTGCTTTTTAAAAAAGAACGTAATTTTATTTTTAAAAGGTGAGTAATAATAGCAGTGGGCACAATTAAAATTGAAAATTAAAGACAAAAATAAGAATTTAATTTTTAGTTGTTAGATTAATTACTAATTACGTTGTCACCAGAAAACCGTTAATTAACACAACATGAGAGTGACGTTGGTGCTAGTTGTATTTCATCTTGTGAAGAATCTGATAATAATTAAAACGTGTATAAAAAAATATAAGTTACTGTAAATTATGCATAAAAATATATTGTTTTGAATAAAATTAAATATTATAGTTAAAAAAAGTTTGTCTTGTATCAATTTTTTTCAAATTTGAAATTTTTTATTAGTCATATTTTATTTCCTTATTTTTTTTTTTTTGCGCGAATTTTAAAGTAATTTTATGTTGGTGCTTTGCTTTTACGCGATTTTTGAAAAATCACAGTCCGTATCTCCCCTTTTTCAAGGTAAGTTACGTCTATTTTTGCATGATTTCATTTGCGCATGTTTTCTGAGGAACCTATCTATCGTGTAAAATGAGACCCAGGTGTATTATGTTTATTTTTCTAAATTGTTGGAATTCTCCCATGTTTTATACCAAAAGAAAGTTAATATACTGTATCTTTTAATTATTGCCTTAATACTTTTTTTTTGCCTTTCTTCTATAACTTTTTTTGCATTCCTTCTATTTAAAATTATAGAAAAAATAATCAGTTATAAATTTTTATTTTGAAGTGTTGTATTCGGGATTTTTTGGAATACATAAATGGAGTTCAACTATTGAGAACTTAGAGAAACTTTAACAATTTCTTTGGATATTTCCGAGGTTTTTTTCATTTGGAACTTCATCTGAATTTTAAAATGAATATGTTTCTTTCAAACATTTTTTTTTTTTTAAAATTAATGCGATTATATTTTATTTAATGATTTTTGTATTAATGTTGATATTTTCAGGATGATGGATTTGTTGATGGATAGTACTGTGTAATCTAATTATTTTTTAAATCTTATTCATCTTGAAAATTCAATTAGCTTTTGTAAATATTGAATTTTAAAAAATTATTCAATGTGGCAACCTTAATTTTAGTTAACTTTAGTTCATCTAAAATGCAGTCACATTTTTAAAGTGCTCATTCCAAATATTAAGTGGATATTTTGACTAGAAATTCTTAAGAAGTTTTAGAATTTGTTAATAGCTATATTTTTTCCATTTTTCTTTATTAATTATGATCATATTTTTTTCTTTTTTTTTTAAAAAAAAAAGTTGTTTATTTTTTTTTATGTTTATTAAAAAAAGTTGTTTCTACTACAACCAATGCTTGTTAGCACATAACTTTTTATTTTATATCAAGTCCACATGTGATAATATATTAAATATTGTTTTTATATTCGATTTAGATCACTTTTATCTATTCATAACTTATTAAATGCCACTCCAAAATGGAATGATTTAGTTTATAATAATCTTTTTTTTTAAAAAATATTTTTTAATTTCAGATTCTAAATCTTTATTTTTCAGTCTCAATCAATATTTGAATTTACTGTGTTAATTGTCCCGGCTTCTAAACTGGATCATCTAATTTCTCTATAATATTTCTAAACTATTTATTTCAGCATACTTCATTGCTCAATTTTATTTATGCTTTCTTTTTCATGATTTTTGTTTATGGGATTATTTATACTATGATTTTCTTTCTTGTATAATATCCAGACATTTGAAAGTAAAATCACTAAGCACTTTTTATTTTCTAAATAGGATAGAGGTACTCCTTTTGCAATTGCTCTAATTAAATAAACAAATAATCATTCAGTTAATTGTTGAAGGTAAACATTCATGTTCATACATTTTGAATTTGAGTACAGGAATTCCATTCATTGATCTAAATATTTTTTTTTAAAACTTTGTAGCCAAGAATCAATCCACGGATTTGCAGTTTTAAGCTGTTATTATGCTTAATGGTATAGGACAAAAAATTAATTGAATGGTAAATTGAGGCATAATCCAGGAGTGCTAAGTTCTTAGCTCTCAAATTCATTACTCTCAGCTTTGAATAGCTAATTTATTCTTTTATGAATTGTTCTCAAGTAAAAAACAACAACAATAACAATGACAATAAACAAATAAAAAATCAGTTTTATTTATAGATCTTTTAAATGGAAAGAAAGAAGAAAATTGGAGTATAAAAAGATGAATATATAGAAATGCAAACATTAAAAAAAAATTTTTTTTTTTATCAGTATATTAGTAAAAAATATTAGAACTTAATCCAGAAAAATAAAGATGATCCAATGCCATAATTGTGGGATTATAATATGGTATTATTTTTAGACATAATTATATATCTATTGTATGTGTTTTTGCTAAGTTTTCTGTATAAATAGAGGTTGAAATAATTAGGAAGTAGGATACTGTGATTCAGCAATTACACAGATCATCATCCACAATAGTTTGCTATCATATAATTGACTCTCAACATAATTTATTATAACTCTTTGATATTTAGAAGTACATCATAAATTGTAATTAAATTTTTATATCATTAAGATTCACACAATATTATTATCATTCCTCTAAATAAGATTTTCTACATAAAATAACTAGTATGTAACTTTCACTTAACACAATTCTAGCATTTTAATCTCTAAACTATATTGCAAACTGTAATTAACTCCTTACATCATTAATATTCATTAACACATTCTTATTACCATGCTACTAAATAAGATTTTTTATATAAAACAATGTTTGAATAGTCAAATAAATATTTTTTATGATTGGAGCATCTAAGCATTAATAGTCTTAGAAAATAATAAAACAAAAAGCTTAGTTATTTGAGATCTCAAATAATATTCCAGAACTAAAGTAACTGGGATTGTATATTTTTCCTCAGATATGTATAAACCTAGAAACTTTAGGTCCCAAGTTTGCTATTGTTTGACTAAGTTAAACTGTGAGTGGAGGGGGAGGGGGTTAATTTTTTTTTTATTATAAATTTCTATAGGAAAGTAAAACTTTTTTTTTTTAGTTTGAGGTAATAATAATTAGTAAGTAACTACTGATATCTTGAAATTGTGAATTTATGAAATATTAATCATAAAATATCTCTAATCTTGAAATAGCAACTGCAATAATACTTATTATATGGAATGAAGCTTAAATTTTTAGATTTCATCTGAGTTTCATCAAAATGTCAAGTTTAATTGACAGTTTAACTAAAAAAAAAATGGAATAAGTCAACCATTAACACTAGTGATTTTTATCAGGATTAAATTTCTTTAAGTTTAAAGAGTTTTATTTTTTTTTAACTATCTGGTAAGTTTTTTTTTTAATAAACAAAACTTTTAGATGGTTTTCTAATCTTGGTACTAAAAGCCCTTTTTTTAAATCTCTGCATTATTTCACATCTTGTCATTTATACTTTTGTTGAATAACAGAAAGTGATATTTTCGGGTTATAATTTATATAACTTTATTTATTTTTTAATTAACTACACTTTCTGGAATTTCAGTTTATATATATTTTTAAAAAATATTTAGGTCAATGATACAAGTAATAAAGTATGAAAAACTATCCTTAAAATGTAATTATTTATGGATTACTTTTTGTACAGTGATATCATATAAAACACATTAAACATAATCTTTATGGATTTTCATTGTAGAGCACTTTTTCAAAGTCACCAAGAATGCATTGAAGTTATATTTAATGTTGTGTATATTTCTCTATGTAAGAAGCAGTAATATAATTGCACACACAGTGTATTCCAGTTGGATCTCATTCTAAGCTGCTTTCTGTGCCATCATTGAATCAACACATAAAGTAATTATATAATTTAACTATTCACAAAAATTTGAAAATGTTAGCATGTCTGAATCACAAGTTATGCTATGAAACATGTCAATGAATTTTATATCTTCGTAGATTATCTTCTCTATTACAAAAACTTTGCAGATCACTTGAAATAATTTTATTACTGGTAGCTTTACTGTCATATATATTTTAAATCATTTCAAAGGTTTCAGTATCAGTTTTCTTAATTTAACACAATATTTAATGATAGCATGTTATTCTATTGTGAATTAAGATAGTAACACGGTTACATTTCATATGATAACCTATGATTCAGAGATGCTAATACTTTAAAATGTTTGCAGTCAATAGCTAAATTATATCACTATGTAACATGTGTTGATTCAGCGATGGTGCTATAATCAGTCATCTTTTCACTGGGACATATTGTATGTAGATAGTGATACAAGTATTACGCACAGTCTATTTATTAATTATTTGCATATGCATATGTGTTCATATAGATATGTTGTTTTTAAAAAAAATCTAACCATACACCATTCATAATGCCATTTATGCCAACTATATGTCTTCTTCATGCTTTCTTCATTGTATATTTCTGAATTAAAATTAGCCAAGAAGAATCTTGCTAGATAGTAAAAACATAGGAGACAAATAATTGAAACAAAGACAGTTAATATAATGTATGATTGATATTTTAAAGAATGAAATATGATATTTAAAAAGAAAAAGAGATGAGTGATAATGTAAATTAATTAAATATTTCAAAAATATTCTTAAATCACTCTAATTATAATTGAAACATAATAGAAAATACTCTCACTTTAGGAGGTTTTTATTTTCTTATTATTGTTGACAGCAAATCAACAATTTTTATAGTTCTTATAAGTACTATAATGATTTATCTCAAAGATGAATTATGGTTGATTGTTGGAAGATTAGCATTTATTCAGAGCTTATTTTGTTTAATAAGTGCTATCATTTTAAATCATATATGTATTCAAATGCTATTACTTTTTAATGGTATCCTGTCCTGAGTAGATAGATTATTATGGGATGAGAATGGCAAACTGAGAGTTAAAGTTTTATTTGATCGATATGCTGCAAGAAAAAGTAAAATAAAATAAATTTCAATTTCTCTAGTTAATTATGGAACTGTTATTAGTCCTGAGTAATTGACTATATATCAAAGAAATAAGTACAAAATCAAGTTATTAAACCTGTCTTGTAATCCTGTACAAATATCATTAAATATGTTATTACCAATAACAATGTCACTATTTGGTAACTAGAGATTGAGGAACTGGATTAAACTTGGTTAGAGTTTCATGCAATGGACAAGTAATAGTAGAAAATGATGATAATGATATCATATTTTTTCATAAATCCTTTTTTTTAAAAAGTCACTTTTAAATATGTGATTGTTCATTTAATAATCAGTTTTTTTGTAACATAAAATGTTATGCTTTCTATCAAGCTATTATTTTCTCTAGAAAAATAATTATATGCTTACTTGCTTGAGGAATTATATTATCTTTGAGAATTAAAATGAAATATAGAGCACAATTTTAATTAAATTATCATACTAAGATTTTTTTTTTTTTTTTTTACTCTGCTAAGAATTGATCTATGAACCATTGGCTTTTGAATCCACTTTTCTACCACTGCATTATTAAAAGGGCATGCATGTTATAATTTATATAATAAATGTATTTGTCATGTACACTATATAATGACTATTATTACATTATTGTAAAATACAGTAAATATAAAAGCTTTTGGATGAGTTTTATAGAATATCTATGAGCAAATGTTCATACTAAATACAAGACTTTAAATATATGTATATATTTAATTGCATTTACTTTTCAATCTGTAATTGAAATTTTTGTTGAGAAAGGAGAGAGCTAGTTAATTCTATAATTTTATTTATTATTATAACTTTTATAAAACAGTATAACCTTCTATTATCTTTATAAAAATGTAATTAATATATATGTATTTGACTTTAAATAATTTATAAACCATTTATTTTTAGAATGTTAAATTCTAGTTTGAAGAATTAATATATGGTCTTTTTAGTCTCAAAAGTTTGTTGTTTTTTGTCCTATGATGTGTTTTTTTTTTTTGTTTATTAAAGAAATTCTTGATGTTTGTATATGTTCAGAATGTGTTTATTCATAAATGAATGGAGTTTTTACATACTTTTTCCTGCTATAAAAAATCAAGCTTATTTGTAAACAGATAGTTACCAAAGGTATGTGATTTAGTCAAATGTTTGAGACAGAAATGAATTCAATTACCCTATGAATGGTAGAACAAAATATAAAATATTGATGAATACAAAATATGAGTTTTATCTTGGAGACTAGGAAATTCTTTTTGTATTAAAATAAGTGATGGTATAAAAAAAGTATTGTGTAATTTACCTTTGAAATTTAACGTTTAAAAGAAAATAATGAAAAAGTTAATCTGGATTGTTAAAATTAATTGTTATTGTTAGAAAAAAACTACTTGTAGATACTGCCTGTAGGTGAGATAATGAATCCTTAGCGTCTTGAAAAACAAATGTTTAATTGTAACTCATTTATGTTGTCAAACATTAAGAAAATTGGTCAAAAATGAGTATATATATAGTGTCATGGTACAAGTTTACGTTACAGTAATAATATGACTGCTTCAAGGTACCACCAGCTCATAACCTGGATCCAGACTAGAAAAGAATAATTTTTTTAACTATTTCAAGGCAGCTGGTGATAATTTTTTTTCTCATGTGTCATAGCATCAGCCGGGAAGTGAACCCACTAACATGGGACAACACAACTGCTTGTAAAGCAGCTGTCGCTGACCTCTCAACCACCAATGCTTGACAGCTGCTGGTGATAATTTATTTGTTTTAGTGATCATATTCACAATAATAAACTAATTATTGAGATACATGAACATCCACCAGAGATAAATGTCTCTCTATTATTACCTTAAATGGACTAAAATTTGTTAAGTAGGTAAATTTATTTATTAATGCACTAGCAGATCACAGATCATAACATAGAAATTATTTTGTAATAAAATCTTTTTATTAATTCAACATTTTAATATGATCTAAGGAAATTCTTTGATCCATAATTTTAAATCCCTGTCTAACTAGCTTCCTGTCTTCTCATTAAAAATCTTTTATCATCACTATTTAGTAAACTGAATCCAATTCTAAATAACTAGTAATTAAGGAATGAATAAAATACATATCCAAGAAATGTATGTGAAATGCCTTAAAATTATTGAAATGGTAATTTAAAAGTATTGAATTTACCACTCAGTCAAGAATGACTCCAGGACCCAAACAAGCATATTTGAGTAATCTAAACATAGAGGTTATCCATTGCAATATGAAAGTGATCTCCATCTCTGGCACACATAAAAAAGTTGGCAAACTATAATAATTATACCAAAATCTTTTTTAATTTGTGATTACTTAGAATAAAAATGAAACCAAAATCATCACAATAAAAGATTTAACACTATAGAATCAGCTCCAAAGGATACACCGAAACAAGATTCATTAGATCATATCATGATGTGGAAAATAAATTTATGATTATTGAACTGCATCTAGAAGTAAGAACATTTAAAAAAAAATTAATATCTTTATAGAAAATTAGAGGTATATAACTAATGAGAAAAAGTGAGCCTCATCTTTATTTTTATTCATCTAAAATATAAAATATTTTTATACTCAGATTTCTAGATATTGATCTAGCACTCTTGATTTTCAAGTCTTTTTGGTTAACAGTTTTTTCAAGTAGAGATGCAATAATACATTTTTTATTTTGTATTTTTTTTCTATTTCATTATAATTACTATATATTTAAAATACTCATATGTAAATAATAAATAGTGATATATCTTGGTTATATATATTTACAATGTATTATAATCAAAAATATGTACTGATCATTTTTAAATGCTTTTATTTAACTTAGAAATTCTATTTGTTTATTTGCCTGAGTCAAATCTTGTAAACAATATTTAACATACTTTTAGCAAATGGATTTTCTTCAAATTTTAAACACATGTTAGATATTGATGACATAGCAATATGACATAGAAATTTTTCTGGGTTATGTAGTTTAACACTATTGATGGGCTTAATTTTAAAATACATCATGATATTGGCTTGTTTAATTTTTAGTGATGCATACTAGATGGTGATATATATATTTTTTAAAATATGATAAAATTGAATATTCACTAGTAATTAATTATGGCTAATTAAAATAGAAAAAAAAACAAATAATAATTTTACTTATTTGTTTAATTAAAATTTTTTTTTTTTTTAAAATTATGTCTTTGCAAAGAAATCAAGTCATATATCACATGACTTAATTTAATAAGCTTGTATTACAAATGTCATACAATGAGTGTGTCAATAGCTCTTAACAAGCTTTTTAGAACATCCCTATCCCCAGACTGGATTCTAGCTCTGGCTTTCATCAGTGAGGTGGTAGGATATTCAAGGATTAGATTTAAAATACCCAGTCAAGCCCAGAACTTTATCTAATGTTTAACTATTAAGTAGAAAATCAGAAATTTTCAGACATCAGTATGTGTTTAAATTCTGCTATCTAACTTAAATAGCCATATGGACCTGAACTAAGTTCAAATACACCATATATTAATAGCTTTAACGATATAAAATTGCCAAAGCCTTAAGAACAATAATAATAATTGTAAGGAAAGCTTGCATTACAAATGTTATATAATGAGCGTGCCAATAGCTCTTAACAAGCTTTTCAGAATATCCCTATCCCCAGACCAATTTTTAGCTTTGACTTTCATTAGTGAGTTACTAGGATATTCAAGCATTAGATCTAAAATAGCAGGTCAAGCCCAACATTTTATCTAATATTTAACTATTAAGTAGAAAATATGAAATTTTCAGACATCCATATGTCTTCAAATCCAGCTATCTAACTTAAATAGCCATATGGGACTGAACTAAGTTCAGACACACCATATATTAATAACTTTAGAAATATAAAATTTAAGTTAGATAGCTGGATTTGAAGACATATAGATGTCTGAAAATTTCCAATTTTCTACTTAAATAGTTAAACATTAGATAAAGTGCTGTGCTTGACCTATATTTTAAATCTAATGATTGAATATCCTAGTGCCTCAATGATGAAAGCAAGAGCTAGAAACCAGTCTGGGGATAAGGATGTTGTGAAAAGCTTGTTAAGAGCTATTGGCACACTCATCATATAACATTTGTAATACAAGCTTATTAAATTAAGTCACATGATATATGACTTGATTTTCTTGCAATTATTCTTATTTCTCTTAAGACTTTGGCAATTTTATATTGCTAAAGATATTAATATATGGTGTATCTGAACTTAGTTTAGTTCCATATGGCTATTTAAGTTAGATAGCTGGATTTGAAGACATATGGATGTCTGAAAATTTCAGATTTTCTAATTAATAGTTAAACATTAGATAAAGTGCTGGGTTTGACCTGGAATTTTAAATCTAATGGTTGAATATCTTAGCACCTCACTAATGAAAGCCAGAGCTAGAAACTGGCCTGAGAATAGGGATGTTCTGAAAAGCTTGTTAAAAGCTATTGGCATGCTCATTATATAACAAATGATGCCTTTATATATAAAAAAATCTTGTAAACAATTTATAATGTGTGAATTTCATTTCAAAAACTAGAAATACTATGACATTGTTTACATTCTTAATATTTAAATTGGAATATTACAAAAAATCTATTGCAAAATATTCAAATATCACAAAATAAAAAAATAATATATATAAAAAATATTTTATAAAAAACCCTCTTATTTTAAATTGGAGATTAATGCGTTAAAAAAACCAAAACATAATTTTTTCTAGAACCACAGTGTGGATTGGTATACACCTGGGTCTCATTTTACACAATAGATAGGTTCCTCAGAAAACATGTGCAAACGAAATTGTACAAAAATAGACGTAACTTGCCTTGAAAAAGGGGAGATACGGACTGTGATTTTTCAAAACTTGCATAAAAGCAAAGCACCAACGTAAAATTTACTTTAAAATTCGTGCAAAAAAAAAGTAAGGAAATAAAATATGACTAATAAAAAATTTCAAATTTGAAAAAAATTGATACAAGACAAACTTTTTTTAACTATAATATTTAATTTTATTCAAGACAATATATTTTTATGCATAATTTACAGTAACTTATATTTTTTTATACACGTTTTAATTATTATCGCTATTTGCCGGTAAAAGGGTTCATTTGCAAACTGATAAAAAAATCAGATTCTTCACAAGATGAAATACAACTAGCACCAACGTCACTCTCATGTTGTGTTAATTAATGGTTTTCTGGTGACAACGTAATTAGTAATTAATCTAACAACTAAAAATTAAATTCTTATTTTTGTCTTTAATTTTCAATTTTAATTGTGCCTACTGCTATTACTCATCTTTTAAAAATAAACTTGCGGACACTAAATGATTAATAATTGATTAAACATTCTTTTTTAAAAAGCAAAAACAGAATGTGATTTAAAATGCAAAATTAACACGCACAATGTTTGAACAAATTTACATTATAATCTTGTAAAATTTAATGTGTGTATACATAAAATGTGGAAATCATGATTTTAATTTCATTATTGCATAAAATCTTACTACTATAAAGCACTGAAAATATTGAAATTACTAAGTTGAAAGTCGAATTTCAATAATGTTCTATTACTTTCAATATAATATAATGTGAGTGCGTGAAATTTATTATTTAAAGTAATAGCGCAATATCGGAGTTCGACTTTCGGTGAAACACGAATCGCGTAACTTCAAAATCGTGTTAAATAAGTCCATGTTAAAAGAGACCCAGGTGCATTTAATTTGAAATAAAAGCAGGGAGAATACATCCATAAATAAATTAATTCAATCACTATTTTTAAAACTAGTGGTTGAATTAATTAATTTATGGATGTTCTCACTTATTTTAAGTTAAATATGCCAACTCAAATTATGATTTAAGAAAAAAAAATATTTTGTACTTTTTAGTGCATTACTCCTCAAATTCAATAAAAGCATTTTTTTATGACATATATATTATTTTTATCATGCAGTTGATTCAGAAATTAACCTCTCCCCTTCACCCCTTTTTCTTGTTTTTTATTTATTTATAGAAATACTATTTAAAATAACTCCCTCTCCTCTCTCATTTAGCAGCTTAGTCTATACACTCCTTTAGTTTTTGCTAGGAATAAAATCTTGAATTAAGTAGAATTGTTGAATTAACTTTTTAATTAACTTTTTAGAGATCCAACTCCATTCTTTTTATTTGAAAAAGCTCTAATGAAAACTTATTCCATATTTGAACATTTAATTTTTATATTTAAACTTTTTTTTCTAAATTATATATTCATAATCTTCACATTATTTGAATTTTGTAAAGAATGAAAATTAAATACTACATGGGAATTGTAAGTATAAAAATAACTCTTGGCATTATTGGATGTAATTTATCTATTCAAAAAGTTAGTAGAATGAAATATTAGACATTTGAATCTATTTTTTAAATTTAAAAGAAATTTAGGATTAGTTATTATTAAAGAAAGACAGTATTTTTCAAAAGTAATTATTAAATTTATTGTTATTAAAATTAAAAAAAATTTTTTTATTGATTTTGACAAAAGGTCATTCTATGTATTCAGTAAAAACTGCTTCCTCTTTTAAGAGTTGTCTTTTTAAAAAATAAATGTTTCAAATACAATCTATACAATCTAATTGTAGTGATGTATGTTTTTAATTTTAAAATAAATATTTTACAAAAAATATTGCATAATAATCTTTAATATATAAACAAATTACTGAAAATTGCAATTTTTTTAAAGAACAAAATTTGCCTTCGATGCTGAACATTCCACCAAACAGAAATTGTCATGTGTATTGAAATCAAAATGGGATAGGTCTGACTTCATCTTTATGCAAATTACATATTGTCCTAGAAACCCATCCGATCTGGACTTTTTTTTTTCCAACTAATAATTTTAAAATGATTTCTCTGATAAAATAAAACTAAGTATAGTAATCTAAAGTTATAGATAGGCTCAAAATAACGAAGAAAATATATAGCAATCACAGTGTCAACCTAATACCCAAAACATGTTTATTGAAAGCAATTTTATAGCTCCTAAAAAATATCACATCAAAAAAGACAAAATAGAAACATGACACTCTTGTCAATTAGGTTTTTAATTTATAATTATAAATTTATTTAATGCACATTGATTATGTAAGTAATATTTACTAAGGCATTAAACCTTTAAACATGTGCACTTGAAAATACGAAGGTAGGGACCTCTACAGGTCTTAACCACAAGCTTACTTTTTTTCTTCCAAACCGTAAGCTTGTGGTTAAGACCTGTGGAGATCCCTACCTTCGTATTTTCAAGTGCACATGTTTAAAGATTTAATGCCTTAGTAAATATTGCTTTTAATTTATAGATATTTATTTAAATATGTTTTTTTATATATTTTTTATTTTAAATATGTGTATCTAGACTGTTTCTAATTTACTTAAGTAATCTGTTTGTTGATTTTTTACATAAGTTGATTTTTATAGTATATACCACATTTCTCTTTATGTACACATTTGCCATTAGCCATGTTATAGAACTTTTTAAAACTGTTTCTCACTTTATATATGCTGGAAATTTTTTTTATATGTCTGTATATTAATTTATGGCTAAAGAAAGAAGTTTCCTGTTAACTCAAAGGAGACTCTTTGATTTCTCTTTGAGATCTTAAAGAAATTGGGCTGGGTGGGGGTAAATTCCTAATATCTGTTCTATATCTTTTTGTTGTTACAACTGTTACTACTGTATAGTTATTTTTACCTCTGAATTTAAGATTAAGATATACTATGACATTTCTTCTCAGTTGCCTGATATTTTTAACTAAAACATCAGTTGAGTTTTCTTGAAGGCAGAATGAATGTTTGTATGAATGAACTTTATTATACTTATGATAGAAAAAACTAAATTATAGTCTGTATTCCCAGAACGCAATGACGTTGCCAGCCAAGGCAATTGGTTGGCTTCCAAAGGCAGAAAGAGCTAAAAATTCTGTGGTTGTTGATTAAGGCTGCCATTCAATAATAACTTTTTATTGGAGTGTTTAAACTGTAGATTGAAGGAAGAACTATCAAATATTAAATGGGACATTATTGGACCCTTGAGAAGTTAGAAGAGAAAAGGACAGTTGACTTAAAAATTGGACATGTACAATACTACAAATGCATAAATATTGGAAGCACAAATGGAGTTGGATTTATTATAAATAAAATATGGAATAACAACATTGTGGATATTGATGGTGTATCAGACAGAGTGGCAAGATTGGAATGGAAGATAGTAAATGCAGATAATTCAGATTTATGCCACAGTGAGTTTTCATTGTAATGAAGATTTAGAAAATTTTTATATGGATGTGCAAATAAATGGTTTTTGATCAGATCAAGCAACATTTTAAAATTGTCATAGAATATTTTAATGCTATAATTGATAAGTGATTGAAAGATGAAAATGAATAGGGGAAATTTGGTTATGGTGATATAAATAAGAGAGGACACAGATTTATGGAGTTTTTCAGCAAACGAAAACTTTATATTATAAATTCTTTCTTTGAGAAAAATGTTTAATGGACATGGGGATATCTAAATGAAGGTATAGCAGAATTGATTTATATGTAGACAAACAGAAATACTGTAATGTTCTTAATCAATTCAAGACAGGAAGTGATCATAGATTAATGAGAAGTAAAATATGTATTGATGCAAAACTAGAGAGACAAAAATTATTAATAAAAACAGTATACATAATAATATTTCTAATTTTCAGAAACATTTCAATCAATTTAAATTAAAACTTACAAATCATTTTAAAATTTGAAAATTAATTAGTTTTGAACAAAAATCTAGAGAAAGAGAATTGATATACTATTAAGAACTGTAATCAAGATAGCTGGTGCAAAAAAAACCAAAAAAACAGCAATCGACTTATAAAATTTTTATTGTGACAAATCAATTTATGAATAAAAGAAGGGATATGAAAAAATATAAAAATGATTTTCTAAAATTTTGTAAAATGTTATGAAAAAGAGTTAATAACAATATAAGAAAGTATAATTCTGAATTAGCAAAATAAGCTATAGAAGAGAATAGACATCTCATAAGTGTAAACAGGATCTAGTAGTGGTAGAAAACTTATTTTTGCAATAAGAAGAAAAAATGAAAGATGACAGCATGAAGTATATGGAAGGGTTCTATAAATAATTATACGGCAATAAAGAACTTTGTTAAGTATCCTCTAACAACTACTACATCTTTTGAATAAAAGTGAGATGTCAATTTCTTGGATTTTACCCAACTAAAAGAACAAGCTGAATTTAAAAATGTTTTAGCATAGTAGAACATATCCAAGTATTGATAGAAGTTATAGAAAGGATCAAAAAATATGAGTTGCCATTTTGCTTTGGATTTGTGGATTAAAGCATTGGATCATCAAGATTTAAACCCATGGTATTGTTATTTTCTGAACAAAATTCATGAAAATGCAACAGCAATGTTTAGAATACAAAATATTAAGAAGATGAACATTGAAAAAGGGTATACGATGAAGTGATTCCATATTTCCAAAACTTTTTACTGCAGTTGTATCAGAAATATTTTGTGAATTAAAATGAAAAGCTAGTAAATTGAGATTATTTAATTGAGTTAGACTTCACATATCATCAATTTGATTGTTTTTGTAAATAATGCTTCAGAGCTTTTGGAAGTGTTGTAAGTATCATCAGATGAAAGGTGAAAGGTAAGAAAATAGGACTAAAGATAAATACTAAAAAGACTAAAATAATGTATAATGAATGTTCTCAAAAGAAGAAAATAAATATTGAAAATAATAGAAGGAATTAACAATTACTAATACCTTGATCAGATTGTTAATAAAGATTAAAATTAATGGATGATATTAATCATAGTGTTAAACTTGGATGGAATGCTTTTGCTAGAAATAACTTAATATTAAGAAGTAATATGCCTATTTGTTTGAAAAGGAAAGGTTTTAATAAAGCTGTCATACCACTTCTTACTTACTATCTGATATTTGGACACTTGACAGAAGAGCTACACAGATTGCCGACCAATCAATAAAGTATAGAGAGATTTACGTTAGGAGTAACAAGAAATATTTATTTAGTTTATATTTTAAAAATTAAACTCTCTCTTAGATGGTATAATACCTTTGAATTTAAAATCAAGGGAATATTTATAGATTATTACTCTTTATATGGAAGTTTTTAGATATAATTTTCTTCATATTCCTTTTCTTATGTATAAAAAATAGTATTGATAAAGTGTTAAAGAAAGTTGTAAATGGTATGATATATGAAGTTTGTAGATGATACTGCTTGTCATTCGTATTATTTTTATTTTAATCATTATTAATAACATTAATTTAATGCAGTTAATAAATATAATAGGTCTATTATTTATTTGTGTATATGTCTTTTTATTATTATAGACATAGTCTGCAGTAATCATTATTGTTTAATAGATTTTAAATCTGATATCAAATACTTTATAAAAGCAAAATTATTTCCCAGTTGGGGTAATTTTGTAGAAAGTCTTTTTGTATAATAACTCAGCAAGAAATTTATTCTTATTTTTATTTGGGCTGGTCAAATTTTATCTTTCTTCTGATATTAATTAATCAAGTATTTTTTATTATAGATACACACCTGTAATAGAGAAAAATAGTCTCCTGGGATGATGAATCATGGAAAGGAAGTTATTAAAACATTATTATTATTAAGTAAAGTTTATGTGCTAGTATATATTATAACATTACAGTCTTGGTTAAATTTCAGTTGGGTGAAAAGTGAAGGTTAAGTACTTGAATATTGTCAAGCATTGGTGGTCGAGAGGTCAGCGACAGTTGCTTTACAAACAGTTGTCCCGGGTTAGCGGGTTCGTTTCCCGGCTGATGCTATGACACATGAGAAAAAAAAAGTACTTGAATATTAAAATATCCCATAAATGATTATAAGATTATTTGGATGAAAAAAGATTTGATATTTTCTAAAAATATTTTTTTAAATCTATATTTATATATTTTAGTTTGTGAAATAAATTTTTATAAACAATTCTATTGTTTTATTTTTTTGGTTTGTTTGTGTACATCGATTGATTATTTTCTGAAAGAAATGATATCTATGGCTTGATATTTAATCAAATATTTATAGCAGCCAATCTAGTCACAGTAAATGGCAAAATTGTTTTTACCTGTAAAATCTATTATGGTTTTTCATTTACAAATAATCGTAAGCTGTAATACTGTATTCTTTTTTTTTTTTTTTAACAGCAATTAATGTTTCAGCCAAATGTATTTGTTGCTCATACAATTATTTAAGTTATTCTTAATATCATATGTTTCATATATTTGTTTTCTTTTTGGATCTTTAATGTATATTAAGGCTTAATATTTTATATAGTATTTATTTAATGTCCATATGTTAAGTAGTGAATGGACAAATAGTAAAAGTCTAAATAAATTATGGATAATTATAAATTAAGAGATAATATAAAGTACAAAAAAGGAATCATATATAAAAGTGTGACCATTGCAATTATTATGATTATATAGGAAAACAGAGATAAGAGCCAAAGAACATAACAATGTAATTAATAGACAGGATCATAAATCTGCTTTATATATTCACTATTTAAAATATGCGCATAAAGTAGATGCTACAAAAAAATATTAAATCTTTAAATTACATTAAAGATTCAAAAAGAAGACAAATATATGAAACAGTATGAATACTTATAAAACTTCAATAAATTTAGGTAATAACTGGTCAATTAAAAATGAATGGAAAATTTTATAAAGTAGTATATATAAAGTTGTATGTGATATGTATTTATTTATTCTGTACATTGTTATGTTATATAGTCAATTCTTTGAACTTGTACTAAATCTCTGCATCATAATCTTACTGTTTTACTGATGTTTTATTTTGTTATTGTTGTTATTTTACTTCTATTATAGAACATTAAATGAAACTTTATCTATAATAATTGGATAAATTTAAAATAAACATCACATGACCACCACCTCTTATGCTTGTGTATAACTGTTGTTAAAACATTCAAAACTCACTATATATATATTGCCACACAGCAAGCTAGAGTAATCAATGGATGCCAGAAGGCTTGTGCATAAAATCCCCATCTAGTGCCTACTTATCCAATATCCCCAGACTAGTTTCTGGCTTATGGCCTTCGTCAGTGAGGAGCCTTGATCTGAGAGCACTGCGCCTAGATCTTAGGATCTAATGCAACCCTCCAGCAACCACCTTTTATCTCCATTTAACTACAAAACTATGAGTCTTAAACTGAAAACACCTTAATGCTTTCAATCTAAGCCCATTAGCTTATATAGTCATATGGGTCTGAACCCAGTTTAGTACCCATACATTTTGGTGTCTTTGGTTCTTTAATAATCATAGCCACCACTATCCTATTAGGCAGGATTGGTTTTAAGCCAATAAACATCACATGACCCCCATCTATTATGCTTGTGTATAACTTGTTAAAACAGGCAAAACTCACTATATATATTGCCACACACAGCAAGCTAGATTAATCAATGGATGACAGAAGGCTTGTGCATAAAATCCCCATCTAGTGCCTACTCATCCAATATCCCCAGACTAATTTCTGGCTTATGGCCTTCATCAGTGATGAGCCAAATTTAAAATAAATGCTTAACATTTGAAAAGGGCACAAAACCATGTATTGGAAAAAGATTTTTTATGTATAATTATTATTAATGTATATACAAATACAAAAACTGTATTAAGAACAAAGCATATATTTATATAGCTGTTGTATATGATTTTTTATTGTTTATTATAATTTATATGAACAAACAACATAATTGACTTCATTAATTTCCATTTTTGTTAATAAAAATTATATTTTATGTTTTGCAGTCCTAAGAACCATCATTTATCTATTTGTAATAAAGTTATAAGAACTAATTATTTTACAGAAAAACTAACTCCATAATATACCATTCATTTTGTTTTCTTTTTTTAAATTATATTATCATTCTATCCCCTAATAAATAGTCATCTAGAACTGTTTTAATATATATGTATCTGTTTATGGAGTAAACACATAAAGTACTTTACAAAGATACATTATAATTCAGGTTCTAAGGAAGCCATTTTTTAAATAAGCTTGTAAATACACTCACTTTTTTGTTAGATCAATGCCAATCTATTTTGTTAGATAAAAGGAGATTCTTTTCTATCTAATCTTCATTTTGTTATATTGTAAATAAAATAAGCACAGATATCTGAAAAAATTAAAACTTTATATTAGCAGTCATCTTTATTTTTATATCAATCAAGCCAGCATGCCATTTCAAATATTAATTTAGATGAACTACTAATGATTTTAATCAACATGTAAATGATTTTATGGCTGATTATATATGTAATATTAGAAATAAATCTATTTCATGGAATAAGTGGATCTGCATATGTTACTATGATACATTACCAAGTCTGATTCTTAAGAAATAAAACCACAAAAACACTTATCTATTTGTTATGTCAAAGCCCATCTATTTTGTCAGATAAAAGGTGTCATAAAAGACAAAATTCAACCAATAATTCTTAACCACTTGGCATCATTGCAATATGCAAAAAAAGGATCATCTGCTCTGACAGCTATGGGTGAGGCTAAGATACTGTACTACTCATCCATATCAGATCTCATAGGCAATCTAGACCCATAGCTGTACAACTAGATTTATCAGATGCATTTGACTCTGTCAACTCTCAAGTATTGCTAGGAATACTCACAGATATTGATATACCATCTGAGATAGTACAAATTCTAGAGAATCTACTCCTCAATAGAGAGATTCATATCTCAATGAATGGGACCATCACCAAAGGATTTAGCCCTATATTGTCAATCTCCCAAGGATCACCTCTCAGTGCCCTTTTTACAATTTACATCAATCCTCTCATCAAAAATATTGAGGATCAACTACCTGGTGTCTATGTTCCTGGTCTAAATAGGTATATTAGAACCATAGCATATATGGATGATGTTCTAATTACCCTTCCATCCAAGAAATAACTGTTCCAGTTATACCAAATTATTAACTCATTCTCTAATGCTTCTGACCTTAAAATTAACACCAGGAAATCATCGACCTGGCATATTCTGACTGGGAAAAGAATATCATCAAGCTATCATGCTGAGTCCCAGATATTTCTGGGCTTTCCCATATATAAGTCACAGACAGCAATGTCAAAGGAACTCCAGGACACCATCATACACTCCACAGAGAAAATTACTAAAACTCTGGCAGGAGTCTACCTATTCCTACAGGGAAAGGTAGCCCTGCTGAACATGAATATTATGTCCAGAATTTCCTATTACCTACCTATAATGTCTACCCCAAATTCATTTATTAAAAAAATAAATAGGTTTTGCGCCAGGTTATTCTGGAAAAATAAAACAGTAGCCATAAGCATATGCAGAATGCAACAGCATCGCAGATTTAACGGCATGTTTCTGCATGCTATTACAGCCTTCTACAAAAAACTCATACCCTCCTTTACAACATAGGAATTAAATATGGGTATAATCAAATAATTAAAATAATACAGCCGACTGACACACCATCCCCCCAAAAAAGTAGCTGGCTATATAAAATAGCACAAAAGATCCATCAGTATGCCAACATTATGCCAGATGTCATTGCCAACAAAATAAATATTTGGAGTGCTCAGAAATTAATGAGTCCAGAACAAAATTTACTAAATACAAAATTAGGCATAACCAATTATAAAATAACAACGTTCAAATATTGGGCTCTAGAGCCAAATATTTGGACTTTATCATTAAAATAAACCTGGATGCCATGCCTACATTGTGGTTCCTGTACTTTAAATGGCATATCATCAAAGTTGACCCAGTATGCTCAAACTGCAGAAGAGAGGATGAGACATACTATCATATCATCAATTCATGCAATGGACTTGGAACAATAAAATCTACTATTTATCAAAACATAAAGGTAGACTATTACCTCATTATATCATTACAAGACTGCATTAAAAAAACAATTTCCACTCATTAGAATGTCAATTTTCATTATATGCTCAATCTAGTATGCGAGGTGCAAGAAAATGTATTCGCAGCCTTCTCCTGATGAAAGATTGTGTTTTATACAATCAATGCAAAAAATAAAACAAAGAGATAAATTACTATCATCAAAATTAATTTATGAGGAGACATGGAAGCTATTTCAAACACCTATGAACTTTATATAACAAGCATTATCTCTACATTAATCAGCTTCAAACCATATGAACTAATACTAGATTTATCTAATATGCAATTGTAATGCATGGTGATTTATCTATGCTTTGAGTCAATGTAACCTTGTTTAGCCTAAATAAAATTATTATTTAAAAGTAAAAGATTCCCTTCTACTTGATCTTTGGTTTGTTATATTGTAAATAAATTAAGAATCTTTTATTGCATATATAATTTTATAATTAAGATTTTCTCCCATTTTAAAAAAAATAACGATAGAAATAGCAATCAATAAAAAATTATAGATTTTGATTTTATTTATTCAACATTGAGTACCCATTTAATCATTTTATTATTATTTAAAAACAAAAATTACAGCTACTATAAAGTTTCAACTGTTTTGGGTATCATTGCTTAATTTATTTACAATATAACTTAATAAAGGCCAAAAAGAAAATGATATCTTTTTATCTGACAAAATCGATTGATATTGATATATCAAAAACTTGGGCATATTTATGGGTTTATTTCAAAATGATTTTTTAGAATCTGACTTGTAATGTATTCTAATAACCTATTTATTTGCAAGTATTTGTTTGATAAAATAGATTTATATTCCTAACATTACATATTTGATAGCCATAAATTTATTTGCATGCTGATTAAAATCATTAATGTATATATATGCAAATATTAAAAGTTTTAATAGGATTATCAGTAAACTTTCACCTATAATGTAACCAGGCAAACAATGGATTAAACATTGTCATTGTAAAGTGGAAACGTCATCTAGCAATAGTATTACTATTTGTCTAATTGATTTGATTTTTGTTTAATTGGTTATTTGACTGGCTAATATTAACACACTAAAATTCCCATTAAAATGTTTAATATTTATATTAAATAACATTACTGTTTTTATTACAGGATTTAATAAATTTTGTATTGGAAAAGATCATTAATAACTTTATATATTTATGGAAAATGTGTTTTTGACATACAATTACTATAAATATGCTATTACGTTTATTATTTTTTGATTGTTTATCTTTTTTAATATATTTTATTTAAGTACTTGAAGATGCATTATAGCATAATGGGCATTTAATTATTTCAATTCTTCTACAATTAGATCTTAAAGTATAGTCGTTAGTGCTATGTTTAGAACTTAGGGTTTGTATCTGACTTTAGTCAACTTTAAATTTTTTTAAAATCACAAATGGATTTAGGTTTTTTTATTTCAGGTAGGTGGCTTAGTCAATTTAGATAGCTAGTCATCTAATAGTGGTCAGTAAATGGATTAGTTATTATCAGCTGAAGATAATGGTCCCAGGTTAATGTAGGCTTAATAGATAATTGTTTATGCACTGACTGCAAAAATAATAAGATTATGATGTGATGCAGCCATTGCTTCTGATGAAAGAGGTGATATACTTTTATTATGAATAATGAATCCTTGATTATCTTTACTATAATGTTTGTATATAAAAATAATATTTTGTCTGCACTGTTGTGAAACAAAATGAATTATTTCTATTATTGTTTTAAAAATGAAAATTGTCAATCAATACAGTAAATAAGTGTGGAGAGAGGAGTACTTTTCATTTAATAATTATTTCATAGGTTAGTAAATTTATTTGCTACTTAAGACAGCATACATAGTATGCAGTGAAATTTTTTTTATGGAAATTAATCTTCAATTGACATTTATAACTGCTTGTTATGATATCTTATTTATGTTGATCATATAATTATATACACATGTTTATTTAAAAGTTTGTAATGATGACATTTTGCTTATAATTATATGTTGAATTGTTTTATCATCTAGTCGAATTGTTTAATGTTTTGAGGAAAAAACGATCTTTATTTCTCCTTTTTCATACATTCAAAACTATTAGTAATAACTTACAAGCTAACATGGAACACAATATTTTGAAAGATGTTATTCTCTCTTCTTCAAAGATCAACACAATACTATATATTAAACTATATCAACAGTTAAATAGCTATCATATTAACATATGTAAATCACATCACCACAACTCTTGTACTTGAATAAATTTATAGAATATCAACAATATACTAGCAAGGGCACACTACAGTATCTAATTGTAGTGTATTTGTATTTATATACCTGTAAATAGGTGTAAACTATAGATATATTTTGTCAAGCATTAGTGGCTTAGCGGTTAGCATAGCTACCTTTCAAGCAGCTGACCCGGGTTCGCTTCACGGTCAATGCTTTGACATATATAAAAAACTATAGATATATTTTAGGATATTTTATTACAAATATAAATTTTAAATTATTAACCACCATCCAACATAAATTATCAACTATGCATATATTCTTTATGTATGCTAAAGATTTAAACACATAATAGCAGCCCAAATCCTCTATGTAAATGTCTTAAAGCAATGAGATTATTTCAAATTGTTGAACATATTCATAAAATCACAATAATATATTGTGTTTAAATCAGTAATAAAAATTAAGGCAGAATCAATTATTACTTTGGTGTAAATATGAAATAAATAGTATTAAAACAGGCAAAACTCTCCATACAGTAGTGCCACTCAGTGATAATCAGAGTTATCATTGTATGCCAGAAGGCTTGTGCATAAAATCCACATTTAATGCCTACTCATCCAATATCCCCAGACTAGTTTTTGGCCTGTGGCCTTCATCAGTGAGGAGTTTTGGATCTGAGAGCACTGCACCTTGGTCTTAGAATCTAATGCAACCCTCCAGCAGCCACCTTTTATCTCTTCTTAATTACAAAACTATGACAATAAAACTGAAAACACAATAATATTTTTAATCTAAACACAATAGCTTATATAGTCATATGGGTCTGAACCCAGTGCAGTACCCATACATTTTGGTGTCTTTGGCTCTTTAACAACCATAACCACCACTATCCTATTAGGTAGGATTGGTGTTAAACCACTACACATCACATGATTACTTCTTATGCTAGCACATAACTGCATTACTGTATGGAGAGTTTTGCCTGTTTTAATAACAATTATGTGCTAGCATAAGAAATAGTGATCATGTGATGTTTAATGGTTTAATACCAATCCTGCCTAATAGGATAATGGTGGCTATGGTTGTTAAAGAGCCAAATACACTAAAATGTATGGGTACTGAACTGGATTCAGACCCATATGACTATATAAGCTATTGAGCTTAGATTGAAAATGTTATTGTGTTTTCAGTTTTATTCTCATAGTTTTGTAGTTAAGTAGAGATAAAAGGTGGCTGCTGGCGGGTTGCATTAGATCCTAAGATCTAGCTGCAATGCTCTCAGATCCAAAGCTTCTCACTGACAAAGGCCACAAGCCAAAAACTAGTCTGGGGATATTGGATGAGTAGGCACTAGATGGGGATTTTATGCACAAGCCTTTTGGCATCCATTGATTACTTTGATTGGCACTGAGTGGCACTACTGTATGAAGAGTTTTGCCTGTTTTAATAACAGTTATGTGCTAGCATAAGAAATAGTGATCATGTGAAATAAATAGTAAATGCAAGTTGAATAAATAGATTGTAGTTGGATTTTAGTACACTTTATTGTAAGTATAAAATATCAGATCAGTCTTCTCACATTATGCTTGTGTAAAACCAGTGAAACAATACTTCGATACTGAATGAATTTCAGATCTACATAATTATATGAGTATGTTGGTTTAGATCAAAACCTTAATATGTTTTTAAATTTGGTTAGTAGCTTGATAGTAAAACAAAAGCAAAAGATGGTTGCTAGAGGAAAATCGCATTAGATTAAAAAAAAATCCAGGTTCACTGTTTCAAGGTTCAAAGGTCCTTACTTATGAAAGCCAGAAGCTAGAAACTAGTGTGAGGTTCTTGGAGAGAATAGTATTATATGATTTATTAAGGATTGCAATCAGGCATCTAGTGATCATTAAAATTTAGTCTGGATGGCATATATGTGGGAAGAAAAAAATAATTTGCTACTATACAGATATTTTGGCTAAACAACAATATCAGGTGTGCTAGAAGTTTAACGATCTAAAATAGCAGCCCTAACTTTATGTATATGTGTTATATATATATAACTCATATCTTTTAATTGTTGTTTTGTTTTTTTATTTTTCTGACGTTAAGATGACAGTATTTGTTTAGAAGTGGCGACAAATAATATATATATAATGCTTATTTTATTAATAGTATAGTGAAATGACTCATTTATATTTATATACAATGCATACACAGACCGTAATATAATATCCATAAAAATATTTAGGATTGCCTGAAGGTTTGTGATGATGACATTTTATTTTTATGGCGAATTATAAGTACATCCAGATGAAGAGTCATTATATATCTTTTGCTAATTGGGAACATTTTTCTATGGCTGAATACACTTTAATGTGCTTATTTATGATAATAATAGTGATCATATGACTCATGAGATTAACACTAACACAAAGATCGTTTATAAATTTTTCAAAAAAATATTTACTATACTATCTGTGGTAGTTAGCAACGCACTCGAATTGTGGATAGTAATAACTGCTCTCAGATAATTTATTACTTTATACTTTGTTTTTATTAGCATTAAATTTTATTTCGGCCATAAAGTGTACCTTATTTATAAAATAATATTTTATATTTTTTTTACCATATTTTAGAAATTTTCCAATAAAATATTAATTATCATAAATAAATAAAAATTATTTAATTCGGTTGCGCGCATGTTTTGTTTTGTTTTTAATTACTTGCATTAATATTATTTTGCTACTTGGTAAATATTTTAAATATCACTTATAGAAAATTCTATGTGTGGGTATATAAAATATATTTAAGAATATTAATATTTTCAATAATGTTGAAAGAGGAAAACTTATAAGATAATCAATATTCATCCCAGCACATCAATTTTTATATGGGCGTGTGTCTATATATTTTATTAAATACACAAAAACTTTGACATATGACATGCCAAAAATTTGAATTCATATTAAATCTGAAACATCTTTTTGTTGTTGTTGTTGTTGTAAGGAGTGGAATAAATGCTATAATTGAAATAATTATAATAATAGGATATTAATAAAACAATATCAGTGCTTTTTTTCTAATTAATAATGTTTATAATATGTATATAATTATACTACTATTTATTCAATACCTTATTACATAGATATATTTCAGAAATAATGAGAAAAGTGACCTATTATTGTATTTTAACAAAATAAATAAATCATATGCATATAGAAATACTCACAGGTTTTTCTAAGTACCCATTAAACATAGCATGCTGTCAATTTGTCGTATTTGACTAATAAAGTAAAAATCCATTTATCAATTTGACAATATAGAAAAAATATTTTAAATATTATTTGTTATATTTGGGTTCCAAAGCAATAGCAAATTACCACCAGTGGTGAAATAGTCTCATATTGCATTGATCGTTAAATCCTACTTTCAAATAAAGATTTATCCCTCATCTTCTATCACACACGTGTGTTAGTACTTATATATATATCCATAGCAAAATTTTCACTTGAAATGGTTAGCTTGAACTTTACAGTTATTTAAAAGTAATTTGTTTTTAATGTGTTTAAAGACTTAGATATGTTATTCTTTTTAATTTACAATACATTAAATAAACATTGAATTATATTTTTAAACATAATTTTATGATACTAAAAAATATATGAGATTTTTTTATTATTTAATCCGAGTTATAATAGGCATTTAATATATATATTGCAGAAACTATTTTGTAAAATTTGCTTTTGAAACAATTTTTTTTTTTTAATGCTAATCACAATGTACTTTGAAATTTATTATTTATGGTGGATAGATTTTTTTTCATTGAAATAGAAACAAAGGGAGAAAATGAAAAGAAAAATGCAGAAGGGGATCAGGATATGTAAGAAAGAACAAGAAAGGAAGAAAGGAATTGGATGTTTATGATTGACCTCTGGAATGATGTCAATGGTTAATTTTAGCTAGGAATAAAAGAATATTCAAGCTAAATGAAGTACAGTTTTTAATATACAACATAGATATATGGAATAATGAATGTTACTTGAATTTTTTGCAATATATATTAAATTTTAAAATACATTCATTTTATTTTCTATTTTAAACTTATTACTAAAACATTAAAATTGATTAATATAAATATTTATCCAGTAAAGATTTGTTATAATCAGTTATATAAATTATTCAGAAATGAGTTAGGTAATTTGATTTTCAAATTAATCTTTAAAATTTTTATTTCATGCTAATATTTTGTCATCAGTTAAAAATAAAATGGATATTGGAGACTATGTGATATTTTATTTATTGATTAACTATTTTGTTCAATTATAAATGTAAAAGGATTTTACTGAATAAATTGCTTACAGTTATGAATAGACTAATGGTTATCAGAGAGTCGGTATGATTTTTTATGATCAAAAGTGTGACTTATACAGTGCTTTTAATAATGTAATCAAAGCATTTGATTCATTTAAACAAAATATTTGAAATTGAAAATCTGGTGTTTGTATTATTTATATGAGTCTATCTCATATTTATATATTATTAGTAAGATTAATTAGAAGAATTAATAAACTTTCTAAAAAAAATTTTACTTTAGGGTATAATAAGAATAGAAAGAGTATTTCTATTGTGTTAGTTTATTAATACAATTAACTAAACATTTATAAAAAATAAATTTAAAACCAATAATATTATGGTACAATAATTGTGAGCATTTTTCAACTTGCACAAATAGCTCAGTCCTATTCTTTTGTATAACCCAATTTGTGCACAAAAAATGATATGCCTTTATTACTGTGGTGTATTAAAGTATATACTTTTTAATATTATATTTATAGAGAACTACCAGATTAAAAATAATTTATAAAGGTTATATTTTAATTAAAAGAAAATATGTATTATTTGAAGTAATATATTTCTAATAACATTTAACCTAATGAATACCCTGTAATTAACAATTTAATAATTAATAATGCTAATATTTTTAATACCATAAATTAAATTATTATTCAATTTTGCAATAATTGATGAATAAGTAAGGTTATTTTTGTGCTAATAAATGAAAGAAGTTATCTCTATATACTTTTTTTAAAAGTAGGAAACAGAAGTAAAATTAATTTTGTGCAAAAATTTAGTAAAACAAATTATTGCTAATAGAAGTTATTTCCAATTTTATTTGATCTTCCTAAATGCAACTGAAGTTTCACAAAGTGGTTCAACACCATTGCTCTCATCTGTTTCCTGAATGGAATTTAACAGTCACTGATTTATGTAAATATGAATAAACACAAACTGTGAACCATGTGGTTAATGATTGTTGAATCTATGGCTAGAGTGACAGAATTAAAGGACATAATAAAACCATTGTGATTGTGTCTTCTGCTTGGAATCTCTACATATTGCTTAATAGTATTTTTTTTAAATCCATAGTCTAAGTAAATACCCCCCCCCCCTTATACAGTTCAATGGAATTATTATTTTATTTTGAATGATATTTTGAATATTTTGCACAGTTTATGGACATATATCTATAAATTAAAAATAATTTATTTTTAATAATTTTTAATGTTTAGACTATACCACCCACTTGATGGTGCTTTTTATGTGCAAAAACACATAAAAATGCCATTTACGTGGCCAAACTTATGGCCTATAGAACAGTTCTGTTCATATTAGCTGTTGCAGGCCTAGATGTCATTATACACTAATATTATGCCCTACTGATGTGCTTCACGAAACTATAAAGCAATTGTGCACACTTCACAGATCACTACTGTATCATGTGAGAGTGTATAGAAATCAACTGACCATAACTCTTGAAATGTACATTCCAAGTAATGATCTTACACCCTACCTGATGTAGTATTAGATAGTAAGAATTTTAAGCCCATCGCCGCGCTTCTGTACAATTTTGCTTAATGTGTATCTATACATGGACAAGCATAGATCTGAACTGCCCAAAAATAATCCATCAAGGGGGCACAGCAGGCCATCAGAGCGGAAAAGGCGCTGAAAACTTTGACACTGTACTCTCCAGGCAGGTTTTCCGGGTAGCAGCAATAATCATCAACAACCTGCACCCACAAACCAGACCCCCAACGACCGCCAACACCAACCCCTGTGGAAGAAATGAGGAGTGCAGACCCATGCCCGCAAATATTACAACAAAACTCTATTACTGTTACAAAGATGATATTTCTAGCTGGAGTGTCTAGCATCCATCATGTCAAATGAATTTGTATGTGGTTATGATCTTGATAAAAGAATTGATCGCTTTTATCCCTTAAAAATTCTCAATCCTTATTAAAAGTTATTCATTAAGTGATTTCCTTAAAACAGTTGATATTTCATCTTCCTCATCTGTTAAATCCAATATATTATCCTAAGTCTCTTGCATAACATTATTTACACCATACTTCTATTCCCTCCAGTTTTCACTGCATTTGCATAAATTTTCATTTTTGATTGTAATGCCTCTTCATACTTAAATTCTTGGTTATTAACATTAAATAATTTGTTTGACTTACTTCTCTAAGTAGTTTCAAATTTAGATTTTATAGATTTGTTCTTATTAATCTGATTCGCTTTTTAGATAACATTGTATCAATTATCAGAAGCTTATTTAATAGTAATTTGCTATAACAATGCTGCTTTTAAATTATTTGTCCATATACTTATCTTTTTTTTTTTTTGGCTGTTTTCAGCAAAATGTAGTTAAGATCTGATTGCAAAATTATACTGAGTGCCATTTTTGTTTGGGGTATTGCTCTCTTATAAGTCTCCACATATATCTCCGGTAATTTTTCCAAACTTTATAAAGTTATTTGCAGTGTATAAAATCTTTTTGTGCTAACTAAATGTGATCTATGTTTAATTATTATGATAAAAATAAAGTTGTAGGCATAATTCTTTTGAAATTTAGTTATTTTGTTGTAATATTATCCCTTATCTGGTTTTTTAGTATTTTCCAACTGATGATGTATTACCCTGAAGCCATATCAGTCTGATCTTCAGATCTTTAAGATAACGTCTCCAAGTGATTTGCGGACAAATGCAATCGCTAAAATTTGTCTGCAAATCATGTGGACCCGGCATGTTAAAGATCGCAAGATCAGACTGATATGGCTTCAGGCTAATACGTCATTGGTTGGAAAAAATAAATAAAAAAGTACATGCGTGCGTCAAAATAATTTAGAAATTAAAAGTAATTAAGTGTAAGTTTGATAATTTAGAAATTGAAAGTAACTAAGTGTAAATTTTATAATTGTACAATTTTTTTTTTGTAAATTTAAAATAAATAGACAAATAAAGAACACTTTTCCCGATTATCTGGCATTATTAATGGCGACTTGGACAATAATTATATTACGAATTTTTATAACAAAAAAAAAAAAAAATCAAAAAAATGTACTTGTGTTAAAAATTATCTTATCTTTACATTTCCGACGGTATTTAACTCAATTATTCATGTTAAAAATATATAAAACAAACAATTTGAAAATGTGTCTCATTTTTTGACTGAAAATTAGAAAAGTCAGCATGTAGCGCTGTAATGGGTGGGGCCCTTTTTTTGTTTTTGACGAGACAAAGGCACGGCCAATATTATGCTCAATTATAAAATACAATACCACCGACAACACCAGACATTGTATTACTCTCATAGCTGTAATTTTTATAATTGCGGATGAATTTAAAAAAAAAAAATTCTGTATAATATAATTCAGAAATTAAAAATAAAATTAATTAATTGTACTTTTTATAATTGCAGAAGAATTTACAAAATAATATACATCAAAATAACATTATTTATTAGAAACAAAAATGAAAATTACTTACAAATAGCGTCCACTGTGGTGGACTAGTAGCAAAGACAGACATGACAAAATTTCCCAAAGCTCTCTCCGATTTTTAAATCTCACGGGTCAAAAAAATCCAAAAATTGGATTAATCATGTCAGTGTCTTGGTTGACATGACATCATTGTCATGTTATCATTGAAGGTGTTTGCTTGAAGGAAAATCCGTAAGTATAAAACGCCATCGGTTGAATAATACTAAAGTACATATTATCTTTTTAGATTTGTTTTTAATTCAAAAATATTATCAATTAGCTTACTTTATTTTTTTAAATTTAAATTTTTTTTTTTTATATTGTTGAAATAATTATGATAATAAAATAATTAACAAAATCGAAGTGTTAATAAAATATTATAGTAAAATAACATTTGGCCAGTCTGTAAAAATAGTAATTTCATGTCATTTTGTTGTTTACACATTCCTGAGTGGGGAGGGAAAAACATAATTTATTTAATGATAACATTCATTTAACAATGTGAGGGATTATTATATATGGATTTTATATCTTTTTTTATTATTATACATACATAAATACATAAATGTTTTTATATTTTTGTGTTTTTATGTAATTATTTGACTGTATAAAGGAATTTGGTATGAACTGAGTTCAAGAGTGAGAAATACCATGGTATTCTCAATTATCTGATGGGTTTTTAACTGAAACATCAGTGAAGTTTTTGTTGGAAGAAGAATGAATGTATGCATGTAAATGATTTTTTAATTAAATATTTATAATCATGACAGTCAAAAATAAAATTATGGTCACTATTCCCAGGATGCTGTTAAATCATCAGTCAAGAATAGTTGTTAATAGCCAAAAGTGGTGAGTACAAAAAAATCCCATGATTGTTGATATAGGTTGCCATTTAATGAAAATTTTTATTTAGTTACTTATTGCACCATACTTTCAAGTGAAGGAACATTACATGAATTGGAAATTAATATTAAATGGGATTTCATTGAATTTTGTGAAGTTAGAAGAAAAGATGAAAAGACAATTGATTTGAATGAACAGGACTCACTATAAATAAAAAAGAGTTAAAGAATAATTGATGGAGGTTAATAATATATCAGACAGAATGGCAAGATTAATTAGTCAATTTAATGAAAAATATTTATGCCCCTCTTTATGATGAAACAGAGAGGATTTTTATATAGATGTACAAATATTATTTGATCCATACCAAACAATATTTTAAAAATTATTATGATAGATTTTAATGATAAAATTGGTAAATGATGAAAATGCTGTGAATACTTATGGTTATAGTTACAGACATAAGAAAAGACCCAGACTTATTAAGTTCACTGAAAAAGAAAAACTGTACATTATGAATTCTTTCTTTGATAGAAATGTTAAATGTGAGTGGATATGTAAGCATCCAAATGTAATATATAGCAAAATTGGATTATATGTTGACTAACAGAAAATTTGTGTTTCAAGATTATAATGTTCTTAAAGACAGGAAGAGATCATTCATTAAGTGAGATTTAGGAAATCTATTAACCCAAAATTAGAGAGACAAAAACTATTAAAAAGATAGTATTGACATTCAATAGTCATGATCTTCAGAAATACTGAAATTAATTTGAATTACAATTTGCAAATCATTTTAAAATATTAACAGCCTTGACTAAGATTAACAAGAAAATAACTAATAACTATTTAGTACTACAGGATAAATTTGGTTTTAAAAAGTAGTATATCATGAATAAGATAAGACAATGTATGGAAAAAAGAAAGAAAGGATATGAAATTTTTTTTAAATGTTTTATTAACAATAATTGATTATCTAGAGTTCTTTAAAATGGTGTTAAAAAGAATTAATAAGAATCTAAAAAAGAATAACAACAAAAGCCATAGAGTAGACATCTTAAAAGTGTAAAACATCTTGGTATTCAAAAAAAAGATGTTTCATTAATAAGAAAAAAATGAAACTGTTGATAAAAAGAGAGATGACATCATGAAATGTGTGAAAGAGTTCAACAAAGGATTATATTGCAATAAAGAACAAGAAAACAAAGTGTTTCTCTTACAGTTATTACATTTTCTGAATGGCCAAATATTTTTATTGAAGAGATAACTGCAATTAAATCTATCAAGAAAGAAAAGGCTGAAGCAAATGATGAAATTATTATTGATATTTTTAAAGAAGCACATCACAAAATAGAAAAATTCTTAGCAAAGTTATAAATAAATATCTATATGATAAAGATATATCAGAGGGTTTAAAGAAACAATAAATTAGAAATTATGTAATCAATTTTTTACACAATCTTTGCCAAGATAATTGCATTTCATCTACAACAAACTTTGAATTCTAAATACACAGAAGAATAAGCTTCAGTTAAAAGTGGATTTAACATAGTGGAATACATCCAATTTTGAAAGAAGCTATAGAATGAACAAATGAATATGAGTTATCATTATGTTTTGGGTTTATAGATTATAAAAATGCGTTTGAGTTTAAAATTATTTTTATGATGATTAATGTTTCAATCATTAAGACATAGACTCAGGATATGGTGATAATAAGATTAACTTTGAGAAGAGTGTATGATCAGATGATTCCATATCTCCAAAAATCTTTAAGCAGTTTTACAAAATTAATGAATTATTATGAAACCTAAGGGAGTACTCATTGTAAATAGAGATTATTTAAATCATCTAGATTTTGTTGATGATATGGTTTCTTTTGCAAATAATGCTTCAGAGCTTCTAGAAATGTTCTAATAATTATCTGATGAACGTAAAAAGATAGGTCCAAAGATAAATGCTAAAAAAACTAAAGTAATATTCAGTGGATTTTTTCAGAAGAAGAAAATAAAAATTGATAATCATTAGTTAGAAATTAATAACTACTAATTCTTTGATCAGATTATTAGTACAGATGGAAACATAATGGATGAAATTAATCATAGAATTGATTAAACTTGGATGGAGTTTTTTTGGTAGAAATAATTTAATATTAAAATGAAATATGTTTATGCATTTAAAAAAGAAGTCTTTTTAATAGATATGGTTTACCAATTCTTATTTGTGGAGTTGAGACTTGGACCCTTAACAGAAGAGCAATACAGAGACTTCAATCTACTCAATGAAGTATGAGAAGATTTGTTGGGTATAACAATAAAGGATCAAACAAAAAATACATACTTGAAAGAATAAATAGGTATCACTGACATGATTGAAAGAATTAAGGTAGTGAATTAGAGGGATCACAATAGACAAACAGTTGAAAATTTAAATGGAATTGTCAAAGACATAGAAAGAGATCACATGTTTGATGGCAATTTGCAGAGAAAAAACTATAGATTGGAGAAAATTGATTAAACTTGGAGAGACTTTTATTGTTCACTGGTTGAAAATGATCATGTTAAATGTAATTATTTGTACATGTGTACTTAAGCACTTATTTACATGTATCTACATGCATAAATGCATGCATAATTATGCATATATATATATAATCGTTTATATATAAAATAAAATAGAAATTCATATAACACTACAATACTAGCCAAAACAACAAATTTTACTAAACTTCTTACACAGCCGTGGTTTCATTTATTAACAATATATATATAAGTAAAATATCAGAAGGACTTGAACTCAGACTTTCAAGCTTCCCATAGCTATCCATTTCATTTTATTCAACCGATATACATAAAACTGAGCACTGATTTTATATATGTATGGGAGATGGTAATCTGGACCAACTGATGAGTGCTGATTCAGCATGAAATGCAGATATTGGAGATTATCTTTTTCACATGTATGTATATCATTTGTATAAGATGGAGTGGATAACTGTGGGGAACTTGAAACTCTGAGTTTAAATCTTTCTAATTACATTAAGTTTACTATAGATAATATACATGTATTTAAAGTTTTATAAATAAAATATATTTTTTTATTTTTATATAATATCAATTTATTTTACTGCCAAGTTAAGTAAAGATAATTAATAATCAATTAATAAATCATTATTATTTTGAAATTAATATGAATTTTATTAAGTCTTTTAGAATTTTTTTTTTTTTTTGTGTGTGTTTAAACAAACAAAGTAAAACAGCTATTTTAAGTCAATCTCTCATAGAGAAATACTGAAGGGCAAAACAGTATTCAATAGGTTCTCCAATTCCCGAGTGGTAAAGGTTTGAGCCGTATTCTGTTCTTGGTTTATCTCTAACTAAACGTTGCTATATATGCATTTATCGACGAATGTTGAAGGGTTACCTGTGCTGGTCCTGAAATAGATTCTTAAGAGAAATATCGTAAGCCTCATGAAAAGGAATTGTCTTGCTATGGGTTGGAACTTCAAACCATAGGCTTTTTTAAAATTATTATTAGCACTTATATGATATAATCATTTGGATAGTTTGAATTTTTGTTTTGATCAGTACGTTATTTTTTTTTTTTATAATTCTTAATTTCTAGTTTTTAATCTTTAAAAAAATAGCAAAATAATAAAAAGGTTACATTTATTTTAAGCATTTATCGCCCATTTACATTTAATCAATACTTTATTTTATTTATATATACATTTTTGTTGTCATACTTATTGCTGAATATAATTTTATCAGACGTTTATAATGAAGCAGCAGTTATGTGATGTGATGTGATGCACTGTGACTTCTCCTTAAACGGAGTCAGGAATCTCTCAGCAACTATGCCCAGAGAAACGTCTTAGCCACTTTACCTTCCCTTTCCATTCCCCACCCTAAGTTTTCCCATAATCTGCTCCATCCCATTTCTACAACATTATCGTCTAATCTGTGCTGCCATCTACAGAGTAGTTAAGTAATTGATGGGTTTTAAAAATAAAAATTGTTTTTTTTAAAAAGTATTGATTTTAAAAAATTACATATTTATAATTAATTGTAGTAATAATGTCTTTAATATAAACCTACAAGAAAAATGCTACAATTATTTTGTAGAAAGTTTAACAGTCAATCAATATTCAAAGTATTTTGTCAAAATAAAAGAACTATTTAAAATATGCACTATCTGTTTTAATAGGGTTAATTTTATCGTTAATTTAGCCAAAATGTTTATAGGTTTTCTTTTCGCGAGTTTACAGAAGAATTTTGTTCAAATTTTATTTGAAACTCAATTCATCCTATAGTTGAATAGTAAAATGATCATGTAAGAAATTAGAGTATATTTAAAAATAAAATAATTAATAAATAACAGTAAATGATATTATTGATTTGATAAATTGAAGGTAACACTAATATTATTTTATACATTGTAAAAATATGGAAAACATTAAATATTACTACTTGTTTGAAATATAGTATTATAAAGAAGATATATAAACATAATTAATCTGCACATTAATTATTTAAAGATCTCTTACTACTGAGATGCAAATTATATTAATGGATGGGTGGTAAGAACTGATAAATTACTATTGAGAGTTTCAAGTGTTGTCTTTTTTTTTTTTTTTGTAGTCCAGATAAAACACCATTATTAATACAAAATTCCAAGTTTCAGGGCTTTTAAGGATTTGTGAGTTTTTGAGATGTCAAGAATAGTTCTTTCCTCCCCTTCATTGTAAACTCAAATTCTGCTAAAACTATAAACTAGCATTAACTTTGTACATATATAATTACTTTCTGTATATTGTAAACATTTATTTATTAATAATAAATTAAAACTTTACAATAAAGTATATGCTTATTTTTATATCAATATAGAACTTTTTTATGGCAAAAATTAGAACAGTAAATCTAAACAATAATATATACTTTTATTGATTAACCCTTTGTTTTTAGTTTCCTAATTGATATGTAGGTCAGCTTTTGATTTAGTAATTTAATTATGCATTTTTATCCCAGTTAGTGATGACAATTTTTGCCAAAAAATGCACTATAAATCAAAGACCTCAAATAAAAAATAAACCATTGTAATGAGTTCCTATGAAAGAAAAATTACCTTTTTTACTTTCTCTTCCAAAATAAATTTATTACTTTGAATATTTACATTAAAGTGAATCAAAAGGGAAAGAAATACATTGATGGTAACTTTAGGTAGTGGGTTTAATTGTCAAAATAAGAGACTAAATTAGATATGTAACTCAGTCTGGGTCAATAGGGGTAGTGATGTACGAACAGTCTATAAATTTCACTGTGTTCTTAATGGACTTGCAACAAGAATTAGGGTCATCAAGTGTGAGTTGTTGCAGCATTGGTTTATTCCTTCATATGGTTGGTTTTAGATGGGGTTGTAATCAGTGTGGCCTAGATAAGTGGTTACTCCAATCAATTTATCACAAGGATGTCTTTTCCCATGTATCAGCCGCCAGTTGAGGCTCAGCCGCCCGCTTGTCTTTTTCTCTTAATTCAACAATGGTCTTTATCATGCAGTCCTTCAGGTCAATCACCGTTTCGCTTTCAAATGTCTTTTTACATCTGACTATCCAGATGGCAAAGTTTACAAAAGTGGCTAGCCGATATTTTTTTTACTTTAAATTCACAATATATAAAAATTCAATTAAGAAAATAAAGTTTAAATTGAAAAAAATGTTAATTAATGAATAAATATTTTCCAGCATATTATTAAAAAAAATTACTAACCTATGGTTAAATTTTCTGTATAAAAACATTTTGGTAGCTATAATTTTTTAAAATATATATATATATTTTTCATTGACAGTTGACCAGTTTGTTTTTAAATAGCGAGAGAATATTTTCTTATTCGTGATTTATTAAATTAAAATAAAGCATATTAAAAAAAAAAACAACTAAGACTTTGTACAAAGTATATTTTAAAATTAAAAAAAAAACAATGTATATTTTAAAATTTATTTTTGATGCCCTTTATGTTTTGTTGCTGAAGTTTTTAATTTTTGAAATTTTAATAATATGGCTTCCACAGACTGGCAAGAGTTTGAATTGTCAGAAAGATATTTTAATACTGTAAAGGGTCAAGAACTTTGTGGTTTGGAATAAGGTTAGGAAGAAAAGAATGGATGATGGCTATACTATATATGGCCATGGGAGATAGTGAAACTATAATGGAGTGGAACAGTAACTTATATGAATGCTTAGTTAAGGATATACAGAGTTTCAAAAAAAAAGGCAAGAAAATAATGGTTATAGGGATATGAATGGGCATATTGAAGAAATTGATGACGTAGATAACAAGAATGGACAGCTTTTGAAAATTTTTTGTTAGAGTGAATTTGAGAATTGGAAATTTGTCAAATATTTATGAGAGGCAAAGCACATGATCTAGAAATAATGTATTTCATACAATAGATTATGTATTAGTAGAGAAAAAGGGAATGAATAAAGTACTGAAAATTAAAGTGTTTGATAATGAAGAGAAAGTATGTAATAGTGATCATAATTTCTTTTATAATAGAAATGATTAGTAATGTGATGGAAAATAGTAATAAAAGTAGAAAGGAAATTGAAAGATGTGGGTGGAGAATGATGATAAGAAAACATTAAAAGAATATAAAATAAAAGTAGAAGAAATCATGGAAGAATATGAATATAAGGACTGGTGTGATGAAGTAGAAAAAGTGACAAATAAGGCTTTAGGTGAGAATATTCAGAAGAATAAAAGTTATAGAAAAGTGAGAATTAGTTAAAAGTGTAAAAGATAGGAAAAAAACATGCGGAGAATATAAATGTGGTATTGAAAACAAAGAAAGTGAAAAAATGTTAATATTAAATGGGAAAACTATTTTTTAAGAAAGAAGTTGGCTAAAATAGATAACTATAAAGAGAGAATGAAATTAAATAGTTAATTATTGGAGGATATTGATAAAAGTGGAAGAGATCGGAGTAAAAAAATTTGGAAATATATTAAAAGAAGGAATGTTTTGAGAGAGAAATAATGTTACTAAATAATGAGGAAAAAGTGTGTAGCTCTAGAGAAGGATTAGAGACAATTTTAAATAAGCATGTAATGAATATAGAAAAAATATTAGATGTGAACAGAGTGATAACAAACATAAAAGCACATAGTAATGGAACCTATTCATTTTACAAAAATGAATTGGATGAGGCAGGGAAGGCAAGAGGTTTAGATGGTTTGGCAGCAGAGTTGGGATGAATTTGGGAAACAGATCAAAAATTAAATCTATTATAAGATGGCACAGAGGATAGAATTTCCAGATAGCTGTAATAATACAAGAGTAAGATTAACATTTAAAGGAAAGGACAAGAACCATAGAACGTTAAAAGACCGATAGTGGTAATGTCATTGTTATATAAAATTTTTGCAAATATGGTGATTGGAAGGGTGTCAAAATGGATGTAAAAAAATAATATAGTGGGAGAAATGTAAGGAAATTTTAGTTTGGATAGGTGTATAGGAGATAGATTATTTGTAGTCACACAATGTGTAGATATGAGTATGATTACAGGTAGACAGATATATATGGTCTTTATAGATATAGATAAGGCATATGATAGAGTAAATAGAAATAGATTATGAGTAAGTTTAGTAAATTTGGGAATGGATGGAGCTTTAGTGGACCTTATTAAGAGATTGTATGAAAATAATTACTATACATATCAGTTATGAAATATAAAATCAGTTAGTGTTAAAATATGGAGTGGGACTAAGGCAACGGTGGCCCATGTCACTTATTTTGTTTTTGTTATATTTGAGAGAAATGGAGTGAGCAATAGAAAAACCAGAAAGAAGGGTAGATATACCATTAATAGATGGCCAGGGAATGTATATATTATCAGATCTTTTATTTGCTGGTGATATTTTCTTGTAGACAGAAATTAGGGAAGATATGGAAGTTATATATCAGTAAAGATATGGGGATTAAATTTAATGAAGAAAAATGAAAAGTATTGATAAATGCTGATGAAAGAAAAGAGATTGGATTTTTATTGGGGGATATAAAATTAAATATGATGAATAGTTATAACTATTTCAGAATCGTCTTAAGTAATCAGAGAAATTGCTTGGATGAATGAGAGTAAAAAATGATAAATGAAACAAAAAAAAAGAAAGTAACTGATAAAGAAATTAATGGTGTTTTCATATAATAAATGTGATGTAGCAAGACTTGTATGGGGGTGGCAGTAGCAGAGTTAACCTTATGGTAGCAATGTATTATGTGTTAGTAAAAGGGTGTTAGATTACTTAGAACAAGTACAAAAAGAAGTTGGAAGACATGCATTAGATGCAGATGTGTGGACAGCAAAAGAGGCAATTTAAGGAGCAATGGGATGGTCAAGTTTATATATGAGAAGTGCAAAAACAAAGTGAAAATGTTCAATAGATTGCAATTTATGGATAATAAGAAAATAGCCAAAATAATATTAAATTGGATTATGAATAAAAGACAAGCAACAAGATGGGTGAGAATGATTGTACGGTATGCAGAAGATTTGGATAAAGACTCGTCAGTATACTTGTACAAAAGATGGGATGATTGTGTTAGAAGAATTGTTAAGTGTTATAGTGGCAAAGAATGGGATAGAAAGCAGATTCATGAATAAAAAATAGGGAGTTGAAGAAAAAATGGAGAACTAGTATGGAGAGTAAAAGAATTAATATATATATATATATATAGAAGTAAAGAGAATATTGGGTGTGACTTAATTTATAATAATAGCAAGGGAAGTAATTTACTGTTTAAGGCTATAACAGGATTGTTAGCAACAAGGAAATGTACACATAAATGGAGGATTGTGAGTGATTTAGTTTGCAAGTTATGTAAGGAAGGCCTTGAAAATATTAGGCATCTGTTAATTGACTGTAAGGGCTTACTAACAGAAAAGGTACAAGAAGAGGGGGAATAAATATAAGCAATGTGATTATACAGAAAGTGGGTTCTTGGTTTTTATGCTGGATTTGGAAAAAAGATAAGGGGGATCTAGATATAAAGGCTATAGAGTGGACAAAGATGTTGCGGTGGAAATGGGATAGAGTAGGATAGAGAAAAATTTGGGAAAAACTTAGGGTGGGGAATGGAAAGGGAAATATTGGCTGAGAGATCCCTGACTCCAATAAAGAAGAAGCCATAGTACAATGCAATGCCTCTGTTTTCATTATAGTTAACTGTTGCCAGACTTTATTATTTTAGCATGAATAAGAATTTATTTTAATAACATTTTTTATTTGGTCTTGAATATAGAGACAAATATATGTAAAGCAAAAGAAAGATAACTCTGTAAATAAATTAGTATATGTACACACTTTAATATTAATTTAAGAATAAATATATTTATATGATCATTAAAGATTTAATAGAATTAAATGACATGAATATCATATTTCTAATTTACCTTGGTATTTATTTTGAACTAAAAAAAAGCTTTCATTTTTGTAATGTGGTGTAAAATGATTTTTTTCTTCAAAATATAGTTGTAGAGGGTGGGGAGATTATCTGTAAGTCAGCTAACATAACGTGAAGCTGAAAAATTTTTTACTGCACAAAAAAACTAACAATATTTTTCAGTTACATCGGTTTAACTAATCTGTTATATAATTAATATTTTATAGGGCTATACCTGATTATTAATGAGAGCATGTTAATGCTAACTATTAGCTTATTATGAAAATAAGATATAAGATATTTCTGTATTGTAATTTCCATTAGACTATAGAAACATTATTTATTAAATGGATAATCTCTAGTCTAATGAATGACTAATAAAAATTATTAATATATTTCCATCAAGTGACTTTTGTTAAAGTTGTGAGGGCAGAATTTTGACACATCAATTAAACTATTATAATTGGCTATTCATATACACTGAACAATGATATGTGATCTGGGCCAACTGATGAGTGTTGGTTCAGCATGAAATGTGCATCAGAGATTATACATCTTTTTCATATGTCTTTGGTCATATGCTTATGATTACCTCCCTCTATAAGGTGTTAAAAGATAATAGAAACTAGTTGCTATTTTGTGTGAGAATAGTGTAATGGAAATTACAGAAATATTAATTAAATGGATAATCTCTATTCTAATGAATATCCAAAAAAATATTAAGATATAAAATGTATTATTATATAATAACCAAACCTGAATTATAAATTATGACAATTCAAAGCTCACAGACAGATTACAGGAAAATCTACTTTATTGTACAATCAGTTATAATTGTCTTAGTATTCAACTATTTATAATTATCTTAGTATTCAAATATTTCCGACTTTCACCTTGAATACATTTTTATCTAAATCTTAATGAATTTTTATCTAATTTTTGTTTTTAAAACTTTTCTTTCATTTTAAAATTATTTCACTGATTTTCATCATTAACCAAACAAGGCTAAATTGTAGGGTTTTTTTTATTTATTTATTTTTCTCTTTTTAGATATATGTTTTTTTTTAATTTTTTTATTATTGTGCTCTAAGATAAGGGTGCTGTTGTATATTAAGGCTCTTTTTTTCTAAGGCTCTTTTTTTCTCTCAAAATTTTATTTCTTGATTTTTTTGCTCTCAAATAATTAAATTAAATGAAATTTGTGTGACAAGTAAAATTTTTATCATTATTCAGAATACTAAGCATTAGGTTTTTCTTCTGATTTGATCTGCCAAAAATCTTTTCTTGTTTTTTCTTTAAATATTAAAAGTTCAAAAATTTAAAAAACAATGACTAAATTAAATTAAAATTTTTCAAATTCTTTCATATCTTTTTTTTTTAAAAAATTGGTTTGTCTATTTTAAATCTAAGTTTGATTCTAATTCTTTAAAATTTCAATATTGGATATTACTTTTCTTTCAAGATTTTTTTTTGTCAAATTATCTTGTCTCTACTATCAAAATCTCTCACAGATTTATATAAAAACTAAATTTAACCTTCCATTGCATTCTAATGTTAGTATATAATAAAAATGAATATATAAACAATGTTAATTCTCATTTTTCTATGAAATTAATAACCATGAAATCTGTTTCTATTCTCTTATCATTCTCATCAAAGTTCATTATATCTTATATTTGAAAAATTATTTTTTTAATTACCTCTCATATTCAATTTTAAATTTCCTATTATAAAAAAAAATTTTCTTTTTCAATTTATTATAGTTAGAGTTGTTTCTGAGAATAAAATTGATTTTAAAATCCACATTTTATGCATTAAGTATCTTCCAAAATACTACACTATTAGTGCAGGGATAGAAGATGATCTTAAGTAATAAAAGGTCCCTGGATCAAACCTAACCATATCATTTCTAATGATCAAACATCAGATGGTCTTTTGAGTGGACTGTTATTGCTCCCTGCAGTTTAGCACAATGTTAGAGTGGAGATTCAAGGATTGGATAAACTTAAAAAATAAAGACATTTAATCATTAATATGGAACTGATATATTCAATGTGCCACTATGATTCTTTATCACACGACCTCCCCAAAAACTAACTATATTATTATATTTTGTCCTTCAGTAAACACTGTCATGGTCACTGATTTCGAATAGGCTCCACTATTCATTTAACACACACATTGATTTTTTTAAAAAAAAAAACATATCTTTTTCTACCATTTTACCAATAACTATTTCTTTCTTCATTCAGTTTTTCAAAAATAAAAAATAGGAGGGACATGAAAATCCTTTCCTATTTAGGAACATATTTTCCTTTTTACCGTACTATCTGGCTGAGTGAGATTTTCAATGCTGAACATCATAATCATAACATTGTTATTTTGTTGTGCTGCTGCTTCTTATATAATCTTTCTTTATTATTATAGTTATTGGATGCTGCTCTCTTCTTTTTATGATATTCTTGTGATTAGTTATGAATCATACCATCTTTTTCTTCCTCTTTGTTGTCACTTTTTAGACTAGGTTAATGTTTGTGGATTAAATCTGTGTCCATATTGTCTTTATGATCCTCCAAAATGGATATTCAGAGTTGTCTTTAACATGTTTGTATAGGTCTGTATGTTGTGCTATTTTGGTGATGATGTAGTTCTAGATTGATTGTAATTTATCAATCTATATTTTGGATCATTGCACCATACCTCTTAGACTATTTATGGGATATCATTCTTTGGTAATTGTTAATTAATCTAATAAACCCAGTTGGAATTTGGAAGCTTGCATATTTTTTCTTGCTGATCTTTTTTGTTTTATCACCAGTTTTTGTATGTAAGGCACTGTTTATCATTTTATGATGATATGTTCTACTTCCTTTTATATTAAATCTTCTGATCATCAGTTTTTTTTATGTTTCTCAATTGTACCTCCTTCATGAAAAAATATTTACAGAGGAGTTGGTTTCTGTAGAGGAATTTCTTTGAATCCTGTGATTTTGTATGACCTTAGGGACATTTAATTGTGGGTGATTGCATTTCTTATTTCCAAAGGTTTTAAAAGCATTTTGTAATCCATATTATTTTAATTCCATTGAATTATGAGGTCTGGATATTTGATGCCTTTTTTTATTATCCATTGCAGTGATGATTCAGTGGTCAATATAGGTTTTGCATTTTTGTAATAGTCTTTTCAGGTGTACATATGAATACATCAGCAATGTATCTTTTATAAAGTATATACTGATCTTTCTATAAGAAGGCTGTGGCTATTTTTTAATTCATTTTGGTCAGTGTTAGATTGCATGTTATTCCATTAGTAGGTAGACCTATTGGCTTTTTCATTCTATAATAATCATTATTAAATTTGGCTGTGATGTCATTGTTGATACACTCTGGTACCTTGATGATGAACTGGCTTTTTTAATCTGTTTTTTTCCAATTGGTTTTTGATGACATTTATGGCACTGATCCATACAGCTTAGTTATATCAAGTAATGCAAGTCTGTACTCATTCTTGATATGTACCCTTTTTATTGACTGCACCATGTTGAAAGATGATTTGACCATGTGTTATGTAATACTTTTGTCTACATATGAATGAACACTTAGTGAAGTGGAATATATTTTTTTTTCTAATTTATAATCTGGACAAGTTCATGTTCTATACCAAGTATCATAATCATAGCATTCTTATTTTGATGTGTTGTTGCTTCTTATATAATCTCTATTATTACAATTATGCAAATGAGCTCATTTAAATATTCGACTCTGTGAGATAATTGGATACTTTTATCTCACTTGTTTATGATGTTCTTGTGACTAGATATAACCCATGTCTTTTTGACCTCCCACTTTTGTTCATTGTGTTTTGGGCAAACTAGGTTAATGTTTTGTGAATTGTAGCTGTGACCCTGTTCTCTTTTGTGATCCCTGGAAACTGATCTATAATCAGAATTTTCTTTAGTGTGTTTATATAGATATTTCATCATCAATAATAGTCTGTCCAATAGACAGGTCCAGAGAGTAGTCACTACATCAGTTCATCCATTCTTCCATTCCATTCTCTTCCTTGCCCACTTCCTCAATTCCACATAACCCCTTCCATCTCGTATATCATCCAATAATGTCAATCTCTTCCGTCCTTTCTTTTTATTTCCACTCACCATTTCTTCCAAAACATCTTTCATTAAACTATAATCTTTTCTTAGATATTTATGTTGTGTTATTTTGATAGTCATATTCTGGTTGTGCATCCTGTGGCATTGCACTGCACCTCATATATTTTTTATGGGATATCATTCTTTGGTAACTGTCCTTGATGTTGTTAATTAGTTTATTGAGGCTAGCTGGATTTCAAAAACTCATATTGTATTTTTTTGTTTGATCATCCAGTTTTGGTATGTAAGGCATGCTTATTCACTGTTTGTTATCATTTTGTGGTCTTATATTCTGTCTCATTTTTATATCATATTTTCTCATTTATTTAATTTCACAGTTATACCCTAGACTGCATATGTCTTTCATATATTCATTGACATTTTATCTTCTACGTATTTCATATTTGCAAAGGTGATGGTTTCTGTAGAGGAATGCTTTGAATCCTGCAGGCTTATGTTATTTTGGAATATTAATTGTTGGTAGATTGCACCTTTTATTTCCAAAGCTTTTATAAGCATTTATGATCCAGGTTGTCTTTATCCCTTTGGAATATGAGGTATAGATATTTGATGTCTTTTGTGACACGTTTTTCTGAAACAGACTGCATAAAGAGAACTACCCCCTGCATCTAGTGTGAATTTGATGTAAATTATTATAGATTTACAAGCACTATAGCAGAATGGCTAAAAAGCCATCTGAAAGAAGACCCTTTGATTCTTTTGAAAGCCTTAAAGGAACTGAATAGGACAAATTCCTAATGTCTACTCCATATATTCTTGCTGTTGCAGCTGTTATTACTATATAATTATTTGTGTAATGTACAAACATGGATGGGCTGTTTGCCAAACATGCATTAGCTAGCATGGTAAGTTTATTGACTTTGTACCTCTGAGTTTAAAATCAAGAAACATCATAGTGTTTTTTCTCAGTTGCCTGATAGTTTTTAACTGAAATATTAGTTGAGTTTTCTTGAAGGCATAATGAATATGGGTGTGAATGAAAACAATTTTTTTCTAATAAATATTCACAATCATGACAGACAAAAGATTTATTTCCAGGAGGCTGTAAAGTTGCCAACTGAGGCAATGGGTTGATGGCCGAAGAGGAAGATTGCTAAAAATCCCCCTGATTGGGGACTCAGGCTGTCATTTGATGATTATCTTTTATTTAAATACTTACAACTGCACATTAATTTCAAGTGAAGGAAGATTGTGAGAATTGGAAAAAGAACTGTATCTTATTAAATGGGACATTATTGCACTTTGTGAAGTTAAAAGAAAAGGTGAAGAGACATTTGATTTAAAAAATGGACATGTACTGTACTACAAAGGCACAAATATTGGAAGTACAAGTGGAGTAAGATTGATTATAAATAACAAGTGGAGATTGATGGTGTATATTGGACAGAATGGCAAGATTAGTTATTCAACTTAGAGAGGTTTGCCTGTTTAATAACAGTTATGAGCAAGCATAAGAAATGATGATCATATGAGGTTTAGTGGTTTAATACCAATCCTGTCTAATAGGATAGTGGTGGCTATAGTTATTAAAGAAGCAAAGACACCAAAAGGTATGGGTACTGAACTGAGTTCAAACCTATATGACTATATAAGGTAATGAGTTTGGATTGAAAATATTATTATGTTTTCAATTTTAGATTCATAGTTTTGTAGTAAAGTAGAGATAAAAGGTGGCTGCTGGATGGTTGCATTAGATCCTAAGATCTAGGTGCAGTGCTCTCAGATCCAAAGCTCCTCACTGTCGAAAGCCATAAGCTAGAAACTAGTCTGGAGATATTGGATGAGTAAGCTAGATAGGGATTTTATACATAAACCTTCTGGTGTCCATTGATTACTCTGGCTTGCCCTGAGTGGCACTACTGTATAGAGAGTTTTGCCTGTTTTAATAACAGTTATGAGCTAGCATAAGAAATGGTGATCATGTGATGTTTAGTGGTTCAATTTAATAGTAGATACCAAATGCAGATAATTCAAAGTTTATGCCCCAACAAGTTCTTATAGTGATGAAGTAGGATTTTTATATGGATGTACAATAGACTTTTGATCAGATTAAAACAATATTTAAAATTGTTATGGGAGACTTTAATGCTAGAATTGGCCAACAATTGAAAGATGAAAATAACGAAAGTAAATTTGGTTATAGTGATAGAAATGAGAGAAGACATAACTTGAGGAAAAAGAAAAACTTTATATTATGATTTTTTTTTTCTTGAGAAAAGTGTTAAATAGAAATGGACATGGAACATCCAATGAAGATATAACAGAATTTGATTATATTTTGACTAACAGAAAATACATATTTCAAAATTGTAATGTTAATACAAAATTAGTGAGACAAAAATTATTAAGAAAAACAATATTCACAGTTGATATTTATAATGTTCAAAAATATTGTAATGAATTTAAATCAGAACTTGCAAGTTTTCATATAATAACAGATTTTAAACATGATTCAGATCTGAATGAAATCAATAGGAAAAATAACTGATAACATTTTTGAAAACTGTAACAAAGATAGCTAGTAGAACAAAGCAGCAATTGACCAGTAAAATTTCTACTGAGACTAGAGGATTTATGAAAGGAAAGAAGGTATATGAAAATATATAAAAATGATGTATTAAGAAGGATTGAAATCTTAACTTTTGTAAAATGGTGCCAAGAAAATTGATAATGATATAAGAAACTTGTTAACTAGTAATGAAAGCTATAGAGGAGAATAAAAAGTCTCACGAATGTAAATAACATTTTGGTATTGGTAGGAAACTTATTTCTGCATAAGAAAACAAGATGAACCTATTATTAAAAAAAGAAATGACATCATGAAATGTGTAGGTGTTCTATCAAGGGTAATAAAGAACAATGGAATCTTATGGATTGCCCAGGTTTTAAAATGAAGAAGAGAGGCATACAATTAAATTTATGAAGAAGGGAAAAGCTCCAGGTATTGATGGAATTATAATCAATATATTAAAGAAGTAGATGAAGAAATAAGAAACATTTTGGCAAAGATATATACCAAATGTGTAAATGTTAAAAATGTAACAGATGATTGGAAAAATGCCACATTAATATTAATATTTAAAAAAGGTGATAAAGAGGATATTAGAAATTATAGATCTGTCTGGCTTTTATTAATTCTAAACAAAATTTTTACCTATAGAATTACAACTCAGCTACAGCAAACTTTAGATTTCAACCAAACAAAAGAACAATGGTTTTAGTATAGTGGACCATATCCAAGTATTGAGAGAAATTATAGAATGATTTGTCATTATGATTTGAATTTGTAGATTATGAAAAGACATTTGGTACTATGAGCATTTCTTTAGTGATTAAAGCATTGGTTCATCAAAGTATAGACCCAGAATATTATCACATTATGAAGAATATGAAAAAAAATGTAACAACAGCAATTAGATTGCATAATGATGCTAGAAAGATTAATGTTGAGGAAGATATATGAGAGGGTGACTTCATATCTCCAAAACTTTTTACAGCAATATATTTTGTGGATTAAAATGGGAAGCTAAAGAAATAAAAGTAAATGGGAGTATTTGTCATCTAGAGTTTAAAGATGATAATGCTTCAGAACTTCAGGATATGTTGCAAGAGTTATCAGAAGTAAACATTAAAAAGTCTAAAGTTATGGTCAATGGATTTTCTCAAAATATGAACATAAAGATTGATAATCATAAGTTAGAAGTTAACAACTATAAATACATTGGTCAGACTATTACTACAGATGGAAACATACAAAATTAATTATAGAATTAAAACTTGGTTGGAATGCTTTTGGTAGAAATAATATTAAAAGGAAATATGCCTATGTGTTTGAAAAGGAAGGTTTTTATAAATGCGTTTTACCAGTTTTTACTTACGGGTCTGAGACTTGGACACTTAATAGGAGAGGAATACTGAGACTGCAGACTACTCAAAGAAGTATGGAGAGATACCTTAGCAGTAACAAGAAAAGGTTGAAATGCAATATATGGGTACAAAAACAAACAGGTGCTACTGATATCATTGAAAGGATTAAAAGATTGAAAGTGGAATTGGGCTGGACATATTACTAGAAGAGATGATAATAGATGGGCAATTGAAATATTAAACCGGATTCTAAGAGATTGTAAAAGACCCAGAAAGAGACCACATGTGAGATGGATGGATGAAATAAGGGGGTATGCAGGGGTGATGTGGAGAAGAGATGCTAGAGATTGGAGAAGTTGGATTGGACTTGGAGAGACCATTATCCTGAAGTTAATTGATAATGGTTAAAAATGATGATGATGAAATCATTATCCATTGCATATATAGCTCTGGAGTGTATATGAAATTTCAATGCTAGGATTTCCAAAACTGGAATTGTTTCAAAGATCTTGTGCTCATAGTCTGACACTAATCACTACCCTATATATCTATATGCTAGCACTATACTATACATATAATGTTTTTTTAATCTTTGTTTTATATAAACAAATATAAACTTTTTTCTTTATTTATATTCCCCCCATCGAGAGCATAAGAAAAACAATAGTGTAGGAAATATCTCTACTACTATTTTCAACATGATGGCTACCATTTTCGGGCCGTATATTCAATTGGGTGGTATACCACAAGGGAATGAGAATCCAATGCACCTCCCCATAAAAAACCAATACATCCATCCACCAGCATTGATTTGACTACAAAACCCTTAGCCCAAAATTAACCCTACTTAAAACATCATAATCTTAATGAATCTATGCAGCTATGTACACCTAATTTTACATTTATTAATTTAATTTAACGAGGATGAAAATGACATCGGCAAACATTTTATACATAAAATATTTAATAAATAATTTAGAATTTAATTTAATTGTCAGATAAGAGATTTTCTTTAGGAGAAATAAATAAAGTTCAGGTTTAGTTATTATTAAAATGGAAAGTTCGTATTTACTTAGGTTTAATAGTTCACAGTTCAAATTTCATTTAAAAGTTCATACTTTTGTTTTATTTAGGGGGATCTTCCATTCTGCAGCAGGTTTGTTGAATGTTATTTTATGTTCTTTGATGCGCTACAGGTCCAATTCAAAATGTTGTCTATCATCGATTAATAGATCTTTCCTATTGGAGACAAATCCGTTGTTATTCTTCGGGAGCTGCTACTCTGGAGGCCGCCTCAGTCAGAGCAACTGAGGGAATGAAGGCTACTGCATGGCCCCTACTATGTAGAGGTCCACAATGCAGGTACAAAATATTTTTAATTAAATAATCCAAAAGTAATCTAATTATTTGTTTTATATTATTTCGAATCCCTTAATACCAAATTACAGGATCGATCTCTCATAGCTGAGCACGGTTCTCATTGGTGATGATGGTTTTTTTTTCTCTCTGGACTATGTGTTTGTAGGCATCTTTATTGGTTAATTTGTTTTAGAGCAGGAAACACCAACATTTTCTTATCACTAGTAATTTTTAATTTCTCTTATCTGACTTACAATCTGTTTGCCTTTACATTTCAATAGAAATTAATTTCTATCCTACTATAGTTTAAAAATAACTTAAGTTTTCATTATTTTTTTTTACTTTCCTTAAAATAATCTTTTGTTTTTAGATTTTTAACTTTTCTTTATCACTTTTATTTCTAAATAATTATTTAATCAGTTTACCATTTATGCATTTTATATATATGTGCATTTTTTTTTTTAATATCAATTTAAATAAATTTTATTTATTGATCTTTTTTTATATTTTCATTTGAGAGTGATGTAGTGGCATCTTTTTTTTGACTAACCAATAAAGATGCATATGAACATACAGTGCAGAGAGAAAAATCATCATCACCAATGAGAAACACACTAAGCCATGAGAGATCAATCATGCAATTTTGGTGATAAGGGATATGAAATAATATAAGACAATGAATTAGATTACTTTTGGATTATTTGATTAAAATATTTTTGTTCTTGGGTTACGGACCTCCACGATGTATGGTCACACAATACACTTCATTCCCTCAGTTGCGCTGACTGAGGTGGCCTCCAGAGTAGCAGTTCCCAAGGAATAACAATGGATTCATCTCCATTAGCAAAGATCTAATCAATGATGGACAAAATTTTGAACTGGATGTGTAGCACATCAAAGACCATAGAGATGACATTCAACAAACCTTCTGCAGTCCGGAGGATCCCCAAAATAAAAGAGAAGTATGATCTTTTAAATGAAATTTGAACTGTGAACTATTTAACCTAAGAAAATACGAACTTTCCATTTTAATAATAACTAAACCTGAACATTATTTATTTCTATTAAAGAAAATCAATTATCTGACAATTAAATTAAATTCTAAATTATTTATTAAATATTTTATGCTTAACATGTTTACCATTGTCATTTCCATCCTCATTAAATTAAATTAATAAATGTAAAGTCAGTTGTAAATAGCTGCATAGACTTGTTAAGATTATGTTGGTTTAAGTAAGCTTAATTTTGAGCTAATGGTTTCATAATTGAATTGATGCTGGGGGTGGATGTAGGGTGTTTTATGTCAATGTAATCTGAGGAGGTACATTGGATTCTCATTCCCTTGTGCCACATTAGTATACAGGGTATATCCAATTGAATGCATGGCCCAAAAATGATAACCATCATGTTGCAAATGGTAATAGAGATATTTTCTATGCCATTGTTTTTCTTATGCTCTGGATGGGGACTATAAGTCAGCAAGGACTGCTCTTCCCCTAATATAAAACATTTCCCCCCAAATATATGCAGGTGATTCCTTCACCAGACAGACACACATTCATGTAATGGATGAGGATCATTATGTTTCTTTAATAATATCAGATTGCAGGTGTAAATTTCTGTAATCATGATTTTTCTTATGCTAACGTTCTCATTTTGTATTGATCACATCGATATATCAATAAACTATATTGTTGGTTTGGACACAAACTTTTGACCTGGAGGTAAAATATTTGAGTCTTTTAAATGTGTGTTCTATGTAGTATAGTTGCGCTTAACAAAATATGAAAATAGTATTAAAATATATAAAATTTCATCCATCTGCATATTTTAGATAAATATGAATTAAATCTATTCAATAATAAATGTTAAACTTAAATCCTCAAATTTTGTTTGATATTATATGTGCGTAATAAAAGTCTCATTAGTTCTGGCAGTGACTTATTTTATTATCTTTATTAATTCTATTTTGAAATCAATGATTAAAAAGTTATGAGTTTGAAATGTTATACTATAAAGCTCAGCTTCTCCATGAACTATCGACTAGCGCTATTGTCAAATAAAAGTTGAACTTTGCCTGTATATGTTTGCCTTCTTTATAAATTTTTCTATGTTCAAATAACTTAACCCTAGTGGCACCCTGGTAAGGCAGATAGGGCTAGAGAGGGCTGTGGTTATTATAATATAGTTTTTTTTTTAAATCTTTGTTTTATATATGTAAATATAAACTTTTTTTTTATTTCCATCGGAAAAGATGCTTTTTTAAAAATAATCAGACTTATGAGGTGTGTGTATTTAATGAATTTGGAAAATTATTACAATCTTAATAAACTTAAAATTTTGAATCTTCTTTATTATTGTTAAAAAAAAATCTGGTTGTAATATTTAGTTCAATGATTTAAGTTTTTACGTTTGCACACTTACTCAATATATGCTAGTGAGAAAGTGCTTGGATCTTTTTTCAAAATGCATATAATACTATCTCTGAATCAACATGACAAAAAGTTTAAGACCCTAGACGATCTGGATAGTGAATTATGACCTAAAATGCAACTATCATAGCTTGAAGGAGCAATGTGGTAATATTAAATTTTGTTTTAAATTGTACAAAATTGCTACTTAAATATTTGAAATTATTCAATTTATATATTGCAATGAAACCAAAGTCACAAGTATATTTTTAAATAGTTTACAAGATTTCATAACAACAGGGAGAGAATTGAAGACAATTTATGAAGATATGAAATGCATTGTCATATTTCATGTCATAATTCATAATCCCGACATGTTAATCTCTTAAAGTTGTTGTGTTAAATTGCTAAATTATATTGCTACATATTCTTCTATTGATTCAGAGATAAACTTGCAGGCAGCTTAGAGAAAAAAATCAATCATGTTTTCATTGTGTCAATACATATTAAAAGTCTTCTTGGAAAAACAATTAGCCCATTTGCCTGCCATTCTTATAAATCTAGGGTTCAAATCTGTGTCAGGTGTACATTATTTTTTTGATCAAGGTTAGGATTTTTATTTGATGTATATGACTCAAAGTAATAAAAGTTAGCCATTCAGTAGTGGGCAATATCTAAGCTATTCTTAGCTTGAAGATAAACACCCCAGATTAATCTGGAATGATTAAATGAGTATTGATGGGTGTATGAAATATTATAATATAGTATGGTATTTTCTTCACTACAACTAAGGGGGGTGTCATGCTTTTATGGGTGCTGAGCCTTTGGTTATTTTTAACTTAAGCACCGTACAGATGCAAGTGTTTAACCAAGACTAAATTTCCTTCTCACTAATTGTCTACCATCACTGAAAGAACCTCATGTAACACATTTTCTTGTGATCTCACAATATAATAATGTTTTAGTGCAACAAAGTGAATCTAGTTAATATTTTAATGTCATTAGCATAAAATTCTCCCCCCCCCCCAGTTATCTCGAGCTTGTAATCACTTTAGTGCGTTAGTGCAGTATTTCTCAATGAATGGACATCTAGCTATTATTAGGATTGACAGGATGAATTTTGATGTCCTGACTATAAAATAAAAAAAATATGACTTGTAGCTTTCACTACTGATACATTGGGTTTATAATTTAATTTGCCTTTACACTATCTCTTGTGATTGCATGTTTATTACACAATTTTTATTTTGGAATATATTCGTTTTTATTTTTAAGTTGGCGATTTATAGGAAATATACAGTGATGAAGTGAAAGAGTCTGGAATTCGTAGTTTATGAATCACGGCTCCAGCTGACGCTTCTGTCGCTTGTTCTTTTATTTTTATTAGAAAAGTAATTTCGAAAAATAAAAATTTTATTTCTTGAAGTGTTTATTTTAAAAGGAAATATGGATTTTGATGTTGGATAAATAAATGGAAATCCAGTGATAATTTTTGTATTTCGTGTATTATAGAAAAACGATTATTCTTTTTAACAAAAAAGAAAAACGATTGTTATTAAATTTTAAACTTTTTATAAATTATTTAAGATAAATTTTGTATTATTAGATATTGATTTTTACGTTTAGTTTGTAATTTGTTTCTAGTTAAAATAGGTGAAAGTTGAAATCTAACTTTTTATTTTTTTAATTGAAGCATTTTGTAAAGATCTGCCTCAAAATTGCTTCAAACCGTTCCTTGTCTTAAAAATTTGATATTTGGACGATTTAATTACTCGGGGTGATTTTGAATGACGCCAATTTGAGAGCAGTTTAGTCTGAGACTTGAGCCTGCCCAATTAAACTGGTTGTAAACTCTTCTCAGCTTTCTTGATCTTTTTAAAACTTTGTTTATTAACATTTATTTTTTTTTAAAGCTAGTATATAATATTTACATTTTGAGAAGTTTTTTAAGCTTTATTAATTATTGTTTTAGTACTATTATAGTATTGCTCGCTCTTATGTAAATTTATCTGTCTGAATTATATGTAAAAGCTTAAATATATGCAAATCGATCTGATTTAATATACTTATCACTACATTTTGATCTTTTTGGCAAGTTTTCATCGGATGGATTTTTCACCTACCATTTTTTAATTAATTAACAAAAAATAAATCGATAAACACACACACACGAAGAGCCAAAAGGTTCACAAATTGGAAATTGTTACTTGCACTTACATCAACTCAACATGGATAGTGAGTGACTTAGAGATTAATTAAGTCAAGATGCTATGTGTGGAATATATTTCTTTACTAAATATAAATTTTTTATGAGATATAATGAAACTTGAATTTACGTAAGTCTTTCGGCCGCATTGTTTTCTATTTGATATTATTCTTCATATTTTTTCTGTTGCACCGACACTCCCTAAATTTGTTTGTAACAGTTCTTGTTGATTGCATTGTAATATCCAAACTCATGCCTCTCGAATTGTCTTGAGGCACAAATAAAGGCATTTGAAAGTAAAATAACTTTTTTCGAAACAAAATCTTAAACTTGAAAATAGAATAATTAAAAAAGATTTTCTACTAATGTAGAGTGCCTATGAATGACATGCTATTATATATCATAAAAATCGTGTAAACTGAAAGAGACCGGCCATATCGCGAGAGATAAGAATGCAATTAACAAGAAAGAGTTTTACATTCCCCTGTCTAAAAAATGGCCTACTTAAACTAATAATTAGCCATTTAATTATGCTAATCATCCATTCACAGTTTTTAAAAATAAACCCTGAAATCTTCTTTCCTATGTCAATTGCCATGACTATGACTAATATTACTTAGTCGAAAGTGCACTAGACAAAAATTGCCAACTTCACAGATTTTAAGCTTATCTCTCTCGTATAAGTTTTTTTTTTTTGTATATTTATCCATATAAGTTAATTTTCAAAACTATGAAAATTACAAATGCAAAATTTTGTATAATTAAAATTGAAAAGTAGCATTTTATTAAATCTTGCAAAATGTTATAGATAAATTGTTATAAATTTTAATAAAATTAAATAACAAAAACATTTTAAAATTATATTTTATATCTATATTTAGTGTTAGGATAAATGAAAGGATAAACAAATTTTATAATTTACAAGTTTTACGAATCTGCTAGAAAAAATATATAAAATTTTAATATCATTTTCAAGTTTCATGCTTAAACATAATTCTTAAAAAGTATTATTAACACTTTATATGCACAAAATATATGCTGTTGCTTCTTCTATAGTGAAACATAGCTCTTTCTTGTGGACTTGAATTAAATTAATAAATAGAATAAAAATCAGACCAATCTTTTCCATTATATAATTATTTTTCAAATAAACAATGTATCCTTATCAAGTATGCTGAAAATTTGAATATCTATAATCACAATACAATAAGAATATTAATAGATATTTTTGCTATTCTCTTTATTTTATAGTGAAAATTTTTAAACATGCAATCACAATTAATTTGCATCTGCAATGACACAGTTTTATGACATTTCAATTACAATTAGTATCTCATACTGTTCCTAAGAAATGTTAAATTGTTTATATAAAAAAATTTGTAAAATATCACCAGAAAGTGAAATAAAATTCCTTTTAAGTGGATTAAGTTGACAGCTTTATAAAATCAATTGATTGCTTTCTTATAATCAGTTATTATAATGAAATGAATTTGCTTATTATTGTTGGTATTTGTCTTATAACTATATCAGGGTCCTAGGTGCTATATTGAATTTTTAAAAAACTGACTTGAGACATAATTTTCACAATAACTTCAGTTTTAATAATGTTAGAACAAAATGCTATGTATTGAAAGAAAATTAAAAAACTAAGGAAAACAATAAAGCTAAGACAAATAGTGATTAACATTAAAAAAGTAAGGATAAAAAAAGAAATTTCAACTTTCAAAATAATTATTATTTTTAATATTTGTTCATAATTTCTATTTTATCATTAATTGTTTAAATTACATCTTCATTGATAACTTCTTTGTATTCCTCACAAAATTTTCATTCAAACCATGTATAATACATGTTTACCCTGCTTAGTGATTGGCTACTTAGCAATATTGCACAATAGTTATCATCATCAATTTGTACTCACTACTTCGATTTACAATCGATTATTCGCTATAATGATCGGGAAAAAAAAATTGGCAGCCATCTTGAATTTTGCATCACTGATGACATCAGAGAATAAGTATTTTAAATACATTTTACCCAAAAGCAAAAGTACATTACTGTAATATGTATACAGGTAATGACTTTGCTGTAATTGTATAGCACATACAATGTTTTATTTATAAAGCACAATGTTAGTGCTTCATTCAGTATTTTGATTATAAAACATATAAACTTAAAATATATATAATTACTGAATCTGTAATACTGTATACATATAAGTGTTGAATGTCTTTAGAAAAATTAAGCTTTATTTAAAAACGAATATTTTGTGTAAGTTATTTAAAAATGAATGTTTTGCATAAGTTATTTAAAAATGAATATTTTGCATAATTTATTTAAGAATCAATATTCTGCTTAAGTAAGTTAAAAATCAATAATTCTATACAGCATATAAGTAATATTTTAAATCTTAGTAAATCCTTCATTCTGCTGTAACCCACCTTAATTAGAGATTAAGCTATACAGATATTCTTAAATCAGATTCTTATTATCGCCTTTGTAGTGCGACTAAGTAATACTATTTATGAACTGACCAGTGGTAGTGGCGCTGATAGAAGCTAACATTTGGCGTAATTAATTTAGGAAAATATTAAATTAGCATGGCGAATGTGTTGCTAGTTAGCATAAATATGCATAACTTCTTGCTATACCTAAAATGGCCTACATCAGGATCATTTCCATGTCAAGTAATGCCTTGAAAGTTTAGACAGCTGTGACAGTTATTTGTATTTGAAGGAACCAAAGCATTCCAAGGGCTTGTTAAGCATCTGTTCCATTCACTTGGGTAAAAGGGCCTCTTCATATTATAGCAAGTAGCATGGTTTGGGGAACCGATTACTAGGTAATGAACCTCAATTAAGAACACATTTGAAACATATATATTCTGATACTATAGTTTATAATTCCCTAGAATCTGAAGTTCAACTGCCCAACATCAGTTCAACCTCCCATAGAGATTAACATTGGCTTTGATCCGATTCAGAAACTGAGTTAGTACGATTATTTGTGTAGTAATTGTATATAATATCATGCAAATATCATTATAAGTTATGTTTAAACTTAGTAAAAATAATAATATAATCCCCAGCTATTGCCCATAATTGATCACTCTAACAATTACTGATTTTCACGATGTAGACCATGGCATAGGTTAGGACATAAAAGATGGTATAAGCATACTGTCAGTCTGCAACTCATAATCTATTTAGACATTTTGCAATCCTAAATTTCACTCACCTGTGCGTGAGCAAGTATAATTGGTTTTGTTTAGGGTTTATTGATAATCACATTAAACATTTTGTAAATCTAAGTATTCACTCATCTGTGTGTGAGCAGTATATATATAATTTGCGTTATCATTTACTGACTATTCATTAATATTCTTTGTAAACCTAAGTATTCACTCACCTGCATGTGAGCACTATATAATTTGCTTTATTATATTCTTTGTAACCCTGAATATTCACTCACCTGTGGGTGAGCAATATGTACATAATTTATTTTGCTTTATAACTTATTAAGTGTTCCATTAAATTTATGAAATGTAAATTTATCCAGTCTCCATTCTTGCTCATTACTTTATGAATCATTAGTTAAGTTATATATCATGTGTTGGGGGTGTGTGTGTCTCATGTTTTACTGCTTTACTATTGCTGGAACATGAATAAAGAAAATCGAGTGTAACATCAGGAATGTCATTCACAATGGGTTGACTTGGAAGCACAGGTAAGAGAATTGAGGTATGATTAGACATAGGATATTACTATCTCAATTTGGTCAGCTTTTGGTTTTCTGGCTCGGACTCTTGGTCTGTTGAGCAAATGTACAAATCTAACCATTACAATACAAAAATATTTTTCTGCTTCCAATTATTTTTATAATTTATATTTTGCAAATTAGGAAGCAGTAACAATTCATAAAAGTCAAGAATGCTACTTCTTTAACTTTTTCTGTTTTAAACCTCTTCTTATTTATTTCAGAGTGTACGTGAAACACACATGTAGAGGTTGAGATAGATGAAATATTAGAAAATGGAGTATAGATTTTTGTGGCAATATGTTTATATTTCTATAAATAAAAATATTTTAAAGGTAATACATTGCACTAGAAGACTACAACATTGAGAAATGATGTATCTCTATTGCTAATTTATGAAATTATATTAAAAACTATTTACTGTAATAAATAGTCTATTATTTATATAGCATCCTTATGCTCAGAGCTTATGTATATATAAGCCAACCTTTTCTCATTGTGCTGAAATCCGGGCTTTAATCTATTGAGTATCTGAATTTTAAATAAATATTGTTTTTGATATTAATGTTATATATTGTTCAGCTTTTTTTAAAATAATGAACTTAATCTTCACTTTTTTTGTCTTAATTTAAAAATATATTAGCAAAAATATAATTGGAAATATTTATTATGTAATTTAAACATCTACTAAAATTATTAAAATTTTATTGTAGTTATGTAAACAATATATTGTGATGTTTTTTTCTAGTTTTTTTCTTTATCTGTATATTCTCCATCTTAACTAATTCATAGCACAGCCATTCATCTTCACAGAAACTCGGTGCTGCTCTCTTACATTGTGCATGCATTTTGCAAATCACTTGTTAGGTGAGATAAAGATATCAAACAATCTCTATGCCTATATAGACAGTTCTATACTTTTTATTTCACCAATCTTTTACAAGATAGGTACCAGTTTCCATCCACTTTTACCAACTTATGGAACAGTGTAAAGATGCTTTTAAATTTTTTGCTATTTTTATCAGAGCATTACTTTATCTTAACTCCATTTTATTGCAAACATTTACCAAATTAGAAAATCAGATCACCTTTTTCATTATTAAATTTATTTCATGATCAATCTTCACTTGCTAGGGTGAACTAGAGATATCAAACTCCTGATGTGAATCTAAGGGTCCAAGTTTGAATCCCATGCTAGTATGGTCACTGGTCAGTCCAGCAACACCTGTAGAAAAGGGAAGAATAATACGTTGAAACATTGTGCATATATTAACCTGTTTGATGTACCATTACTAACAATTGAATGTATTTGGAATATTTAAATAAAGTCAAATTTTTCTAAAGACATTCAATACACGTATTAGATAATGGAAATAGTCCAATATAAAAATATAATCAAATTCCTGAATCTTCATTATTTTATTGGCAGTTCAATATTTTTCCAAGTAAGGGCTGATTTTTTTAAAAATATCTTGTGGTATAGTTAATAATTTTTAAAATATTGCAGAGATAATCTTAATTTTTTTATTTATTTGTACATCTTTCATCTCATTTTCAGCATATTATAACTATTATAAGCATAGAAATTCAGAGTACTCTCTCTTACTGTGCATGCCCTTCACTCTTTGATCTTTTCATTCTGTTGACTGCTCAATACTTTTCCGTTACAGCACTTTCATGCAAAGTAAGGACTAGCCAATTTTTAACATTTTGTGGAAGGATGAACAGTCATTGCATTGCAGAAATATTTTCAAATATTTATGGTTTTTATTGTTATGTCTCATCCGAACTTTATCATTTTGCAACCATTTACCAGACAATAAAATCATACCACCACTCTCATCATACAAGCATTTTGTGAATAGCTTTCCCATAGGTGATCTAGAAGTATCAAATACCTGAATCTCAAAGTCCAATGTTGTTGGCTTAATACTTTTTTACAGCTCTTTCAGGTAATGCAGGGGCTGATTTCTATACACATTTAGTATCTTGTGAACAGTGCAACAGTTGTTTACATATTTTGAAGTTTTTTTAGACTTTTTTGTCAGTGCATTTTTTTATATCAACACCTATCCCAATATACTACAATATTAAATCATATAACAAACAATGCTATTATGATACATGTTATGTTTCTGTTATATCTGCCAAAGAAGAACAGGAGTGGGAAGATATTATTTACCATGTCAACCACCTGCTAGGTAGTAAGGGTTTTAATTGTTTTTCTGCCTTACTTTATTTTCTCATTAAGAAAAGCTAGATGCATTTGGATCTATTACTTATAATCTTAAGCCTGCTTAAAATTTTTTTAAAAAAAAAACAAACATTCTTTTTACCAAATCTGGATTTGAATTCCTGATTGTATGCAAGACAGGGAGAGGGCCCAACTTCTATACTTTAGCTATACAAGTCTGCAAGACTATTTATAGGTAAATTACCTTGTTTATATATAAATATTTTATTTATTTATTGTTTATATAAGTATCATTATTTTTCATCTATCTTATTTTTTAATAATTATAATCTTTGTTGATAATCTAGGATTTATTGAATTAATAAATTATGAAATTCTTCAATTTTTTTTTTTTTTTTAAACAAGTCTTTTTTAAAGAGTATTAAGAGTCTTAAGGGAAATGGGAGTGTAAATAGTTTCAGAAGGGATTCATATTTCACCTTTTGCATTATTAGAAATTCCTTAGAAATTGGCATCGCTGACTGTCTTGTGACTGGCTTGCTGCTCTTAAGACTGCTTCTTCCTCTTGGATGATTTCTACCCTGGAGTCAAGATATGGTCAAATAGTTTACATTATCTTCTAAGCGTAATTTCTGATTTATTGTAAACTATTTACATGTACATAATTTACATTTCTAAACATTATATATATGTATGTGTATGTTTGTGTATTCACACATATGCATATCCTTAATTCAAATGTAAACACAAGCATATGATTGTACACACATATTTATATTTCATGCACACACCGAGCTTTGTTTTTTTTTTTTTGTATGTTATCTTTTTGAATTGTTAAATGTTTTAGAAATATTAAAATCTTATTTATATCTTTTCAAATACATTTACCCCTTAGTAATAATACAGTTATTAATATAGAGCACAATTTTCAAGTTGTATTTTCCTCCTTTTCTTTTCATATGTTGCTGACCTGACTAGTAAACTATCTATCATGAGAATTGAATCAGTTCCCTTTAGATTCGTGAATGCTGAAATTAATAGAATATTCGATGCTACTCGGTTATTCTGTCAAAACTAGTCAGTATGAATTTTATATACTTATTTAAGAGGGTCTTTTTAATTTCTCATTTTTTTTTTGTGAAGTCAAGGTTAAGGAATGATTTTCAAACATTATAGTTTTTTTCATTAGTTATCTTACATAGTTGTTACCATTATCATGTGAGTAAATGACCTTGCAATCACATCTTTTTGTAAGAAGATTCATTATTTTATAATTAAGCTGCAGTCACTTGAGATAGCTTATAAAAGCTTATATGTCTTGAAATATCAAAAGCTGTATTAAATTGAATTAAAAGAATATCAGAAAATTCTAAGCTACCTATATTGTTGGTCACTTGTTTTGAAACAAAGTAACAAATACTTAATCAGCTTCTATTTGAACTTTTATTTGAAGCATTATTAATGCAATTGAAACTGTATTATTTTATCATGTTATGAGATAATATAATTCATTGTAAAATGTTTTAAGCTTCTGAAAAGTAAAAAAAAAAGCTGACAACTAGTATTGAGATGAATGGATTCCATCATTACAACAATGAGTGGAAAAACCTAATGGATGATAAATCATTCTGAAAAAAATGTATCTTGATATCATCTAATTATAAAAATAATAATTGCTGAATCTGTTTTTGGGCAGAAAAATTTTATTCAGCAATCTATAGCATAAAATTTTTATATATTGTAAGAGCATATTCACACATGTACACACTTAGTATCTGCTGCACCAAGTGAAAAAAATTAATAACATACTATTTTTGAATTTTTTAAAAGAATTCTTATATATTAAAAAATATATATCTTACCTATGATAAATATTAATGTGAAATTTAAGATAAAAATACTTAAAGTGTGATATAATGCATAATAATTGAACAATTTTCCAATAAAAAAAAACTTGAACCTTTCTTCTTTTACTATAATTATAAAAAGAAACCTAAGATTATATACATAATTGTTAGATATTATGATTTTAATCCCTAAGTTCTATAATGATATTTCAAGTTCTTCAGAAATATCATCTAAAACTTAAGGTTCAAATTAACCATACAATATAAACACTGATATATTGCTCTTTAAGAGACTCATCATTTTTTAAAAGTGCATGGCTTTTTAAAACCCATGGCTTTATATTGGTTCTTCATAAATGCATTTTAAACGTTTTTGGCCCCCTTTGTTTTAAAACATCTAATAAAAACAAATAACTTTTATTGAAGATAGTGAAAAAGCAATTACCATTTAGATAGATAATCTTTATTTATGCAATTTTATAAGCTTTTATACAAGCTGACCATAGTTTCCTCTTCTAGATCTTCATATACTTTCTGCATTTATAGTTTGTGATGATATGTAATTGAGAATAAATCATGTTCTCAGTTTTAGAATGATTTTAAACATCATACATATACTTTATAATGGCAAGTTAAGGTGAACATAGACAATCCTTAGTTTACGTTTGCTTTTTGCAAAAAAAAAAAAAAATTACCAATGCCTATTGTTTATTAATATAGAATTATTTTCTCTATGGATAAACATAAACCAAGCCTTGTCACTATAGAATGTTATAAGCCATCTCGTCCTGTGATAGAGTTTAAGAAAAGCTAACTAGATATAAATAACAAAAAGACAAATGCTGAGCAGAGAGGAAAAGTAAAAAAAAAAATTAATGAAACTGCTCATATGATAATGGTAAATAAACTCTTAAGTTAAACTAATATATTATTTGGAAATCATTCATTAACCTTGTCCTTAAAAAAAAAAGAGAGAGAAATCAGGAGGACTTCATAGGTAAGTATATGAAATTTCTACTGACTGTTGTATTCGACAGAATATTTTTTAATTAATGCATTTATTGTTTTGTATGCAACACCTATAAGATAACAAGTCTAGAAACAGCACAGGCATTAAAAACATGAAGATGTTAGCAAAACTTTTTGCAAATTTTATGGACTCTAGTTGAAACAACTCATCTAATTAGTTCTGACCTCATTTTTGAAACCTAAGTGACCATTTTGAAATTGATCTAGTTTGTTCATATTATGAATAAATTTAATTGGTGCTTGTATTATAGATAAAGATGCTGTTGGATGGTGCTGTTTTCACGCTAAAACTATAAAATATGAACATTCACGGGCTTTGATTTTAATAATTTTTCTGTGCTTTTTTGTAATGCGAAAATAAAAACAAAACAAAATCGTCTTTTTTAAATATTATTTTTTATTAACGTATACAATTTAAATGATAATAATAAATGTAAAATAAAATCAACAAATTACAATTTGATTCATGTTTTTTATATCGTATACTTTTTAAATTGTGTTACGGCTTTTTTTTATCAATTTTCTATCGGATATTTTTTTACTTGTATTTTGGCTTTTTTTTTTTATCAATTTTCTATCGGATATTTTTTTAGTTGTGTTACAACTTTTTTTGTTATTGTTTAACTAAAAAATCACAATCGTAATAAAAATAAAAGTTGTTACGGTTAGATTTAGGGTTAGTTTTAGGGTTAGTTTAGGGTTAGGTTAATAATCGTAATAAAAATAAAAGTTGTTATGGTTAGATTTAGGGTTTGTTTTAGGGTTAGTTTAGAGTTAGGTTTAGGGTTAGTTTTAGGGTTAGTTTAGGGTTAGTTTTAGGGTTAGTTTTAGAGTTAGTGTTCTGTTTGTTTATAATGCTAAAATAAAAAAATTCAAAATCGTAACCGTACTCAGACAGAAGAAAGAAACTCAAACTTTTTAAACAACAACAAACACATACAAATGTCATCTTTACTTATTAAACATGTTTATAATATTTGCTTTTTATTAAATTTACAAAAAAACCTGTATATTTGGAAATTTCTTACTGGATATTTTTTTCGTACCGCTCTTTTTTACTTCAAAAATATACAGATGGTAGAATGTTCTTTGTCTCGTGGAATGTTACTAACAGTACGTTACTTGACACGTTACCTAATTGCAATTCAATAAAAACATAGATATTTAACATTTTCCCAAATAAAAGTTCAATACAGTACGTTGTAAAAAGTCTTATAATTATTGTTTTAAAAAATCTGAACATTTCAATAGTTTAAAATAAAAAAAAATCCAATGAAAACAACATTTCAATACAATTCAAATGCAAACTCTTTCATCAAGCCGTAATTATTTTATAAATTGTGCGAATTTGGAAAATGTATTTGCTGCTATGCGACATACATGCTGTACTGCGACGTGACATAGCGGCCTGCATTCTGTAGCACAACAAAAAAGTTGTATTATAGAAAACGCGGGTTCAAACGTGTCGGCCGCAGAAACAGCATTTTTATGTATTTTGGCGCGAAAAACGCGCCATAGAGCGGTGCCTTTAGCTAAAAGATGAGTACCATTTAATTCATTGAAAAGTTGTATAAACTTATAAGAGGATGATCAATGTGATAGTTGAATTCCATTATTACAATAATGAATGTATTTTTGAGCAGCCAGAAAGCTAAACAGATCATTGGTCAGCATAAATTCATATGATCACTCTTTTAACTTGACACACCTAATAATATCTCAAATTTAAAAATTAATATTTAATTTTGATCTTAATTGTTTTATAATTTTTAAAATCCCACAGCTCTTTTTGTTACAGAAATTATTTCTCTATACAAATTAGTTATTTTATTTATGTTACCCTAATGAGTGCATTGGTTGGAATTATCTGAGATTTTGATGAGTATTTCTGATCTTCTTCATTTTCATTGGGCCTGTTTATACTAATTAGTAATATTTACAAGAAAATCAAGTGACCAACAATTTTTAGTTAAGATCACAACGATACTAACATATATGAATGAAGTATCTTTTTTTTTTTTTCAATATTATTTTTAATTTTTTAATCGCTTACTTCAGTTTTGTGCGGCTATGTAGATATTTAATATATATCCACTCAAATTAATTCACTGCATTCTTGGATTGCACTTCATAACAGATTGATCTCTTTCACCATATATATATATATTTCTTGTGAAAAAAAATCTCAAATTTTCAAATGATCACCGTCAAACTTTCCATTTAAATACTGTGATTATGTTACAATAATTATATACTAATTGGTTTTAAAGCTTAAATTTATTCGTAATCATATATTGATTATTGATTATATAAAATAGATATAATAAGCAGCGGAAAAGTATTAAAAACCTGATTAATCATTATCATTCTTTTATCAAATCTTTCAAAACTATTTTGAATAAAAATATATATGAAATAATGATGACCTAAAAAAAATCAATGACGTTACTTACATATATTTTTATTATTTTAATAATATTAGTTCTACTAATTATTATTTAAGATTTATTATTTTACTAACATAAACGTTAACTCAATTTGAATATTAATAACACTATTATTAGGAGAATAAGAGAGCAATTCTCATCTTAATAATGCTACTTTGTGTTTCCTGGAGATGTAAACCACTCTTTGGAAAACTAAAGCTCGGAAACATTGCCTGCAGGAATGACTGACAAAGTAGGATAAAGTGACACCTGCATTTTAAGGTTTGCCATAATCATGTGTTTGACATGCTCACCTGGATGATAGAAGCTGGAGGAAATAGTGAGTTTGGTTAACATCACAGTCTTTTAATCTTTTTTTTTTTTAAAAAACTTTGTCAATTTAAATGACTTACAAAGCAATCAGAAGGTGTTGGTAAAAGGAGGAAGAAAATTAAATTATTTAAGATGATTAAAAAATAAATAAGATTTTATTAGATGAAGTCTATTTATAATAACATATATATATATATCATTATATTTGTATGTGCTTGTAATGTAGTGATGCCTTTGTAATAAAACTGAACTAGATATTAAATAAGTTTTAGCATCTAGCATAAATCAACTTACTATTTGTTAAACATGATGTCTTTTATTTTAAACTTTTTGGGATAAACTGTTTTTTTTATGTGTGCATATATATATAGCTTTTAAATAATTCACTGTAGGACAAAAGTTTTTTCTACAACCTCTTCTCCATAAAGAAACCGTAATGACTAAAGCATTTCTCACTAGGCTTACCACTTAATAACATGTGATTGTAGTTTTTCTATTATTGTTTTAGTCTCCAGTTAAGAATAGATAGATAATTGTTTTCTGTACAATTAAGACTAATATAATAAAAAAATAAATAACACAACTCAATGGTAATCCTGTTATCTCTTTTAAAATTATAATATTATTATGGATCATCAGTATTATTAATTCAAAAACTTACTAATAAGTACTGAAGTTCACTAAATAAAACTATTCCTAGATAATGGCATATATTTTTATAAATATTTCCATAAAGTCTTTACCTTCATTATCCATGTAACTAATCAATATAACTATACGTTAATAAAGAAAAATATGTTCGTTAATAATAAGTTTCCACTCTGTAATTTGTAATACTATAAATTTTAATAATAACTGTATAACTTCACTATGCTTTAATTTACTTTATTCATTAGAATAAGCACATTATTTTTAAATAATCTAAAATCAATTACATGTATAATATTTATCTATATCAGATGTCACTCATTCATACTTTCATAATCAGAGTATGCATTTGATATTCTCTTGATCTTTTTTATTATTATTATGAATATTAAATCATTCCATTAACTTTACTTCACTTTAAATATATATCATTTGTGATAAATCTTTTTCTCTTCTTGCTTTCAACAAATTCTTATTAACATTTTATAGTCTAGCCATTATTTTTCAAACATTAAATAAACTATAACAATTACCATGTAAGATCCAGTGATGATAAAAAGTGACTAAAGTGAGAGATACAAAAAGTACAATAACTCAACAAGTAATAAAAATTATGGGTGCAGTGCTTAAGGCCATATATTCTTGTATCTACGTAAATTCCTATCATGGCCTCCACCTGGCACTTACTGATTTACAGAAAGGAATGCTACTGACCATAAATCATATATACAGAACTCTATTAACGGTATTTTATTTAGCAATTTACAATGCTATATTGAATAGATAATATTTCATATTCAAATATTCCTATCACACAGGATTTTGTTTCCACTACTATCCTGAACCACTACTATTTATTGTATATACTTGGAATATCTCCTTCAATATTGCAAATAAGTTCTATCATCTTGACATAAATAATTTCTACACTTCATTTAAAAAAAAAAACAAAAACATTCAATATAATATCATAAAGGTTCAAATATTATATTCACAAATGATTTTGAATATTTCACAATAATAACATTTTAAAAATAATTCAGATCAAACATAACAAGTTGTATCTAAACAGGTACTGTCTAGAATAATATATTCATAATTATACATGATATTTTAAAAATACAATATACAATATGCATACTCGTGCATCTATATATTATCTAAATAAATTGAGATATATCACATAGTATATTTATGCCTTCATATGATATTCCAAAAACAATTAATACATCCTTAATAATAAAATAAGCATACCATTTGGTTTTCTTAACTTAGCACTTTCATAGATAAATAAACATACATATAAAATTTCAATATATATATATATCAATAATAATTTATCTTAATCATATCCTTTAGAATTAATAATGTGAATCCATCCTCCTTGGTTGATGTCCTTGCATTTGAAAGTTATAGACCTATTACCTCTGCAGAAAATATTAAATTTTCTGTTACCGTTTTATTTTTCTTTATTTTATAATATTGAATATCTAAATAAGCTTCATATATCATGTAAATACGAAATTATATCTTATCTAAAATAAATAACTATTAACTTATGCAATTATTTCTTAACTAATACAATAAAAAATAATAATCTACTCAATTGTTCTTAATTTTGTTTGCGAGCAGTTAAGTTAAGTTTGAGGGAGAGAGTGATTGCTATGACTACTTAAATTCATATAAGATTTTTTCTTACCCCACCCTCTGCATACTGCTCTGCTCTTAACTCTATTCAGCAAAAACAAAATATTATAGCAAATAAAATCCAATTGAAATTTTGTCCATCTTGTCATGATAACAGTACTTTTACAATAAAGTTTGTTCTGATTATCTAAGATGACATAAATTTCATGAAGATTAATAAAAATTACCTTGTCTATCCAGGTGTAGAATTAATTATTTTATAAGGTAATTTTATATTTTAAAATTCTCCTTGTTTTATTCCATCTTAACACCTTAATAAAACATTATAGAAATATTTCTTTTTAAAACACTTGTTAAAGTTTTATATACAAGTATTATACATCATCGCTTTAGCGTTTCAACAGATAATTCTTTTACTTTAAATTATTTTTCACATATATGCACCCAATTTATAATAACTTTTAATGAATAGTTAATTTAATTTTAAAGTTTTATTGCATGTGCACATATTCAATTATTAATCACTTGCAAGATTTTTCACTACTTTTACACATTTAAATAATATTCTCTATTTTTAAGGTTTAATATATATTTAAAATAACAGTTACAGTCAACTGCTAATTGATAATTTATTTTTAGAATTTAATGTTTGCAGAGTTCTTCCAACAATTAAGATTTAGTTCATATCAAAATTTTCACAGAACTTGAAAAATATTTATAACTATTCAGTCTCTTTAAAGTTTGTGGATATATTATAAAATGAAAACATTCACAAATAACACATATATCAAAACAGTAAATATAAAGTTCATTTTCACATATAAATTCATTTTCACATATTTGTTAGCTTGCATTCATCATTTGTTTTTTAAATGGGAGGTAAATTTTAAAATAGTTTTTAATGATTTTTTTATAAGTAAAAATGGGTATAATTATACCATAACAGCCTATTTTTTTAGGATTAATCATTAAAATAAAAGAAGATTGTCCTTTCATCATGACCATACAAATATTATTACAAATAATTTTTTTCTGACTCCTAAATATGACTTTTCCATCTGTATGGCACCATTGTCAGCATTGACTCCTAATTATCAGTATGTCTTTTGGATAACTCATTTTGTCTTTCTTAATTACATGGTTTCAGGTGGTTTCATATGAATTATTAATTGGGAATATTAGAGTTTTCGCTCAATGATAAAATGAATTAAATTAACTCCTTAAATATTTAAATAATTAATTATTTTTATAGCGCTATGTTTATAATTGTAATACATTTAAAGATCAGCCTTTTCAAGCTATTGTGCATGCACTTTTTACGAGTGTTAATAATAAATGAATACTTTCACTCCCAACACAAGATATAGTATTTATGAAAGAACAAAATGAATCCACTTGTTCTTTCCAACCCAAATGCTTATATATGGGCAAATCTTTCATAAATACTATATCTCGTGTTGGGATTAAAAGTATTCATTTATTATTAACACTCATAAAAAGCGCATGCACAATAGGTTGAAAAGGCTGATCTTTAAATGTATTACAATTATAAACATAGTGCTATAAAAATAATTGTTTATTTACATATGTTTAAGTTTCATTTGAGAGTGACGTTTAGTAAATTCCAGATAATTTTGTCGACGTCATTCATTCAGATATTGTAAACAGTAATTTAAAGTGAGTGGTTTATCCTCATGCTTTCACTTCCAGTACTTAAGATTTGCTCATATATAAGCATTTGGGTTGGAAAGAACAAGTGGATTCATTTTGTTCTTTCATAAATACTATATCTCGTGTTGGGAGTGAAAGTATTCATTTATTATTAACACTCGTAAAAAGCGCATGCACAATAGCTTGAAAAGGCTGATCTTTAAATGTATTACTCCTTAAATATTACAAATCATATTAGAATATACTTTTAACACTTTACAGACCAGGGGAAAAATAAATAAAAAATTATAACTAACTTTTTACTTGTTTGGAAAGAAATGTTTTATAAATAATTACTGATTAAAGATTGAATAACTGACTAGTGACTATTGAATAACTTTATTTATAGCTTTTATCCCTCATCTTTTGATTGGCTACTTTAGTTTTTAGACAAGAAAAATTTATATATAATTAATTTTCTGTCTGGATTTTTTTTAAAAATAATTTATTTAATTTTTATATTAAATAATTTTATTTAATATTTCACTTAAGTCTTAATATTTAATTATACTTTTCAATAATAAAACTATTTTTTTTAACATGAGTTTAAAAATGTATAAAATATTATTAAAACAATTTTGATACAATTTTTCAACAAAATCTAAAATAATTTGCAACATGCATTAAATATAATGAATAAATTATCTTTATCAATCAGGAATTAAAATGAATTAATTTATCAAAACTTGGGTGCACAAAGATGAACACACACATTATAGACTTTATGACATTATTATTATATAATTTAAAATAATTAACCAAGTATAAATAATTATTTAAAATACATTATAAAAACTTACTGAATATTAAATTTTATAGTTAAAACTGATATTTCAACATTATATTAACAATTACATGCTAGTATTATATTATAATCATAATATTATATTATTAATTTTATTACTAAATTGAATTAACATATTTTTAAAATAATTTAAATAAGCGTTTAGTCCATTAAACATTATATTTTAACTTTCTTTAAGCACAAAAATAATATAGAGTGATACTAATAAATAGGAATTAATTTTTTTTTTTATAACCCTAACTATATTACATATTTTTAATGACCTGTGGCAGATAGCATGGTTATAATATATATGTATATATGAGAATGCTTGCAAAAATTAATCAAAAATTAATTTTTTTCCCCATGTCATAACATCTGTCAGGAGGCGAACCCATAACCATCTGCAAAACAAGTACTTGCTTGCAAGGCGGCTGCGATGACCTCTCAGCAAATGTGTGAGAGCTAAAATGTAAATTATCTAATTTTTATTTCATAATTTTGTGATATTAGAATTTAATCTCATATCTTCTGTCATAAACATCTATTTTGACCAAAATTTTATTATGTAATTTAAAAAAATGTTATATATAAGAATAAACTGCACCAAAAATAAAGTAAAAAATATGTGCATTAGCAAAATATAGGTACTTATCTAATTTCTATTTAATAATTCATTACAATTGTAAACATTCTCAATAAGAAAAGTTATTTTATTCATTACATCATACATTTAATTTTTTAATCATATATAGTGAAAACCTGAATCAAAAATAAATTGCAAAATACATCCTACACATTATGTTTAATCTAATTTTTATTTAATTGGATGATATCTTCATAATTGATATAAAATTGTAAGCAATATGACTACCATGTTAAATAAAAATAATATTTGAACAGTATGAAAATTTAATAGTTTTACTCATTAGTTAATTAAATGAAACAAATAAAACATGGATCATATAGTTTATAAATAAAATGCACTAGAAATAAATTAGAAAATGTATATTATGTTAATTTAAACTTTTTTTTTGCACGCATTATTTTAATTAAATGAATTGTGATTTAACAGGTATCAACCTCATTATTATTTAAATATGTTTATCATAATTAATAAAATATTCAAAATTACCATAAAAATTGCACAACTACTGTATTGTACTTGTTAATAAACAGTTATACACTATTGGTGTGTCTTTATTAATAATATTCTTAGTAAAAAGTTTATTCATTAATTGTCAGTTTTTTTAGCTTCAAGCCTTTTTTCAAAATCAGTTATTAAAAGTTTATAACATATCTAGAATCTTGTGGTAGTTAATTACATTTTAGAAAATCATTATAATTGTTTATATTTTATATGAGTTTTGATTTATAAAGTATTTTAATTAAACAGTTGCCCATATTTTCCTTGGTAAAGGTGTATAAATTAGGAATAAATTTTGGTTTTACCTTTAGATTGTGCAATTTTGTATGAGTGTTAGATTAAAGAAAGTATTTTTTTTTCATCAGGAAAAAAATTACATATTCATAATAATAACATATGTGTAGTCAAAACTCTATAAGCTTTTAACTTAGAGAATATAAAATAGAATCCTAAAACATTATATATATGAAATATTTATAATAAAAATATCAAATGCCTATCATAAACGTATGTAAAAAATTAAGACTAGCTTTTAAAAATTTTTCTATATAAGAAATGTAAAATGTTTCACAACAGATTAAGATTGTTGATAGTTATTGATATTGGTATTGTTTAGGTGTGGATTGCTTTCATATATTTACAAAAATGTACTTAGTATATTTGAAATAAATATTTTTTTAATTACAAAATATAAAAATTTACAATAAATGCATAAATTATATATTATAAAATTGAAGGCCCAAAATATATTTATGAATTATTGATAATAATTTTAAAAAAGCTAAATTCCTCAAAATTTTCAAAATGTAAAATGCATATCACATAGTTTATTATGTAAATAAGCATTTATTTTACGTAGCGCGCATGTTTATAATTGTAATACATTCAAAATCAGCCTTTCAAGCTATTGTGCATCCGCTTTTTACGAGTGTTAATAATAAATGAATACTCTCATTTCTAACACGAGATATAGTATTTATGAAAGAATAAAATGAATCCACTTATTCTTTCCAACCCAAATGCTTATATATGGGCAAATCTTAAGTATATATTATATTGAGATGTTTCACTATATAAATTATATTAAAAATAATAATAACTTTTCAGTTTTATTGCATTCAGTAAAAAAATAATTTTTCATATTGAAACATTATTTAAAAAACTAAGCATTGATGGCCTTGTGATTAGCATAGCTGCCTTGCAAGCAGCTGGCCTGGGTTCGCTTCCTGGTCAATGCTTTGACATATGAAAAAAAAAAAGTGTCTTTTTTATACAAAGAATCAGTAGAAGAAAGAAAACTGATTAGATTTTATTGAATGTAATTTTATTCTAAAGTCAGGGTAGTTCTGGTTTCCAATGATCCTAACTCATGTCTGTTAAATTTGTGACTTAAAATTGGAATATCAAAAAAATTTTCTCATTTTAGTGTTTAGATCTTACACATGACCAAGTGTGTCTACTATATACACACATTCAAACAGAAATACACATGGAAGAATTAAAAATCATTATCTTATTTTTTTTTTTGTTCATATCAAAGTATAGGTATTTTTGCTTCACTAAGTCAATAAATTTATTTAATATTATAATCAACTTTGAGCATTTTTTTTTTGTAAATGTTTCAATAGTTTGTGATTTATCACTTTCATAAAGACATAATTTTTCATTACAGAATAAAAAAGATCTAAACATTTGACATTTTATACATAATTGCGCTTTTGACTTTCAATGTATATAGTCTCTTTCTTGCTATGGTTTGATTATCAATCTGTAACTTCATAAACAATCACCTCTTGTAATCTGAATATTTAATAGATTTATTATGTTCTTTATGTCCACATATAAAAACATGCAGTAAATAAATTATTTATTTATTGAACATATCAATTAGCATATTTGCTTGCTGTAATCATGATCTGGTTCAAATATGGTACAGATAAACGTTGAACATTTTTTAAACCTTTTATAATTATAAGTATCACAACAAATAATACATATTTATATAAAGCCATTAAATTGTAAAAATAAATTGAAATTAATTTTGTTTAACTGGATCCAGATGATTGTTTTCTTTACAATGTCATTATAATGAGATGAATTTGATTTTTATTAGTGTAAGCATTATACAATAAGTTTTATAATATTATTTTAAAAAGTAGGAAACAAAAATAGCGATCATTTGCCAAAGATAAAGAAAATTTAATTAATCGTCGTCATATAAATAAGACTCCCGAATTTTAATGTTGACCGATTGTCGATTGATTATAGATGTTCTATTTCTATTTATAAAAATTACTTTCTTAATTATTTTTAATTTCATGATTTTTCCTTATGAAGAATCTCAGCATTTTCAAGATCAAAGTAAAGGTAAACTTGCATGTTTTTCATGATCAAACAAAACAGAAGCTGTTATTAAATCATTATTACATTTACTTTTTATACATTTACACAATTATTTATTCCCTTTTAACCTTTTCCCAAGACTATCTCTATTTAGATATGTATGAAACTATGCAATTGCATAAAGTTTGATAAATAATATTACTTTTATATTTAAAAGGTATAATGTTTTTTAGAATTATTTACCAATCGCAAAATGAAAATATTTTTTAAGTTTTTTTATACTAAATTTTTAATGATGTATTAAAAATTTATATATACATATATTCATCACTTAATTGCATGAAATATTTTTTTGCATTTGCCTTATGAAGAAAAATTGTCCTAATTTGAAAACACACTTCTAATTTTTTTTAGCTCAACAAGGGAATTTCATCAACAACAAAAAAATCAAACTATTAAAATTAATATAACTAGATTTTTGTTTCTGCATTTTAAATTAATTGAAAAACTTTATCAATTTTTTTTTATTAAATGAAACTATTAAATATTTTGATTTATATATTATAAGAGGTGATGGCATATTAAATTATAAATTGATAATCAAATCATTGCAAAAAAGATGCTATATAGATTGTAAGTCAAAAGTACCTATTATGCATAAGATGGCAAGGTTTAGATCTTTTTTTATTTTATAATGAAAACTTGTGTCATTATGAAAGTGATAAATCACAAAATATTTAAACATTTGCAAAAGAATTGGTTGAAGTTATTTACAATGTTATACAATTTTATTGTACTTTATGTCCATGTAAAAAAGAATGTACTAAACTGAAAGTTAATAATAAAACATGGATTTTTATTTCATATATTTCAAATACTCTGGCCAATTTTTAAAAAAATATATATAAAGATTTATTTAATGTTTCATTTTGTGTTCCATATAATGTTAATAGATTAGTAAATAATTCTAAAAATATTATATCTTTTAAACATAAAAGTAATATTATTTATGAAAATTTCTGTAAGTGCATAATTTCATACATAGGTGAATTGAGATGTAGTCTTGAGGAAAGATTAAAAGAACACCAGTTATTATATAATATAATGGTCATATTTGTACATTCACATAACAAAATCCAGAGTTCAGGCAAATTACATTAAAGCTGATCCAGATGAGGCGTCGAGACATCGAATCTGACCGCACTTGAACTTATTTACCAGTGCTCTGTGATTTAATACCCTACGGATGGCATTTATAAGGTTACACTTAGTCTTAATTTTTTTTGTAAGCTGGCCAAGAAAGGGGCAGATTATGAGACTCAAGGGAATAATAACTTAATTATACTTAAAGACTAAATAAATTACTCTACGCTATATGACTTAATAAATAATGCATAAAAAGTATTAATAAAGGTTGTGGTAATTTGAAATAAGTTGCAAGTAACACATTAAACATCAATATTTTTAATATATTTAATAGATAAAAATCAAATGGATTAATAAAAATAAAATAACATAAGTATTGCATTGGCTGTGGGAGTCACACACCTTGGCATTCCAACAATGATGAGACAAATAGTAGTACAGTGGTTTCATTCTAATCATAATGCAGTTTATATAACTAATTGTCTGCGTCTATGACTTATGCCTATATGATATGCCAAACTATTCTCAAGATTTGCTACTGGGAAACCAAATATTATGGAATAATATAAATAAAATGTTAATTTATTTATTCTAATATATTATTTATGAGCAACAAATACACTCAAAATACAGATTCCTTTGGTAAACCAGATTCCATGTTCAGACTAATGCTGAGTAACTAAGAAGGCAGAATGAACTGAGTACCATAGCAAGGCTTCTGATACTATGGTGCTAAATATTAAAATAATGGTTGAGGTATGAATGTATAGTTATTCATGGGATTCAGTACCTAGTGCTCAGTTTCTTTGGACTGTACGACTTGCTAGCATAATAAAAAACCTTAGTTTGGAGTATCAGATCGGCTTTGAATATGGCTCTGTACCCTTGTGTTTTCGTTCTAGAAATAGCTGTCCAAACTAAATAATGGGGTGGCTATCACCATGAGCCCATTTAGAAGAAAGCATAGCAAGGAATAATATACAATAATGTTTAGTAAAAACACACTTTTAATGCTTATAAAATAATACTAATATTAAAAGACAAATTTATATGTGCTAAATTCTATAGTTTCATTCAGCAAAAGTACCTTGACCCAGTTATCAAATTAGCATATCTTAAACATGCTAAGAGGGATTCATTACTAGCAATCTAGTTTAGAAATATTGAATCTGCACATATTTCTTATAGTAAACTAGGGGGGAGAAAGCATATTTTGGGCATTGTGACATTTACAAATATGCCCTTAGGTATCATCCCTGCCATTATCTAACTAAGAGATATAATAATAAATTGCAAATCTTAATAAACAAACTAATACATATTAACTAATTAAATTGACATAACAATGAGCATATAGCGATCTGTTGTTATCTGTTAGAATAGATTTCAAAGGAGAGATTTCCTTCAGCTAAAAAGCAATGAGAAAGTTACACTGGAGAGCTTCTAATTGTCTCGCATGTAAGTTTATTAAGTTACTTATCTCTGCTTTGAAATTATGGTATATCATAATATATAAATTAAGAATAAAATAATCAAAATAGAAAATATAAGCATGACTGCAGATTATAAAAGGTTAAAAGGCCATCCTGAGGCCGAGATTCTTCTCACAGACATGTTGACCTAAAGTTAATCTGATCCCTCATGTACAGGACACAATCAATTTAATACATATACAAGGGATGGACAGACATCTCTACTATGTAATAATTGAAACACAGGCTTATTATATACCTGCATCAGTATATGTAATATATAGGGTATATGAGCAGACTTTCACACTACCCACCATTCTACATTCTATCTCATAATACTGATACACTTGAACATATATATGTCGAAAAGATAAATAATCACCAATATACTTATTTCATGCTAAACCAGCAGTCATCAGTTGGTCCATCAGATTTTCAATTGGATGGATGGTTGAAAAGTTGGAGTGTGGAGTGGATTGAAACCTGTCCATTAAAGTGTGGAGATTGATTGTCTTAATATATATCTGAGCACTTATTGCATATATGTGCAAAGATGATAATCTGGACCAACTGATGATTGCTGGTTTAGCATGAAATATGTATGTTGGTGATTATTTATCTTTTCGACATATATGTGTTCAAGTGTACCAGTGTTATGAGATAGAATGGAGAGTGGTGGGTCATTTGAAAGTCTGTGCTCATATACCCTATATATTAAATATTTATGATAGAAAATCAAATGTTGAATAATTCCATTTTTTATACCTAAAACAAATTACAAGGATTTATTAACTAAGATTCTCTGAATAAAATCTTGATGCTTAAATACCACATAATCTCTTAAGCAACTAATCATTCAAATATTACTTAGTATCTTATCATTAATTACTCTAACATATGTATATTAAATAACTATTTTTTAATTTTTTTTTATACTAAATTTTTACTGATATATTTTATAATAAACCTCATAAAATATTTTTTACAATTTTCTTATAAAGAAAACTTATTCAAATTTGAAAGCATGCTTCTAATTTTTTTTTCCTTAGCTTTAAAAAGTTGTTTGGGATTTCATCAAAAAGATCTTCAAACAGTAACAAAAAAATTATCAAACTATTAAGATCAATATTAAAATATAATTACATTTTTATTTCTGATTTTAAATTAATTGAAAAACTTTATCAAAATTCATAGACTTTTTCTATAAGTATCTTTTTATTCTTGACTTCTCTTTTTCTGAAAACTATGTATACTGCTATCTTAGTACTTGTTGAGTGAAGAATTTCATTGCAATATTAGGGTACTGAAGTTTTTAATTTCTATCTTGATACTCCTCAAGCAGTAGATGTTGTTCTTCAAGATGATTTAATGACTGTGGAAAAGATATTAAAATAAATTTTTTATTCAGTTATTGTAATATATAACGTTCAACCATGTGTTAGAATATATTTGTAAAAACTTTAATATTTGTGTTAATATTAAGAATACACATGCAAAAACAGTTCAACAATTCAGTTATTGTATTCTTCTCAGATAAGTTTTCATTTTAATATTTACCAATTTGTTAATTAATTTCTGTTCAATTATAATTTTTTATCTGCATCTGCATATCAGTTTAGCAATGTAAATGCTACAAGTCATATCTCATTATGTTCCAGCAAGAGAATGTTTTATATAAATATTATTTCAAATTTGATTTTTTTAATTATAAACATTATTTATAACAAATAATTAAAATATTTATATAAAACAAAATAAAATAAAAAGTATAGCTATGAAATTGCAAAAATGAAGAAATGAAATTAATTTTGTTCAACTGGATTCATTTGATTGCTTTCTTATAATTAGTTATTATAATGAATTAAATTTGCTTTTTATTATAAGCATTATACAATAAGTTTTATAATACTTAAGTTAAAAATAGACGGGCATCCCAAACATTTGCAAACAATAAAGAAAATGTTTCATCCATTTGAACTATACATGACATGAAATAACACTAAACCTGAAATGGAAAATATAAAATTTATACTATGAAAGCTAAATTCAAACTAATATTATTTTTGAAAAATAAAGACATACTTAGGACAGTACTGAAATGGATACCTGTACAATTAAAAAATTTGTGTGAAATTATTTTAAACTAGTCCCACTTACCTATTGTAACAGTTACAGATTAAATTATCAAATTTTTTTTTGCTAATTGCTAATTATAGTATATTTTAAATTATATTCACTTCTGGATCAATGCAATACTTGTGAAGGAAAATTATAGCTTTCAGAAGTGTCTTATCACTGATGAACTGAAGTTTCCAATAAATGACATTAATTTTGTTTAATGATGAATTTTTTTTTTTATTCTGTACATTATTTGAATGCATATCTGTATAAATACTATTATTTACTCTAATTATTACTACTAATTATAGTAAACTAAATTAATTAACAGACGCTAATTAGTGGTGCAAATCTTAACTAAAATCTGACTATTGAACTTTATTGATGAAGATCATTAGCCAGAAGTAGGAATATCTGTCAGAATTAGTGACATTTTCAAAAATATGATTTAAAAGAAAAAAAGATGGATGTCAAAATCTTTAAGTAAAAATAAAAATATAGATAAGCAAATCATTTTTTTTAAAAAAAAGATAGAAGAGCGTTTGGGCATATCAATTAGTGTATTTGTTTACTATAATTTAAATATAGGGCCATATAAACATTTTTTGGATCACATGCAACTACAGATTTTTTTTTCCAGATAGATAATTAATAGCAAACCAACTAACCATTCAATATTGATCAGTAAATAGGAATCCAATTATTAGTAGGTAATTTCTGGTTTATTTGGATTGACCAGATAAGCGAATGATTAATTGTAAAAAAAAAATAATAATAATAATCGTAATACAAACGCTATTTTCAATACTAGTGGTATAGATGTTATACTCTCATAGATCCTTAAACTCATGTTTCATATATTTTTAAAGTTTTTATTTATTACTGATAGATGATTATTCATTTAAAGAATTGTTCGAGATCCTTGACTAATAATGTATTACTTAGATAATTTACAAAAATGAAAAATGTTGCTAGAATTTTTATTATTAATAATAAAAATGTGATAATGCATAACTATAACTTTTCACTTTAATATATATATATTTAAAAAAAAAGATGAATGATAAAATATTAAAAAAAACAAACCAAACTAGATAAGTAAGTAATTTTAAAAATGATAAGAATTGCATTTTGGCTTAGCAATTAATACATACTCGCCATAATCATAAGTGAGAAAAGGTATCTATTTTCAATTGTGTCATTTAATAAACACACATAAGATAGCTAACCATTTTTTAATTTATTTATTTGTTATACACCCAGAAATAGACACTATATAATATACATTGTCAAATTTACAGTATATTTTATAATTTAAATTAAAAAAAAAATCATTTTTAACTTTAGTTAAGGGACTGACCTTTTTTGAGAAAAAATTACATTAAAATAAACAATATCTCTGGCCAAGCTAAATCAACAATGAATGGTCAAGCATTTTGGACATTACCTGTAATCAGTCTTAAGTAAACAGAAAGTGGGTGGTCTCACCTGTGCCAACCTAACCTGCGAGAAGCTGGATACATCTTATTCTAGTTTAATGTCTCTGCTGTAAATTAGGAGTTTTAAGAAAGAAATGGAAAAAGTTCGAAAAAGAAATGGAAACACTGGCTTGTTGGTTAGTGTTTACATGGTCAGAGTATTTGTAAAAGATGCCTCCCAAGACTATCGATAGAAAAAGCTATTCTAGATGTCTTTGAAACAGTCACATTCCCCAAAAGAAACAAACAAATTGCTTCTAAATGGAAGTTTTATAATCTTTTTTAAAATTCTCTCTACAAAGATAGAACATGGTAGGATTGCGGGGAGGGGATACTAAATTATTGATGAACACTTTTAATAAAAATTGTAAATATAATATATATCGTATAATCTAGTGTTTATTATAAATACATATATGGGTAAGAAAATGTGTTAATGTATATACTTTAGTATATCTTTGTAGTTTAGAAATGTATTTCCTTTGTCAAATCTTCTTAAAGTATATATCATTTTGTGCCACTCTATCTATCTATCTATCTATCTATCTATCTATCTATCTATCTATCTATCTATCTATCTATCTATCTATCTATCTATCTATCTATCTATCTATCTATCTATCTATCTATCTATCTATCTATCTATCTATCTATCTATCTATCTATCTATCTATCTATCTATCTATCTATCTATCTATCTATCTATCTATCCTATCTATCTATCTATCTATCTATCTATCTATCTATCTATCTATCTATCTATCTATCTATCTATCTATCTATCTATCTATCTATCTATCTATCTATCTATCTATCTATCTATCTATCTATCTATCTATCTATCTGTCTGTCTGTCTGTCTGTCTGTCTGTCTGTCTGTCTGTCTGTCTGTCTGTCTGTCTGTCTGTCTGTCTGTCTGTCCGTCCGTCCGTCTATCTGTCTGTCTGTCTGTCTGCCTGTCTGTCTGTCCATTCATCTATCCATCCACCTATGTATGTATGTATTTATATATAGATTAATTGAGAAACTATAAAGATGAAACCTTATTTACAAATAAAAATTGTATCATTTATAAATAGGTGTGGTAATGGATATATAGGTGAGTTGAGATGCACATTGGAGAAAAGAACAAAAGAGCACTTGTTGTTATTAAAAAGAGTTCAAAATACAAAACAAAATTCTAAAGATAATGATAATTTATCAGCTTGTTTTTTATGACCATAATAAATCATGTATATATGGTTTTGATTTCAATTATAATAATGTAAAAATATTGCAAACTGAAAGAAATAATAAAAGAAAAATCAAGGCAGCTATGTTAATATATAAATACAATTAATCAAACGTTAAGATCACGGAATTATGGGAAAGTTTACCTTTTAAAGTATTAGTTGACAAAGACTACAAGGATAGTTGAAAGCACTCCTAAATGATCTTTATATATATATTAAACAAATTTTAATTATTGTATTTTCTAATATTTATTTATAAGTTTACATATATATATATATATGTATAGAGAGAGGGAGAGAGAAAATACATAATTTTTATGAACCTTGGCATTATTATTATTTTTTACCTTAACAGACACAGAAAAATGTTATTTTTATAAATCATATACTATTTTACATCAGGGTCTCATTGCATAGTGGTTAGTATCTTGTCTTTGCCATGCCCATGAGTGGGTGAACTTTGAAATTTTTTAAAAAGCTTAAGATTTTTTTTTTCGGATAGCCAGCCCATCATCAATCCACCTCATCATTTAATACTGATTGATAAACGAGTTTTTAGATATATTCTCAGGATGAAAGTTTCAAGTTAATTTTGGTTGATCAGATATCTGTTTTTGTAAAGTCTATAAAGATAACAAATAATAATAATAATATGATAGTATCATTGAAAAGCTGTCAGACTTCTACAAATGTTCAATTCATGATTAACTTTATATGTATTATTTTACAGTTTCTAAAAATGCATTGCAACTTATTTAATATGATTGTGGATTATTCAAAAATGAAAATATTCCACACATTTAGATTATATATTTGCTGATAAATATTTTGAATAATTTGTATATTGTGGTATAGAAATATGTATAATTTTTATTTATTTTTTTGCCTTCAAATGTTTTTAGATTATCAATATATATATATTGGTGTTAAAGTAAAACATAGATAGATAAACAAAAGTGTATTGCAATAAATTAATTTCTTTTGTTAAATTTATATTTCGATGTCTTTGATAAGATTTGTAGGTGATATACTTTTTTAAAAATTGTATTCATGATTTTGATCTTTTAAAAATTTACATATCTCAATTATATCTGTTTATTTTTATTTCTTATATTGCTTACATAACATTAATTTAATTGAATGAAATTGTGTTGAAGATTGTATTGATATTGTTAATTATATTTAGCATTTTAAGATTATCTTGAATATGATTTTTTTTTAAACTTTTTTTTAAAATTTTAATCGTGATGAATTGTTTTTATTCTCTTTGTTATACTTTTGTCAATTAATGAATTTTGAGGAAGTTGCTGAAGAAAATCTTTAATTAAAAAAGCTAATCGCTGAAAAAGACAAAAAAAAAATTAATATAGTAAGTTACAATACTTTTTCGAAAATACATTAAAAATTAAATGGAAAATTTAGATACACAAACAAAAACACTTATTAGGCAACTATGTGCAACCTCGTGACACTTTGTTTTGAAAATTTAACTTTGGAAAGCCACACATTGAAAAAAAAAAAAAAAAAAACAGTATTAATATCAATCAAACAAGTTTGCTACTAACATGCATTGTAACAAAATCTTTTTGCTTAAATATTGTTCATATAATAGAGAGCAAAAAAAGCAAATAATGGAATTCACGTTGTAGCAAATATTGACAGGTCATAAAAATCTCTGAATTTTAAAACCAATTTTTAATATTTTAAAACACTTAAGTTTATAAATGCATATGCATATACATTGAGTTTGTGGATAATTATAGAATAAATAATTATTGACATAAGTTAAGAAGGGAGATAAAACAGTCTATAAAATAAATACAATAAAAAAAATAATACAACAAAAATAGATGAAAAGTTTTGGTATTATCTTTTTTAAATTTTGTTTAATTTGCCCTCCCCCCTCTTATTTAAAATTAATATAAACTGGAAAGATAAATTAATACTATAATAATAAGAATTGCCTCTTTTCTTATAGATTTTAAATCACTTTAATATATAAATAAATATTATAGACAACTATATTTGAGTTTAATAATAATAATTAATAATATTAATTAATTAATAATAATGGATTTTAATTCGATCATATGAGATTTTAAATTAAACAAATTTTAATTCTTGATAGTTTTAATTTAGTATGACGATTTACTTATTTGTTTATATAAGTGTGTCACATTGAGAAGGTGACTTGTTTTCTCTCTATACTGTCTGCAATCCCATTTCTGAATCTATCCATGTGATATGTAGGGATATATTTAGCTACCAACCACAATTTTAGAAGTGCTCGCATGTCTGTATCATGAATTACGACATAAAATATGATAAAATGTGTTTGTACCTTAGTAGATCATTTTCAGTATTTCCTCTGCCATCACATAATCTTGCAAATTAATTGAAAATGTTCTTGTGACTCATGGTTTTACTACCATATATAGTTCAAATCATTTTAAACATATCAGTATCAGTTTTATTCAAAACAAAATTTTGTGTTGCCAGATTGTTTGATTGTAAAATTTTGTGGTGCAGAAAATAAAATATGTCACTACATAGCACACGCATTGATTCAGTAATGGCATTTCAAGCAGCTTGGAGAGGGGGAGAGAGAGAGGGAGGGAAAGGGAGAGGGAGCGCACGCGCGCTAATTATCTTTTCATAGAGACATACTGTGTGTATGCATATATTTTCTCCATTAGATCACAAAATAAAGTTTTGTACTTTTAGTAGAAAGCTATTTATTTAAGCTTTAAATATAAAATAATATTATTTATCAGATTGATCAACTCACAGTGGGTGAGGGTTTTAGCAGTTTTTTATATTTTATTTTACCGTCTAGACAAACATAGTTAGATGCTATTTTCTCACCAATTTGTAAGAGTATATCTTACCAGAGTATATAGGCAATTGTCAACAATTATAGTAATAAATCCTAACAATATTTATTTTTCTGAGCCAGCTTTTGATGCAGCATGTTTTTGTCAAAGTAAAATTACAATGCACATTAGTATATGCATGCATATAAAAATAAACCTACCAGTCACCGGTTACCATAGACATTTACATGTGTGTAATTGTATATGTAACTGCATTACTTATGGATTCACTTTCAGAGTTTTTTTTCCTTGTTTGAATATTGTTAGCTGCCTGAAAAAAATTCCAAATATCCACCCTGATTCCCCTTGTTATGACCATAGTAGATAGAAATACTGTTACACCACAACACCATTGCTCATATAATGTATACAAATATACAGAGTGTAAAATTAGATGTTGATGTATTTGTGTAAAGTTGGTTATAATAATAGACTTGTATAAAGAAAGTAAGACAAGATGTAATAAATAATATTATGCTTGGTGATCGTAGACTTTTGGATTTTAACTATTTTGATAAGTAAAGCAACGTTTCTGAAGAATATTAAATATCAGATTTTTAATGTAATATGTATTTATGTATGATTATATATATTGCACCACTAAAATTATTTAGTTTTTTAAAAAAAGTTTTGTTGGACTAATCTAATAAATGATTATTGTTATTGTTTTTTTTTAAAAAATGTCATAAGTTGTAGAATGACAGGTTATTTTTCTCATAAATAAAGTGAAAGATGAATTATTAAATATATTATTTTACCATTCTATTCTGTAGAACATTATTTTTAAGATTCTGTGAGAGTCTTTATATTTAGATCAACATTTTTCTAACTTTGTTTTATTACAGAGCACTTTACAAGTAGCAAGGAATACTTGTATTAGATTTGTATTTATATGCATTAAAAATAACAAATACTGATACTCAAATGTTTAATTAATAAATAAATTTCAAAATTATGGTTATATTTTCAAATCAATATAATACCTGCATATGTCTATACGTTTTAGTAGATGATGAAATCTTCAAGCTTTATATTAAATTTTAATTAGACATCTTTTTCACATTATTATTCAGTCACAAAGGAAATGAAAATGGAAATAATTTTATTTATGGCCTGAGTTATTTATTAGGTAAGCAAATATGGAGATTCAGCATGAACTTTACTTATGATCATTTTGAATAAGAAATGTAGCAACATCTCTGTTTAATTTCACAAATGAATGTCATTGTTTATTATTGCTACAAATATATATAGTAGCCATTCATAAACAAATGTGGGCATTCCAGTTTCATGAAAAAAAAAATTATAGAAATGTGTGTTGCAATGTTTATACAAACCAATCGGTGAATCAGAAATACATTCACATATAGAACTTGCTGGTTCATTTTTCTAGTTATTTAATATTTTATAATGATGCCTTTTTATTGTTTCATCAGAGAAAATTTTTTCCCAGAAATACTTCAATTCAATGTCAATATATTCCATTATCTGCATATCTTCTCAATGGAAACAATCAATATTGAATTTCTTTACAATGTTTTTGAGATAATCCTTATACCACAGACAAAATCTACCATTCCCATGAAAAACATTCTCAAGTTAACCATAAAACAGCTTTTTAAGAAGTCTTGCATTATTTATTCATTTTACACATTTAACTCAACAAAGAGAACTCTATAGTTTCACATCCAACAAGTTGAAGAATGAACATATTGACCTTGTCATTATATTTTTACAATTTTACAGAGCATTCTTAAATAACACTCTTCTAATGCCTTTATATTGCATTAAATAGAATGTCCAAGTCTTACTTCTATATAATAAATTAGATAAAATAATAAGTCTCTATACCAGGGGTGGCCAAACTTTTAGATATTGGGGGCTACTTTTTTGGTGAAAGTGTACCTGAAAGCTCTACATTTTTTTCAGGGCTTCGAACCAGAAACTGGGAAAAACATTTTGGCCGCAAATGGAAAAAAATAGTGGTTCAAAGTCTTGGTTTATTAAGAATGTACTTATGAATTGGTGACATTTTTAGAAGATATGAACTGATGATTTTTTTTTTTTATAAGATACGAACTGTCGAAGATATTTTATTATGATTACTATTAAATTATCTCAGCTTGCTTTAGTATTACAATTTGTCCATGTTGCTTTATAAAATATTTATTAAATTACAATTATTAAATTACCTATAAATAATTATTTTCTATTGCTGGTCTTAAATTTAAAAAAAAACTTCAAGAAATTAAAAATGTTGATGTACTTATCTATTAGAAAACTATTCATGACTCCTCATCTGATCATTCAAAGCAACAATGTAAAACAATGTTGCAGAAACTGGCATATCAGATAACACTCTTGAATAAAGATAAATGAGATAAAGTTTGTAGAGTACATTATCTATTTCATTTAATAAAGCAGTCTCTCTGAACACTAGTTTGTATGTAATCAACACTCTAGTCAATAAATAAAACTTTCATGCCTTTTTTCTAGGCAGGCAATACAGTATTTTCCTTTTGGAATATTATGAAACTACTAAGAGCACAACTGGAGTAACCAAATATCAGAAGTTGTATCTTTATCTATAAAATAACTATATGGTACACATGGGCATTATGGCTATCTGCACAGATCCATAATTTGCACCCAGTTCTTAATAGCTATCTGCCGCATAACCATCATTTGAAATCTCTTTATTGGTTTTGCATGACATTATTAAATGTTAACTGTAATTGGTGAATTTCTTAATAGTTTTACCAACTATATTTCTCTATGTATTTGTTACACAGCTCTAAAATTTACATCACAATGGTCATGTTTACATATATAACTGTAGCCACACATATACATCTAATTGGGCCAAATTTTATTGCAATTTTTACTTTTAATATTTGGCTTTTTTTATTGTTAAAATTTAGACAAGAAAACATATAAAAGGAATATCATAAATGATTTTTTCCATCCATTTTTCTATAAAATAATAACTTGGGAAAAAATACTTAGGAGTGACTGAAAATCTAGTAATAATGTTCAATCGTCAAAACTCTAATTCATCAGGAAAAAGATCGTGTGGTAAAGATAATCTCATTATTTATGAGCAATGATGGCTGTGTTAATTTTTTTTTAGACATTATAATTACTATTACTTTTAAGAAATCATTAGCAAAAATTATTAGAGAAATTTAGTTTGTCAGCCCTGAGAGGAGAAATCAAAAAATGAAAAAAAAAGTACTATTTAGAAAAATCATCATAAAATCTTTATTTTTTATTGTAGAGAAATGAAAATTACATTGTCTGAAAAAAAAAAAAAAGACACTGAATCGAATGATGCAAAATATGCATGTGTAGGGGGTATGATTTTCGCGTTATTGTAAGTTGAAGCTGAGAATCACTAATTAGAAAATACAAACCCGACTTATTTTGAATTTTTACTTTTGTATTTTTTATATTCAAATCATCTCTGAATTTATCACTTTAATTTGTCAATGTTCACAACACCTTCTTGGTCTACTTTCAGAGCTCTTGCAGGTGACCACTCGATCGCCGGTGACGTCTTGGCCATGTCTGCTCTATACAGTTAACATAGATGGAAGTAATTATTTCCTTACGATGGAATACCCTATCTTTTAACTTGTTAAAAGCAGCACATACACCTTTCTACTTGTAAAACTATCAAGATGTTTAAATTGATTTACATTTTCAAGTCAATAACTGTCTAAATTAAAAAGTTGCAGTGAATTTTTTTTCCATCACTGGCTGATAAAGAACTTTAATTTTTAGAATATTAATTATTTTAAAAAAATCTTTAAATATTGCATTCAAAATATTAAGTACATTTTATACATTATATTTTGATCTTGAAAAGTAGTACATTCATCAGCATATTATAAATCCAAGAATTTGAAATTCTTAATTTTATTTTGATTCAGATTAAAAATTCCCCATCAAATCTGTATCACTTCTTGATTCTTGTTTCATTAATCCCTCTATAAACAGTTATAAAGACAGCTGTCATAAAAATTGAAAACAATGTTGGAGAAAGTAAATATCTGTGTTCAACATCAATTTTCATTTCAAATGCCTGTTTTTCCACCTATAATAATAATATTTTCTCTCATTGTATTGCATAGAAGCTGCATAATAAATGTTGGTTGATAACCAACTAAATCGAATCAAATGTATTGACCAAATCAGTAAAAGAAATATATAAATCATTCATGTTCCTAACATTTTTCTTACATTTGCCTGGCAATGAAAAATATGGTCTATAGTGCATCTTGATTCTTTAAAACTGCATTGAGTTTTGACATTCATCTATGACTGTACTTTCACTGTAGTGGACAATAATAATATTCCACAATAATTATAGCAATCTTATTAATTCCTTTTATGTTTAAAAATTGGAACTAGTAGAAATATCATTAAGTTCAGTTGACACAACTTCATGGATCCATATATTCCTAAAAAATTCCACTGTTTTTTGAAATTAATATGGTGCTGTTTTGACTTTACTAAAGTGAATGTCTTTGTCCAAATATAAATGAATAGATAAAATAGATATAACACTGAAAGCCATCATCTCAATTCTTGTATCATTATTCAAAAATGATCAAAATACTCTTTTCATTTGTTCAAAATATGAGCCATCTTATAAGAGCAATTCTTTGCTGTTTTTAATAGGATTGTGGTACTGTTTCTCACATCCATATATTGCTTTCAGTATATCAAAAATAGATCTAGAGTGACATGATCAATGACTGTCTGTATCTTTGCAGTTTTAATTTACCAGTGAATTTTAAGCTTTTTTCTTAGTTGTTGAACTTCCGCTTTCTTTTCTCAATTTTTATTATGAAGTTTCACATTCAATTATTATTCTGCTAAGCAAAAAATGCCTCATGATTTTTTTATGCATATATTAAACAATCTCCATTCTTCCCCATTCTTTTTAAATTCATATGAATAAAGATACAATAAAAGGCAACTGACCCCCCCCCAAGATGCATTTCATGATGAAACAGCACTCATTAGTTGGCCCAGGTCACTATCTCTCACATATATCTCTATTATATGAAGAGTATTTATCTATAGTAAATTGTTACATTTTTATTTACCATTGTCAAATTCACTCCACTCACACCTTTGACACCATCCACCTCAGACAAATACAATAATGATTATTACTAATCATTTTTTAAACTAGAGATTATCTTTAGCACAGATATAAACTTTAAACCTCAGTTAAAGATTAATATATCAGATTTTTTAATTTTAAACATACACAAACATGGAGGTATTCACCTTTCTCTTTCCCATGTGTAATATCTTTATAGATATATTAACCTGCATACTTCCCCATTCTTTTTAAATTCATATAAAGATACAATAAAAGACAAATGACCCTAAGAAGTATTTCGTGCTGAATCAGCACTCATTAGTTGGCCCAGGTTACTATCTCTCACATATATCTCTATTATATGACGAGTATTTATCTATAGTAAATTGTTACATTTTTATTTACCATTGTCAAATTCACTCCACTCACACCTTTGACACCATCCACCTCAGACAAATACAATAATGATTATTACTAATCATTTTCTAAACTAGAGATTATCTCTAGTACAGATATAAACTTTAAACATCAATTAAAGATTAATATATCAGATTTTTTAATTTTAAACATCCACACATATGGAGTTATTCACCTTTCTCTTTCCCATGTGTAACATCTTTGTAGATATATTAAACAACCTGCATACTTCCCCATTCTTTTTAAATTCATATAAAGATACAATAAAAGGACAATCGACACCCCCCCCCCCAGATGCATTTCGTGCTGAACCAGCACTAGTTTAGAAAATGTTAATAATAATCATTATTAAATCATTATTATACAATTTTTATCATAGAAAAATAATCATTATTATATTTATCTGAAGTGGATGATGTCAAAGTTGTGAGCAGAGTGAGTTTGACAATGTTAAATAAAAATGTAACAATGATTTTTTTAAGATGATACTAATAAAATCATTGTAAGAAGCTATACTGGTTATTTAATAAATATTTCAGGTTGTAAACAAAATTGATTTTATTTCTATTACCTTTGTGATTGATGATATGTGTGGGAAGTTTAATTTAAATTTAATATAAATAATGCTTGTAAATTTTATTTTTTACTAAAATTATACAAAACCATTATATTTTAGAAATTAAACAAAATCAATATTTTTAATGAGATTATTTACACTATATATAAAAGATTAAACTATAAGTCGGTTAATTCTAATAATTTTTTCATGGAAAATTTGCTCTCATTTAATGAAATGTTGATTTAGATAATGGTAGTTATTGTTTTTTCTGCACATCCATAAATATCTTGTATAATTTTGTACTATGATAGAATAATGATTGTAGATAAAAACCATACATGTGTATGTATATATATAAACTTATCATTTGTATTTTTTACAGAGATAAGAAAAGTCAACTTAATTCCTTTATTTATTTATTTTAATTTTTTTTATTCAATGGTCTTAATGTATAGCAAAAAAGTATAGTTTAAAAAAAAATCTTAGTTTTTAAAATAAAATGAAATCATTGAACAATACTGATTTATATATTTTTATTTGTACTTTATATGTATAGTTTATAATTGTTTCTGCGCGCACACAAATTAAAATTTACATTTGCTATTTTAATTTATTCATACGTGTGTGTGTATGTGCAACTTTTGTATCTTTACAGATATTCTACTTGACACTTTAGAGTTAAATATTTCTAAGGTCTGGATTAATTCGTCTTTTTATTTTTTAAGTATTAAATACAATATAAATAAATAAAATTAATCTTTTATGATTGAATAATTTCTCTAGAATTTTAAAACAAATATCTACATTTTCACTTATACATAAATATTGTATTAAATACTTAAAAAATAAAAAGAATTAATCCAGGCATTGGAAATATTTAACCCTAAGGTAGCAGTTTAAAAAAAAAAAATTAGAACTATTAAAAACACTTTTTAGCAAAGTATAATGATTTTATTTAATAAATACATTGAATACCAATAACAATATTATATGAATTTCTCATGTGCTTCATTCATAAGTTTCTGATAACATTTATTATTATTTTTGTCTTATTTTAATCATATGAGAAATTCATATGGTTTTGTTAGAATTAACTTTCCTGACTAAAATATAGAAGGGTATCTACAGTTAGTTTAAAACAGAAGGTTCTAAAATGTATAGAAATTGACCCAGTATCAGATTTATATAACTATGAAAATCGATGGATTGGTTTTAAAATCTTAAGTTTCTTTTTTCTTAATTTAAAAATATTAACTTGAATAGTGTGATGTAAAAAACAGCTGCTAGATGTATATATTTATTAGTTTCTGTTTTGAACCCTAATCTTCAACTGATGATTGCAAAAACCAGAAAACAGTTTGGAGTGGAAATTATCTGATGTTCATTGATTGATCACTTAAGCTTAGAGTATGGCAAAAAAATAAATAAAATGTTTTAAATATGAATTTAAATAAATCATATATTAAGATTCATGACTGAAATTACAAAAATGTTTTGTACTACATTAATCTTTTATTCAGTTGATACTTGAGATTTTTTTTTTACTTTATCCAGCTGAGAATCAATCCAGGACCCTGTAACTACTGAATCCATCACTTTATCTGTGCAATAAAGAATGAAACCATAACAAGTTCTTGACCACAGATGAATAGCAATAATGTCAATGTTTTTTTTTTATTATTAAACAAAACCTTTTTAGAATAAATTGAAGGGATATTTATTGATGAATAGTAAATGAAGAAAATAAATGTATTTGTATTTACATGATTCACTGAAATATGAACAATCAGAATATTACTTTCTGAGAAAAAGCTTTTAAAATATATCTATCACTTAGTGAACATTTCATAAATGTGTTTTATCTGTGCTTTTTTAGTAATCTTAGACTTGGAAAAGTAAAATATCAGCAGCACAATGATTATCAATCATATAGCAAGATAGGAAAGATAGCTTTATCTTTACTACTTTATAAATATTAAAGTTTGTTTTATGTTTGTTTGTTACTTTATAACTCGATCAATGTTGCACCTTTGGAGAATTACATAGGCTATTGATTTTTGCTTGAAGACACTTAATTGTTTTAAAAACTTTGGTAATTTGTAATATGGGCTGAAATCATAATCATTGTTGAATGATTTCACAAAAATGCCAAAAATGGGTAGCACTGATTAAAAGATTACAGTTATTGGAATTTTTTTAAAACAGGTAGTGTTGTGGCTTGACTATTAAAATATATACTACAGAAATGGAGAGAATGATAATTTTTTGTAAAGGAGGTAAAATTTGATTTTGTAAATATATTTTAAATTAACTCAATTTTATTTATAACATATATTTAATTTCTCACTTGCAAGTGGAGCATGAACAAAATAACAATGTTAAAATTTCATAGTTCATTTTTAAGCTAGTTTATCATGTGAGAAATATATTTAAACTAAAATTTTAAAAACTGATCTTAAAAAGTAATATTTTTTTGTGATATTGCTGTTGATATTAATTCATGTGTTATTATTTTATATAAATAATATGTAAATGTCATTGACGAAGCATGATTTTTTTTAGGAATGGAAGCACACTACATAATCTTTTTTTCATAATATTTTTATTTTACTTGCCACAACAATTTTTACATAATAGCTAATATATACAAATTACATACTTCCAGATTAACTCTCTTATCTATAAATCAGATTGTGACTAGTTAAGTATAGAGAATTCATTATCAAGATATTTTTATTTTCTAAATACTTTTAACATTCTTGTGTTTTAACTATTAATTACATTTTAGCATTGTTTGAACTTCTTATAATCAACAAATAATGTGATGGTCAAACTCATTATTTTCCTTATATAAAAACAGTTCAACTGTTGGTAAAAAAATTGAAAGTTAACAGAAATACCATACAAAAAATAATGAATTTGAATTGTTCATTCTTCTTCTTTATGTTTGGAAAAATAGTTTAGAGAAAAATATTGACCTCTCTTATCTGTTAATTAGATTGTTACTAGTGTAATTAAGTACAGATAATACATTATCAAGATATTTTTATCTTCCAAATGCTTTTAACATTCTTAAGTTTTAACTTTAAATTACATTTTAGCATTGTTAGAACTTCTTATAATCAATGAATAATGTGATGATCAAACACATTATTTGCCTTATATAAAAACAATTCAACTATTGATAAAAAAATTGAAAGTCAACGGAAATTCCATACAAAAAACGAGTTTGAATAGTTTTAATATATTTTTTTGAATAGTTTTTTTTTATTAAAATAAATTAAAATTTATTAGATACAATTGAACATGTTTATCATACATAACTATATTCTTTTTACACTGTTGCAAAGCATTCACTCTGTAGAACTTGCTGTTGTCCGAGATAGGGGGCAGTTCATTCATTCTTTTTTTATTTTTAGCAAAATAGTTTATATACACTAATGTACTTATTGTTCTTACTACACTATTGTATGTGCAACTTGTTGCATCGATTTCATGAGGTTGAATATGTACATATTTTAGTGAAAGCTTTTGAATTTTTTAGTGAATTCTTCTATGGAAGCACTCTTTCTATTTAATGCATGAAGTCTTAGTCCCTGGTAAATATATAGGCTGTTGCAACAGTTACATAATGTATTATATATTTTTTATTCTATTAATGTACAAAATATGTAGTGGCCTGTATATGGCAATACATATTACAGAATGGAAGAGAATTATAGTTTTTCTAAAGTGAAATAAAATTTGATTTTGTCAATATATTTTAAATTAACTAAATTTTATTTATAGTACATATTTAATTTCTCACTTGCAAGTGGAGCATGAACAAAATACTATGATGTTAAAATTTCATAACCATTTTAAGTTAGTTTATCATGTGAGAAATATATTTAAACTAAAATTCTAAAAATTGATGAAACTCAGTAGTATAATTGATTTTAAAAAGCTATATTTTTTGTGATACTGTTGTCGATAACTCATGTATTATTATTTCTTGTAAATAATTCGCAAATATATAAGCTATGGGAACACCTACTTATTACATTATATTTTTTCATTCTACTAATGTAAGCAATGCCATGGGTACTACTAGTATATATATATATTAAGATTAAAAAAGCTAGATTAAAAACAAAATATATGATTCTGAACAGAAACTGGACCCAACAAGTTGTTAGAGGACATAACAATAAATGGAAAACTGAAGTTTCTAGAGTGGATTTCAAGAAATTTTTGAGTTCTAAAAAGAGAACTAATATGATATGCAGGGATGAGTTAATAAAGTTTATGTCTTCATAAATTATCCATTAGAAATGTAGAAATAAACTTGGCATTTATTTTGGTTGATAATTGAAAATGATATAAATGCATAGTCACTGATATTTGTATATGTGTTTGTATGTATGTGCACATATTCATAAAAATTCACAAATAGTAAGATATTTGAAGTGTTTTTTAATAATACTTCATGTTTTGGTTTATTTTCTTTTGATTTTATGTATTATATAATATTCTCAACAATATGAGTACAAGAAGAAAACATATACTCAGCAGAATTAGTTCAGTTTGATATATGGGCAAACGGCTTTTTTTTTGTTTAGGATCGGAAGACATAAAAATTCACCAATGATTTCCCCCCATTAATTAATAGTAAATATTTGGAAAAACAGTTTGATGTTGTTGTTTTTTTTTTTTTTGTTCTTAAAAATAAATTAAATGGTGTGGATATAATACTATAAATTGAATGAATAATAAAACTAATGAATAAGAATTGAGAATGAAAATAATGATTTATATATAGTAATAAATGAGAAAGAAGTTGAGCAACATTTTTGACCTATGAAATTCTAAAATCTGAACTTTGTGTGCATGTAATATATATATTGTGCAAAAAAAAAAAAAAAAAGAAAGAAACAGTAGTTTATGCTTGTAAATATTGCAATAAAAATCGATGATATCCGTTATAGCTTCATTATATATTTTAAGAAAGAAATTTTGGTATTTAGAGGTTCTTATAGTTTATATTTATATGTCTGTAAAATTTAATTAATGCCTAATGTTTCCAATTCTAGTTACTGCCTTTATTAAGGGAATAATTATTATTTGGAGATTGTCAACTATTGTTATACTTCATTCTTTATAAATTTATATATATGTAGGTTAAGGTTTCTGTGTGAAGGTAGACTAAATAACTAGGCAACAAATACTGTGTTCGGGCGAAGATAACTTGATAATCTTCAGTGATTTCTAGTGTTAATAAATTAATAAGCCATTGCATATTAAAATTTTTGAAAATATAATATGAGATTAATCATAAATATTGTAACGATATATAAATATGTCGTTACATTAATTTAAAATAAAAACTTAAAAGTTCGCAAATAAAAGAAAAAAAACTAAACGCTAAAATTAAAATGTTTGTTAAATGTATATACATTCGCACAGATGCCAAACTTTAAAAATATTTTTTTTTTATAAAAACAAATAAATAAGTATTTGAACGTACTTTTTTATAAAAAAAAAAAAAAAAGTATAAGATTTAAAAATAAAAACAGGTATTAATTAATTCTTGTAATCTGTAAATGGAAATGATTTTTTATAAATTGTTTGAAAAGCAAGCTAGCCGTGGGCTCTTGTATAATTAAAGTGATCTGATGAAAGATAGATAAGAAAAAAAGAGAAATTAGCTTGACCAATGGAAGCACCAAGCCTCAGCCCGGACCCGAACGAAAATTTGGATTAGTGACGTCTTTGTTCATTCAATCTGGAGATTTACTATAAAGAGAAATATTGAGTTCCAGACAGTTTTTTTTTGGACTTGATTTGATGAGAATGGTAAGACGCACTTGCCGTTCTCTCTCATTTTTTTTTTTTGTTTAAAAAAAAATATATAAAATGAAAAGACTGTGATACAAGAATGGAACCAGCTAATGCTACCTCCAGAACATTATCTTCCAATGGAGACATCGCGGGAATTAAAAGCAGAAACCTGGACTCTTCTACCATAAACTATATGAAATGAACAATTGTTAAAATCAATTAAGAACTTTCGTCAAGTTTTACAAATTGATAAACAAGCCAACTTAAATGTTAAAACGGACTCTTATCTGACTCTTGTAAGTTTTTAAATCAATAATGTTTAATTTTATATGTTTTCCGATTGATAAAAATCATTTCCATTTTTTTTTTCTCTTATTGTATAAATTATTTGTTGTTTAAATTTTAAATGAGGGAATTTAAGGTTGGGTATAGACGTTGCATAGATTCGTTAGCGGTTGATAATGTCGTGGTTTTCACATTCGATTAGAATATATGTCAACGATATCACTGCAAGCATCTTACGATGAATGCTAATGGGATTTGTATATTCCCTATGCAAGTGACTTTATCGATGACTTTGTATTTTGATCGCTCGTGTTTAATTTGGAATGTTTTTGACCGTGGAATCTATGCAGCTGATCTATACTCAACATTTTAAAACAAATTTTATAAAATTCATTTGTGCGAAAGTATCTAAATGTTAAATTTAAGTCGGGCGTGAATGGCTATATAGTTTGTAAAGTTATATTAAGGGAGGGTAATCTTAGGTTATTCATTTCGTAGTTGAATTGGTTCAATGGATTGAATATATTTGTGTAATTAGTAGATGTAGTATGAGATCCGCTTCGGGCAGGACTGCATATATACACCACACACTTTCTGTTTGCCTATGGATGGGTTTGTAAGTCGGCAGAAGACCGCAGTCCATTCCTATGGAGTTTTTTGTTTATTGTTCTACTTGCCAACAGATGTCACATTCCTGTTGGTGGAGAGTCAATGTCTTCTCTAATTCTACTTACTGTTCAGATGTACTTTCCTGACAGTATAGTATTTTGTGTTGTCGTATCATGCTACATTGAGTACATGAATGTATCAGATGGATTGGCGCCAGTTTGGTTGCGAAATTTGTTGCCTAAGGTTAAATCAGGGAAGAATATTTTCTTTTCAAATGCAGATCTATATAGTCTATTCATACTTGACTATCTAAATAAAATATTAAACTCATTGAAACTTAGTTAAATGTAAAATTAAAAGCTAATATAAAAATCTAAAATGTTGAATTTATTCCTCAAAATTTAAATGTTATTTTATATGTGCGTAAATAAATATTTTTATGTGTTAATTTCTGGCAGTGGCTTTTATTCTTTTATATTTAAGATATAAAATTTATAGATTTTTATCTCTGCGTCTCCGCTGAGCTAGTGACTTGGGCTAACGATCGGAATATTTAAATAAAGTGGAATCTTAACAGCGCGTATCTGCCTACTTTATAAATTTTTCTAGGCTCAAATGCCTAGATGGCGCCCTGGTAGTTGTAGATATTGTTTTTGTGGTTAGATTCGATTTTTACTTTCCTTCCGATTGTTATAATATATATATATTCCATATGTCAAATGCGTTGACCGGGAAGCGAACCCGGGCCAGCTGCTTGGAAGGCAGCTATGCTAATCAGGCAATACTACATTTGCGAATAATGGTTTATTTATTGATAATCATTGGCTACAGTGAGTGATATTATATGTATATTGATCTCTTTAACTATTTACATTAAAATAGGAAACATTATATAAAAGGGCCATTAAAGTTTATAAAAGTATTGCTGTTTTATAATGGCATTGTAACGATCACTATATTTAATTCATTATTCTTTAAGGTGTTATTTTATTCACACCAACTATTTTTCTTCATTTTCAAGATGCAAGAAATACTCTTAATCGAATTTCAATTGTATTTTTTATAATAATTATAATACTTAAATAAGGCTATAACCTTAGTACATGCACCTTGAGTGCTTAATTTCTTATAAGAGAGACCTCTACAAATCTAAACGCAAGATTCAACTTTATTTATATAAATGTAGAAAAATGAAAACAAGTTTTTAAAAAATATTTTATTTTTCACCTTATGGAATTATTAATATATGCATTGAGCATTTGATAAATAAATGAAGTATTATCTAAACTGTGAGTCACTGCATACACATAAGAAGAACTTAGTGGCATAACAATGAGAGGCACCATAGCCATAGCCATAATGTGGATATTAAAAGTAATTAAAAAATTTGTCCAGTAGCTTAGGTATAATCTTGACAATATATCTATTACTTTTAGGAATAACATCAAAAGTTTATTTGAGATATTGGATGTAATCAGTAATGAAATGGATAAATTGTGAATGTAGATGAAATAAATAATTAAAAAAGCATCTGAGAATATTTAAATGAGATGAAAAAATCAGAAAATGAAAATGGGTATTGAAAAATACCATGATAATTACAAAATAAAGAATAGTTAAAATTAAAAGATAAAGATCTTTCAAAGAATTGAATAGGAAATTTCAAAGAACATCTGGGACAGACAAGATCAATATTGTAAAAGTATTTACTTATTATATTGAAAATAAATGTACTTTTTATAATGAAAATATACAGAAGTTAAAAATAACAGCTACCTTTTAGAAATTTGTGAAATTAAAATAAAATTTCAGTTTTAAATAGATTTGTTGAAAAATGCTAATGATAAAACTATTAAAATTAAGCACCAAGACATCAATCAAAACACTTTTATAAGAAACAAAAAATCATTAAAACTTCTAAATTTTGTCAATTATTTTTTAAAAGATTTCTTATAAATTAGAAAAAATCAGCTTTATTTTTATACCAAATAAATAAATCTTATTGAAGTGTGGAGCACATTATGTCATATCTTATACAACATGCAAGTAAAATTATTTTTAAAATCTTACAACACAAATTAGAACTTTATATGAAAGAGAAGCTGGTTTTTAAAAAAGATCTATTTTCGTTAATGCATGGTTTAGTATGTTCAGATTATGGAGTGTAAATTCATCAGAACAAGTGCAATTATGGCTCTCCAGCACTCAAACTTTTTATGAACTCATGAGCAAGAAACCCATATGATTTTTTTTTTTTTTAGAAAAAAATCAAGGATTATAAAAAAGAATTCTATTAAATGCTTTTTCAGTATTAGCAAGGTCTTTGATTCATTAGTTTGCACTAAATTTCAGATTTTTAGAAAAATAGGTACAGAATATTAATTGTTTTGTTAAGAAATCTCTTGAGTGAGGATAGAAGCTGTAATTAAAATGGGCTATATGAAACAAATTGCTTTTACATTTTCAGAGGAGTTAAATAGGGATGCCTAATATACTCTTACTATCTATTTATTTTGTGTACCAAATATATGAGAAGCAAGATTTAGAGGAAGTCAAATGTTGATGATACCACACTTAGAGTGAAAATTCAGATATCCTTAAACCTGTCATCAAGAAAGTTAGTGAAAAGGTGGAATTACAATTAAATATTATAAAGATTAGCACAACAATGTTAGCAGTTGAGTTGAAAGTTGATAATGAAAGCTCATATTTTAACAGTTTAAAATCCAATAGTCATGCAGTTGACACTCTACAAAATTCATTGAAAAACAGAAAAAAAAGTTTTTGAAACAAGCATCTGAATTGTTTAACATGTAGTATTTCCTGTGACTTTATAGATATAAAGATTAAACAGTGACATAGAATAGGAAAATTATTGCTGTTTTTGAATTATGGTATTAGTAAAGACTTGAGAGTTTTATAAACAAACTGCAAAAAAAAAAAAAATAATAATCAAGTGGTTATTTGATCTTTTTTTTTTTGATGCGTGAAAAAACCAGATTGAAATTATCCTACTTTGGTTATATTATGAGAGAAATTGATTCATTAGACAAGTGCATAATGTTTAGAAAGATTGGTAGTAAAAAAAGTGGATGACAGTAGTAAAGTGGATAAACTCTGTTATTACAATAATGAATTTGTCTTTGTGCATTCCAAAAAATAAATAGATAACAAATTTTTCTTAGGTTTACTAAAAGATCATTAGAGTATGCTGTTAATTTGATATTATCTAGTAATAATGTCTGCATAGTACAAGTAGACTGTCATTAATCTAATCACCAATGTTTCCAAATCTTATCTGAGTAAAATTATAAAATATTGTTTTTATTTATATTTTGTATTTGCTAGGGTTCTATTGTTATTAATACTTAAATTTTCTGCAGTATACAAAAATAATTTTTCAATAGGGTTTGGGAATATAAGGGGATTGAGAAAAAATTACTATTGAAGTCCAAAAAAAACCAACACAATTTCAAAAAAAACCCCCCAACAACTATTTGTATTTATATCCATATATGTATACATATGCATACAGTATTTACAGTAGTGATAAGTAAATAATTATGCAAAAGATAGAAACCATGGAATTTGTAAAAAATTTTGCTAAATTTTACAAAAAAAAAAGTAAAATCATCTCCATATTGAAAGACTATCTGTTTTAAAAAGATATATATATATATTATAAAAACACTTTCCTAATAATGTAAATAATGTATTTGATAAGGAAACAATTTTAAAATCACTATTAGTGTAAACAAAATTACAAAGGTTATTTTATGTACAACTTTTCTAGAGTTTATTGTTATTGGAAAATATTTCCAAGAAGACATTACATCTTTATCCTGAAATACGGCAGATATTTATGTGAGGATTTACTATAGTGATCATTATGACTTTGCTCCCATGATTTTAATATACAATTGATTATTTGCTACTATGATATTAAAAAAATAAATTTCAATTTTTTTTTAAAAGACACTCATCATTTTTTGAAATGGTGACCATTTTGTGATGATTGATGACATCACAGGATAATGATTTCATTAAAGGTATGACATCTGAGGATAATATGCTAACATTCATATTTAAAATGTGTAGTACAGAGTTTATTCATTATGTGATATTATGTTGTCATTATAGAATTAAATTATAATTAATCTTCTTACATAATTTTCATCCATTATTCTTGTAATACAATCAGTGTTTTTATTTATGATATATTTCTTGTAAAGAATATTTTCATTACTAATAGCTACAAAAGAAAAAAAATGCAAGTTTCATCCAATATAATCATAAACATACTTTGATCATGCACAATAACAAAGTCCATTAACCCTTTCAGATTTTATCATTTTCTTTGTTTTCACATTCAACATTGAATTTAAGATTAAACCATTATTACTTATCATAAAATAATAACTTCTAAATGTTCACATTTTATTTCTGAAAATATTTAAAAAATGAATTTGTAATGAAAACAAAAAGCTTTATGCATCATCATTTCTAGAAAGATTATTTTTGTTTTCCAAAATCAACAAAATCTTTGTTATTTGTCTTTTTTTTAAAATCAGAACAAATATTTATTTTTTTGTCTTAAATCTAATGAGTTATGCTTTAGAAGTTTAATTTTTTTTTATTATTTATTGAAATATTGCAATATTTTTTTATTTGTTATTTTAATTGCACTGATTATGTAGGAAGATAAACTTGTAAATAGCTTTAGGGTATATTTCCATTGCCCAAAAATATTATTAAAAATATAGCATTTCAGTTTAAAATATATTATTAATAATTTATATTTTTGATTTGTAATAAATATATAAATTATTGTAATATATAGGATATATGAGCACAGACTTTCACAACAACCCACCACTCTCCACACTATCTCATAACACTGACACACTTGAACACATGTTGAAAAGATAAATAATCACCAATATTTGTATTTCATGCTAAAACAGCAATAATCAGTTGGCCCAGATTACCATCTCCACACATATATACTATAAGTGCTTAGATATATATTAAGATAGCCAAACCTCTATACAGGTATATAATAAGCCTGTGTGTTTCAGTTATTACATCGTAGAGATATCTGCCTATCCCTTGTATATGTATTAAATGGATTATATCCTGTACATGAGGGGTCAGATTGATCTTAGGTCAACATGGGTGTGATAAGAATCTTGTTTTCAGGGTGGCCTTTGAGCATTCCATCATCAGATTTTTAATTGAATGGACGGTTGAAGAGTTGGAGTGTGGAGTTGATTGAAGCCTGTCCATTAAAGTATGAGGTTTGGCTATATATATATATTGTACCATTTATTTATATATAAAGGACAAATTACTTTTTGATATTAGGTATTATAAAAAAAAAAAGAAAGCTAACACGATCTTTATTTTTTTTGTAGCATAATGTTTTAAAGAGAAAAAAAAACGTACAGTGAAAGTTTAATTTTTCTTTTTTTTTAGAAATAAGTTAACTAAAATAAATTCCATGTTGGAAAAGTGCATATTGAATCATTGATTCAAATAGTGAAAGGAAATTTCAAAAGGCGGAAGATTGCTATCAGAAACAACTTTCTGATAGTAATTAAAAATGGCAGAAATTCTTAGCGGAAAAACAGACTTTGTAATAAGAAAAGGAGAAGAATGTAGAAGTTTATAAAGTAGAACAAAGAAAAAAAAAAAAGAAGTGCGCAGAGCTTCTAAAAGAATCTAGGAGTATAAAAGGAGCCGACAGATTTGAAAAGGGGTCTTTTTATCTTATTGTTCCAATAGTGCTGAGCAATTGGAAGTGCTTCATATTCTTTTAATAAAATGTGTTCACTTAGATACAAACTGAAATCGCTCGCCATGAGTGAGTAGAACGATATCGTTTGCCGACACTTTCTCTCGGAAAAAGTCACCTAGATCGTCATCTGGCTACCTAAATGGAAGTACACAGCATTTCGATATAATGGTATATCGTACCAATTTAACAGAATGCCTTTTGGTCTCAAGAATAGTGGAGCAGGCCTGCTAAAATGTCTCGATCGTGTGCTGTGCCCGGAAATAAAAAAGTTAATCACTGTTTACATGGATGATGTGATTATTGCATCCAATAATGCCCAGGAACACTTACAACACCTCAAGTTGTTTCTACAAGAGTGCAATATGAAGGATATTCGCATTAATCTGCAAAAAAGCTGTTTAGCAGCGGAAGAAGTGAATTTCTTAGGGCACTTAATTAATGCCAATGGGATTAGACCCCACCCGGACAAAATCCAGGCAATACGAGATTTCCCAGCCCCTCGAACACCAAAACAGGTGAGATCGTTTTTGGGGATGTGTAATTTCTACAATAAATTTTACAAAAACTTTGCTTCAGACATGGAGCCTCTGCTGCAATTATTATGTAAGGGAACATCATGGAAATGGATGGAAGAGCATGAGACCAATTTTAGGGTTATTAAAGAGAAATTCCTTAGTCAAGTGATGCTGGTTTACCCTGACTTAAGGAAACCGTTTATTGTTCAGGTAGATAGTAGTGGGTATGGGTTAGGTGCTGCTCTTATGCAAGCTCAAGAGGATGGTACCTGGGGTGTAATTTATTTTGTCAGCAGACCACTGAGAGATGCAGAGATTAATTACTGTGTAACAGAGAAAGAGGCCTTGGCTATGGTGTGGGCATTTCAGAAGTTCCGCCAATTCTTGATAGGATCGGAAACGATTGTTAGGACAGATCATAAGAGCCTAGAGTTCTTAAATCACAGTTATTTAACAAATAGTAGGCTAATCCGATGGAGCCTTTTTCTCCAGGAGTTCAATTATTCCATCCAGTATTGTAAGGGCACTGAAAATGTGGTAGCCGACACATTGAGCTGGAATATCGTTCCTGATACCCAGGACCATTTGCAGATGGAAGATATCTGTTTGGCAAGTGTAGAAGTAGAAACAGACGCTGTAGTAGAAGAAGGATTGAGACACTTAGGAAAGGTACAACGGCAAAGCCCGACCTACAAGAAAATTATTGATCAACTAGAAGACAAAGATGAAGCGAGAGAGACAGCAGATGCTAACACTGATGAGAGATACCGCCTGAAAGAAGGGATCCTATGGTATATCATTGATCCTTTTGAGGATCAATGGAAAATGATCATACCAGAAAGTTTACAGGAAGGACTTATTGACTACACACATCATTTGTATGGGCACTATGGTGTAAATAAAGTGGAAGCCTTATTGAGGACATGGTTCCACTGGCCGAATATGAGAGCACAGGTCACCAGGATAGTAAGCTCATGTGAAATGTGTCAGAAGACAAAACCAGCAAACAAGTCGTATCAAGGTCCATTGAATTCTATCATCCCTAAAGAACCCAATGACCTGGTGGCTATTGATTTCTATGGACCATTGCCGGCTTTTGGGAAAATGAAATATCTACTAGTAGTATATGACCTTTTTTCAAAATGGGTGTCAGCATATCCGGTGACCCAAGCCAATACCAAGAATGCCATACGAGCCCTTGAGGTACGATATTTTAAAAGCGTAGGCAAACCAAAAGCTATTTTCTCGGACCACGGTACGCCGTTCACATCTTATGATTGGCAACAGTGGATAGAGAGGATGGAGGTAAAACACATATTGTCATCCATATGAAATCCACAATCAAACCCTTGTGAGCGGGTGATGAGAGAGTTAGGACGCCTCTTCAGGGTATATACTGCATCCAACCATAGAGGATGGGTGAAACAACTCCCAAGGGTGTTAAATTTCATAAATTGGTCTCATAATGAATCTACCGGATTTGCACCTGTAAGACTTCACTTGGACAAGCAATACCTAGGTTGTACCAATCCAAGTTACCGCTGGTCCAGAAAACATTGATAAAAGGAGAGATCATGAAGAAGCAAGAAAAAATTGGAACACTGTGCCAAGCTCCGAACCCAGCAGAAAGGAGGCCTGACTGATAAGTTTAAAACAGGGGATACAGTATGGGTAAAAACGAACCCTGTGAGTCAAACTGGGAAGCATATTTTTAAGAAGTTCCAAAATTTGTATGAGGGACCTTACCAAATCAGCCAACAGGATGGTCCAAATGCTTTTACTTTAAAGAATGGTGAAGGAGAAAGGGGTACCTATAACGCTAGGTCACTGAAACCATATAAGACTAGGACGTGGGTTAGAAGTACTCCATAAAGACTTATTAAGAATAAAATTAGTTCAAGCCCATATTTTATTCTCATTCCCCTGCCCCGGTGGTATTGTACCATTTATTTATATATAAAGTACAAATTACTTTTTGATATTAGGTATTATAAAAAAAAAAAAAGAAAGCGAACACGATCTTTATTTTTTTTGTAGCATAATGTTTTAAAGAAAAAAAAAAACGTACAGTGAAAGTTTAATTTTTCTTTTTTTTTAGAAATAAGTTAACTAAAATAAATTCCATGTTGGAAAAGTGCATATTGAATCATTGATTCAAATAGTGAAAGGAAATTTCAAAAGGCGAAAGATTGCTATCAGAAACAACTTTCTGATAGTAATTAAAAATGGCAGAAATTCTTAGCGGAAAAACAGACTTTGTAATAAGAAAAGGAGAAGAATGTAGAAGTTTATAAAGTAGAACAAAGAAAAAAAAAGAACGTGCACAGAGCTTCTAAAAAGAATCTAGGAGTATAAAAGGAGCCGACAGATTTGAAAAGGGGTCTTTTTTATCTTATTGTTCCAATAGTGCTGAGCAATTGGAAGTGCTTCATATTCTTTTAATAAAATGTGTTCACTTAGATACAAACTGAAATTGCTCGCCATGAGTGAGTAGAACGATATCGTTTGCCGACACTTTCGGAAAAAGTCACCTAGATCGTCATCTGGCTACCTAAATTAGATCGGAGATTCGGAAATAAAACTAAAAGAAAAACAACTACTGTGGACTACTCACTAACTGAATTGTACGTCGGGAAGATCGATGACCTACTTAATGTTAACTTACCGGTAAGTAAATGTACATAAATTTTTTTTACATAAAGCTTTATGAATAGTGAATTGAATGGAAATGTTATCCCATAAATTTTTCTTGGATCAGAAGATTTGCGAACTGAGAAATGAACCAAACTGTTACTACGGAAAATCAGACTAAATAATTAATACTCCAATATTTGAATCAAATTATTGAATTCATATGCACAATCTTTTCAGATCGGAAGAACGTCGTGTAATTTTGTCTTAATCATAAATATTGAATGCTTGACGAGTTAGAATAAATCTTTATTATTAACTTCACTTTCATTGTACGTGTATAAAATTAATGCTATTCTATTTAAGTTTTACCTTTAGTTATTTAACTTAGATCGTATAATTATTACCTTACGGGCTACAATATTTGACGCAGTCTCAGTGGGTCTAACGACTCTGGCGCCCTCAAGTAGAAATTAAAAACTGGTTCTGCTTACGATTGTACTCGGTAATAATTCTAGGCCGAAGTTGATCAGGAAAAATAGCTGTGTTGAGAATTGAAATACAACTTTCTTTTTTCTTTTGATACAGCTTGATCAACTCACGCTCAAATATATATTTGAGGCGTATAAGGGCCTAGTAATACGAAAAACGTTACAATATATATATGAGCACTTGTAGCATATATGTGTAGAGATGGTAATCTGGACAAACTGATGATTGCTGGTTTAGCATGAATACATATATTGGTGATTATTTATCTTTTCAACATATATGTTCAAGTATATTAGTGTTATGAGAAAGTGTGGAGAATGGTGGATTGTTGTGAAAGTCTGTCTCATATACTCTATATATTACATATATAGACACAGGTATATAATAAGCCTGTGTGTTTCAGTTATAAATTATTGTACAAAAAGAATCTTGAATTGTATTAAATTTGCAAATAAACACATTTTTGGTTATTCAAACTATTTTTTCTAAACAATGTTATAAAAAATATATAAAATCATGTCTCATCAAGGTAGGTGGAAGGGGGAGCTAAATATCTTATGTTGCCAAATTTTTGATTTTTTTTGTCATCTATGGAATTTTTTCGAACTAAAATGATATATTATAATGTATATGGAAAATATGCATATTTCAATATAAAGCTTGCAAAAATACTCACTAGGGGTTAATACTTTTAAAAATGCAATGTTGAGTTTAATTTTTAAAATATGTTTATTAGCTAAAATATATTCACTCAGTCAATTTTGGGTTAAAATTTTTATGAAGGGTAATTTCACTTATAATAAAAATATGATCATATATTATTATAAATTATTTTAGGACTAAAAAAGGAGTAAAAACTGATTTCATGCATTACACAGTAAGTGATCAGCTTTTTATAATCAAAGATTATTAAACACAAATTAAAAATATCATTTATTTGCTAAATTTAAAACCACACTTGTAATTTCTTTCTGACATTGTCAAAGTAATGACTTTTTATTATAGATGTAAAAAAAAATACAGTATCAGCAAAATAAATTTTATTCAATATGAAACTAAAAATAAATTTTGGTCATATATAACATTGAAGCATATTACTATTAAATTTTAATATATATAAATTAAAATTTGTAAGTTCTGTAAGTTCATCTTTTAAGTGCTGGGTTTTTCAAAAGCTTTATTCCTATATTAGTAGTTTTGCTGGGTTTTATTCCCGATAAGCTTAAATTTTTTTAGCTTTACTTTTCCTTATGGGATGAATTCTATATCACTATTTTTCTGAATTTTAACTTATCTATAGCTCTTATTTCAATGAATTTTGGATAAAAATAAGCTAAAAATATTATTTATTTGCTCAAGTTTAAATCACTAATTTATTTCTAACATATTCAAAATACTAGTGCTTTTATCATAGACAGAAAAAAATAATATTGGCAAAAAACAAAAAAAAAAGATTTAAGCATTTACATTCTTTATCTAATTTCTATTTAATTTCAACTACATTAATGGAAAATAAATAAATTCATGAACTGTTAATAAATGAAATTAAAAAAAATAACACCACTGCAATAAAATTCATTTTTTGTAGTTAGATAATACGATATATACTTTTATAACAATATGAAATCCACCAAAAATAAAATTTAAAATATACATTATATTAAGTTTTTTTTTACATACTTTATTTTAATTTAGCAAATTGTATTTCAGGGATATTATTCTCAAGCTATGTAAGAAGTGAAAGGTGGACCATCAGCTAGAAAACTCTAAATTTAAAAAACAAACAAATGTATAGCTACCAAAATATTTTTATAGGGTATATTTATCTATAGATTAGTACTTTTTCTTTTTATTATTAATAATATTCGTAGTAAAATGTTTATTCATTAATTATCACTTTTTTCAGTTTCAAGTTTTATTTTTTAAACAGCTTTTGTATTGTGGCTCTAAGATAGTGAATTATTCCCCCCCCCCCCATATATTAATTAATTATCACTTTTTTCAATTTCAAGCTTTATTTTTAAACAGTTTTTTTATATTTTGGATCTACGATAATGAATTATTTTTTCCCCCATAGGAATTCAATAATTGCATTTTTTTTGGTGAGATTTTTGATTTATGAGGCATTTTGGGGAATCACTTGAGCTCTCTGCCTGACATAAAGATGTATTGGCTTGAGCTTATAAATGAAACTTGACATAAAAAAACTTTAAATTGCGAATAATCTTTAAGAAATGAAGGTTGCAAATTATTATGGGAAATCAGAAATTGAAGGAATTTATAAACAAAACAAAACCTTACCGAATTTGCATTAAATTGTAAGATAAAAAGAAAATTAATAGATAAATCTTTATTTCTATTTTTTTTTTTTTTTCTATTAAAAATGTATTCTGATAGAATTACAATAAATTACAAATAAATAATAAAATTGTATTAAAAGTAGAGTATCAATTCTATTTTTTTTTATTTTTGAAAATTAATGATATCATTTTTATTTAATAGTATTTATATTTTCATTTTATTTTCTTTTTTTATTTGCTTTTGGGGGGAAGAGGGAAGAATTTTACATTATGAGCATTTACATTTTTTCAGTTTATGTAATTTTAAAATTAAAATATAAATATATTTTCATTTTAGCAACAAGATACTTTTATATTGATGTAATAGAATATTAACTTGATTTTCAGATCATATGTCACAAAGACATGCATAAGCTTTTGACTGCATATCTTTTTAATTGAATTCCAATTATTTTTAAAGTCTTTGCAGAAAATACTCATATATGGATTTTAAGTTCTTCACCTAAATGCATATTGAATAACTTTGCATTAGAGTATTAAAACTAAACAATATCATTATCAATAATATTGTCAATTATTCGATGCTCTTTTAGCGCAATTTATTATTATGAATTTAATATAGGGGATTTGAACTCAGATTTTCAAGCTCCTTGAGCTCTCCACTCTATCTCATAGAATTTCTTAGATATATTTAAAAAAACTTATTATTACATGAGTTTCCAGCATTTGATACTGTAATTGCCTTTAAATGTTTGTTTTTTGACTTCTTTAAATATAATCATTTGCTACACTTTTAAATTAAGAACACAATTTTCAAGTTCATCATTAATAATGTAATAGGGTGGGGGTTACATATATACATGTATTTATTTATTTTAAACAAAGTGAATAAATATCTATATGACATTGAAATATAAAATTATTTACATCTTATCAAAACAAGGAAATTGTGTCATTTTTGTTTATATATGTGATTCTTGCCAATGTGTCATAAATAACTCTAAAAACTTGTTAGCATTAATAATTCATATTTTCTAGTTTATAATGGAAATGATCTCCCCATTTCTGTTTTTTTATTATTATTATACATTTTATTTATTATTTTGACAATTTGATTAATGAATTCTTCTGTCTGATTCTTAAGCTATTATCATTTTTCATACAATACATGTCTATGCTTTTGCTATTTGTTATTCTGATGTACGAAAGTAAAATCTAAATATGCTCTCTTGGTGTTCAAAATGTCTGGTAAACAACCTAATTAGTCAGAAAAAAATGCCTAATTGAAGGTTTTTTTTTTCGTAGGATTGATTCTGCGTGTCATTTAAATATTCCGTTTTGTAATAGGTTTTTTTATACATGTATAGCTAGCTATTCTCACAAACACTTTAATATATATATATACATACTATTTTAAAACAATATGTGAATAAAGGCACCTGAAAAAGCTAAATGATTTTTGAGATATATTTATAGCTAAGTCAACACTCTTTAATTGCCCAAATCATAACCTCTCACATATCTTCCTCATTTATTCAATATATATATATATATATATATCAATGCCATATTACCATAATTTGAATTGCAGTTGCCAAACGTTTTGACATTATCTACTTTAGATAAATAGATTAATGATTATTTCTAATCATGAATTAGTTTAGAGAGTAATACATATTTGTCTTACCACATGGTATTGTTACTCCATTTTCATCCTTGTGTATTGTTTTTAAATATAGTTAAAATTATTATTCTATTAAACATTCTTGAAACATATGAATAAAGACATTTGAAAAAAGTAAATGATAGCATTCTTCAGTTGGCCTAGGCCACAATTTCTAACATATCTTTATTATTTGTTCAGTATTTATCTATATTAAATTAATAAGATTTGATTAGCAAGTGTCAAATTTTTTATGCTCACAATTATGGAGTAGAAGTTTAAAATATATCTAAAGATAATATATATTGAAAAAAGGATGGAGATGGATTAATGATGCTATCTGTTTATGTTTAATAATAAAAAATGTATTAATCTTAAGTTTATATTATATATGTAGATATGATAATAATAATCATTAATAATTGTTTTTGTAATTATTTAAAATGAATATTTATAAAAGTGTGACTGCAGAAAATATGGCACTTATTAATCAAATTGTAATAGTAAAGTAATAGTCTATTACAGGACAAATGCTTTTCCAACAATCTCCACTCGAAAACAGCAAATTAGAAAGCACTATTCAACAAGCTTATTTAAATACTAGATGGTAAAGATTTTATTGATTTTGTATTGTTGTTTTATTCTCATAATTAAAAATAATTGCATTGTTAATTTGATTAATTTGGAATAGCTATCTGGGTTGTTTAGTTGATTTGAAAGAAATATACTAAGCCTGCTCTGAAAGTGAAAAAATTTCATAGTTTTATCTGGCTTGGATTCAAACCTAAATCATAGGCATGATAGATATGCTACCATTATCTACAAAGCCCTTTTACAAATTATATAGAATGCTTATAAATTTATTTATTTATTATAGTTTACCCTAGATAATTGTTATTTATTTTATTAAAATTAATTGAAAAAGCTTTGAAAAATAAAAGGGGTGTTATTGTATTAAATTGAGAAATAGAGAGATAACTTATTGGTATTGAGTCATAATATATAAATATGTTTTTTTTTTGAAGGTAGGTGGAGATAATTAGGAAATAGAATACTAACAAAACAGCAATATCACTTCATTTTTGTTATTCTTAATTAAATTATTAAAAAAAAATTGATTTGTTATAATTTTTCTATTATTTTTAAAATTCATAATTTAATCCTCTTATGAGGATTTCATATAAAAATAGAGAAAAAAGATTTAAGATATAATAGAGATTTTATATTTTATTAATTTTTTTTGTTATAAATTTGAAAACTTGATTGCATGTTCAAATTGAATAAAATAGACATAGCTTGCAGGAGGATTAATTAATGGTGTGTAAAAAAAGATAATTTGTTAGGTATATATTTATTTAGTACATGTAAATTGGTATATAGATGGAATTTCCTTCAAGACATTAACAGTAAAATTTATTTTCAAATGACCTCTAGATTGAGCAAAATCTGGCTTTAGAAAAGAAAAAAAACATAAATACACAGTTCTTATTTAAGTCTTCACAAACAAATAATGAAAAAAAAATGATTATTTATTTATCACTTAATTTTTCATGCTGATTGCTTGTAAGGAGTGTAGTTACAGTATGAAGTTGATATTTTTTTAATGACACTAATCATTATGACATTATTAAATTAGAAGCAATACTTTATCTTTAAATGTCTCAAATATATTGTACTCTCATTACCTACATGACTAAGTCCCAATCAGCTTCACATAATGCTCATCAATAGCTGGAGAGAATCTCTTTTCAAACATTAGAGCAACTATTTTTATTCTGTCCAATTTTTTGGACCCTTAGATGCATTTCTGCTTTAATTCAATCTCAGAAAAAGACAAAATAAATAAAATTAAAATTATAGGTCAAACCCTAGCACCTCCAGATATATCTGCAGCCACATGGAGCTTATTAACCTTACTTACCCCTTTGTAACCATTGGTCATTAAAATTATGATATGATTCTTTGCTTTAATACCAAATACTTTCATTAACTATATAGTTTTCTCATTTTAAAAATTCACATATAATTAATCAGATACCCAATTAAGCACAAACCCTTAAACTAGTCTAAATTTAACAGCACAATTCATATCCTAATTAATTCTCCACTACTTATTTGTAATTCTCTTTGAATGTGATATAAGTAACATATATATAAATATGTATATAGATAAGCAATATTAATGCTCTTAATACAAAATAAAGTATAATATGCTTATATATAATACTATACAACAAATATGAACTCTTTAACCATGTATTTCAGCAATAGAGATTATGTTAAAAGTAAATTAGAAGCAAATAATCATTACTAATTATTTTCCTTAAAGCTTTGCCATAATTTTCTATCATCGTCCACATCACTAACAGCTATTGATAAACAGGTGCAACCATTCTGACTTCAGAAGAAGAAAAAAACTAATAAAAAGACAAATAGTAAAAAGTTAATTGATTATCTTGTAATGATTAACTTGCAATCCATTAACAACAAATACATTCTTAAATGTTACATGCTGGTTCTTTTGCCTGTTTACTTGACATCTTGCAATGCAGCCTTTTAAGTACTTCTGCTGTCCTTTTAGATATTTTATTTTTTGAAAGATTTCTATCCCTTACCTAATTGTAGCTCTTCCCAGAATTCTATTTTTAATCATATCTTCTCAAAAAAAAAAGCAATTGGCATTGTACCTTTGATATAATTTTAGTAACATTAATGCAATCTGTTCTTTTCTTTAAATTATTTCATGTTCAGTAAATGTTTTATGTTTTAGGAACTCTGTCAGCATTCATTTTCTGCACAAACCTAATATAAGAAAGATATATATTCGTACTACATTTCTTAATTTCACATCTAACAAACTGAAGAACATACTGAATGATCTTATACTTTTAATAACATATTATTACAATCTTACAGCACATCTTTAAATGAATTTTTTTTTATATTAATAGTTATATCATTATGATGAAATATCTTATATTTTAATTTGTTAAATGAAGTGCAACACATTGAGTTTATGTTGTACCTCAACATCTGAGTCTTTTTTTTCTCTAAAAAAAACCTATCAGATTGTTGATATTGATTAACATTTTCAAAATTCAGCATCCAAACTAGAAGTCATTGAAGGGTTTTTTTTTAATAACTGATTGATAAAGCATTTGAGTTTTTTTAAATATTAATTACTAAATCAAGGTCTTTATAGGTCGCATACAAAACATTAAGAACATTCTGTAGATTATCTTTTGAGTTGGCAATGACTGCACAATCGCCAACTTGCTGTAAATGTAGAATACAAGAAATGGGTTTTTGCTTTAGCTTGTAATTGATTCACATTAAAAAGTCCACCATTAAACCTGGATCACATCTTGATAGCTGCTTCATAAGACCATCTTTAAAATATTAAAAATCATTATTATAAAAATGAGAAACAAAGTTCGATCTAGTTCACATCCTTGATTAACACTGATTTTGTCACTAATAATGCTTTCTCTCATTCAATTTTTTAGAAGCTGTATTATGTGAATAATCTTAGTGAACTATTATTTAATTTCAAAATATTATCATCAACCTTTTCAATTATCATAATCAAATATCTTGACCAAATTATTTTTAAAACAATATACTAACTATGTATTTGCTATAACACTTTATTTTGCACTGGTATAATAGTAAAAATTATGTCTACAATGCTTCTTGATTTTTAAAACCATATTGAATTTCTAGTAGACATTCATTGACAACTAGAAGTAGTAAAAAAATTTTTAAAATATGTTTTCTGTAGTGGGTGACAATGATATTCACATTATTTAATGCAGTCTTTTCTACCAATTTTATATTTACAAACTGAAATTTCAGAAGCATCCTGAAGATCAAGTGTCATATTTTCTGAAGTTAACATATGAAGACTTTAACTAGGATCTCAATGGGTTCTGCAGTCTTTCCATTTTTGTTATTACAAAAAACTTTTTAACTTCATTAATCTAAATATCTTCTTTCAAATCTAAATAATTAAATGGTATGGATATGTTTTATCATTTGTATGTTTGTATCATTATTGAAAATGTGATAAAAATACTTCCTCAACCTGATTGAACTATTATTACTGTCTTATACAAGAGTGACATCTTTGGATTTTAAAGTATGATATTATGTTTAGATCTGTGTGTTATTTTCAATGCACTGAAAAAAATCAAAAGTCATGTTGGTCATCAAATTGCTATATCTTTTTTGCAATTTTAATTCATCGATCATATTAAGCTTTTTAATATTTGTTGAGATGTTTCTTCCTTTATATTATTTGTTGCTCATAAAATTTAATATGTAATTAATTTCAAGCTATGATTACCATATGCTCCTTTTTAATCAAGTCATTAATAATAATATTGTCAGAGAACTTTTCAGGATATTCTTTTTTTAGTGAATTCAAAAATAGATTATTTATATCTTCAAATCATTTCTTAAAATAATTCTATGCCTCGCCAACATAATATTGAAAACCCAAATCAGCAATTTTCATAACTATTGAAATTTAGCATAAATAGTAATTGCTTTTAAAAAAGTAATATCAAATTTTATATCAATATGTTTGGAACAAGACTACTTTAATGCAACTATGAGCTGAATTTTGAAGCTTACTAGTGTGTGATTTGTAAAATAATCTGTACCTTTCAACTGCTAATTTTATATTAACATTTTTAAAATGTGATGTTTGTGATAATCAATTCACATGTTATGCAAAAATTCAATTATAGCAGACCAGTACCATTATTTCTAATAACAGTATTCAACAAATAATTTAATATATCCAGCACATAGTTCTTCTTTTCAAAATAGTTCATATATATCTAATATAGAAATAAAACAAACTAACTCCTTCTTTTTAAAACTTGATTTTTTATGACTATAATCATGAAAAAGAAATCCAACGTTTTGACTATTAATTAAAAGTTTTTATTTGATATATATATATATATAGATTTTTAAAAAGGAATTAGTTGTGTTTAAGTTGTGATTGTAATAGGAAAGGGGAGTGAGATAAGGTAAAAAAAAAGAAAATTTTGGTTATGGATATATTTTGTAATTTTTAATTAATTTAATTTTTTTTTTTTTGGAATATATGATATTTATTGTATATATATTTTATTTTAGTGTGCCTTGAAAAAGACTATAAAAAATAGTCGAAACATTGGATTTCTTTTTCATGATTATAGTCATAAAAAATCAAGTTTTAAAAAGGAGTTAGTTTGTTTTATTTCCATATTCAACAAATATTAAAAATTGATTAATTTTTTAAGCATTCACTAAGTATATATATATATAACATTTTTCAAATCAAATTTTAAATATCATAAGTTTTACATGGCTATATTTAGTATTTTTAAGAATACAAAATACCAAATTGGATCTCACTACAAATCCAATACCATACATCCATTTTTCTTTGAATAATTTTTCGTTTCATAAAAGGTTGTAGATGTCAATATATTAATTGAAACTTTTTTCATCTGAGATACATGTTTCATTAAGAACATTTAAATCCATGGCAGTTTCTTATCTACAAATGCTGTCTTCCATTCAATTAGGCGACAATTTTAATCATTGAAGATTTACAACTTTTCATATATCTATATTTGTAAAAAAGTTAAAATTAAAATATTTGACTCTATTATTATTACTTATTTTCTGCTTTACCATCATTATTGTTACTAAGTTTACAACCATTTTTATCATTTTGATGAGTAATTCTTAAGGCACAGTGATCTAGCCAGATTTTATGATAATGTTATTTTTAATTCACCTTTCTATTTTTATAGTAGGCAATGGGTTTCCTAAATAGTTTTCAAAAACACAATCATTTAGTTGAAACTTTTGTTTCAAATCCAGTTTCATAACAAGTAAAGATCTCAGATTGCCAAACTTTATTCTGTTACCATTTTCTCAATATTGGATCTTTTGGAAAAGGAAATGAAAAAATCAGGATTGCTGTGAATGAAATTAAACTATAGAAATGTATTTGCTTAAACATACAATACTATTATCACAGTATAAGGAGATGAACAATAGCACGCGGGGCTTATGAGACATGAATTATATGCTAAGTCACTGAAAACAGTGGGCACAGATTCTGGTATCTGTTATTAGCCAAAGTTCAACCTTCTATAATAATTTGTTATAAATATATAATTAGGTAAAATAATTTTAGTATGGTTGATGACAATAACTATCCAAGTACTATCTACTCTAATCATGATACAGCTCTTTACACTCATTATATAATATTTTGTACTTTTTATATTTTTGATTTAATTAATATTTTTGCAGGCAAAAATGTATTAATGTAAATATATGTATGTTTTCACTTTTAATCTCTTTGGTTTTAAGGAAATTAATAAAACTGTACATTTGCATTCATGAATGCCTTATTTATATAGTCGAAATAGAGCATTTTGAAAAATATAAATTTTCCTTTTTATAAACTACTTAACACTATAACCCATTTTAAAAAACTAATTCTAATGTGTTATTTTACTAAAAGGTGACAGCTAATTACAATTTCCACTTGATGATGATCAAGTTTTATTTTTTAGTTGAAATATTCTGCTGCATAGATACTTAAATTAATTACCAACTGAGCAAACATGACATATCATATAAAGACAAGATTATTTATATCTTATTAAAAATTTAAACAAAAAATTATATTTTTCATGTTAATATTTATTTTAAAATTATATAATTCTTCACAATATTGCAAATATGTTAAAGCTTTTTTTTTTGTATTTACAATTGCATGTAACAACAAAGCAACATGTTAATATTGTTGTATATAAAATGTGCTGTTGCATTAGATCTGTAAAGCAGGTGTAAGACACAATATATGTACATTTCTTATTTTAAATATATATTATATTCTATATTTTCATGATCATATGATGTAAATAAAGTTTTTTTTCTGCTAATCCATATTATTTTGTTTATTAAATTATTTAAGATGTAATAGTTCTTCATTAAGACTTCAATTTTGTCAATGATGAATAATATTTCATGAAACGCAAACATTGGGAATTTAATAAACAAAATAATAAACAGTTTAACACAGAAGACTTTACATATATATATATATATATATATATATTTTAAAATAAATATATTTATATTATAATATATATAGGGAAAATATATATATATATATATATATTGTACCCTTACTTCTGGATATATAAAATAGTTTAAAATACAACTAGCTCAGTTACATTATTATGCTTAATTAAAATTTGCATATCTATCTTTAATATACTTTTATATTATCATATCTTAATTAAATTTATTATCAATCATCAAAAACAATATAGTTCTAAATTATATTAATTAAATAAGTATTTATAAAATTATGAGACTGTGAAGTAAAGTTACAAAGTAATAAGCAGATTTACACTGAGTCAATATCTCCCAAGATACTGTCTCAATGGCATAAGAATACTACCACTACCTTATCACCTTACCACTACATCTATAGCATTCTTATGACTTTTAAATGAAATAAATTATCTTTAATAATACTAAAATAATTCCTAACTTTTAACTTAAAATATAATTAAATAATCTCAGGTTCTTTTAAGATGTTTTAAAATAATAAATTATGTAAATAAGTATGATGTGGGATTTTATATCAAACTTAAATACACCTAACTTATCTAAATAATAATACTAAATAATACTAATCTTAAAGTGTAATTTGATCTCATCTATTTATATTATATAATCAATCATTAAATGAATAAACAATCATATGTATATTTTTTTTATTTCATATGGTATCTTCATTTTAAAATAGATCAAAAATCTTATACTTAATAATCGGTGGCAATAAACAATACTGTATTCTTATAATGTGCATTATAATTATCTTATGACCATTGTAATATTTATGTTCATGTCAATCAATTCTTATAAAATAATGTTAAGCAAATATGGTATTCAATTCTAAATAATAATAACAAATTCATTTTGTGCAAATATTATGTTTATTTCAAATCATCTGATGTCAAAATGCTGTGGTGAAAAATAATGAAATTCGACACACTTTTAAAACAAATTAACAAATTTATTTACAATAACTTCAAATAAAATTTATTTACACTATTTACAGTTTAAAATTTATGACAACAAATAAATAAAAATAAGAAATACAAATATAAGAGGCTTACACTGTTATTAACTCATGTACTTAATAAGCAACTTTACATTCCTTCAAATGCTATATTAATAATATTACAGTGTGTTTTTCCAAAATGTAGATTTTTAAAATAAATAGTAATGTACTTTAATTACTACAAATAATAATATATATCAAGATTATTTATGTAGCATGTGTTCATAATGTAGCTCTACCTATTAAATAACTACATTAATTAAATATTACCATTTATAATGTATCATCATATATCTACTTTATTATTAGCATTGCTTAATAACTTTATAAAAATTAATGTATCTTTGTAATGTAAAACAAATAATTGACTGTAATTATACTTTACTTAATGTAATTCCTGTTATATGCTTTATCAAATATGCATTATATATCTGTACCGTTCAAATACTATTACTTAAATCATTTATCAATTTCAAATTCACAAAGCATTACTCTAGATAAATTCTATGATTCTTTTCTATGTAAAAATCATTACTTTACTTGATGGGTTCTTTAATCCTTTCTAATAAATTTCTATCTATAAAACATATTCTAAATTTATCTCAAAAATTTTCCGGAAAAACAAATATCAACTTCAAATAAAATATTCACTATCCAAATTACTCATACTATATTGTCTATACTTAGTAAACTTTTCAATCTAAATATAAGTCTCTACCTAAAACGTAACTTAACTTATCTAATAAAACGGAAAATAAAATAGACTTTTAAAATCCTTTTCTGACTTGCAAAATAAAATAATTACTTAGATAAATAATAAACATTATTCTAATACTAAACATAAATAAAATATTAAAATTATTTATGAAAGAATCATATAATTATTTCCAAACTTCTTACGTAATGTTGTGTCATGTTTATATTATAAATAAAAAATTATGCATATTTTAATAAAGTTCGTTGCCAATATAATGTATGTGTTTTCATAAAATATCTATCCATTCATTCTACAACAACATAATATTTGGTTGATCTAAAGAAAAACATATTAAATACATCAAAATTATTATACAATGTTTTACCATAATGATAATAATGTCCAGTCTGCTACCCAGTATTCTTCGGAATTTGCAGCTTCAGAAAACAAAAAATAATACACATTCATACTCTCACCATTCATTAAAATATTCCGTGTTAAATTAATTATAAAATAAATTTATGTAATTAACTATTATATTATTTTTTAGTTATTATTTAAGTAATGTACCTATCCTATTTTTAAGAGTTTAATAATATTTAAATTTTATGTTAAATAAATAAAATAAAAATCATATTACATATTCCAGCGTCGACTTTTGTTCTACCATAAAAGTTCTAACAAATATCCTACGTATAAAGTCAATAAAACACTATTTCCTGTTCCGTTGTATCACGTGTTTCTTGAAAGTTTATAATAAAAAAATGATAACGTTCTTTTTTTAAAAAAATAAGTTTCCCAAGAAAACAAAATAAAATTAAAAAAAATAGTTTATAAGTCCTGTCTGGATCCAGTTCTTCATAGAATATTATTCAAAAATTATTATTTCTAAATTAATTTATAGTTTATAAATTATTTTACATTGAATTATTTTAATCAACTTGGCTTGCTTGACTTAGTTTGACTTGATTTGGATATCCATGTATTACTTGCGCATTTATAAATAACATATTCCGGTAAGAATTAATTTTTCCATCTATAACGTCCAGCGTTTTAGATTACTACAATATAATACTCTTATTATATTACGATTTTAAATAATCATCTTTATAATCTATTTGCCTTTTCAAATCGTCAATATTTAATCTTTTAAGCACAAAGACTTAACAAGGCAAGTATTTATAAAACTTACTACTATTTCTTATATCTTTACTTAAGATATTCTTTAATTCTATAATTTGTCAAAAATACTTTTTTTACAGAAGTATTTTTATTTCTTTAAAATATCTATTAATAACAGACAATAGTAATTTAATTTTAAAACTATTTATAGTCCAAAATACTACTTTTCTCCATCTTATAGTTTTCTGTACTAATCCAGCGTCTGTTACTTTTCTAGCATAAAGTTTCTAATATATTTCTCCTATACGTGATGTTTCCATTGATTATTTGTACGTAAATTGAGTTTCGATATTGAGAAGACGAATAGGGAATTATTAAGTTACTACTGCATACTTATCATTTAAAATTATAAAATTATATACAATAACACTCATGATTTTAAAACTGATTCTTAAGAGCGTTTATAAATTTACTTAGCTATTTTCTCAATAGCACAAACGACTTAGAAGTTTTATTGTAGAGAGCCCTCTTCAACAATTGAATCCAGCTTATATACTGCCAGAAACTCCTTATCTGATTGGTATGTTTAAACAATCAAACTTTGCTTATTTACATATTTACCAACACAATATTAAAAATAAATAATGACTTATTTAATATTTAATATTTTATCAAATTCTTTTAAAACAATATTTATCGTTTATTTAAATCTATTAAACATTCTTTTGAAATATTCTTTCTCACTTGATTTAAATCTTAACTTTTATAAGATCATTTAAAATAAACTAAATCTTTTTAAATACGTTATATTTTTAAAGTAATATTTTTTAAAATCAAATTTAATATTTTACATTAATATCTTTATTTTTATCTCGTGATAACTCACGTATTATTTATAAATTTTACAACATGATTTTGTAAAATAGTTATGCAACTTTATTAGACAACTTCCACGCATGTGTGTGTATAACATCTGTTCTTTATAACACAAGAACGCTTGCCTAAAAATAAACTTAACAATTGCTTTTTTAAAATAAATATTTATTTTTAAAAATAAATAAGATATTATATCAGATTTTAAAATAATTATTTGATATGATTAAAATCAAATATTAATCTCAATTTAAGTACTTATAATTTAAAATATTTTTATTCACTTTTAGCATATATTTTAAATTAAAAAATATCTTTGTCTAATTTTAACTTATCTTTTAAATACTTTAGCTTTAAACATTTGTTATTAAATTTATTAATGCAGTATTACATCATAATCATCATCATTTTAAATATCTTCTCAATACCAACACAATTCACATATCAAATACTCATATATTGCTTTAATTAAACTTATGGTAACATTACCACAAGCAAAGTCAACATCACACATTTTAAAATACTTCTTAAATTTAAAATTTTCTACTAGATTAGCACAAAACTTAAATGGTGACCCATACAAAAGGGCACAATATATATATATATATATATATATATATATATATATATCTTTTACATATATATATATATATATATATATATTTTAAAATAAATATATTTATTGCCTTTTTTATTTAATTTTTTTTTTTTTAATTTTCTATTTAAAATAAGAAGTTTGTCACAGGTATTAGACATGTATGACATTTAGTTATCACAAAAGTATTATATATGCTGTATACAATAGAGTATATAATAACTTTATAAAATTTGGAAAATTGCCAATGATGGGCAAAATATTATATATATGTACATAGATAAACAGAGCAGTGCTCAGCTATTATGATTTAATGGAAAAATTTCTTCAAGATTTATTATCTCTTCAACAAATCTTATAAGTAGTTTTGTTATATTGTTTGTTACCCTATGTAGCTGTAATGTTTTTTATTCCAATGTGTTTTTTCTTCTGCAAATCAAGTGATCTATGTTATTTTATTGTTTTATTTTTTGCTTTCAGTTTTTTCAACACTACTTTCATGATTTCTATTACTTCTTAATATAATGTCAAAAAACTGCCAAAATAACTGGAAACATAATTTTAAATTAGTATTCTTAAACTGAATCATCATTAAGGAAATAAGTCATTACTGCAAATACTCCTGCACAAATATTTTCAGAATATTTGTATTTTTGTCATTTAGTATATGTGTGTATATATACACAGTATAGTCTTACAATATATTGTCCAAAAATAAATTAATCAAATTATTTATTAAGATTTTTTGATTGAAAACTTTTTTTAAAACAATCATTTTATTTATTTTCATTGTATTTAAATAATTAACATAATGTATGCATGAATAATGAAGTAAATAAAATTTGAGTATTTATTTCTGCATAGACTGAGTTTACAAACAGTAAATTATATAAAAATTATTGTAAATCTCAAAATCTTCAAGAAATTTTGATGTAATATCAATAAAATGTAACTCTTTTTTTTTTTTTACTTTTAAAATAAAAGTACTAATATAAAAATCAAAATTACTATATTTTTAAAGATTAATTTTGTGCAGTGATATTTCTATCATGATTAAATTATGATGTTCAAAATTTCATCCTATTAATTTAGACTTTAAATTGTGCAGTGTGAATTATGCATTCAAATTATCTGTTCTATGTCTGTGTTGGACTTTTCAAAAGGTATGTACATTTCTGGTTTTAATGCATCTCTAATACTTAATACTTGAACATAAGTAAGATATCCCTTTCTTAAGAAATTTATTATTTTTAAGTATTTTATAATACTTATTGTAAATATGTAATTACATTTTTTTATTTATAGCATCAAAAAGAAATAGTATTTGTTGTTATATGATAAAATTAAAAAAAAAAAAAAACCTTTTAAAACAATTTCCAGCACAATAATTAGGTTGGCTTAGTAATCTATTTTTGTTTGACATTTTAAATTAGAATATTCCCAGAAATGAAAAGGAAAAACTAATTAATATTTTGACATTGTCAGAATTTCTGGCTGCTGAGAAGGAATTAAATATTCTGATTTGAATAAAAGGGCAATAGGAATGTTAATATAATTCTTATCAATATATTTAAGTGAAATTATAATTTTTCAAAATTAGTTGTAGTCAAAATTAAATATTGACCTCAGATCTCAAAAAACAGTTAGTGATCTCTAATATTGCGCCCTATAATCCAGTAATATGAACCCATGGAAGCATTTCCATTACTTTAAGTAGTAAATTAAAATGTGTTATATATATATATATCAAATATTAAATAAAAAATTATATTATTACCTGTATTAAAATCATTATTTTATAAAAAATTTAGTATCTTTATATAATTAAAAAATAATGGTCTTCTATAATTTTTGTATTAAAAAGAGATAGCAAAAATATAAATAATTTGTTATTACTATTACATGAAACAATTCTGGAGTAATATTTATGTTTTGGATTTTATTACTAAAATATGTTTTTATTTTATTTTATTCAAATAGATTAAACTACAAATATAATAAGGAAATGGAAATAAAGCATTTTCAACAAACATGACTATTTTAAATTTATATTTATTTATCACTGAATACACTCAAAAGGAAATGACTGGGAATTAAAAATAAATTGATTGATCAGAATGCAAATCTGATCCCTTTAATTTTTTTTTGGATTTAAACAACTTATTTAATTGACTTTTCTTAAATTCATAAACTTTTTTAATTCGAAAAAGCTTATTATATTTTAAAGATATTTGTTCTTTGTTGTTGTTTTATTTGTAATATTCTTCTTGTTTTTATTAAAAAAAAAAAAAGTTATAGAATAAAATTATCACAAAATTTTAAGGATTTTTTTTTTTTTAAAGTGTGGAGAGATGTTTCTATATTATAAAAAAATATTTTTATTTTATTTTATTTATTCTTCAGAAATTGCATTTTTCAAATTCTATATGATTTTTTAGTTTTTTCCACATAAAAAATAAAAGAGGATTAATAAATTTTATTGTATTTAAAAATAAAAACTTACTTTAGTTAATAAATATAAATTGTATAATTTTTGTTTAAAGCTTGTATCGTGTAACAATTTCTGCTAAATGATTTTCAATGTTATGCATGTGTGTGTTGGCATTTTAAACATGAGTTTGTATAATATCTTATCTGCTTATAAACAGAAGTATGTATGTGTACAGATTTTTTTTTTTAAAAAAAATGTTTTTCATAAATATGTATATCTTTTTATTTTATCTTTATCATGATATCTCATTTTTGTTAATTGTTCTATTTTGGCATTCTGCTTCATTTAATTTTGATTAGATAAGACTAGTTATCTTATTATCTTAACTTAAAACTATTTAAATATACCTACAACATATGCCAAGTCAATTTTTTAGACTGTCATCTGGAAATAACATTTGTGTGATAACAAATACTTATATATATATATAATTGTAAAGATATATGTATCTATTTATTTTATTTAAATTTATTTTCAAATGCTATACTTCAAGCAAACATTTTTTTACTATGATAGCCTTCTATTATTACATCAATGATTATTAATTATTTTTATTAAATTAAAAATTATATTATTTTTTAAAATCTTAAATATATTATTATTGAAGGTTAAATTTATCTTTTATTGTTTATATGCTCATGAGTCTCTACTTTTTATTTAGCAGTTCAACATTCCCACTTGTGACAATTTTTAAAAAAAAAATTGTTGTAATGGCTTAAAAAATATATAAATAACTTACTTGATATGCATTCAGCAGCAATGGTGTTTGACATTTGAAAAACGATATTATTATTCTAATTGAAGATACTGTTTTGAATTCAAACGCATATTTGAACTCATTTATATATTATTTCAAATATTTATATTCTATGTTTAAAGTGTAAGAGTGATAACTGTTCGTTTTTTTTTAAAAAAAGTTTTACAATTTTATAATTTTTTTGAAAACATAATAGTTTAATTTATATAATTGCTGTTGTTATTATTATTGTTGTTGTTATTATTATTTATTCATCTTTTACTTTTAGTTATGTATCTTAATGCAGTAAAAGGCACTTTAAAGTTGCTAAATAAATTATAAGATTGCAATTGAATTAGATTAAATTCTTGTATATATTTCTGAAATAATAAAATAATAGATATCAAGAAAATGTCTTACATAAGATTGAAATTGAAGTAGATTATGAAGTTATTAAAAATGGGAAAATATATAGAGTTAGCAGAATAAAAAGGATATAAATAAGTGGAAATATGTACATAGAATTGGGATAGTAGATTTTGAAAATAATACATGCTTGTTTTGATCATTAAATATTTATGTGAATGCATTACATTTGAATTAAAGAATTAATTGACACTATTTTTGTATTTATATAATATTAGATATCACGATATCATAAAAGTCTAGTAAAATTAAATTATAATTATTATCTAAACTTAATTCTGTATGTTCTGCTACCATTAATTGAATGTTTATAAAATGCTATTGCCTTATTTATTTTTAAATCTAATTGTTAAATTTACATGGCTTCGTATTTGTAAATGGAATGTTTTAATGTATAAATTAGGATAAGAATCATTTTGCTGTGTAAAGCTTTCAAAAAAGGATTGATAGGCAAACGGTACTTTTCGTGTGATCCTTTAATTTTTTTTCCCTTTCGCACTCTTAAAAGCAATTTTTGAGGGTTACCCCTTCATAATGGAATCTTCAGGACATTATTACTAAACTTACAACAGTAAAGTAAGTTACAACACATTAAAAAAATAGACGTCTTATCAAATTTAAAAAAACTATGAATGCTTCAAATACACACACTCTCACACAAAACTACAGAGAAAATAGATATTCTACTATTACGAGAAAATGATGAACAAAATTAACTACTACGGCAGCCAATCGAGGCATTTCTTTCTCTTTGCTTTTAGCATAGAAAAAAAAGCCATAACCGGCAGCCGTCGGGTACTCTTTCTGTGTTTTATCATAGAAGTCTTTTTGTGTTGGCTTCTGTTGCCGCCTCCTCTGTCCAACATAACGTGAGGACTTTTCTGCGTTTATAATGTAGAAAAATTCCTCTTTTGTTGGGTGAGGGCCGGTTGAACGGTATATTTCTAGGAATTTACCTAGAAGTAGCGACATCTTAAGGCGAACACCAAGGATGAGAAAACAACCATTTTAACTTACACCATCCATAAGAATTTTCCTCAATCAATATTTGATTTTAAAAAAAATCAATAAATTTCTGCTGGACATGTATTTCTCTCATAACTGAAAATTTCATATTTGTTTTGTACAAATCTATATTAATAATAAGTAATAATATAATCTGAAGCAGAAAAAAAAACTTAATTACTTTTAGCTTATTGTTATGATATGATTATAAGTGCACAATATTATTTTTTCTATGGTGATGTATAACATATATAACAGTTCTGCTAATATATATAATAATTTCTAAATGTTCTTAATAATATATGTGTTACATTGAGGAAGGCAATAAAATGTCACTGAAAGAAGCTTTTTTTTTGTATTAAATAATATAATATTAATTATTGCATAATTTTCTTTATATTAGAATATTTACATATTAAAAAACAGCATAATGAATTATATTATTTTCATTTTATGAATATATTTTAAAGAATATGTTAAAGAAAACTATGAAAGTGAAAGAAGTAAAAGAATTACTTGGTGAACTTAAAAAATAGAGTAACTTTGTATATTTGAAGAGTAAAACAGGGCTAAGAGAACTTGAAAAGTTTCTCTCTCTCTCTCTCTCTCTCTTTATCTATCTATCTATCTATCTATCTATCTATCTATCTATCTATCTATCTATCTATCTATCTATCTATCTATCTATCTATCTATCTATCTATCTATCTATCTATCTATCTATCTATCTATCTATCTATCTATCTATCTATCTATCTATCTATCTATCTATCTATCTATCTATCTATCTATCTATCTATCTACCTACCTACCTACCTACCTACCTACCTACCTACCTACCTACCTACCTACCTACCTACCTACCTACCTACCTATCTATCTATCTATCTATCTATCTATCTATCTATCTATCTATCTATCTATCTATCTATCTATCTATCTATCTATCTGCCTATCTGTCTATCTCTCTATCTGTCTGTCTATCTCTATCACTCTCTCTATTTATCTCTCTTTATCTATCTCTATCTATCTCACTATCTATCTCTCTATCTATCTCTTTCTCTCTCTATCTCTACCTATCTCTCTCTCTCTCTCTCTCTCTCTCTCTCTCTCTCTCTCTCTATATATATATATATATATATATATATATATATATATATATATATATATATATATATATATATCCATACATCCATATAAATTTAAACTTGATTGATTAATAAATGTATTGTTTTTTGAAAATATGAGAATCAAGGCATTATGTATTTTTAAAAAAATGCTTTTTACTCATATTGGTCAACATAGCACTATACTGATTGAATATAAATAAATTTAAAACTAATTTTAAAAACTTTCTAAAATAAATAAAATTCAAAAGTTTATACATAAATTTTATATTTACAGATCTCAACTATCATTAGCAATTTGTGACAGTGGTTAAAGTTGTTTGCTGGTAAATAAAAATTTTGGGATAAATTTTTACAGGAAAGTGCAAAAAAAATTAATCTGAATATTCTAAATGTGCAAAAAAAATTACTCTGAATATTTTAAATGTAATTTATACAATAACCTTAGATCCATGGCAGCATTAGGTTAATTATTTTTAGAAATGTTCAAATTATATAGATTTTCATATTAAAAATTATCATCTAAGAGAAATAAAACACTTATATTAGTAGTGTGAAGTTATCAGAAAGAAGTGTGAAAAAAATTAGGACAGTCCTATTTTTTTATGGATTATCTTTTTTTAATCTACTTTAATAGAATACTAAAATAAGGCTTATGTAATATCATAACCATAATCTTTTTTAAAAAAATTTTTTTTTGTTTATGTAAAATGCAATTGTTTTATTTATTAATTATATTCCTTATATTGAATTATACTGAGTTTAATTTTTCTTTCTCTGACATCCCTTCATAGGTCAGTATCATTTTTTCTTATTGTTTTTTTTATTTGCTTATCTTCAATTTTTTTTTCATACTGTTTTATTAATAATATTTATGTTGTGCAACAGTATTCTGTGCAATTTGGCACTAGTACAATGGATTAGAGTTAAAAATTTCAGGATCAAGGCTTAGGTATATTCTTATATGTTTAATTATTATATGACCTAAGCATTCAGTTATATTTTCTTTGTGCATTTAATACCCTGCATGGTTTGACATAGTTGATAGAACATCTGATTTGGGATCAGGATGTTCAGGATCGATTCTGGCACTCAAAACTTAATCTGTTACTTTTGGTATTTGAACATGACTTACCAAGCACATAACTATTTGATTAATTGAGGAGCAGGATATAAGTGATGCTAATGGTACTTGATTAATATCATAACAACAACAAAATATTATTTGAATACGCATGATGTAAATATGCTAGAATTTTATGATATACTTACTGGATGTTATTCATATGATCATCGATAATCAATGCTGACTTGATGATACGTGATAAAAATAAAATTTTATATCTTTTTTTTTTTTTCAAAATAAAACTACATTTATGTGTATACTCACATTTATCTACAGACACATCACATAGAAATATATGCATATATATTTGTGTGTGTTTTTATTATGAATTTGTTTAGATTATTTTAAATTCTAGTCATGGTTTGATGAATGAAGTTTATATGTTATATCGCTATGTAGATGTGTTTATTAGCCAGAGGTGGTGAAACTTTTGCCTTCAGCCTCCAGCTTTGAATAGTTGATAATTGTTGTAATTCATCCAAACTATGAATGGTTTTTGAACAGAATTAGTTCTAAAGTATCTTCATTAAAAATCTTTCATTTGAGTTTCAGTTTTACAAAGCTTTGTTATTTTATTTTTTAAATTTTCTATAAAAAAAAAAAAAGGGAGACGACAACATAAACATAAGTTGAAAATTAAATTTAAAAGTTAAAGATTTAATGTCGTTTATATTACCGAATTATTAATGCCACACACACACACATACACATTTATTTTATATATGAGTTATTGTTGACTTTATATAATGAGATCTTATTGTAAAAAGTTTCTTGTTGATCAAATTGATTAGCTTTCAGAAATTAACTTTTTTAGATTTTTTGTTTGTTTGTTTACAGTAGTTGATATTGTAAAGGAAAAGTTATGGAATTGTGTACCTATCATGAGACTAAATTAATTGTTTTATATATATTACAATAATTTAAATATATAATTTTTATCTACAGTACAGGTTTTTTCATATCTACATTCCAATATAAAGGAGGTTTGAACTCAGACTTTCATACAACCCTCAACTATCGACTCTATCTCATACTTCTGACACACTTGATCACACACACGTCGAAAAGATAAACAAACACCAATATGCGTATTTTGTGTTAAACCAGCACTCATCAGCTGGGCCAGATTATCATCACACACACATATACAATGTATGCTCAGCTTATATTAAGGTAGCCAATCTTCATACTTTAATAGACAGGCTTTAACCCATTCCACCCCACAATTTTTCAGCCATCTATTTCAATGAAAATCTGATGATGGAACGCTCAATGCCCTCATTAGTGCCAACCTTCCTATTCTACCCATGTTGACCATAAGTCACTCCGACCCCTCAGGTATAGGACAGTCCATTTACTTACATATACAAGAGATGGGCAGACCTTACAACACTATATTTTAATATATACATTTTTTCTACAGCACAGGCTTTTTCATATTTGCACTCCAATATAGGGGGTTTGAACTCAGACTTTCACATGACCCTCAACTAACCACACTATTTCATATTGCTACCACACTTGATCACACACCTGTAGAAAAGATAAACAGTCTCCAAATCCATTTTTCGCACTAAACCAGCACTTGGTCAGCTGATCCAGATTAAACTATAAGTGCCAAATTTCCTAAACTTTCATCTTTGATACTATCCACTTTAAATAAACTATTAATGATTGTTGTTAATCATTTATTAGTCTAAAGATTGTCATATAAACATTTATAACAAAACATTGAAATTAATTTACAATTTTCAATGTACCCATAAATAAATAATAATTATAATCAACTTACTGCATAACTGTAATCCTTTGTAGCAATTTACCATTAGAATTGAAAAAAAAAAAAAAAGTCGAAGTCTCATTAATATTAAATAACGTTATAATGTATCCATGTCGCAAATATAGGTGTAGTTATTTTGTTAAATCTAAATGTGCATTAAAAAAAATCATGAATTAAACTACTATATTAAAAATTGTTATTCTGTAGACAGCTCTAAATATCACTGATGGCAGAACATTTGGTTACAGTAATGGACGTTTTTGTTTTGGCATTGTTTTATTTTATATGTGGAAAATAATTTGCAAAATGAAAGAGTCATATTTTATAAATATGAAGGATAATTTATTCAATAAGAATACAAATGTGTAAATATACACAAATTATAGAAGTTGGCCAATGTTAATGTCATATATGAAACTCAATTTTTTTTTTTTTAAATTTTTAACTGTAAATTTATATTTATGATGACAGCCATGCTGTAAGTTGGCTATAGCTTTTATTTATTTATTGATATATTGAAAATTATATAGTTAATGTCACTATTTCTTTTTAGTATTTTGTCTGATATTAGAAATATTGTATAGTATAAATCCATTTACATTTTCAGGATTATCCGTATGTAATTAAATGTTTAAAAGCTATAAACGCTTTGACAAAATAATATTTGCCTTCAACCACATATATAGATTAAACTATGGTTATTGCCTTTTTGCAATGATTATGGCATAATCTTTGTACCCAATTGAAGGTGAATATTATTGTAAGTTGTTACTCCTTAAATATTTAATCATATATAGATGATCTTGAGAATTAAAATGTATTATGCTACTTGTTTTGCTTTTAAAAATTTTAATTTCTACATATATTTGTTAAATATATTGTGCCATATATATATATAGTAAAAGTGTGTTAGCATTTGGTAATATTTAAAAGCTAAAAAAATTAGAAATAGTTCAATAAATACTATTTAATTTTTTTTTTACTAATTCATATTTTTTAGATACTATAATGAAAGTTATTTGTGTTTGATATTATCTATTTAATTAAAATTAAAAGTGGAAGGAATAGAAATGCATACATCCAGATAAATAAAAGAAAGACATTCCAAACATAAGTGATTACCATGAGAATAATATCCTTTAAATGCTAATTAAAGATGGTACCCAAGGAATTTATTAAAAAAAAAAGAACTTAGTAGCTAAAAAGAAAAAAAAATGTACAAAACTTGTATTCTGATAAGGAAACAAAAGAAGAAAATATATGAGCAGAAATCTCAAAACTGTTCAAGGTATAAAAAGAATTAGACATCTTTGAAGTGGAGCCTTTTTGCTGGAGGTTTTCTTGGGTCCTGAATAGAGTGAGAGGACAGAATGGGCTAAGTGTGATTTTCTTGTCCTCAAACTGCAATAAAATGCCTCCATTGAGGACTATTTATATGCGGAACCAATTTTTCCAGTGTGAGAAAAAATCAGACCATTTCGCCGTATCTTAGTATGGATCAGAAACATGAATATGCCAACAGAATTAAATTAAAAGTTAACTACCATTGAACTCTTCATCAAAAAAAACATGCATGGTCTAAACAGTGATCTATGTAAAACCAAGGAACTTACCAGTAAGATACTAGTCATAAAATAAATCATACTTGATTCAGTATGTGCACAAATTAAACAACTATAAGCTTATTCTATCACTAAAGAAACATTGTTTTTCCTCTATTTTTCAATAGTCAATCTAATTAATTGCTTTTGAGCAGCGACTTAAGAAAATTGGAATATGAACTATGTAATCATTTGATGAACATTATTATCTGGATATGCATATGTATGTTCCTTTCCATTTTGAGAATAATTTGATTTTTGTTAATATGTCATAATTATAGTCTAATATTTTAGTTAATTCATTTTATAATAACATGAAAGCTAAACACCTTCAAACAGATACGCTTTAAAAATGCTTACGTGACAGCCAATCAGATGGAATAATGGCATCACGTGGGACTCTAAATTCTAAAACACAAACAGATACGCTTTAAAAATGCTTACGTGACAGCCAATCAGATGGAATAATGGCATCACATGGGACTCTAAATTCTAAAACACAAGCCAGAACAAAAGTTCTGGTGTTTTAGAATTTAGAGTCCCATGTGATGCCATTATTCCATCTGATTGGCTGTCACGTAAGCATTTTTAAAGCGTATCTGTTTGAAGGTGTTTAGCTTTCATGTTATTATAATATTATCTGTTTACGCTTAAATGTAATATATTTAATTCATTTTAATAAAATTATCATTAATATCACTCTTTCATTGTACATTCTTAATTTGAGTTTGCTATATTTTGTTAATGAAATATTTTAAGATATATCTGAATTACCTATGCCAACATGTTTTTTAATATTTGAATGCTGGGGAAAATTCATATAAAATATTAATTGTCAAAAAAGTGAAATAAAAAAATATTTGCTTGCAATGTAAGAAGAATCAGTGGGTCTACATCTTGGTGCCCTCTTAAAACAAATAAAAAACGGATTCTACTGGCCATGCAAATATGAATAAAAAATTAGGTGAGTTAATCTGGAAATGTAGTTATGTTCTGTAAACCTTTCTAATATCAAGAATGAATAAATTGATTAACAAATACATTAGCAATTTATAATGTATAAAGCCTAAATTGATTGAAAATGATACAATGGCAACCCAAACATGGGACTCGAAACCTAGAGCTAGAGAATAAATACGAGAGTTTTAGGAAAAAACTAACCCAGATTATACAACTATCAAATAATAATAAAATTTATAATATGTCTATAGAAAAGATATCAATTGTGGCTGATGTAGGCTATAAGTCTGTAGTGGTTTGGATGGCATGTACCTATATTGGGGAAATTAATAGTTCTATCTCCATGCTACCATTGGGTACATTGAAACCATCTTTAATTGCCTATCAGTATATTTGTAGCAGGGTCTCTAAATTGGGAGGTGGTCTGAGTCCCTTTTGAGCAGATAAATCTCACAGATAATTGGGTGGCCAATGTTTCAAAATACACAAGCTTGGATTTTTCATTACATTTACTATTGTAGGTACTGTATGTATACAATGAGAATGGAAACAGTTCCTTTTGCATGTGCCATAGTAAACCCTAGTATGCATGCTCAATAACCACATAGCACAGTGACACTAATACCAAAAAAAGCACATGGAAATGAGACTTATTGAGAATAAAATAAGTTCAAATCCCTATTTTATTCTCATTCCTGGTCCTGGAGGTATTTGTTTATATAGAACAGAAAATCATATAATGTTACATAAAGTTGTAATTATATATTAAGAACGTAGGAAGTATATGTAAATACTTTAGAGACCAGCTTTAGCCTATATCATATGCATCTTGAATGTTTATAATAGTCAAACAATATATTTATTTACCAATAGAGGGACTTCTCAAATCTTGATACAAGATAGTGACTTTTTATAGAGATAAGAGTGCCCAACTTATCTTTAACCCAACTTTCCACTTATATATGCCAATATGAAGCATCTTCATTTTGGAGCATGAAGCTGTTATTCTCTTCACTGTTTAAGTCCACTATTTCCTTTACAAATTAACCTCCGTGAAAACTTGTGATTTACAATGCCAGTAGAAAGGTTCTGGACCCATCTGACATCATTACCTAAACTAAATATGCACCCTGGAAAATAGGTCCAGAAAAGTTGCAAATCAGTTCTTTGGGGAAAAAATTCCCGACATCATATAGTTATAATAAATCTCATTTTAGTGTAAGTCGAATGGTCAGTGGATGAACAGTGCCTTTCACAGCGACCCCATATTTTTTAGGATGCAGACCCAAGGAAGAAAGTCCTGGTCTCATTCAACCCGCTGGTAATTAATATTACGATTTTTATACTGGAAATATATAAACTACTGTAAAGTTGTAATTATTTATTAAGTTCCCAGGAAGTATATATAAATACTTTATAGAGACAGGGTTTAACATCTATCAAATGTGCCTTGAATGTTTGTACTAGTCAATGAATGTTTATAATATTCAAACAATATTTTTATTTGCTGATAGAGGGACCTCTCAAAACTCAACACAAGATAGCAACTTTTTATAAAGATAAGAGTGGCCAACTTATCTTTAACCTAACTTTTCATTTATATAGGCCAATCTGAAGCATCTTGATTTGGGAGTGTGAAGTTATTCTCTTCATTGTTTAAGTCCACTATTTCCTTTACAAATTAACCTACACAAAATCTTGCAATTTACAATGAGTTATATATATTTCCAGTATAAAGATCATAATATAAACTCATTATAAATTGCAAGATTTCATGAAGGTTAATTTGTAAAAGAAATATAGTGGACTTAAATAGTGAAGGGAATAACAGCTTCATGCTCCCAAATCAAGATGCTTCAGATTGACCTATATAAGTGAAAAGTTAGGTTTAAGATAAGATGGCCGCTCTTATCTTTATAAAAAGTTGCTATCTTGTGTCGAGGTTTGAGAGGTCCTTCTATCGGCAAATAAAGATATTGTTTGACTATTATAAACATTCAAGGTGCATATGATATAGGTTAAAGCCTATCTCCAAAGTATTTATATAATATTACATAATAACCAAAAAAAAAAAAAATCACTAAAATTCTCTCATGACCATAGCTTCATCTATTAATTAATTAAATTTGTTTCAGGTGAAATTTAACTAGATGTGAATGAATAACACACACACATATATATATATATACAACATAAGATAAAATTCTAGTAATTCACTTCAAAAACCACATTTTACATTGAAATATGTCTTTATGAGATTGATGGCCTCGGATTCAAGATGTATCATCATTTTGTGACCTGTATTTAGTTCATGAATATACAAAGCTAAGTTATAATACCTATTGGTACTTATGTGTTATACCTGCTGTGATATTTCTTATACTTGTTGTTCTGCCAATAATTTTCTAACCTTGCCATTCCATAAAATAAACCTTGTGATCTCATCAAATAATATGTACTCTGGAATTTCTAACAAACTTAGGTAATAAATTTGTATGCAAAAATAATATAAACACATTATGATACTAAATAAAAACAGGTAGTTGTGAATTTTTGTTTCATCATGATGATCGAAGATTGAACAGCAGCAACTCTGATGGAAACAACCAAACAAAATATGGAAGAGGGTTCCACAATTTATTAAGATTGCTAGAAAGCATATAAAACTGAGGAACTGATCTGCCAGCACTTCAATTTATATTTGTGATATTTATGTGATGGAAATTACATAAAGAAGATGATGCTTTCCTTTGCATTTCGGACGATATCAAAAAAATCAGTCCACCATAGTGATTTTGATAAAAGTTTTCTAATTTCCTTTCCCCCCCCCCCCCATTTTGATTAAAACTTACTATTTTTTTTTTTAACAAAATAAATGTAGTTGGTCACATTTCTCAATCAAAATCCCATGCAGGCGTTATATCACATAAACGCATGTGATTTAACTCTTCATTTTGTAATACATGACACAGATGTAGATTATTTATATTTAGATCTGTTCATTTTGTAATTTTCTGCCTTAATTAATAGTTGTAGTATTTTTTTCTTTTTTCTTTGCTTTACTGTCTATTTTGTAGTGATTAAAATTTGGTAATTGCTGTCCATTATGGAGAAGGATGCACTTAAAATGAGTAGTAATATTTGGAGGCCTACTCAAATACACAATTGTTTCAACATGATAATTTCTATTATATATAGATGGTATGAAAGTTTTAATTTTAGGCAAGTGAATATATATATATTCTAACCTCCCCCCGCGCATCCTCACCCCAAAATTATTGTTTAATTACAAATATTCCGGGTTCTAGCTCAGTTAACAAATAAATAAATGAAATATTCAGCATTAATTAAAAATGATTACTAGCTCTAATTTCTAAAATACAAATACGGTTCAATTTTAAAATGAATTAACAAATATTTACTATTTTCATGAGACATGGAGTGACAATACGGGGAACGAGATAGACTACATTGAGCTATTATCCACACGATACTAACTCAATGGCATAAGAACACTATTCCCCCTTTTTACTATACCAAATAACTAACTCATAGTATTCTTACGACTTTCTGAGCTCTATTCACTACGATTAAAATAATAATTATATCTTAATCTTCTTTATAACAAGAATCTAGCTCAATTAAATAAAATGAAGTAAAATAAAATAAAATAAAATCTCAGGTTCATAAATTGTATTCTAACTGATTTAAAATTACGGTAGTAAAATATGAAAAGGGAATTTTTATGTCATAATCTACTACACATCAACTAACAATAATAAAATAATAATAACAATAATAATATAATATACTCTTATTTCTTCTTAAATGAAATAAATAAATACGTACGTGGTAGTAATTTAATAATCTGATAACAGAATACGTGTGGCAACATTAGCATATAATTTAATGTAATATTGTGGCAACCGACTTATGACCAATAAATAATATAAAATTATGATCTTTTAATTTTAACATACCAATAAATTCTCAAAATTCTTATAACACTTTTATGTTTACCTTTTGTGCAAAATCTATATGTCTGTTTCAATTATAAGTGTATCGTGATTTCATGCATCCATGTGGAGAAATAACAACGCGGACACAAAACTTTAAAACAAATTTAAAACAAAGTTTATTAACAACATAAATAAATTAACAATATTTTTACATTATGTACATTGGATATCCCTTACTCTCCTATCTCAATTTAGTTTACTAGTTTATAAAAATGAAATCAAAATACTATTTATTTTTCCTAGTTAAATCTTATCTTTTTAACACTTAAGAAAATACAGTATTATTACTTGATTTATTATTATGGTTAGCTTATTACAAAATGCATTTCTTATATGATTATCACTAACACTTTGCATCCCTAATATTATTAAAATTATATTTTTTACAAAATTTACATTCGTAGTAAAATTCTACAAAATAATAAAATTCTAGTTTTATATTGGTTGTATGGAATCTTACAAAGTCAAAACATTATTCTACATTCGGTATTAGGTTTTTATTGTTCATTATCCGATGTTTATTAATCCTAATATTCTCATCCAAGCCTTACTTCGGATGATATAGTTACAACCATTAATATACCATACACAAGTATATGTTTATTACACATTATTGAACTATTTTCTTAATAAATATGCAATACTTATTTTCTAAATATTATTTAAAAAATAAAAAAAATTCATTCAAATTTTATTATCACTTTTAAAATACTTAGTTTAGATTTCTTTTCAAAATCTTATATTCATTTCTGAATTAATTTTACAATGTATTACATGATTCTTTCTCTCTTTATGATATTTTGGACTTTCAATTTTAAAATTACACAATTCTATACATTCCAGCAAATAAACTATTCTTACATAAACGATAACATATCTTCAGTCCTATTTTATTCATTATTTCTTTGAAAATATCTTTCTGACCGATGCAGATTCACGAAATAAGGATAGCGAAGATAGATGCATAGGATCAAAATACAACTAGAATATTACTCGTCATATATCTTGACAATCATGGCACAGTGAATTAAAAGACACTATAGAGGAGTGACCTTTACCTGTCTACCAACCTCTATCATAGGAACGATGCTAAAGCTATTTCTTCAGCTTTATTCTAACATCAAAAGTTTAAAGATATGCAAAAAACACTGTCCAAACTATATGTGTTCAGTCATAGGGCTTAGTTAACTATACTGAAATCACACAAAACTAAATATGATCCAAATCCTTTATTTTTCTATTTCTTAAAAAAAAAACATCATCTTGGTTTCCTCTCCACTAGTACTTCCAAGTCACTATCCGATCTTATTTCTCAAGATTTTTCTATACTGTACATCGATAAATACATATCTGCATTTCTAACAATAATAAAATTCATTTATTTCAAAACTATTCCACTGTTCTATAAGAAAATCTTTTTACTACTTTCCTCGTATATTTAATCATATACAAACTATTTTAAAGAATCTGAATACTTTATCACATGAAAGTTCAAAAGAATCACACAATTGTTCTGTCAAATTATATTATTAATATACTTTAAATAAATTATTGCATGCATATTCCGAATTACTCCTATCTCATTATATGTTAAAATGTTGTATAAAATGTGTACATATAATTTAAACTTTCACACTTCATTCTTAGTCAATAGATGATCTAAAAAAAATACATTACGCATTATAAATAAATATCAAAATTACCAAACGATCTTTATCTTCTCGATCTCGTTCCGTAGGCTTCACCATCCCATTGATCCTTGTAGATATAACACTCACATATATACACTTTATTTTTAAACAATATTTCTATAATTTTATCAAGCTATTATATTTAAATCTCAATATTACTAAATTTATGTTTATATGTTTTCCCTAATCTCACATAACATTTTATATTTAAAATAAATCAGTAAAAAATATTTAAAACTATATTTACTGTACTTCTTTATCGAATTTTCTTGAAAACCGTTCATATTAAAGCTAAAAAAAAATGTTTATTATTTCTTCTGCAGACACTTAATATTCTTTCCCTACTTGTTCAATTTTAAGGCAAAACAATTATTGCTCTGTTTAATAAATATTCATAGATGACAATCCTTGGTTTTTTTATAATATTTAATACAATTATTAATTATGACATTAGTTAATCCCGTAAACGTCTACATATTCTCTTCTAATATTTTCTGCTAATATTTTCCCGCGCGACTTTTATGATGCATCTTCTAGGTACTTTGATTTAAATATTCAATAAAACTTTTCTGTTTCCATGGATCCATTTTATTAAGTATATTAGATTTATATATTTTCCAATTTCTCTTAGAGAAAGTTTTTCTGTTCTTTTTTTTTTTTTCATAAAAAACACAATAACACTTTCATATCATTATTCGGTAATTTTTTCCTTTCTTTTAAAGCTCTGGTAACTATATACTTTGTAATGTTTCCTTTAAAAAGATAAACATTCTTTCTTCATTATAACTTTTACATAATTTTTTTCTTTATAACAAACGCATCTTAATTTTTCCATAGAGAAGAATAAAATAACTTCAGAGTAGCCTTATAAAATTGTGCGTCATAATTTTTCCTGACGGCAAATAACTTCTTTTTTAAGTTTTCCGTATAGCGTCCAAATTATATTTCTCTGAGTTACAATAATAAGTTTCTGGTTGAGCATAAATAAAGCTGTATCAAGGCACTTTCCAAATATTTTTCCTTTAACAATATTTTTATATACTGTTTTCTGTAGTATTTCCATTTTTTACTGTAAGGTTTTGGCTAAACTTGAATAAAATCACTGGCAAGAAAACTTTTAAAATTAGCCCTTCATGTAAAGGCAGTCAAAATATTATATGTTAAAAAAAAAACTTTTAAAATAAATATAAAATTTTAAAATTATATCACTTTTCTAGCTTACGGTCTTATCCAGCTAAAAAAAATATGTTACTTCCTCCTTCACTTACACATTACTTTCTCCCGCTTCGTCTAATTCTTATATTTTGTCTGCTAAAATACCTCCGTTGATTGGTTAATGACTTTTTTAGCGCGAACAAATTTACACATTTTTTAGTTTTATAACAGACTAGATTTTTCAAATAAGACATTTATGACGTAATGATTTGAAATATTACTTAGAATAGTATTTTTAAACTCAATTATAGTTTAATCAAAATCATTTAAATTTTAAAACAATTATTAAAATAACATTTAATATTTCAACTTTTATTTCAACGATAGACAGCAATTACACTTAGTTCCATAATTCACAAACTTTATTATTATTCTAACAAGCGTGTGTGTGAAGGTATATAATATACAGTCACATGATTACTAACTTTATCAGATGATTTTTTAATTTACGTCTCGGTCTAAATTACCAAAACTGATATATTTTATAAAAATTTAGAAAATAATTTAAAAATGTAGAACTAAATATAATTCTCACCATCATAAAGTTTATTTTAAAATATATTAGATTAAATTTGAATATTAATTATAATTATAATATTACATATAGCATTTATTTAATTTATTAGTTTTAAAATATTATACTCGAATTATTAATATATTTTTAACTATTTATAGCTGTGTTATTTTATATGGCCAGCTTTTACAACCATAAGCAAGGATATAATTAAGCTTTATTTAACTGTTCCTTTTAAAATAATCCATTACACTTTTATATACCAGGTATTTTCAGCTTTAAATTGTACTATAAAATCTAATTATACTACTATTATTTATATATCATACAAACATATCTTAACATTTAAAATTTTTTAGCAATTGACCATTCTACCTTATTATGACCTATAGATAAGGGCACAATATATATATATAAATAAAATGTTTGGGCTGGGACTCTTTCCCTATCTGCCATACCAGGCCACCACTAGGCTATCTGAACCTAGAAAATTTATACAGTAGGCAAATACATACTGGTGAGATTACTCTTTTATTGAAGCGAAAGCCCCAGTCACTAGCTCAGGGAGAAGCTAAGCTTATAATATCACTCTATCTATTTAAAAATTTGCTAACTCTCAATTTTTTTTTTAAAAAATATTTTAATAAAAATATGTACATAAATAAGTCATTTTTAATAAAAATATGTACATAAATAAGTCATTGCCAAAATTAATCAAAAACATTTTAAAAATAAATTAAAAGAAAAATTCTGGAAACTAAATTAGTTACTGAATGTAAGATTTAATACAATTTCAATATTTTGTTAAACATTAATACGGTATATAGTTTATGCATTTATATGCTCTATTCTTTTAACTCCAGGCTACAAGTTCATGTCCAAACCAATGCCAGTTTACTGATATACTGATGTGATCAATGCAAAATAAGAATATTATCATAAAAAACCATGCTGACAGGAACATGCATCTGTAGCATGACATCCTTAAGGAAAAATGACCCTTATCCAGTACAGGAATGTGCATCTTTCTGGCAAGGTAATCATTTGGACTATATATTAGACATGCTCCGTAATAGGGGATTGCGGTCTTTGCTATCTTACCATCACTAGCCAGAGCATAATGAGATCAATGGCATATTAAATACATCTATGATGATTGGCAACATGATATCTACACTTTTGGGCCTTGCATTCAGTTGGGTACTATGCCCTGTATGCTAATGTGGCACATGAGAATGAGAATCCAATGCACCTCCCTACATCACATTGACATAAAACACCTTTACATCCCTCCACCAATACTGATTCAACTACAAAACAAATAGCCCAAAATTAACCCACTTAAACTACCATAATTTTACAAATCTATGCAGCCATTTATGTCTATTTATAAATTATTAATTTAATTAATGAAATGACGAAAATGGAAATAATAATAATAATAGAAAACATATTAAAAGAAAATAGAACAAAGAATTTACATTTCTGCTTAATCAGATAAATGACTATGAGTTAGTATCAATTAGACATAGTATTTGAAAAGTTTTTTTTTTTGGATTATAAAGTTAATACTTTCTGTGGTTGGAGGTTTATTTGAAGTCCCTCTTGGCTGTCCACGATGTGTCGTACAACTCCAATTGATGTCCATTTAGTATTAATATTGTATTTGGAAAGACCAGTCCATTGTTTGCTGCTTTTCAGGAATCCAGCTCTGGAGATCACCTCAACTGGTGCAAATATGGAAACAAATTTACTGTGTGACCCTTACATTTTTGAGGCCTGCAATACATGTAAATATGCTTAAATTATGTAATGAACAAGAGTAATATTGGCGATGATGATTTTCTCTGTGGGCCATGTGTTCATTCACATTATTTATTGGGAAGTTTTTATTTTTGAGTGGGAACATAAGATTTTATTACTAGGAATTTTTAATTGATCTCTTATCTGACTGATCACTTAAATGCCCTCAAGGGCCTGTTTGCTTATTGAATCATTTCATTTAAAAAATAAAAAAAATCATTTTCATTCTAGTAAGATTTAAATATAATTTTTGAATAGAAACTAATTAACAGTTTTATTATTTACTTTTACATTGCTTTAAAAAATAATCTTTTATCTTTAGATGTTTCTATTTTTAAGTTTAACTTACTTTTAAGAAATTATTTAATAGTTTTTCATCTGTGCATTTATATATCTTGTTTTGAGTAAAGTTTTTATTAATATTTTTACAATTCTATTTGAGAGTGATTTTATTTATCATTCTTTTTACCTTTTTATTGATAGTGATGTAACAGCATATATATATACTGTTAGAATATGCTTATGTGGTATATTTTTTTTTGTTAATTTGGCTTTAATGTTTATTTTATTATTTCCTGCCACAGTTAATGTACATAGTATTTTTAATTTTTTAAATAAAATTTGGGAATTGTTGCCCGTGTTTGTAATAGCAAGATGTCATATCTTTCTCTATGGGGGAGAGGATGTTTGTGATGGCAGAAGGTTGTATTAAAAATTTACAACTACCTGTTTTTATTTAATATTGTAATGCGTGGGCAATCACAGAATGCCGTACATTTTTTCAGTGGGACATGGAAGGGTGTTTGCGATGGCAGAATCATGATGAGTTTTTTATTATTTTTGTTTACATATTTATACTTTTTCATATTGTTAAAAAAGTACTTTTTCAGGTTTACATATTAGTCTGGCGGATTAGTGCTAAAGATTAGAGCTGCTGTGACATTTCACATACATATCAGTCTGCTGATAGCTTTTTAAAGATTTAATATGTAAATACCTATCTATATTTAACTCTATTCTTATGAATTTAATTCTTTCATTAAGACATGATTTACTTTGATCTATATAAATTTTATGACTACTGAAAGGAACCTTATAAGCTATATCAGAAATAGATTTGCTATCAGTTGATTGTTTGGAACTGTTTAATAATGGATTTAAATTAAGGCCTTTCTCCCAGGCACAGTTACATAATCAGAAAATGACTATTCTTATAAACCAATTTATAAATTGATGACTTAAAATGGCAAAGAAATAAACACTTTATTCTCACTAGCATTTACATTTTTATTATTATCAAGCCTTTAAATATTTTTCTTTAATATAATATTTCTAATAACTTCAAGATTATAACCTAAATCAATATAGTCAGAAGCAAATTGATTCCTGAATACAAGCATTATTTTCAAAATTATTAAGTCTTTCTATTCATATAACAAAAATTCAATAAAGAGATTTTCTTTTGAGTAAAAAATTGATAACTGTTTGGCCATATCATATTTCTTAAATTTCTTTGTTTAATAAAATGACAGCAGAATAAAACATGATTGACTTTATCAACACTCAAATCTAAAAATTTTAATATAATAAACTCTAAAGTATCCTAGTTCAATAGTAAAATTAATATTAGAATCAAAAGCATTCAGTCTATACCTAACAAATAATTTTAAAGAAACTGAAAAATGATTAATAATACTACTCTCTAAAAAATGAATATAGAAGAAACATGTCATAGGAGAAATAACCAAGAACTCATCTCTCTAAATTTTATAAAACACATTATTATACATAAAATACATAGAATCCTTTAATAATAATAGCAAATCATGAATAACTTCAATTTATTTGCAGAAAAATATTCATGTTTCTTTAAAATAAAAAGAGATACAGTAATACATTTACTTTTATTAATAAAATATACTTTAGTTGATAATGAAAAGCCTAAAACTAAACTAGTTGATAACTGTTGATTGTGTTAAATTTTTTTTTTTTCATATTGGATTGGGTAGTCTTGTTTAATTTTGAATATAAGTAATTGAATTATATATGTACACAAAAGGGAAACAGCTTCTAATGATAGGTGTAATCTAAATCTAAATACACATATCACCTATAATATTAAGACATTTCAGTAATATTTTCTGTGAGAAACTGAAGTCTAAATTAACACATAGATAAAAAGATTGACCTCTTATCTATAAGCTATGGACCTATTAAATAAGAAGCACAAAAGTAAATTAGCACAGATCTTCTTAATTGCATGATCACTATTTCCTATGTTTACACAAGGTGTTAAAACAGTGTCAAAACTCTCCATACAATAGTGCCACTATGTGCAAGCCAGAGTAATCAATGGATACAAGATTTGCTCATAAAAATCTTATATTGACTGAATATAATTATATAAAACCAATTAATTAATATTTCTATTAACAGAAGTAAAACTAAAAAACTTTCACCCTTTCTTATTATTACATTTAATACAACAGTTTGGGGAGGGGGGCTAAAAGGTGGAATTTTTCCCAAAGAAAGTATTCTTAATAAAAGAATTCTAAATTCCCTATCTAGTGCTTATTCATCTAATATTCTCAAACTAGTTTTTAGCTTGTGGCTTTTATCAGTGAGAAGTCTTGGATCTGAGAGCACTGCACCTAGATCTTAGGATTTAATGCAACTTTCCAGCAGCCATCTCACTGATGAAAGTCACAAGATTGAAACTAGTCTTGTGATATTGGATGAGTAGCACTAGATAGGAATTTTATGCATAAACCTTGAATCCATTGATTATTCATTAAGTGGCACTACTATATGGAAAGTTTTAACAGCTTGTGTAAGCATAGGATGATGGTGGCTATGGTTATAAAAGAACCAAAGACACCAAAATATATAGATTCTGAACTGGTTTCAGATCTGTATGATTATACAAATGAATGAGCTTGGATTGAAAGAATGAGCTTGGATTGAAAGCATTATTCTGTTTTTATTTTGGACTCATAACTTTATAGTTAACTAAAAAAGTAAAAGGTGGCTTCTGGAGGAATGCATTAAGTCTTAAGATCTAGATGCAGTGCTTTCAGATCCAAGGCTTCTTGCTGATGAAAGCCACAAGCTTGCACCTAGTCTGGAGATATTGGATGAGTAAGCACTAGATTAGGATTTTATGCACAAACCTTTTTGTATCCATTAAATACTCTGGCTTGCACTGGGTGGCACTTTTATATGGAAAGTTTGATCTCTGTTTTTTCTTCATCATCATCAACCATTATCAATCCACTGCAGGATGAAGGTCTCTCCAAGTTCAATCCATCTTCTCTGATCTTTAGCTTTTTTTCTCCACATCACCCCTGTACACTTTCTTATTTCATCCATCCATCTAACATGTGGTCTCTTTCTGGGTCTTTTACGATCTCTTGGAATCCCATTTAAGATTTCAAATGTCCATCTATTATCATCTCTTTTAGCAATATGTCCAGCTCAACTCCACTTCAATCTCTTAATTTTTTCAATGAGATCAGTAACACCTGTTTGTTCTCTTACCCATACATTGCGTTTTTGATCTCTTCTTGTTATTCCCAACATGTATCTCTCTATACTTCTTTGAGTGGTCTGAAGTCTCTGTATTGCTCTTCTATTAAGTATCCAAGTCTCAGATCCATAAGTAAGAACTGGTAAAACACATTTGTTAAAACATTCCTTTTCAAACACAGGCATATTTCCTTTTAGTATCAAGTTATTTCTATCAAAAGCATTCCAAACAAGTTTAATTCTATGATTAATTTCATCCATTATGTTTCCATCTGTATTAATAATCTGACCAAGGTATTTATAACTGTTAACTTCTTCTAACTCATCATAATCAATCTTTATTGTCATATTTTGAGAAAATCGATTAAACATTACTTTAGTCTTTTTAACATTTATCTTTAGTCTTACTTTTCTTCTTACGTCTCTATAAATTAATAAATTTCATTTTAGTCTCAAAGTAAGATTAATACAATAATTATTTTTAAACTTTGAAAAACTCTTTAACATGATTATATAGTATTTTAACATTATAGGTGATTTGTGTATTTTGATTTTATCTAGTATTAGCAACTGTTTCCCTTTATTTAAGAAGTTTTTAAAGTTTTAAAATTATTGTATTAATCTCATATTGAAATGTATTCTGAAATGAGAATAATTTATTAGCAATTAAGATCTGTGCTAATTTACTTTCATGTTTTTTGTGTAAATATATTTAGATTTCAAAGTACTGTACTGTACATAACTTTGTAGTTTATACATAAGTTGATCCTTTTATTTATACTGTTAATTTAGACTTTTGTAGGAATAACTGTTGGAATATTTTGACATTATAAGTGATTTGTATATTTATATATTTAGAGGGCATAAAATAAATATTTAATTTGTAATGATGATGATGAGGACCTAGATAGTTATCCAGTTATTGATCTGACAATAGATATTACCTATTTTTAACTAAACTAAACTCTTATCCTCTTAACATTTTGTAGAGGAAGATGAAAATGTCTTCCATCCTATAGTGAGTAATTTAAAACCTGTTTTACTTAATAATGCTCAGAAAGCTTGGTGGCGGAAGAAGAGCATGAATAGTAATGAGGTTGTCAAAAATTATCATCATTATAATGAATTTTCTCTGAGAAATCTGATAAACCAACCATGTTACTGTAATAAATACACACATATATGCATACAAGTATAATTTACATGCATAATTTTGTGACTATAAATGAGAGAAATGAAAAGTAAATATAAAAATAAGAGAGAAAGATTGAAAGATCCAAATAAAATAATCTGAGTATAAAGAAGAAGAAGAAGAATGAAATTCTAGAAATAGTTAGAAAAAGGAAAATATAAAATGATGTGAAAAAGCACTATAGGGATGGAAAGCAAAAACTAAAAAAAAAGTTATTAATGTCTGCATTTACTTTTTTTAAACATTTAGGAATTAAATTAGAATATTAAAAATTATTTAAATTAGATTAAGATTTTTTTTTAAATTTTAATATTATATAGTTGTACATCACAATGAAAGTTCTCACTTATTAGTTCTTCACTGTAATAGCACATGCATTATTTTTTTAGTGCCACCAAGTGTCAATCTGTTTGCAATGTTCTATAAATGGCAATTTAAAAATTGATATTTCAAAATACTTTTCGTATTAAGTACTTAAAGTTTTTGTATTATCTAAAAGACATCTATACCTAGGATTTGCTATAAGCTTTCCAATTTAATATGGGATATGTGGTGTCTTTGGGTTTGGGAGGAGAGAATAGTTGTTTGAAAGTAAGATATTTTTGGTACACAGTATCTTTAATTTTACAAAAGAAACTAAATTTCAACTGTAATATATTTTTGAAATAGTCTAAATCATTTACTTTATCTAATTATCTTACTATATTGATTATCATTTTATATATACAGGGTAATTTGTTTATATGTGGGATTTTGAGACACAAGATCTAAATATATTGAGGAAGCAGTTATTGATCTTGTTAAGTGGTAATTTTTGAAAAATCACCTTGCATCTGGTCAACCAGATGGCAAAGTTTATGTAAGTGGCAAGCCTGATTTCAGCGAAAATGCCTCTATTTAAAACCCCTTGAAGAGATGTTAGGTCTGGACCATTATTATCAATGTGTTTCTGGAAGTTTTGTCTTAGTCCTTGCCAGACTGGACAATGGCGAAGGATATGGTCCATATCTTCTGGGATGGAAAGACAGAGACAACATATGGGATCTATGCGGAAACCTCTTCTATTATGAAATATAGCAGTGGAGAGGCTACCAAGGTTAATTTTGAGAAGGAAGTCTGTGTGTTTAGGTGCTAGTTTCAATCTACGGGCTAGTTTGCGCAGTTTGTTTATGTCGATGGGGAGGTAAGTGTTTGCCTTCTGGGTATTTGAGTTGGATAGGTTGAAGGCTTCCCAATAGGTTATTTTTGAATTGAACATGGTCACGGAAGGTACTATGTGCATAAAAATGTATGAGATCTGTGTTTGAAGCCAGATGGGAGTGAACCTCTGAGGGGGCGGTCTATCAGTGGGAAGCACTTGCTCTTTGGGAAGCGGACATTGGAAGGTCCTGCAATCAGAATAAAGTTTATGGATTATATTGTAAGTTCTCTGTATTGCAAATACCTTTATTGAATGCAGTCCCAGTTCATTCATGTCTCTTGGCTTTTGAAGGGTGCGTAGACTGATAAATGATCTGCGCCCACCTCTACAGAGTTGCAGACAGTGGGATTCTACTTTTTTAATGAGAGCTTCTGTTGGTTTAAAACCCGCAAGATAATATATAATCTTGGGAAGTATGAGGGAGTTTAAGAGTGAAACCTTTCCAAATGTAGTATTTCTTGAAAGGCATGTTATGGTGATGTCTATTTTGTTTAGTAGTCTTCATTGTATTTCCATCCTCATTGCTGTAGGGGATAGTGACATACTGAATCCCAAGAAAGGCTGAGGCATAGCTTGTAATGAACCTGTTATCCTGTTAGCTGTTTTGATATTCCAAATTGCCGATTTGTTCCTGTTAACCGTAAGCCCATGCGTCTGAGCATAGTGCTGTAATAGGCTTTCAAGAATGTTTATTTCTTCATGTGATTTAAGAAACACCACCACATCATCCATGTAGGAGATGTGGGAGATGTTTTCATTAAGGAGAGGGATGGAGATCCCAGGGAGTGCATCCTCAATGATCAAAAGCAAGGGATTTATATAGATCATGAAGAGGAGAGCACTTAATGGGGAGCCCTGGAGAATGGAGATGCAGGGTTTGAACCCAGGGGCAATTCTCCCATTTAGAGAAAAAAAATCTCTCGATTTGCTAAGAGATTCTTTATGATCTGAATGTATGCCAAAGGAACCTGAAGAACCTCTAGTTCACCAAGTAGTACATCTGTTCGGACAGAGTCAAAGGCCCCGGCGAAGTCTAGTTGGACTGCGTTCGGCCGGGATTGTTTTGTTCTACGGATACGATCAACGAGGAGTCAAAATTGGTTTACAGCATCACCAGTCGATGAACCCCTCTTAGCATATTGATGCCTGGAAAGTTTTGATATGATTTTCTCTTGAATTTTATCTTTTATAATGCTTTCGATAATTTTGATTAGGAGAGGAACCATGGATATTGGCCTAATGTTATTTACATCTACAGGTAGATCTTTCTTTTTTATGAAAGGGACCACTGATATAGGATAGATCCCTGGAAGATGTAGGCTATCGATGGCTAAGAGATCAATAATTCCCCTTGTAACATGTATGGTAAATTTTTCCAAGTGTATCAGAAAAAATCTAGGAATTCCGTGCATGCCGGGATGGGTGTGTTTATGCAGGCTTTTAATTTTGGAGCTGATATCAGCTTCAGTAATGCTGTGAGAGTTATTTGAGTCTTTCACAAATTTGTGTCATCTGGTAACAGTTCCAATGGGCTGTAGTTTGGTGGAATAATAATCCTAATTTTGTTAAGCATACTGATGCCAGAGTAAGTAATACTGTCAAGGCACAAAGAGGAGGGTGTGTGATTTCTTTTTCCTGACCCCAGGGCCCATCTGATATAACCTGGAGTCCAGCAATCTTGTTGTTCCAGATAATTGCGTGCTTGCTTAATACGAATATATTCCACGAGAGCCATTCTGGTTTGTTTATATGTATGTTTTAGGCGTAGGATTTCTGGGATGTTGTGTTCTGTAACTTGGATGCTTTTCAGCTCAGATATAATCCGATCAAGTTCTGAGAGTAATCATAATGGCCCTTTCTGGTATCTATTGTATTGGTTAATAAACTTTTGTATTGTGGTTATGAATGTATTCCATCCTTGTAATGCTGGTAGATTCCATATGTTCTGTTCTTGAAAGGTGATGTATATGTCTGAGATTAATTGGGGGGGGGCACATTGTGCCTGTTGAGTAATCTCATTGTCCGAGGGAGGTTGGTTGATATATGAAGTTGTGGTTGCAATTTGATGGTAGCTTGAACAGCGAGATGATCTGAAAAAGCAATAGGCCAGAGCTGTGTATCTATGAATGAGTTCATTTCGGGAGAGTAGAATATGAGGTCTATGAGCGAGTGAGTACTTCTGGTATAGAAAGAGAAGGCTCCTTCATGAAAGAGTGCCTTCCCACTGTGTATGTTTCTAGTAACCATCTTCAAATATTTTTTCTCAAAATGGTCAAAAGTGTGGTTGAAATTACCAAGCCAGATAACTGGGCTAGGGCTCGATCTAATTGCTATGTTTATATTATGTATAACTTTGTGTACTATTTGTTCATCTTTAACCAGATGCACATTGATAAGAGTGAACAGAAAACCCCGGATTTGTATAGTAGCAATAATGCAATTGATATCTATGTGGAGGATTTTGAAGAAGTCAATAATTGAATTTCTATTGATGATAAGAGCAACCCCAGCGGTAGCTGAGATGGAGAAAGAGTATATAAAGTAACCAAAGCTCTCAATTGTTTTTATTATCATGGGGTCTGTGTGAAGGTGAAGCTTGGTTTCTGATAAGCAAAGTATATGTGGTTTTTAGAGTTTGAATCAATGTGAGATAGCAAACGCCCTGTCTTTGGAGTTAAGCCTCCTGATGTTGAGTAACGTTATTGTGAATGACATTTTGAAGTAGGTTGCTTGGTTTCCTGTTCATTGGCTAGAAGACTTGTAGTGAGCTGGTTTTCTTTTTGCGTTAGGTAGACTTCAGGATCAGTTGATGTATTCATAATGTTAAATCTTGGGTGGCTATTTGCCCAAAGGTATTAGCTTCAGGTTGGGTATGATATGAGTTTGATGTATTGTCATTATCTGATTTTAGGGATTCATCTTTCTGTTTTTTATGGTTGGGACTGGCATTGCACTGTATGTCATCAGAGGTTGAGGTGGTCTCATTTGAATCAATACTTGTGCTATTGTTATTGTTGTGAACCAAGTTGGTGGATTGTGTGTTTCTGTTCTGGCGCTTTTTCCTTTTGCGTGATGTGGTGAAGGGTTTAGGGACATGGTCAGGCCCAGACTCTGTGAGGCTTGCAGTTTCTTCTTGCTCAAAGTCAAAACAAGTGTCTGTTGAAGAGAAGTAAGTTTTGCTTGTCTTGTTTTGACGTGTTTGGTGGCATCCGAGTGGGTTGGTTTCTTGGCATTGGTTTTGATCTTTTATGTTGTTTTGATGAGAATCATTTGTGGAATGATTATATGTTTTCAGCTTGATAGAAGTCTCATGCTCATCTCGATTATGTTCTATTTCGGGTTTTGTTTATTGCATGTTTTCCTGTTTTTGTATATGATCTTCTTTTGAATCACACTGATGTTACCGACCCGCAAAGGTAACGCAAGAGGTGCAGTGTCTGGAGGGGCAGTTGCGTAGCAGGTGTCCTGTCTTCCTGCATTCAAAACATTGCGATTCTACTCCCCAGAATGAGATGAAAAGAGGCACTCTTCCAGTACGGATTGTGGGGTGGATATCTAATGGCACTATTCCTTTTTTTTGTGTAATTCAAAAGAGTGCTATGTTTTGCGGAACTTGTTCTTGTATTTCAGGGACCCTAAGATATTTAAAAGAAGTGATTTGTCCATAAGGCATTAGAATGTTTTGTAAGTCAGAAATGTTGAATCCCAGACCACAATTTTTTACCCTGCCACTTATTGAAGTGTCACAGACTATGTTTGGATTGATGGTAATTAGGTATCTGTTATCAAGTATCCTATATTTATTTTTAAAAGCTTGTTTTGCCATGATGTTTGTAAATTGGAGGATTAGATAGCGAGGGTTGGGGTGATATGATACCCTTTGAATAACTTTCCAGAGATCTTGGGCTTTTAGCAGGTCGAAGAGTTTACCAGCTGGAAATGGGAATAATCTTAGTAAGTGGTCTGTAGTGGACAGAATGAGTGAGGCTTCATCATTGAAGATAGCAAAAGATTTTAGTAATCCTTGTGGCATGGCTTCATTGAATTTGGTAACTGTTTCAGTATAAAGCTGATGATTATTGAGTTGGTCGTGAGAACTGTTTGATGGTTTATGTATAAACATTCCTGTGTCTGATGCCTCATCCAACTCCCTCATCAACTCAATCAATTGTTGTATGGATTCATTATTGTCTTGCAGATTATTTGAATTGTGTTTTATGTTTCCTGTTACTGATTTGTCATTATTATTGGATTTTACAATGTTTGCATAAGTGTTGGCTGTCATATTATCTTTTTGTGTATACCTGGACATATTAACCTGGGAATTCACAACTGGCCTAAACAGCACCTCTCCAACCAACCTCTAAATAATTTATATGAAAATAACTATTATGATTTAATAAAACACTCCAACCATAACTTGCCAAAACAGGGTTTACTAACAAAGGTATTTCATTATAGACTAGATGAATAATATTCACCTTGTATCCACAGACTAAGTTCTTCACTAACGTTCATTTTATATTCTACTGACTTTTGGATCATTTTTTCTTTGTATATATCACCCTGTAACATTGTCTAGTTAATTCTTGTTATCTTTTTGTTTTTGTTTTTGTAGTCACTTATAAGGTCAAATAAAATTATCTTGAAAGAGAAGATCTAAATATAGTGATAGTTCTATAAATGTAAGATGAATGACTACTACCTAAGTTGTTTGTGATCCCAAATAAATATTATTACTTTTTTTATTACTTGGTAATAAAAAATAAAATAAATAAATATAAATTAGTAATATAAAAAGTAGCCAGAAAGAATTTATTCCAAATTAAAATGATTAATTTTTTCACTTGTTATTCAACACATAATATCATGACTAGTTGTTGCTAGAGTTTATTACAAATGTTGCTTATGGAAATATTTCGTTAAATATATTTTACAGTAAATTTATATTTCATCCACAGACGAAATGCTGTTATCTTAAGATCTTAAATAGATTCATACAAGTCCAATATTCTTAAGTGCCTATACATTGTATAGAACTCATTTTTAATATGTTTTATTATACATTAAATAGAATAAATCCGGAAGTTTTCCAAAGAAATTAAGCATTCTATTTCAGAGAATACTAAAATAATTAGAAATTTTGGTTAACGGTATTTGGAAATAATAAAAAAATTATTGACATGGATTGAAGATAAAATTAGTGATAATAAATTTTTTAAGCCAAGTTGTTCTTCAAATTAGGCTTTAAGTTTATTTTCTGATAAAATGAATAGCAATTTCAGAAGTGTCAGGACTGGTTCATTAGATTTCAAGAATGAAGCAATTTTCTCTGTAACAAAGAAGAAAAAAACACAGTCGTCAAGCGTTGTTAGCTGAGAGGTCATCACAGCCACCTTGCAAGCAAGTAGTTGGTTGCAGACGGTTGTGGGTTCGCCTCCCGGCCGATGCTATGACATATGAAAAAAGAAAAAGAAAAAACAATGGGGTGGGGAGATAATGCTAATATATATATTTACTTTTGTTTATGTAGGGGATTTGAACTCAGACTTTCAAGCAACCTTCAACTATATATACTATCTCATACTACTGATACACATGACCACACCCATGTAGAAAAGATAAATAATCTCCAATATATGTATTTCGTGCTGAACCAGCACTCATCAGTTGATCCAGATTATCAGCTCCCACACATATATATGATAATCTGGACCAACTGATGAGTGCTGGTTCAGCACAAAATATGTATATTGGTGATTATTTATCTTTTTTACATGTGTATGGTCATGTATATCAGTAGTATGAGATAGCGTGGATAGTTGAAGGTTGCTTGAAAGTTTGAGTTCAAATCCTCTATATTTACAAATTAAGTTTCAGGTATAAGAATGCCTGTATTTCAAATTTTACACATTAAGCCTGCATTCTGCTCATCCCTCTTCTATGCAATTGAATGGATACTGTCCTATATATGAGGAGTCAGAGTGATTTGAAGCCAACATGAGCATAACAACAATATTGGCATCAGCATGGGATTTGGGCATTATATCAACAGATTTTCAATAGTATGGATGGCTGAAGAGTTGGAGTTTAAAGTAGATTCAAGTCTGTCCATTAAAGTATAAAGATTTGCTATCTTAATATAAACTAAACACTGATTATATATGTGTGTGGGAGGTGTTAATCTGGACCAACTGATGAGTGCTGGTTCAGCACGAAATACATATAGTGCCAGTCAGAATTGTATGTTCATCTAACAAGAATTAGCATCTAAGCAAAAGTACCTAGAGTTCAATCATATGCGAGATACACAGGTCAGGAATACTCATGAACTCCGCCCTATTTCCCATTTCCCAAATCTATAACATTATGAACAACACTTCTGACGAGAGCAAATGAAATTTTTAACAATTCCTGTCCCAGAGCGTCAGGAGAGACACAAGAGATCTAAGGATTAATTAAAGGATGACGCAATATAATCATAGATGTGCATGCATGAATTAATAAAATGTCCAAAGAATAGATTATTAACTATGAGTTTATTGATAATAATATTAATAATGTAATAAAATTAGTATATGAGCAAATGGATATAAAGGATTAAATACGACATAAATGTTTACACATAATGAATACTCTATCTGGGTTTCATATATTATTTATTTGTGCATTCTATACTGACTTTATCAACATAACTCAAGGATTTATGGACATGCAAATACCAAACACACGTATCTATGAAAACAATAATTAATCAAAACGATGCGGTTTAATATGCTAATGTAAGATATAAGATTTACGGGGCTTCTATTACTCACGCTATGATATTTTAAATAATACATAACCTAACGAATTTCAGTAATTATACGTGGCTTTTATCGAAATTATATTAACTGCAGATTAATTATATTTGGAATTATCCAATGCATTCAACATTTACGATTACATTTGAATTGAAAAGAGCACACTTATTTTACATTCAGTCACATGATTTGACCTTTATAGGCTTTATAAGAAGTTAATTCTCAACGTATTTAAGTGGTTTAATGAGAGGGCGGATAGCGCTAATAGGCTATAACACGTGATAGGGCTAGCTAAATTCATATGATAATATGGAAGCTTGGGATGGCTTAAGAAATCACAGCATTATGACTTACAGATGAATAAAGTGTACAAGGGAAGATAAATGATACATCAGGAAAGATGAGAAGCTTCTTCAACTTTATAAAGAAAATATGTGAGCTCACCTGCGCTTTTGACAGATGGCATCTGAAGATGTGGTTGGCAAGATACTATGGTTTCGTGGATTCCGAATGTTAACCCACAATAGAGCCTACTGCAACCAACACAACCTTTGGAGTCAGGACCTCCACACTCCACTGAGAAATGTGCTTTAAATATCTGGTAATGAAGGAAAGTATGACAAAGCAACATTTTGATTTATGAACGTTATCATCGAGACGCATCGCAAAGGCTTTCAGGTTTGTATTAACACTGATTTATTATGGTCTTAGAGAGTAAGTAAGCCTAGTGTAATGAAATGATCAAATATAAGCAATTCCAAAGGGCACACAATTTGCCAAAAGATTATTTAGAATATCAATAATAAAAATGAAAATTAGGATTCCCTTCATTAAATGCATATCAATACATTTGGAAAAAAAATATTTAATTAAATTATCGTTAGATGGCGGGCTAATTATATACTGAATCACCAGCTAAAGGTAAGGACACGAACTTTAATTTATTCAATACTATATTTACTTAATACTAAATCAATAGCATGAAATAATAGTTAATAATATTTTTGAAATAATAACACATAGCATAATATGAAATGATAAAAACAATTGAGGAACATTTTCAATCAGGCAAACTTTTATAATTTTGTAAGAAAGCTTACGTTTACGATTTAAAATTCCAGAATGGTGGAATGGTAAAATGAGATAAGGTTGGCTCGCCAGATTGAATTATTAGCATATCAAAAATGGATATGATTACCATAATATCAAATAAAATTTGCCGCATTAAAAAATAATAAGACAGTAAGAGTGAAACCCAGCTATCGAGTTTTAGAAAATCAAATAACAAAATTTATAGATTAATGCAAAAAGAAAGTCATTGTTTAAGCAGTTAATAATCAGCTTGGCATTACCGATTGAGAAAATAAGCAGATTACATTTTAATGAACAGAAAGACTACAAAATGGGAATATTACAAAGATATAATTTAGGCGAAATAACTTTACATAGCTAGAGGTTGAATTTTACAGTTTACGAATAATAAAAAAATATTTAGATGAAAGTTTTTAGAGTTCATATGGCAGCGAGGAATTACCTTTCTGTTTGCCCATTTGATGGCCTTGTATGCGCATGTGTTGATTTCATTTTGGAGAAATACAGTCAATTTGGCATAATTTTGGGAAAATAGTGGTTAACATTCTTTTCTAGTGTATTTGATAGTTCATTTTGGCAGCATTCATGAGGCGATGGCTTACGAGTACAATAGCATGATCCAATCTTGGAGATATCGGGGAAGCAAATTTTCTTTCTACTCACTATTCATGTTGAAATTTTGAGTGACGTAGATTCGTTCTACAACAACTTTTAGAAATTAAATGCAGAGTCTTTAGCTAGGAAGTGCGGCTGTATTTATACCCATTTTGAATGCCTCTTGTAATCCCTGGATGTCCGCTAACGGTCAAGTGGAATACCTCTAATTTTAAAATATGAACGAGACAAAATTCGAGAGAGCCGGTTTTAGTCTATTTTGAGCTGAAAATAGACCCGCAGGATAAATAAACCTATGTCAAATAAAAATTTTTTTTTCTGAATTTAAATTAAGGCATGTCTTTTGTTTGCTACGTTTACGTTACTCTCTCGAACTTCCTCTCAAATAAAGATACATGAATAAAAAAATATATATAATCTAAACACATTTAATAACATTATTATATTTATCTGTTACACACACACACATGCATGATTGTTTACCATGATAGAAATTTATACGTTTTATAACTAAATTGATGTTAAATGAGAATAAAGCTTAACTAAAAAGAGGTAAACAATCATGTGCATCTGTATACCTGCACTCCCTAGTGATTTATTACATGACTGAGTTCGAACCCCTGTTTGAAGGTTTCAAACATCACTAGACAGTGAAGCAAAATATGTGGAACAGATTTGACTGCTTCAGTATATTGGTGATTATTTATCTTTTCTACATGTGTGTGGTCATGTGTATCAGTAGTATTAGATAGTGAGGATAGTTGAAGGTTGCTCGAAAGTCTGAGTTCAAACCTCTATATTTACAATTAAGTTCCAGATATAAGAATGCCTGTATTTCAAATCTTTTACTTGTGTTTATAAATTTTAATTAAAGACATATTATTGGATTGATAAAAAATACTACATTACATCAATTTTAGCTTATCTCTCTATATAGTAATAACATGTGGGTTTGTTATATGCATACATGAGTGAAGAAAGAGATCTATTTCAGCGCACTCAGTCTTCTGGATTTCATTTACCATCCAAAGAATATTAAAAAAATTTTAAAACACCCTTTATTAAAATTTTGGAATCAAAATAAAAAAAATAAGATAAGCAAATAAAAAAAATATTTGTTTTTTTTTTTTTTTTGTGATAGAAACATAATTATAATAAAATTTAAATATTTAATTTATTTAGAAACAAAATATCTATTATTATTACTAGCGTCTCCAAAATTATTACATTAAAAAACTATATAAAAAAAAAACAATGAAAATAATTAAAATTAATGGAACCTTGAGGACGTTTTGCAAAACACAATTTTTTTAATATCACTTCTATATTATTTAGTTTTAAGTGTAAATTAGGCTCAAGTATTAATTTTGTTCTTTTTTTTTTTAATTATAGTATTATTGAAAAATTTCTTACATATATGTAACTGGTTCAGAATGAAATTAAAAATTTAATAGCTTTATCTGCAATTTTTACTAGATGTTAAGGAAATTTCTATTAACTGTTCTTTCTTCTCGGAAGTTTTTTGGTATATCTGCATTCAGTGCCTTTCTAATCTAATTTTCCTTTTCAGTAATTTTCTGGAAAATAGTTATTGAAATTGAGAGGAGCAATGATTTTTTATATCTGACACTAACTCACAATTTACATTTAATGAAGTCTTTGAACGATCAAACATCACATGATCACCATCTCTTTGATAAAAAGCTATATTTATTTTTATTCAGTTATTTTTTTATTAAATTGATTTTTTTTATTTATAGAAGTGTTATCTTTAACTATAAATAAATTAATATCTAATTGTGAAAATCACAATTCATCAAATAAACATTTTTCTAATTTGGAATTAGAATGGCAAAGATAAACCCTGAATTTCTTATCAAAGCTCAAAGAAATGACTCAAAAATATTGCCTTTGGATAGTCATCAGCTTCTGAATGTAACAGTACTGTCTCATGTTCACTTCACATTTCTTGACATAGGATTTCAAATACTACCAATTTAAGCTTTTACAAACTGATCCAAACAATTTTTCAATCTTTCCATATTGGCCTTTGTTAGCAAAACTTCATGATGAATGCTGCAATGAGTAAATTAAGCTTAAGAAGGAACTGCATTTATTTTAGATAAAATATATTTTTTTTCTGTAAAAGTCCAAGCTCCATCAGTATATACAGAAATTCACTTATTCCAAGGAATGTATCGTCTGACATAAAATTGATGTGAATATTAAATATTTCATTAGCTATTGTTCTTTAAGTTAGAGGTTCACAAAATATTTCTCTGCAATGACAGCAATGCAAAATGTTGATTTTATTTTATCTTTGAGTGAGAATTTCTTTTGCAAAATCTGACATTTTATAAATACATCTGCTTACAGCATCATTTGTTAATGGAATATCATCTAATTTAGTAGTAAATTTTGGGTCAAATAAAACAATGTCTTTTGCTATTGACAAGATCAATTTCTCTCTTTAGTGTAAATATTGCCAGTCTAAATAATTCTCAAATCTTACTGTAATAACTAGCTTTTGAAACTTTTTCATTTATGCTAACAAATCAATTAAATGTTTATAGTTCTTTAAATCAACTACTTTTGTCCTAAAATATTTAAAGGTTTATTCTTTAAATGAGCATGTTTGGATTCAAAATGGCTTTTAAAAAGAGATATATTGTCATTTGGTTTGATAACATCGCAAAACAAGTAACACACAGTAGCTGAGGTTCAGTTTTATTTTCATTACAAGTGAAACCAATGACTAAATAGGATTCATTGTACTTTCTATAAATTTTTTTTTTTTTCAAGAATGTTATTGCTAATACTATTTTCTGAAGGCATTTCTTTAACATTAACAGTCTCCTTTTTATTTTCACTAATCCTAACCATTTAGCCATGTAGGTGATTTATATCTTTCCATTTATTTTCACTAATCTTAACTATTTAGCTATGTGCTTTATTTATTTATTTTATTAGTTGAAAACAATCATATGTATATATTTTTTCTAAATGTATATTCCTAACTTACATGCTCTTACAAATTCTAATTTTACAAAATATAGTTAATCTTGTTTTTCTTATGAAAAACAACTTAGATTAATTTGAAAGGTATGAGTATTAAGGTTTTACAAAATAATATTAATAATATATATTTAGAATACTTTTCAATACGAATTTTCAAGCTTGACACATCGTTATTTTATTTATAAAGAGAACTTGCCAACATTTGGATAATTTCAAGCAACAAAAATTTCAGATATCATTGCATATTTAATGCACAAAAAATAATACATACAATGAAAATATCAACAAAAATATATAAATAACAATAAAAATATCACAAAAGCAATAAAAAAAACAATCACAGTTCATATTTTCTAAGTATACAATTGCAAATTAAGTCTCAAAACTAATAATTTGACATTTCTGAGGTAAAACATAGTTGCGCTTATTCGCTGTTGAAAAATTACGATCATGGCGCTTTTTCTGTTTGTATGAAGAACTAAAAACTGTTCTTGAATTGTAATTTAACATTGCATGTCCTGAAATGAGCATTTGTATTAGTTTCCATTATAACAAACTCCAAACTGATCTATACGGACAGTGTAAAAATTGTTGCACTGCCAAGTGTGCAGGATGACACTAAAATGGTGCATGACCTAGAATGCAATAAGTTTGGACATTTTTGACTGTGACAAAGAGCTGACAAAAGAAGTAATCAATATAAGAGACATATGGCCTTAATTTTTTAAAATACCAGCTTAACATTATTTAAATAAATTATTTAATATAATTTTTCAAAAATAGTTTATTTTTTATGTCCCAGCTGTAAATCAATTGTATAACATCAGTGGTATACATACTATAGGATGAGAATTGCTTCCTATTTCATTTAAAAGATAATTTCATTAAATAATCGAAAACTTGTCCCTATTTCATAATGACTTTGTGGAGCTAGTGCATTAGCTTTTTATTTTAAAATAATTTGCCTAAATACACCAGTGCTAAAAATTACAAATATCAGATACACGAAATTATAAATTGCACAAATCATACCATTATTATATATAATATTAAAATATTTTCCCCTGACCCGACTCCATCATTTTTTTTTTTTTTGTTTACAAACAGCTTTTATAATATCTCTTTGGCAATAAATGATCTATAGTCCCTTTAAATGTGTTTGCCTCACAATATGATCTAATTAATTTTTCAACTATGTAACAGTGTTTTTTATTTAATATGTGTGTCTACATAGCAAATAACCTGTTTTTCTTTTTTCATATTAAAATAGTATATATTTATTCATAAAACTGTGTTTAGAATATAAAAAGGAAGCGATTAATTTGTAACAAATGGACTTTGTTGTTGAGTAACTTAGTGTTAAGACTGCTATTGGCTATATGCTTTATATTCTCAAATTTTCAAGGTGTGGTAAAATGGGAGAATGTTATTAAATTGAAATATTAAAATACAATTTATATTCTAAATTTTTTTTACCTTCAGGTTTAATTTGTGATAGTTATTTTACTATTCTAAAAATAAAAAATAATAAATAATAAATAATTTAAATTTTTATTTATTCAAATTTTCATATATTCTTGTCTTAAAGTGATTACTGTTTTATTTTACTCTTTCATTTTTGATTAAAAAGAAAATTAAATATTTATATTTATGTGGAGGGTTCTTGTGCCATCAATTGACAAAATACATTTTTATTTTAGCTAAGAATCAACCTGTGAATCTTAAGCGCTTGAATATGCTATTCATTTTTCTTTTATAATCAAGTATAATTATTACTGAACTATAATAACGATATTAGAAGTAATTACTCAAAATGCAATAATTACCCTGTATTTGCAGATATTCTCATTCATGATTTTAGTAATCTATAGTTTTAAAACATATATTAGAAATTTCAATTTATAAATTTTATGTACACGATCACCTGTTTGAGCATCATTTTTAAGACTCATTTTCTCATATTACACACTTTGCATGCGTTTAATCAAGTCAAATAATTGCTCCCTCATTACATATTCCTTTTTTGTTTTTAATTTGTTTTGTTGTTGTCTTAATATGTATAGTTTTAAAATTAAATTATATTATAGATGTGTATGTATATATATATCAAATATATATGGGGGGGGCAAAAAAAAGAAGGAGAGAGGAAAGAAGGAGGGGAAAGGGGGGAGAGAAAGGGAAGAAAAAAAAAAAAAAAAGAAAATAGTATATTATGTAGGATTTACTAATATCCATTGTTTTAGATATTTATAAGAAAGCTAGGAACCAAATGCATTGGGTGTAGAGGAACTACTTTATTTAATCCCAATAACATACATATAACTGTGATTATTTTAAAAAGAACCAAGAAAGAAAAACGGAATTCTCACAACACGGCATTTGGCAAGCCTAATGACCCCCCATTGGTTTAAGACAAATATGATATTAGTTTTTCTGATCTGTTATTCCTTTCAATACTTCAAAAAAAGATCTAAAATAATCATGATTAGCAAATGACTGCATCTTCTTGTATATTTGATTAGTCAATCATTCTTAAGTCATCTTGTCTTTTATTATTGAACATCTTTCTTTAAATATCTGTTTGCTTATGAAGTTGTTATTCTTCAAGCAAAGAATGCTACCACATTCTTTTTAATCAAGTTAGTAACATTTTAAATTCTTATCAGAGACCAGTTAATATATAGATTAAATCTAAGAACAGACTTATTTGTATCCACCAATTTAGTACATAAGGAAATTCCTTGCTTCAGTGACATAACCACCTTGAAAATTATATGTATTTAACAAATACAAGTAACAGCTTTGTCTAAAGAATGATCATTTTTTAAAATCAATATTTTTTGGGATTGGACCAATACTTTATTAATGTTAGATGTTTAATATTGGAGCTTTCTAATCTATAATCTGTTCAACAATCTATTACTATAAGTGTTAGTAGAATACTGAAGTCATTTGCATTCTGACTTTTAATTATAATTTAAGCCATAAAAGATGATTGCTTTGAGCATGGATATAGCCAAGTTTTTTTATAATGATTTGTTTTGTATATTCTTCAAGGAGGTATCCAAAAAAATACCCAGATTGGTTTTCTGAAGGTGAACACATGGTAATAAATGCTTTTGCCACTATATGCCTTTTGCAGGAACCCCTGCAACAGTCTGCCAATCATGATTGAGTGAAGTTGTGGTAATGCATAGTAATTTTTTTTATTAAGTGCCTTTTGCTTCTTTGCCAATTTTTGTGATAGCTGAAAAGTTGGAATAAAGTGTAATTCCATTTACTATTTTGAGGAAATGGCAGTAGAAACAGTTGTTATACTTGAAACAACTTACAAACAAACAGTTCTGGAAAACACAAGTTTATGAGTGGTTTAATGGAAGAATTCAATTTCACCTTGTCTTAAACACACATGGTGAGTAAAGTCCAATGTCAAGATGCTGATGACTTTTTTTGTATGGTGCAAACAGCATTTTTCAATCATAATTCATTTGTAATGATCAGGTGTTTTATCTACAAGTTGTGAAAGGTTCGTGTGATATATTGAAATGAAAACATCCTGAGTCCTGGCAAAGTTGGGAAGTTGTGCTTTCTCACAACAATATGGTAGTGCACAAAGCTTTGAGTGTGAAGCAATTCGTAATTAAAAACAGCATTTGTCAGCTATCCATTCACCATATTCACCCAGTCTTACTCTGTGTGACTTCTTTTTATTCTCCTAAATGAAAAAATATATTAAAGGAAAATAACATCTTGTAGATTTGGAAGAAGAAAAAAACAATGGAGCATTAAAAGGCATCACTTTGTAAGAGTGTCAGGACTGCTTCAGAAAGTGGAAAACTCTAGACTGATATATTGCAACACATGGACAGTACTTTGAAGGAGATTGAATTTGTACAATCAAAAATAAATACATAATTTTTTTATCACAAAATTCTGTTTTTCAGGGGGGGGGGAGGGTATTCTCTCATATTCATGTGTTAATAAAAAAAATTAACAACAAACTTTTCACATTTATAGAGGCAAGTACTATTATTTTCAAAATATTTAGATCCAAATTTACTATTTCTTTGACATATGTATTATCATCTCCAGTAATAAAATGAATCTTTTTATTTATGTAGATGGAATAATATTCTTTCTTCAGTTTCTGTTAATAGTGTGAAATTGTCATGAATATATATATATGCTCAAAAGTACTCCAAATTCATATATATTCATATATATATATATATGAAATATGTCATGAATATATATATATGCTCAAAAGTACTCCAAATTCACAACTCAACCAGACTAGCCAAAGAAAATAAGCTCTAAAACACAACCAATGGTTTCACTGCTGCAAGCAGAGTTCTCAAATATAAATGATTGCAAGATACCAACATATTTATACTAAAAATTATCCACAATTCCACTTACAGCCCATACACCCTTAATATTAAAAGAACTTTTAAATAAGTTAATTGCTTCAGAATCATAAATTTTTAAGAATAAAGATTCTTTAATTCTCTGTTTATTTCATTTCTCTCAAAAAAGACAATCTTAGCCTTATCAAATTTAAAAGTATGGTCTGTATCTTTTTCATGGATATATAAAGCAGAACTAAGATATGTACCTTTATTCTTTCATTTAAGTTCAAACTGACCTATATATATATATATATTTTACATAAACAATTTATAATATACACTACTCCAGGTATTTAATAGTCTTTCTATCAAAAATTCTCTTTGTATTATTTAATAAATTATTCAAAGTAATAGCCCTTTTCCAAGCAATTTTTTTTATTTCCAAACAAATTATTTTTACATACAATTCTATAAAAAGACAATTAAAATGGCAAAGAAATAAAATCATATTTTTCTTTATCTTTTATATAATTACAATTATTATTACTATTAAATAAAATATTTTTAACAAATTTATATGAGTAGCAACTAATCTTTATAAAATTGACCTTTTTGAACAAAATTACCTTATAAGAGTTGTTTAATCTTTTATTTCTATAACACTAATTTTTTAATGAGCTACTTTATGAGATACAGATTGATAACTATCAGATTTAATTATAGACCTTAACTCTTTGCTCTTAACATAATGGCTACATTCCAAATAATTATTGTTAAATTTCTAATCACCAATAAATCTAAAAATTTTAATTTAACAAAATCTATCACCTCTTCTCCCACAACATATTTTATAGAAGGATCAAAATAATTAAATTCATTTACCAACTCTTTCAATTTATCATTCTCAACTATAAACAAACAATCATTAACATATCTAACAAATAACTTTAAATATAAGCAATTCTTAATAATAATTTTCTTTTCCAAATAATGAATGTACTCTGAACAAATTAAAGGAGAAATAATATAACCTATTATCCATCCTTCCTTAATCTTATAAAAATTATCATTATAAGTAAAATAGATAGAATCATCCAATAATAAAAGCAAATCTTTAATAACTTTAATCTTATTCTTTGACAATGATCCATGTTTAACCAACACAGGCATAAGAACATCAGATTAATACATATTCTCAATATCCAAACTACCAAATATCCAATTATTTTCCATTTTAAAATTATTAATCTTATCAAAAACCTCAAAAGAAGAAACTGTATAATTATCAAAATTAACAAATTATTTTAAAAAAATATTCAAGAATTATTTGGAAGAGGAAATTATTATAAAGACGGATTGCTTACATTTAAAAGTATTTTTTAGATATGCTAGTGTTCTCAAAGCTTGTTAAGAGCTTGTTTTTGCGAGCTCTTTATATAACATGCCTAATTGTAGCTCTCTCATGATTTCTTTAGAATATGTTTGAAATAATTCTTATCATGTAGATGGGTTATATTGCTCCCACAATAACTAGGTACATTTTCTATAAAACATTTCTTTAGGAAGTCTTCCATTATTCATTTATTTTATATGTTCAGTCCAATATAGGTGTGATTTTATGATAGTGATTTTATAGTTTCACATACAGCAATGAGAAGAACGTATTGATTGGTTTTATGATCTTGCTTTTTTTATTTTTAAAATTTTACAGAGAATTCTTAAATGAAACTTTTCTAATACATTTATATTGTGTCAATAGTATGTCCAAGTCTCACTTCAATCTAATAAATTAGGTAACATAATAGTTCTATATACAGATTTTTATTCGCAGTAATTATTTTTTTATGATATGATATTCTATCTCAGAATCTGTATTTTAGAGTCTATGTTGCATCTCAACAGTTAAGTCCACCTTTCTACTTATAAAACAACTTAGAACATAGATATTATTAATTTTATATATAGAAAGTACCAACAACAAAATCTAGCACTCTGCAGTCTTTTTTTCATTAATAAAATGCTCTTTCAAATATTTGTTCACTTAAAGTTTTTCTCTGCAAGAGAAGTTTATCTAAAGGGTAGTTTTATTACTGTTAAGTTTTAATGTGTAAAAGAATCAACATTAAGCATATCATATTTGCACATTCCATACACCTATACTTAGCCTTTTATCACTGTTACTTTCTAAACTACCACCATTATCACTACTGATAGTATGACTATTTCATCCTCTTAAGTAAGGAATCTACTGAGTATAATGCCTATCCTGATTTTGTGATTCATTTATAAATGAATTTGTTGAAGATCTTTGTACATTTGTGGAGGGTAGAGGGATTTTTAATTAGAGAATTTCAAGCAGACATGATTTTCCAAATGAAATTTCATTTCTAAATCCATTTTCAAATAATTCATTATTAAATGTACCATCTTATGCAACAGAACAATTAGGAACAGCCAGTTGCCTAAATCTGTCATCATTTTTTTAATATTTTTTGCAGGCTTTTAGCATAATAGTAGACGAGAAACTAAAATGTTTGCTAGATGCCTATCTAAATTAGTTTCAGCTTTGAATCCCAAGTCCTCATTGATAAAAGCTGTTATATATATAAACTGTAATATCATCTACTGTACAACTGATACCTATCATGTCTACCACATTACCTCCTCTTCCATACATATTGAGCCCACCATGTTGCATGCCAAAAATTGTAACCTACCCGGAAGTCATCAGCAAAATTGATTGCATGCCAAAGATTACAATATTACAAGTGATCTGATATCTGACCAGTATTAGGTTAATAATGTTTTAATGAACTGTAACTTTCCAGCTTCATGTACTACTGTCATTTACATGATAACTTGAAGAATAACAAATATAATTTTTAAAAATTATAAAATGTTTTCATATTTATCTTTATATCTCAGGATTATAATTCCATTAATCTATCTCAATCCAGGCATAGTTCAGTTCAGCAAGAGGCTTCTTTTTACTGCTACTTAATGTGCTTGTGCACCAGCATACAAGAAGACATTATAATTTAGATTATGGTTTGGCCATTTACCTAGCTATGATATTAAGATGATATACTTTGTGAAGAATATAACATCACCAGTCATCTAACTGATATGAGACTCATTATATTTATATTTTCTGTTAATTAGTTGATACATAAATTCCAGTGCTTAAACTCAACAAATCATACATTGGATGATAACAAAAGAGAGTAATGAATTTTATTTATTCTTCATCGCATCATTTAAGTAATCCCATTCCTAAAATATCAAGGATTACAAGATAAATATACCTTATGGTCTCACGAGTGGAAATATCAAAATTCTAACCTTTCAAATAATATAAATCTTTATTAGATTGTAATGGATAGAAAAGAATTGAATTAATGATCAGTAGTTGGGATGAACCATGAATGCACAAACAATAACTAGTTTAAAACAAAATAACATTGATATTTATTTACATTACTATTTACAATTTATTTACAGATTACATCAACAACAACAAAAAAATAATACCAAATAATAATAGATTTTATAAAATAATACATTGACAAAAAAAAAATATTATTTCTTGTTTATAGATCCCCAAAACTTTTCATCAGATGTTTAGTTGTATTATTAAAATTTACTATATTAATAAAGTGTAACAAATAGCCACACACCCCTGAATCAAGTGAGATAAATTGATTACACAATTGGTTTCAACAATTTTACCAACACACTACTCTAACTTATGTTATATTGAAGGTTATCTGGATTGCTAATACTCAGTCAACAGGTAAGAATATATCTTACATACCTTCCTTGAGCCATTCTCGATCAACAATGATAAACAATGAATGCTTCCACAACAATAACTCATTCTCTGATATACCAAGGTAAGATTAACACATAGAAATTGAAGAGTCACATTTGTAACAACAATACCAACATAAGTCTAGGATCACAATCAAATATGCCCAAACTAAATATCCAGGTGTCTATCAGCACCAAAATTACACATTAAAAGGATTAACAACTTCCTTCATACATTATGTCATCTAAGTATACTCATTAAGATCATAACCCCATTATACAACCTTGTATAAGATTATCTCCAATGGAACATATGAAAATAATGATCAGCTGGCTTCATGCCTTGATGGTCCATTTGAGAATGATCACATTAGTGTAAGCATGTGTAAAGGACAATGCCGCTGTTACTTGCTGTTACTTTCTGACTGCATGACAAGATCGAATGCCCATGGGAACATGTAACTATGTCTGCTTTATGGGAAATGATAGGAGAATGGTAATCACTGTGTGCCCATTTGAAATCCAAGGCTTAAGGAGAAAACATCACATCTCAACACTGTAATACACATTTATAATGTTAATCTAAAATCAGAACTTTACTTTAAAATTACGCTTTAAATTTAATGACTCATTCCTCAATGTCCATATTTATTTATTTAAAATTTTATTTATGCTCTCAAATAATATTTATTTGGTTTAATAGAATAAGTAAACCTAATTCAAAGAAACATAAGGACTGATTAGGAAATTATATTATTATTACAATCACTCATTAATATATCCACCACTCACTTACTCCTGGTACACTAACATTGATAACTAAACAAGGTAAACACCAAATGCGTATCATTCTATACATAGATAAATCATTGTAATAAATAATAAAATTATTAGAGATAAAGGGAATATTGGGACCAGTATAAATCACATTTGTCATTTAAGTAAGTCATTGCATATAATAAGATTTGAATAATTTCTGCTTGCAGTTTATCAAATGTCAAAGGAGGGGGAGTTAATAATTCTATTTTAGTAATCTGCACATTATGGCACTGCTCCTAGTTACAGTAAATTATTTGGAATAGGGCAGGCCCCATTGGAAATTATCTAGGCATTGCAATTATATAAATAAGGAGAATAATGAATTATAAAATAAGTACCCAAGATGACAGATAAAGGATCAGGTAAGTTATTTAATATAAAAAACAATTTACAGAGTTAAATACATTAACAAAAATAAAATAAGTCATTAAGAATGGCTATAGCTTTTTAAAAGAAAGATTTAGAGTACTCTAGAGTTCTTGGATACAGGTTACCTGCTTAAAACTTAGATGATTGTGCATGTTTGATAATCAGCCATGGATTGTCCATTCATATAAAGCAGCAGTCTTTTCTTCCCTGATACTTCAGTTTTAAGATTTCAGTTTAGATTGAAAGCATTTTCCATCATGTAGCACAGTGTATAGATTGGCAGTAGTTCACCAGCAGTTCACCTTTGGAGGGCAGGTGTGGAGACTTGGACATACATTAGACCATTCTCCAGATGAGAATAGCCTGTCTGTCTTCTATTCAGTCATTGCAAAATGAAATCAAAACAGTTATAAGAAATGTCACTAGCAATGATAAGGTTGTATGACAAAAGCAAAGCAAAAATATTTTTTTTTTGTAAATTTTCCTTTTTATACTAGTTCTACTTCTTATCTATAAATTTGCGGATCGATCGCACATACCGTATTGAGTCCAGATGTTTTTCCTTCTAGTCCGTGCTTGCGATCGATCTGCAATACCCTCAAGTGAATTAATACATTAGTAAAGAATTTTACATTTTTAAATCAAATCTGAACACTGCCTTTCTTTTTTATTTAAATTTGTTTTGTACATTATTTTTGTACATTTCTGTTGACCTAATTACGAACTGTAGTACAGATTTTACATTTGAAGCCAATTAAGAACTTTTAGGGATATTTCTAAGTAATCTGTTGTCTCTCCCCATCATGACTGCAAATATTTAAACAAGAATAAAGATTTATATATTTTTAAAATTGTAAATTTAAACCGATTTCAATATAAGATTATTTTAATAATATTATAAACAAATTGACAAAATAAATAAATAATATAAATGCTATATAGCTTTAAAGATCAGTTTTAAAATTATCTAAATAAACATTCTTTTGATTTAATATTTATATACCATATTGGAATATGTGTGTATTTACAGCGCATTTAAACAGATGCTTACATATGTATACCTAATATCGTTACACACATACACAATTCAATATCTAAGGTTTAAATTTAGGTAGGATGGAGGTAGTGGGTGAAAGATGATAGAACAGGTGAAACTAAGATTTGAACTTGAATCTTAGTGTTTCATTACCAATATATTAGTTTTGCCATTCATCAAATCTTTTTTAAAAAATTACATATATATGTGTGTTTGTTGACAGGAATATTTTTATGAGCAAAAGGATGTCAAACATTTTTTCAGATTTTTTTTTTATATAGAAGAAAATCCAAAAGAACATTTGAACACATGCACATATATATATAAAAAGCGAAATAGCCTTTAAATAATCTAGTTTAGAGTAAAGCCTCTTCAATTGTACCATAAAATGCTAGATAGTGAAGATTTCCTTTTTTTTTTTTTTGTTTACCATCTAGCTAATTATACTGAGCAATAATTGGATAACTAACTTGTTTGAAATGTGGAGAAAAAAAAATCATTCAAGTTTTACCAGAATTCTGGAATCAGAAAAAAATATATTATATGTACATGAGTATATATGCATTTCACATAAAATAAATCATTATTTAGTAGAATATTATAATATATACAAAAAATTAATTATGTGTGTTTTTGATCCAATATGTAAAACTTTAATAAGTGTTAGTATTAAATATGCACACATTATATAATTGGAATATAATATATTGAACAATTATATTGAACAATTCTATAAATAATAACAATTTATTAAATCTTCAAACGTTTTCGAAGGTTTACTCTTCATTATCAAGAAGTACAAACTCTCTCATCGTTTTTCAATGATATACCAATATGCAAATATCTAACAAACCGTGTAAATATGCAAATTAGAATCAAAGCGCCTACACTTGCCATTTCTTCGACAAGGCATAAAATGACTCTTGTTCATTGCATGTTCATCCGAAATGATGTAGCACGCCTTCTTAACGCTCTTTTGCAAATCATTCCAATCCCTACACAATATTCTTGACCTCTCAGGTCTGCACTGGTGACCCACAGCCATTGCATGCTGAACAAAAATTGAAGGGTGGGATGAGTCTACTAAGGCCTTATTGTATGCATACATGTGCTGGGATAATCTTGTTTGAACCGCTGCTCTCGTCTCCCCATAATATGCAGCTGGGCAATTGTTTTCACTACATGCAATCTTGTAGACTGCCTGCTGTGCTTGTATTGGAAGAATATAATCTTTGGTGTTTTTTATACACCTATTCAGGTTAGGGGGTGAACGCAAAAACACACTAAACTCCGAGCAAAAAATTGTCCGCAAGTTTCTATAAATATTTTTGATACATGGTAGCAAAATGCGCTGTTTATCTTGTTTCAACATGTGATAAGACCTCTTTTAAATTTCTTAATAACATTATCAATGGCTCTTTGATTATATTTTGCCTTGATGAGCTCATTTCTATAAGTTTCAATATTGCTTCTTTTGTCAGTTTCAAAGCTGCACAAACAGTTATTTCTATGTAAGAACGATTTGAGGCCAGCAAATTTATGTATATCTGGTGTATTTGATAAGTGATGTATATGTCCTCTTGATCTTAATAGGCTTATAAGATGTTCATTTTGTAGTAAAAGCGATTAGCTTCAATCATCACTTGCAGGTCCAAATATTTGATACTGTTCGATGCTTCCTCCTGACTTACATTTATGTTTAGGCCTGAAGCTGATATAAGATCAATTTTAATGTCTTCTATGGTTTCCTCCAGAGTGGCCACAAAAATATCATCTACATACCTAACATACAGTACTAATCCACTGTCCATATATTTAGAAACAATAATCCATTCATATGCATTCATCATAATGCTGGCGATGATTCCGCTCATCGGAAGACCCATTGGCCAACCGTTGAGCATATGATACCACTCATGATTGAAAACTGCATAAATATTTCAGTTCATCCATTCCAGCAATGCAACAATAAACTTGACCCGCTCAAGATTCATTCCATAGTTAATGAGTGCTTCTCTTACCACTATGATCAACTTAGGTCTATCAATCGATCCATATAGCTCTGCTATATCCAGTGCAGTCATCCTTGTGTTTTCCTCCGGATTAGCATTCTTCAATTTCTCAATGAAAACAAATGATGATTTAACAGCATACTCTCCATATCCAGTAGTTTATGTGATCCACTTATTTATGATCTTGGCTGCTTTATAATAATGTATTCTGCCGAAGTCGATCATCAACCTCAAAGGCACACCCTCTTTGTGGGTTTTGGTGTTTGCAAAAATTCTTGGGGGAGGGTGGCCAAAGGATATATTTGCAGGTATTCAGCCTTAGAAAATGCTTTGGATGTATAAGGCCTAAGCACAAACGATACGAATTTATCTTTATTCAACTTGAAGTTAATCTCAGGTACTTTTCTAAATTTTAGCTTGTCAATTTGTTGCTGAATTTTATACCTATAATCTTCAGTATCCATAATTACAAATCTATTACCTTTGTCCTCTTTTAAAACCATAATATTCTGTTGACTCATAAACCTTTGTGTTGTTGATATCCTATCTCTCCACTGATTTCTCTTTGGATGTATAGCTTTATGTTGCAAACCTCTTGCAATTCTTGCTATATACGCATCCTTAAGAGGGCTCTTTTCCAAACCAGCTTCAGTAGCAGCTACCAGCTCCATCTTAGGGCACTTCCACCCTTCCCCAATGAATCTAGGGCCTTTATTCAGGACTGTTTTAACTCTTTCAGGGATCTGAGACGTTGATAAATTTACGAATTCATCTTGCTTCTACAGCTGCAATTGTATGCCTTGCTTAACTCTAAAAATTGGATCTTCTTGTTAAATTTCAATTCCAACTGTGCTCTCAGTCTATTGCATTTTTCAATTATATTCAAATTATATAATGTGTGCATATTTAATACTAACATTTATTAAAGTTTTACCTATAGAATATTATAATAAAAAATAATTAATTTATTGTGTTTTATATTTATTTATAATTATAAATCTACATATGTATCTGACTAGGACTTAAATTCAAGATTTATGATAGAATTTTTTTCAGGTAGCTAACTAATAGTTAACCATTCAATTTTGGTCAACAAATGAGTAAGTAACTAGTCTTAATTTATGAAAGTTAAAACACCCAAACCTTCTTCAGCTGAAAGTTGGAAGCTTTGTGTGAGTAATGAGCTCTTCCTCACTGTTTTTTTTATATGAGATATTGATAGAGATATCTTTTCCCTACAGTGGACTATTTAAAGACTGTTTTGGTTATGCATATGAATACATTGAATAATTGGTAATTATTTGTCAAGTGATTTTTTTAATTCTTATAAATTTTTACTCATTAATATCAGTTATTATCTGTGACATAATACTATTAAATTCAAAAAATGTATGACTTGTATTATACTTGGCATAAATGTTAAAATGAATTTTATGACTTGAAAAAATGAGATGGTTAATATTCCCTTGAAGCAAAAAAAAAAACAATGAATCAACCAACCTTACTTCCTTAGAATATGGAGTGAAAGATAGAATTTTATAAAAATTATTATTATTGTTAATAATTGTTAATAAAAATATTGCCCTTAAAGAAAATTGTCTTTCTCTTATTAAATCGTTAAAGTTTGCAAGTTCGGACTGGTTTTGTCTCATTTAATTACTTTAGTTTTCAAGTTGCTTAGATTTTTTTTCTTTTCAATTTTTCAAGTTATTATAATTTTTTAAAGAGTAAATCAAGAGAGAAAGAGTTGTTGAGAATTAAAATTTACCAAGGTCAGTGCAATTGAAAAAAGACGAAACTACGATTAAATATGAATTTATTGGCTCTACTGATTTTTTATTTATAACATTTTAAATATTTTCATTTCGTTCATAGTAATTATTTGCTTAGGAATATTAAAAGCAATACTTTTAATCGATGATCATATAATTTAAATTAAAAAGCAGCTAGAACCGGTAAAATCTTATGTAGTATGAAATTGTGTAATATTTGGGATTAGAAGCATACAAGAATGGAGATTACATCTCTAAAGCTAACGTGTAATAAATTATTTTACGTGTAAACTTTTAAATTTCATTTATATTAAAATTAGTGATTACTGAACAAATATTTTCAAAAGTGTATGTATGCAATATGATTTCAATTAGAGAGCATTTGAGCACAGATTTTCAAGCTCCCTTCAGTTATCCACTCCATCTTATATAACCGATACACATGACCACATAGTGTGAAAAAGATAATGATCCCCAATATATGCATTTCTTGCTGAATTTAACAAAATAATCAGATTGCCCTTTGGCTGGGATAGTCATGTGAGAGTTGAGCACTCGAGTGCCATGATGGTCATAACATTTCCGTTTTTTTTTCTTTACTTAATTGAAAATTGATCTAGGAATCTTTAATTTTTGATTCTCCCTTTTTATGAATTGAATTAAACTGGGCTAGACAAAAATAATCATATAAACTTTTGCTTGGAAAGTCAGGTGACATTCAAGCAGCACTCAATTGACCAAACTAAGATATTTTTTTTTTTTTTAGATTGGCAATTTATCGATAAATCTTTAATTTTTGGAATTTATGATTTTACCGATGTGATAAAATGCATAGAACTGTTTAGATAATTATAGTGATTTGATATACATATTAAAATATAGGGGATTTGAACTCAGACTTTCAAGCCCCTTCACTATCTACACTATCTCATATCACTATACACATGACCACACACATGCAGAAAAGATAAATAATCACCAATATATGTATTTCGTGCTAAACCAGCACTCATCAGTTGGTCCAGACTACCATCTTCCATACATATATATAATCGGTGCTCAATTTATATTAAGATAACAAATACTTACACTTTAATGGATAGGCTTCAACCCATTCCAACCTACAACTCTTCAGCTATCCATACCATTGAAAATCTGATGATAGAATCTCCAAATCCCATGCTGATACCGATATTGTTGTCATGCCCATGTTGACCTCAAGTCACTCTGACTCTTCACGTATAGGAAAGTATCCATTTAAATACATAGAAGAGGGATGAGCAGAATGCAGGCTTAATATGTAAGATATGAAACACCAGGCACTCTTATACCTGGCTCCTAATTGTAAGTATAGGAGATTTGAACTCAGACTTCCAAGCCCCTTCACTATTCACACTATCTCATACCATACACATGACCACACACATGCAGAAAAGATAATAGTATAGTATTTAAAGGAAATGTTTTAAGAAGACATGGTTTTACTGTAAAAAATAAAAAACGATCACAATAAAAAAATTAGGACTCGGTTAAACTTACTATTCTTTAAATTGATATACTAGAATAGCTAAGAGAATGAAAAGCACTGGAAAACTATCTACTTTATAATCATCAATGGTAATTTGCTATAGCTTGCCACACAATTTATTATAATATCTCAATTTTAAAGCCACATCATACAGTTTAATGAATTGAAGCTGCATATGTAAACTTATTTAACTGTTTTGGCTTAATTTCTATTTTATTTATAAGTAAACTGCGATTGTTTAAACAATTGGGTGCTGATACCTTTTCTTTTTTTAAACGTAAAATTAAATCCTAAAACTTTTTAAACGATTGCAAAAATAGATTTAATAGTTTTCATAAAGACAATGGAGATCTTATATTTTTATGATGATTTTTAAAATGAATCATTTATTCTATTGTTATGAGAAGTGTTAGGGGAAACTTTTTTCACTTCAATTTTTTAGCAACAATTTATATCATTAATTTAATAACTTCTTTCAACTGTCCATTTGTTTATAACTTGTTTTTAAACGAATATATAAAGTAATATATATCTATCAAAAATAGGATTAATAATGATGATGATTCTGTCAAAAGTTATTAATTTGATTTGAGTATCAGTGTTATGAAAATTTTAATCTTAATTAAACCCATCTTCGTTTTTTATTAATATAAATTGTGTTTATTTAAATATATATCTTAATACAAAATATCTGCATAATTAATCAATAAATAAACATTTTAATCAGCTAAGATTTTCTTTTTTCTAATTCAATATTCGATAATTATGTTCATTGTTGTGTTACTTATTTTTTAATAATTAATTGTATTTGCTTTCTTTAAGTCTTTATTTATGTGGTAAAAAAGAAAAAGATTAATAGCGTTAAGAACGTAGACTTTGTTAGCAGGTGTGTCAATCTTTGGTCATTTTAACTTCCCCGAGATGTCAAGCTTGTATTGACTACCAGAGAAGAGCAGTGGAAGCTGCTCTGTCAGTCAAGAGATTGATGGCACACTTTCTAGGTGCATGTGACATTAACTGTATTTATCAAGTTCCTTCAGGCAAACTTTGATCCAATTATTGTTCCTGTATAAATCAAGCCAGTACCTGCTTGTTAAAAGTAGATGTTACCCCCTATTCAGCCTTAGTAATTTTAAGAATGGAAGGATTCACTGTGATTAACACACCTGAATAAGCGTGCACCTGTTCCTATCTTAGCCAATAGTGGGGTAGCAATGGTAGATTGGTTGAAGTGGCCTAAGGATATTTCTACCATTGTAGAAGCCCAATCATGCCCAGCCCTGTTAGTAAGATAATATCAGGACCATCAGGTTGTCTTTTCACAATGAAAGTGAACTTGTGAATCATTAACTCACTAGATGGCGTTATTAAGATATTTGTTAAGGAAAAAATATTGTTCTTTAAACAAAGATATGGTAAAGGACGGGATGAAAGTTGGTTGAAAATAATAATGGCAAAATAAATTTTTCAATGATTATTTTTTTTTATGATCTATTAAAAAAAAGCTAAATGGGGGAAATCCTGAACTTTCATTTTTGAGCCTGTAATATTCATTTTTCAATGCAAATCTTATTGTCACGGATGTGTGGGTATATAAACGCTCATACATATGTCAAAAATTGGAAGCTTTTTTTGTTTAATTCATTTATTAACGCAAGTTTTACATAAATCTTTGCTGTTTGTTTTAGTTAATTTTAATTTTGAGAAAGAACGCCGTTTTGTTGTTAAACATTTTCGATTGTGAAACTAAACGATTACTTTAAAACACTTTTTTTTAATTTTTTTAATAAAATATTTTATTTGTTAAATAGTATTTACAAAACTATATAAAGAATGGAGTGCGTGGAGAGGCATAATTTATGGTATTCACGTTACAAAATTAGAGTACCAATAGATAATACAGTACTTAACACATATTAAACGATTTATTTCAAAGGTTCGCAACAATATCCAAATAAAAAACAAAACAAATTCCTGAAATAATCAGGACCAACTAATGATTGCTGGTTTAGCATGAAATACGTGTATTGGTGATTATTTATCTTTTCAACACGTGTGTGATCAGGTGGGTCAGCAACATGAGATGTCATGGAGAGTTGAGGATCGTATGATAGTCTGAGTCCAAATCCCTTATATATTACAAACAATTAAAGAAATATAAACATTGTTTTCTTTAATAGGCCTAAAATACTAAAACCATTAATTGGCAGCACTTAGGTTGCATATAATGTAATTATCGCAATAGTTGTTTTTATATATAGGATTATAGCTCCAGAAATTTGTACAAGTGAATTCAAAATAAATTTAATTGTCACTCCAAATGATCTATTTTGAGATTATAAAAAAATTTTAATATCAAACACACACGTCAGTAATTTCTAATGTATGATAGGTTCAATGTATAAGAAGATATTTTCAGCATCATTGCTGAAGAAATATTGATTTAATTCACGGAATCAAACATCAGTCAACAAGAATTTTAATGATAGATATTTACCTTTGAAGATAAATTTATATTTATTGATTCATATTACTTTCAATGAGAATTTACAGACTATATTTCATTCTGGATTAAAAGGAATATCAGCATGCTTCTAATGAGCAAATAAGAAATATTGTAAATTTTGGTATCATTTGATTTTCCATTAATAATGGTGTGTGTGTTTTTTTTAAGTAAGCTGCTTGACTTTCAGCAATTATTAAATCACTTTCTCCACTAATTAAGAATTCAATACTATTTATTTTAACTATTTAAACCATTAAAAAGTGTCTTACACATTCAATAAAGGATATTTATATAATGTTACTTTTTACTGAGTATAATGTAAACAGTAGTGGACAGGCAACACCACATTGTATTATTAGTATTATTCCTTAAAATGTTTAATATAAATTTAAGGGAATTATGAAAATTTGATATGTTTTATTGTATGTTACAATTTAATGTATTGCATTTTAATTAATGCATGTCTAATTCTTTACAGAAATTATCAGAATATCTTTATAGTAATTTTTTGGTGGAAAAGCTTTATGGTTAAGAAAGATGATATGAACAAGGACCTTTCATTAACTATTTTTATTTAATATTTAAATTTAATAAAACAATAGGAAAAGATTAAGTACAATGTTTGCAAATATATTTTCAAAGCTGTCGATATTAAAATTAGATTATATATATATAATTAAACTTTTAAAATTTTAAGCATTAGATAAGTATTTTAAAAGTACAAGAAATTTATAATATGAAGGTAAGAAATAAGCTGTTAAATGTTCCCTTAATCTGTTAAAATCATTTGTCTAGATTAAGTGAAGATGTTTTGTACATTATTTTTTTTCTAAATTTGTATTTAATCAGATAATTTGAATTTTGCTATGAAATAATAAAGAGCAATTTTAATTATATGTAACTAATAATCCAAAAATTTTGTGTGTATTAATAATGTATGTATTACGATGATAAGATCTAAAATTTTGTAAGAAAAAGAAAAATAGTTTTACCCACATTTATCAATTCTCTTTTTTACCAAAATAGTTTCATACAATTAGCATATATTAAACCACTAAACATCACATGACCACTATCTCATACTAGCACATAATTGTTATTAAACAATTCAAAACAAAGCAAAGCAAAACTCTCCATATAGTAAAGGCTCCTCACTGATGAAGGCCACAAGCCAGAAACTAGTCTAGGGATATTGGATGAGTAGGCACTAGATAGGGATTTTATGCACAAGCCTTCTGGCATCCATTGATTGCTCTGGCACTACTATATGGAGAGTTTTGCTTTGCTTTGTTTTGAATTGTTTAATTAGCATATATGTTATAATTTAAAGTTGACACAGATATGTTTAACAATATGATGAGGTGTTAAGTCAGTAAAAGAAAATCAAGAACCCATTGGGCAAAGTTGAATAAAAAAAAAAAATCACAAAGGCAAAAAAAGATCAAGTAAAGCTATTTTGGATATGAAACAGATATGTTTAACAATATGATGAGGTGTTAAGTCAGTAAAAGAAAATCAAGAACCCATTGGGCAAAGTTGAATAATAAAAAAAATCACAAAGGCAAAAAAAGATCAAGTAAAGCTATTTTGGATATGAAAAAAAAAGAAAAAAAAAAGCTATTTTAATTAGATTAAGCAATAAATAGGGTTTATTTTATCTGTTTGCCATACTCATTATATATGAAAGTTCAAATTTAGGCAGTAAGACCTTTAAAATTTTTTAAGATAATTAGTAAATTTAGGATTTTTCTTTTATGTAGTCATTCCATAGCCAACCAATTAGCCACTAATTATTAGCCAATATATAGATGTGAACTTTTATTGGTTGGAGAATAATATAGTTGGTCAGATAAATCTCAATCCATTGACTATGAGAACAAAAAATATTATTGTACCACTTTGTCTTTCCTAGGATATATATAATGCTATAAGTGGGATATATATCATGCTGCTAGGAAAATTGAGAGCATTGTTTTTACCATTATCTTTAAATTATTGATAAATAATAAAATAAAAAAATGTTATTAAATTAAATATCTAAGGAGTAAACTATGGCAAATTTTGTTATGAATTATGATTTTTAATTAACTCAGAACTTTAATTTAGCATTTTGTCTTTATTTATAGAAGGACATAATATTGAATAATAAAAGTTATTTGCTTAGAAGGATATATTTAACTTGAGTGCTATATTTGTGTTCAGATGAACAAATTGATATTTTTTTTTTTATTAGATAAGATTGAATTGACTAATCTCTAGCATTCAAATATGAATAAAGTCTTTTTAAAGTGATAGATTGAAGTTCAGTTTAAATGTGATTTATAAATTATAGCAAAAGTTATTCAATATAAGATTTTTAAATAGAGATATGTTTCCTGTCAGTACTCAAATTCATCAAACAGGGCAATGCATATTTATTGATTTATCAAGCATAATTTAATATTTTCCATTTTATATTTAAATATAGCATACATAATCTGATTTTTAATATGGACTGAAAGTTATGGATTATTATAGCACATTGAAGTTACTTACAATATGTTACTATGTCAACATTAGATTTATATTGGATATTCATCTGTATTCTAATCTAAATATGTTTATGAATAATAAAAAGTCTCTAGTTAGAAGTGAAGATTGTGAAGTAATAAACATGAATTTAACATACTTTGGATTTGTGTATGCATGCATTTGCTGTTATTAGCATTATTAATGATATTTCAATTGATAATAAAAATCATTGATTGGGTAATAAAGATCATCCAAAGATATTGTCCAGCTGCCGTAATAATATATTTTATAGATTTTAAAGGCTCTCCAATATTCTTTTATGATCACTGCTATCCAGATGATGGCTGGTATGATCTAGTCAAACTTTTGGTATAATGTTAATTTTAACAATAGACAAAATACACATTGACAATTGAAAATAAATATTATAGTGACTATCTATTTAGTAAAAAATAAACTAACTTTTTTATCCATGAAAATATTTATTTTAATATATCTTTAAGAATATTAATTCAGATTAAATTTTAATATTACAGATGTATTCATATATAATACAAACAGATTTAAATATCTTCCAACTATAGTGTTTTCAAATAATATGAGTTCATTATGTGCTGCGCAAGTCTTAAAAACACAGTAATATTTATATTTAATACTGGAGAATGCAGCTGGGATTGTAATGGAATTTTTTTGACAAAGAGCAGAGATACAAAAAGATAAATATCTCAATTTTATTTGTGGCATATGAAGAATGAAATACCTAAGAGAGAATCAAGAAGAATGGCTTTCCTTATCCTGTAATATATAATGTCATTATTAAAGTATTTATAAATTTTATTTCTATCATAAAAATTATTCAAACATTCTGAAATGTATTATGTTCACACTAATATATCTGATTTTGTTTTATAGATTGTTTAGCCTATTGTCCAGAAGAGTGAAAGTATAACACTTGAAATTAAAAAATAAAGAAATCATTTTTCTAAATTTATTTTGTCTTTAATCTACTTAAATTTTTTAGTTAAGTAAACCATAGACTTTGTGCCTAAAATATATGACATCTCCATCACATTTCAATCATATTATTTATTTTTTGCAATCAGATTCTTGTTTTTTATTTAACATTCTAATTAGCAGGAGACGATTATCATTTAGTTGAGAATAACTAAATCCCCATTATATTCATTTATTGACCATTATTGAATAGTTGGTTTGGTTGATGTATATATAATTCATCTACCTATAAGAAAAAAATCACAAACTGTTTGTCTCTTGAAAAAATTGCAAGATTTAGTTAATCTGGACTGGAATGAGTCATGAGCATTGTATAACAGGTGTGCTAGCCAATATTCTCTCTAAAGATAGACTGTCTCAGATAAAAATACAAGAGCCTAGCACACTAAACTCACTAATGTGTAACAAAAATATATATTTAAAGATGTTAAAATATAGCATTTATTTGTATGTTTACATATAAAATAGTTTGAAATATTGTAGAATATAATTTAAAAATAACAACAAAACACAAGCATAATAATTATTTGTGTATTTTTTTATGTTGTTTTTTATGATTTATTCAAGTTTTATAAATTTCATCTAGGTTGCTTAATTTTTATTAAATTATCCAATTGTTATATAATCTATTATGGGATTTTGATTTTATCACATTCAGTAAACTGAAACTATGTTCACAATTGGCACTGGAAACATGGAAAAATTGCACAAATATTGAAAAGTACCAAAAGTTCTTTTTATTCTTGATATTTTATATTTTTCATTTATTAAAAAATTTCAAATTACCATCTTGTTCTAAAATTGTATCTAAGCTTATATGGTTTATATCATTATTATTTATTATAGATTCATATTTTACAAATAAACATTTTAGACTATCTTTTCCATGCTCTATATTTAAATTATGTTTCATTACAAAAGGATCAAAAACATTCCAGTCATTTATATCTCTTCTGGAAATCTAGTATCAAATGATTACAAAGCAGTTTAATAAATTTAAGTATAGACAAACAAAGTATCTATATGATCATTGGAATCTAAAATTGTTTGAAATTTACACTCTTATCATATGTTATCTAGATATTGTCCTCTTAGTTTATTAATTTTTGATTTTGCAAATTGGTATGCTATTATTGTAGATAAAGTAATCTTTTGCAAAGATTTTGTTTAATGCTAATAATTCACAGGTAGATTTTTAACAATCACACATGTTACTCTGTATTTATTTATTGGGTCATTGAATTCATCAACTTGTTCTGTAACTTATTAAAATGTCATAATTTTTTACCAGAGCATTTACTATAATCCATTTTACTTCATTGAGAGGTCTGAATGATATAACATGTATTTATGAAATGTTGATAAACTCTTTAAATTTTTCAATTCTTGTAGATGATCTACTAAACATTGCACATATTAACTCTTAAAAGGATTTCAATATCCTTAATAAATGGAACCTATTTCTATACATCATCTATTCCAGAGATTTTCCCTGTGAACATTACAGTGCTGTTGAATTAAATGTGAAATATCATCTTATAGATGAGCAGTACACCATTTGTTTTTCCTAACATTAGCAGAGATAATCATAATCATTTTTTTATAAAGTAAAGTTATTCTCTATAAAACTTTTTTATCTCTATTAAAATAGAATGACTATCACATGCAATAAATAAGCTTAATAATGCAGACAAATTTAGTTTTTTTTTTTTTTTTTTTTTTTTGTGGGTAAATGAATATCAGTTAAATCCTGTATAATTTTTTTTTTTAAAATTTCAAAATTAGCCTATCATGATTTTTCATTTGTTATTTTTTTTATAATGATTTATTTTTTCCAATATGAAAAGTTGAAGACATTCTTTATCTCACCTTTTAGTTTTATATGGTTGATAACTTTAGAATAATAATTATTCTAATTTAGTATAATGATGGAATTAAAGGTTATAGTAAGATAATCAGCTTTGATGCATATGAAATTACTAACAAATTTGTATTGCTTCCATTGGTTTGATTTTGAATTGTCTCTTGTAATGTCTTATATATATATATATATATATATATATAAGACATATACAATATATATATATATATATATATATAACACCAAAACTGTCTAACACTATACTAGCAAAAAATAAAAATGCAAAACCATAAAACAATACAGTACTAGATTAAATTCAAAATTTTACCAAAATCCTTACACAACCATGGTTTCATCTACTACAAATAGACCTTCTCAAGTGAAAATCAACCTAAAGAAAAACATATATATATATACAAACAAACAAACCTTCCCATAATTCATTTCAAACTCCACCTTCCCTTAATATCAAAAGAAGTCTTCGTAAGATTGATAGCCTCAGAATCAAGGAGTTTTATCATCAAAGTCTCCTTTATTCTTCTTTTTAACTCATTCTTTTTATGAAAAGAATGAGTTAAAATATATATATATTTAGTAGTATGATGATATGTTTTTAACTCATATTTAAAAATCTTTAGCTGATCAATTTTTAGAAAAAAATTCCCTAGCAATGGTTCAACTAAATTTCTAACTTTTTATTTGATCAAATTTACCATTATTCTTTTTTTCTAAAATTTTGAATTATTCAGTAGAAATATGTGTTACAAATGAAAAGTTATTCTTAAAAATATTATTTCGCTTTTGCAAATATAGAGAGAATATTAAATCGAATTGTCCAGTAAGAAAAATAGTAACCTTATTCTTATTGAATGATTGATTATTCACATCACTGGTAAAAGCATTAAAATTTAAAAATTATCATTATTTTAATTCAGTTTCTAAATCCTAATGAATTATTACTCTGACTACTTAAAACTAATAAAGTTCAATTTTGAAGTCGTACAAGAAACTACCAATCAGTGACATTTTAGGTAGTTTCAGTTCCTTTGTAATAGCTTTAAATGCACAATGCTGAAATATTTAGATTTTTTTTTAAAACTAATAAATCAATATTATGTTAGTTCTAGTTTATGTTTGTTAGTTTTAGTTTTTATATATTAAATATAAAACTTATTAAATAATGAAAAAATGAAGTAATACTTTTACTGTCTCTCTTGGCCCGATTGTTTTGAACGTCTTTTATATATTTCTAAGAGAAAATTTTATTATAAATATTGTAAAATACACTAAAATTTGGGTACTATAATAAGAGTATTTAAAAAATAAAGTAATATTTTCACAATGAACTAATAGACAACACTTAAATGCTCTCATTCACAATTTTCTAATAAAATATTTTATTTCTAGTCTTTTTCTTTTTTTAAAAAAAATTTGAAATATATATATGCTTGTTGTAAATTTAATAATTGCTTAAGAAAAATCAAGTGATCTTTATATCAAACTCAGCATAGCATAATAGTATTATTCAATGATAGGCTTGTTTGTGTGTGTGTGTGTGTGTGGGGGGTTCTTTCATTCTCTTCTTTCCTCCTCACTTATTGTTTCTGAAATGTTTTGCTTTGGGAGCAGCCACTTTTACATTGGCCTAACTATTCAGCATATTAGTGTTGATTAAAAGGCCATTTAACATTAAATTATTTACTGAAATAGAAAAGAAAAGATAAATTAGTCTTAATTAATGTAGTCCTTAAACAATGAACTTAATCCTGCTTTCATATCTCTAAGTCCACCAATAAAGGTAAAGGATTGTGATTTATATATAATAAATGTAATTGCTATGAATCACTTCATGCAAATTTGCTGTTTTAGTAAAATAGCATTTGCATTCAATTGAATAAAATTACATAGTCGTTGTTTTGCTATCTTTATTGATCTAATTTCAATTTATGATTCTGATTGAAAAAATGGTCTTTTAAAATTTTTTTAAATTCTTAAGTACAGAAAAATTATTAATATATTAATTTACTTGACAAAATGATGTCCAATAAAAAAAATCAAGTGACCTATTAGTGATTGTAATCAATACCAAATTTTACAGAATAAACTACCACAGGATTCAATTTTCACATTATTTAATATATTTATCAAAGAAATGATCTTTCAGAAACAGAATGTAGGAAATTTATCTATGCTTATGATATTACTTTGATTTTTCAAAAGAGATTTTCACCTGAAATATCTCAAGAAAAATATGAAAAGTCATTTTCAAGGTCTGAGGTCTTATTCCTAATTCAATAAAGATAATATAGACAAACAATAGGGAAACTTCTTGTAATTTGAACATAACCTTTTTGCAATGATAGATTGAAACACAATCCTATGTTATATTATTTAAGAATAACCTTGGATTGTAGTCTAACTTATTTTTCTCATTTATCTAAGACTAGAATAAAATTAACTTCGTAGAATAATTTTTGAAAGCTGGCTGAACTTATTTGGGATTGTAATACAAATATTGTATGGACAGCTTTCTTACATTTAGCATATTCTGCTAAAGAATATTGTGCCTATGTTAATATGAGAAACATTCAATTCTACTTTTTTGCAATGGCCTTCTTCTTTTCTTTCATTATATTCCTCAGCTAGGTGTTTAATCAAAAATCTATAATTGAAGAATTATGCTGTACTAAATAGTATTTTTATAAGATCCCAAATAAATTTCTTTTTACCATATCCAACAATAAAACCAGTTGGATTTGATTTTCTTAGATGCCATTGGAATCTCATCAATAGATTCACATCAGTCTATGATTGCCACATTTATTACAGTTATTGGTTTTTTGTAAATGTGGTCAAACACAAATCATGAATTGCATAGTTAATTATTATCAAACTTATGGCTACAGTGGCATAATTGAAGGAATTAATAAAACCACTAGTGAATTTATCTTCTGCTTGGAATCTCTAGAGGTCCCTTTATGATATATGTTAATCGTTCACTGAATTTCCACCAGTGTTGATAAAGATAAGCTTATAAGGATCAAAAGCTTAACAAATCTGTGGATTCATTCTATTTTTGACACTTTGTTAACAACTAATTATGTATTCATACCCTGAGGGAAATTGGTTTATTCTTCTTAATTACATATATAGTAATCTCTGCTAATTTTGTCCATACACTCTCATGTATGCACGGTATTATAATTACTGTAAGCACTAACTTCCCTAACATTTATGCAATATATGTGTAATTAATTTTAATCTAAACAGGAATGATGTGATTAAACTTTTGTTTTGGTAAATTTTGAATACGGTGAAATAAGTGGATTTGTTCAACCCGAATTTTAATGCAATTGTATTTTGTGGTAACCATAATTTAATTAACACAGTTATTTCAGTATATATATATTGTAAACATTTAAGATTCATTTATTGACTTCTTTAAAAATTAAACAGTTTTTTATTTATTTATAAGCTGAAGTAAAAAATGGCAATCTTAATAAATTATTTATAACATCTAAATAGATGTTAAAAACAAAATAAAACAAGATTGACAATTAATTATTTATATCTATATATTGAATTCCAAATTTGCTCTAGTCCATATAAACGCACACACATACATGAAAATCACATCTGCCTGTTTTTAAATAATTATTAAAAAAAATTCTTTGTTAACTGTAATTTTTTTTAAACAATTTAAACCACTTGCTAAAATTACAAAATTGGAAAATAATTTATAAAACTTATTAATAAGATCCTCCACTGAAAGATAATTATAAAAAAAAAAAATCATAGAAAATTCAGCCATTAGTTGTCCGGTAAATAACTGTCAGTTATTATTTCAAAAATTGCACTTAAGTTTCTGCCACATAGTACACTTGTGAGGGGGAAGGGGTAATATGTAATCACTGACTTAGAAGTTTTTGTATTAAAAAGATAATAATTGCTGAAAAAAAATGCCGTTGGTTACTTTTTAAGATTCCTTGAATAAATATGTTAAAAAACAACTTGACTCATTTCACCTGCTAGTCATGTGATTTAAAACACCTTATACTCTACATAAAACTCCAGTTTAAATCAGAACTATGACTTTTAGACTTTCAGGCAATTTAGAGAGGGGAGAGGGCAGCGTTAAAACCATTCAAATCTGTACCAAAAATAATAAATTCCAATTTAAGCAAACTGCTGCAATTTAGTTATTAACTACTTTTTAGCAGTGCTTTTCTGTTTCTCTTTAACCTCATATAATATAAAAGTTATCTTTGCTGTATACCTAAAATAGTAATAATAATAAAAAATGAGACAACTAATGTACACCTGCTTGTGACAAACAAAATATTTAAGATTGAAGAAAATGAACTTAAAACACCCAAGACATTGATTTAGACTCTATAATAATTACTAAGAAATAATTAAATCGGAAAGAAAAAAATAATTCATACATAATTTATTACATATATAGAATATAGTAAGTCGGGCAATAATTATGTTTAATACTTATTACATTATATCCATATGTGTGACAGGGAGAGGATTGTCATCGGATAAATAGGTTAATTAATTTCAAAAAATCTTTCCGGAAAACATTTATTCGACATTACAAGTAGTCCATCATCGCTTTCTACTTATCTGTTAATAGATATTACAATATACCTATGTGTGTGTATATATGCATATTCTTAACAATGTAAGCTGATAGGTTAATATGTGTAAATCATCAAAATTAGTATATGAATTGCATAAAATAGAAAATCAAAAATGTTTCATTATAGTTATTTAATAGAATATAGACTTGATATTAAACTGAATTAACATAGTAGAGGATTTAGATTCTTGCATCACACACAAAAATAAATACTTTATATCTTATTAGGATTTGAGTGAGGTTTTGTAAGCATGTCAGTAAACCTATATACAACTTGTTGGTCCATGAGTTGAATTTTAATCTACACAAATTAGGGTGGACATAAATAGTCATGTTGGTGAATAATCATTACATTAAAAAAACGTGTAGAATAAATAATGCAATCATATATAAATTAGCTTAGACAGAATAACATTTAATTGCAAGCAGTTGTGTCTAAACATTATGACAATTTCACAAAATTTGGATTGGTGATATATCATTCTTCATGTCCAAATAGAGATTGATAAGATATAATAACAGTGGAATTTTAGTCTAAAGTTTTCATCTTTTTTTAGAGATGATAAATTACTTTTAAATAGGATATCTATAGCTATATATTAATATCTATCAAAAATATTTACAAGGGATTAAAATACTCTGGATGGTTTAAGTATCTAATCTATAACTCATTTAGCATTTGTAGAATACTCTGGATGGTTTAAGCATCTAATCTATAACTCATTTAGCATTTTTAGAATCTTAGTGAATGGTGCCTAAAAACATCTAGAATATGAGATCAGATAAACAATGTGATTACTATATACCAGAGTGTCATTAATTTATTGTATATTATGATGTTGACATAAATTATATCTATTATTATTTCTTAATGACTGATTCAAGCAAAATCTTGTGTTTTCTTCAATAAATATCCAGAATAAATGTTACAAATTTTTCAAATCTTTCCATACTTCTCATCTCCATGCCGATGCATGTTTCATAATCAAACAATCAACCTCAAGCAATTACTAAATATATATGCGTGAGAGAGGCGACGGGGGAGGAGGGTACAATATATAATACTTTCAGCCCTATAATGCATTAATAACAAACTAAGAATTATGTGGCTCATATGCTGTTCCATAATATATGTCAATAAAAAATACATTGTACAAAAAAAAATAACGCATGATTTAACCCATATCTTTACTTTTCCAAACTTTTACCCAGGAACATCATGACTAAACTTGACAATCAACAATCTATGTCAGTTGTGCTCTCTCATAACTTAAATCTTTATTTTCATTAACACTCTCTATCAGATTTTACTCTTGAGATAGAAATATCTGGACTCTTCTTCAGTTTAATTATCATGATTATATAATATTAGACTATGTCACTCTTCAATTTTGAATCATATTTCGTTGAAGCTAAACAATTTATTGTGTTACCTGTACCATTATAGTTGCAGTTTCGTTATACTTTTGCCTATGTAGCATAAATTTATTCTACTAAGTATGTTAATATTTGTAAATAGTTTAATAAAAATAGTGTTTTTTTTTAAAACATTGTTTTAGAAATAAAATGAAATGTCATTTATATATTGTTCTATGTATCTAATAATTTTTGACCATTCATTTTTTGTAGAGAGGGAAATTTTTTTCATATGTTTTATTACATATTTCTTTTCCATTTTAAAAATAATTGTCTTGATATGACTCTTAAAAATACAGTACACATCTTAAAATTTAAATATCATTGATACTTTTAAAAACATTAAAATGTGTTATGTGTTATGCATTTTTAAAAGTGATATAAGGAACAGTTTCTATGGAGATCACGTTTGGTTATATATAAAATGACTTTTGTTTTAAATGTTTTAATAATTAATGAAAAAGATATATGTAATATATACAAAACATTTATTAATAATTATTGTTTGCTATTAAAGTGTAAAATGTATGACTATACATTTAAATATACAGTAAATAGCATGAATTACTTTATGGACATAAATGTACAACCGTAATAATAGAAAAAAAGTCAAAATGTATGCCATCTATTACATTCTTTATATATCTTTGATTCATAAAAATTGAGTACAGCTAAGCTTATTGATAAATATGCCATTCAAATGTTGCAAGAATGATTGAAGGCATCAGTATAATAATTAAGTATTTACTACTATATCTTTTTATAGAATTCCAGGATTTCTCCAAATAATCATAAAATATTAGTAGCAACAAATTCATACATCAGATATGTTTTATTTTACTTTTTAAAATCTTCATACAAAATTATTTCTACTTTAATAAACTAGGATTTGAAAAACATTTGTGGATTTATCTAAATTACAATCAAGATTACTATGGATATTAATAGATAATCGAAATATTATGCAATGAAACAGATTAGAAAGATTATAAGTACATCTCTGTCAGACAGTCCAATAATATTATTATCTTCCAGTTTATCTTTCTCCTGAGCATAATGACTAACCTTTTTAAAATAGCAGTGTTCATCTAGTTTATCAAAATGCAAGGAATTCTTGTTCTTTTCTCTAAGCATTTATTAGCAGTATGAATTTACATGACCACAAAATGAGTATTTTGGTAAATCAATTCAACATTTGCTGCTTGGAATAATGGTTGGTTATATATCCATTATTAGTCATTTTTGTTGCTATTGTCTTTAAAGAGCTAATGTGTTATTTGCTATCCTACATTTTTTCTTGTTTTTAGCTTAATCACTTTATTTCTTTCCGCCTTCATGATATTATTAGTTGAATTTGTTTGTTAGAGTTAAGAATTTATTTTATTTTTGTTTCTTACATAAGCAGAGGAGATTTCCCAATCATTTTGCATTAAATTAAAATAAAGCATGTATGAAAAAAAAAAATCCAACATAATGTATTTTTAAATTTTGTTTTTGGTATACTTTATCAAAGTTTTTTAATTTTTGTAATATGTAACTAATATTGAACATGTTTTTTGCATCACTGTTTTTTTTCATATGTCATAGCATCGGCCAGGAAACGAACCCGCTAACCTGGGACAACTGCTTGTAAGGCAGCTGTGCTATCCACTTGACCACTGTTTTTTTTTAAAGCAACAGTTTTTTATTTTTTTTTATTTTATATAAATGAAATAAAAATTAGATAAAGAAATTGCTGAAGTTTTAATAATGTAAATGATTACATCTTTTTTTTTTATTGCTGATAGTATGTCACAAACAAAATTCCTAGATTAATGATTTAAAATGACCTAACTTTTTATTATTTAAAGCTAATCATAAACAGCATAATGTATAATATAACTTTTTTTGTCTTTTCTCCCTCAAAATAACTTACAATCATGATTGATCATACTTAACAATTAGCTGCAGGCAAAATATGATTTATAAGAATTTTAATTCAAAATTCATTGAGTTAATATATTTTACCTAATGTACACATTTTAAAATTTATTATCAATACACATGTTTTTGATTACAGATTGTAGTTAATGAATTGGCATTTTTTTGCTTTTGTAGCCACTAACAATGGAAATCCTCTTTACTTTTTGAAATGTCATAAATGAAAGAACTGATTGGTTTGCAAGGATATGGGTGAAAGTTAGATAAGTACATTCATCATATTTTAATTTGGTTATCAAAACATAATACTATATAGTATATAATGAATACATTTTATTATACATTTTACTGTGAATGTCACTGAAAGGTCTATGTATCCTGGAGTAAAAGTGTTTTGACAATAATATGGACGAGCAATGTGTGAACATTAATATTTTATTATAAATATATATTAATTTTTTAAAACCTAAACAACAATATAAATTAAATAAATGTAAAAGTTCAAATTTTTTGTGGGAAAATAATAACAGTAAAACAAATCATGAATTAATAAATACACAGTTAATATTTGATTTTCTACCTTCATTATCTTAAAACAACAACAACCAACAATTAAATATTTTCCTGCCCTTCTCTCAATTTCTGTTAATAATTAACCTTCAGATTTAGAAGTACTCCTATGATTTTTTTTCCCCCAGTAAAATTAATGATCATTTGAATTTGTCAATATTTTTCATGATTTTTTTGTTTTCATTTATAAATTTGAAATAGTTTCTAACTTTTCTCTATTGTATGTGTATTATGTGATCTTTTAACTATAACATTTTAAAGTAGAACAATTTTTTTTTTAATTTTTTATTTTGTGAACAGTATTACTATTATTTTTAGATATTTTAGCTTCCAAAATTTTATTTCAGTTGGATAAATTTGTATTAATTTTTTTTTGCACTATGCATTTTATTTTATAATTTTGAATGCAACCTTTTGCTTTCATATAGATTTAGAACAAACATTTGAGTGTGTTCTTCATAATTTATCATTAATTAAATTATTTGGGTATAAAGAATAATGTACTTGAATGGTTGAAATCTTAATTAAGCAATACAATTCAGTTTGTTAAATAAATTTTTTTAGAAATAATTAGATATGGAGTTCACTATTTACATTAATGGTTTAACGATTGAATCCTTCTTTTTATTTCAATATTTTTTGTTTTGTGGACAATACTGTCTTGGGCATTTCAACAATTTCATAGTCTACTTGTAAATGAAGATTATTTTTTAATATTTGAAAAATATTCCAGTAAAAGGAAGAAAGACATTTTAATTAAAATATCTTACCCTAGATCAATACACATGTCAAAAAATTGTTATATGAAACTTCTTTAAGTAAAAAATTTTCTAATCCAATTAATTTCATTAAAAATAATAATAGAAATACATGGCAATGAAAAATATGTTGTTAATCTTTGAAAATCTGGGGATGAAATGTTCAAAGCCTCCATTAATGCCAATATTATTGTCATACCCAGGTTGACTTTAATTAATCTAACCTCTCACATATAGTACCTTAATATGCCCATTTAATTAAACAGAAGAGGGGTGGGCAGAATTATATGTAATACTTAAATATATGTACATTATCTATACTAAACTCAATGTAATTATAAGGGGCTTGAACTTGAGCTTTCAAACCTTCATATCTATCCAGTCTATTTTATACAACTGATACACATGACTGTAATATACATGTGAAAAAGATGAATGATCACCAATATACATATTTCATGCTGAACCAGCACTCTGTCCAGATCACCATCTGCCACACACATATACAATCAATGCTCATTTTTTATTAAGATAGCAAATCTTTACACTTTAATGGATTAGCTTCAATCTTCTTTTGACCCTCACATGTAGTGCCTTAATATGTCCATTTAATTATACAGAAGAGGGATAGACAGAATACAGGCTGAATATATAATATTTAAATATAAGTACTTAAGGTCAACATGGGTATGACAGTAATATTGGCATCAGTGGGAGCCTTGAACATTCCATCCTCAGATATTTCAATGAAATGGATGGCTGAAGAGTTGGAGGGTGGAGAAGATTAGAGCTTGTTCATTAAAGTTTAAAAATTTGCTATCTTAATATATGTGGGAGATGGTGATCTGGACCAACTGATGAGTGCTGGTGCAGCACATTATACATATATTGGAGATCATTTATCGTTTTCACATATATGTGATCATGTATATCAGTTGCATAAGATAAAATGGATAGATGTGGGGGGCTCGAAATTTCGAGTTCAAGTTCCTTATAATTATATATATGAATGTGTTGAAATGTACTGTATTTTTGCAGTTCAATAAACAATGCATATTCTATTCTAATCAAAGTTTATCAACAAATGTAAGCTGTTATATGCAATTTATGATGTACATGAAGTAGGCTTAAACAAAATATAGCAGATATTTTAAGTCCATGTAAAGTGGGGAGGCAGATAAAAACTATTTCAAGTTTATAAAAGAAAAAAATCATGACAAAATATCTTAATTTTGTTTTAAATAATATTGTAAGAGTACTTTTAAGTCTGAAGGTTAATTACTAACAAGATGGGGGAGGGAGCAGGATACCATTTAGTTAGGTTTTTTTTAGTTTAATGGTAAGATGGAAAGTAAATATTATCTTTATATCCCCCCCCCCCCTTCATGGTTTGTTTCACTGTTATTTTCCAACATAAAATTTGAACTTTTAGGTTTATTTAATTCATATTATTGTTTATTTTAAATAAGTTAAAATACTGTAGTAAAATATTAATGTTCACACATTGTATTATTGCCAATACACCTTTATACTGGATCTTTTATGTGAGAATTTGCCATTGTGATTATCATCAATTTGTATCCACTGTTTTCATTTACTACAATGATGTTTAAAAAAATGTACAAACTCTTTTTTAAAAATGAAAGCCATTTTGTAAGATTAATAATAACATAGGATAGTGATTTCATTAAAGCTATTTTATCTGAGAAGAATATGATGCTAATACTAAAAATATATCGAGTACATAGTTTATTCATTATACACTATACAGTATTAAGTCAATAGCTGAAATACACAGGCTTATATATACCTGTGTCTATATATATGTAATAGACAGGGTATGAAGTCAAATAATGTCAAATAATTTTTTACTTTTGGGAAATATATATTTTAAATTAACACTTTATAGCTTTTGGGAACAGTTGCGCTGCACACGCACATGTGCTAGACTATACAGTATTATGTTTTGATTATAGAATTAAAATATGATTAATGTACTTACTTAATTTTCCTCCAGTATTTTTACAAGATAATCAATTCTTTCATTTATGACTCATTTAAAGTAAAGATGATTTCCATTATTAATTATTTCAGTAGCAAAAATCAAGTACATTGATAAAGTACATTTAATGATAATTTTAAATGACATTAAATACATTCATTCAATCAATTTTGAATTAAAATTCTTATAAATATTGTTTGCCTGCAACTAAAAATACAATTGTCATAATTCTAAAATACAATTATCATAGTTCTAAGTTATTTTGAGAAGAAGAAAAAGATATAAAAATTGATTTTGTGCATTATGCGGTCAATAATCAACTTTTTATGATCAAACTGTTTAAACATAATTTAAAAATATATATTTGCTTAAATTTTTTTTATCTTTAATCTCATAATTTGTTTCTGGCATTATTCAAAGTAATGGCAGTGGGAAAAAAAAGTTTTTATATTATTAAAAACAACATCAATCAACTTTACATTTCTTTAATTTTTTTATTTAATTTTCATTGCATTTATGTAAAATGAATAAACTCGCTATTATTTAAAAAAAAAAAAAAAATTAACTGCACTGCAAAAATAAAATTCAATGTTTTATTGATTATACATTACGAAAGTAAAAAACTTGGATAATAGAATATAAAGTGGACCAAAAATAACATTTGAAATGTACATTGAGTTAATTTTTTTCTACATGCTTTATTTTAATTTAACAAATCATGATTCAGGAAGTATTCTCTGCTTACATAAAAACAAAATAGTGGACCATCAATGGAGAAGTTTTTTTTAAAAGTATAGCTATTGAAATTTTTTTATGCAATATATTTACTCAGAGGTAATACTTTTTTTTTTTAATAATATGCTTAGTAAAAAAAATTTAAGTATTATTTTTTTAAGTGGTTTTTTTATATATTTGGAATTGAAGATAAATTATTTTTTCCCCATATGAAATTATTATAAATACCTATTTTTTATATGAGATTTTATAAAACATTTCTCCCATTTGAGCTCACTGTCTGAAGTAAAGATGTATTTAAAAATACATATAATTTTCTAATGTAACTGTACTAATTGTTATCATTATTTATATAGAAATTTAATTATTGTTGATCTCAAATTTGATTTAAACATTTTTTCTATTAACAATCAAGCAAAAAGAATGAAGGCTTCTGTGTGTATATATAATAGCTAAATAGCTGATGTTTCAGTACAATAACAAGTATTTTCCTCAGAACTTTTTCAAATCATAAGAATGTGTGTGATAAATTCATAGAAGAAGCTCTGAGGAAAGTACTTGTCATTGCACTGAAATGGCACCTATTTAATACATGGAAACTTTTGGAAATAATACTATGAATTCATTTATCCATGAGAATGTTAGAATATATATATACACCTGGGTCTTGTTTTACGCGATAGATAGGTTCCTCAGAAAACGCACGCAAACGAAATCGTGCAAAAATAGACGTAACTTACCTTGAAAAAGAGGGGATATGAACTGTGATTTTTCAAAAATCATGTAAAAGCAAAGCACCAATGTAAAATTACTTTAAAATTCACGCAAAAAAAAAATAAGGAAATAAAATATGACTAATAAAAAATTTCAAATTTGAAAAAAATTGATACAAGACAAACTTTTTTTAACTATAATATTTAATTTTATTCAAAACAATATATTTTTATGCATAATTTACAGTAATTTACATTTTTATACATGTTTTAATTATTATCGCTATTTGCTGTTAAACAGGTTCGTTTGCAAACTGGTAAAAAATTAGATTCTTCACAAGAGGAAATACAACTAGCACCAACGTCACTCTCATGTTGTGTTAATGGTTTTCTGGTGACAACGTAATTAGTAATTAATCTAACAACTAAAAATTAAATTCTTATTTTTGTCTTTAATTTTTTAATTTTCAATTTTAATTGCGCCCACTGCTATTACTCACCTTTTAAAAATAAACTTGCAGACACTAAATGATTAATAATTGATTACGTTCTTTTTTAAAAAGCAAAAACAGAATGTGATTTAAAATGCAAAATTAACACGCACAATGTTTGAACAAATTTACATTATAATCTTGTAAAATTTAATGTGTGTATACATAAAATGTGGAAATCATGATTTTAATTTCATTATTGCATAAAATCTTACTATTATTAAGCATGGAAAATATTGAAATTATTAATATGAAAGTCAAATTCCAGTAATGTGCTATTACTTTCAATATGACATAAGTGTGCGAAATTTATTATTTAAAGTAATAGCGCATTATCGGAGTTCGACTTCTGGAGAAACGTGAATTGCGTAACTTCAAAATCGCGTTAAATAAATCTGCGTAAAAAGAGACCCAGGTGTGTGTATATATATATAATGATCAAATTAAAATTAAGTAATTTCATTTATTCATTATATTCAATATTTAATAATAGTAATAAAGTCTTGTCTAGGATCAAAGCTATTTTCTGAATATTAGTATAAAATTAAGATTTTTAAATGTTATATTTTTTCTTGTGTATGTAAAAGGAAAAATAATTAAATTTTGTGTTTTAAGGAGTGGCATTTTTTAATTTCAAATTTTAAAATCTGAATTTTTTTTAAAAATTTTGGTCATTTTTACAAAAATGTGTAAAATTTACCATCATTTAAAAATTATTTTAAGTATTATAAATTATAGACTATTCAAATATATTTATTGAGGAGAATTGATATTTAAAAAAAAAAAAATGGTGAAAATTTTTTTGGGGTCATTGCTTTACCTCTTGTATTTTTAATTTATTTGCATATCTTTTTTGAGATTTAATATTAAATTAATAGTCTTTAATCTTTAATTTCAGACAATTTAAATTAATATCAATTTCTAGCACCAACTTAGTGCACTAAGGATTCAATCAGCTTGTTAGATCAATCTGGGAAGGTAGGCCAATGATGCTGTAGTTTGCTAATGACAAAATGATTCAAATATAATTTCAACTGATATTTAAAATAAATATTTGAAAATTTTTATAGCGTTTATTATTTTATTTTATATTCTGAATAATAGGGATATAAAAATGACTGTTAGTGTTTGCCTCTGTGTGAATGTATAATATATGAGATTTTTTTTTTGAGTAGTGTTGTAGTATTTTACAGAAGGAGAAACTAGTTTTAAAATATAAAAGTATTATTTTTAATAATTTATAGATAAATTATCCATTTAAATACAATTTATAAAGATAATTTAAAATACATTTCTTAATATTCCTTTTTTAAAAATTATTGTTTTATTATTGTTGTTTTTTAAAAATAAATAAATAAATAGATAATTTACATTCTTCTTAATTATATTTTTTTTATAATAAGATTTCTTTCTGGCTTGACAAAAAGGTATTATGATAAAAAAAAACAATAATCAATTATTGTTAATGGTAATTTGCCATTATCTGTCTTCTCTTATTTTATTCTAGCATCTAATTTGTAGGTATGCCACATAATAATGAAATTGTTTAAAAATAATTTCAAATATAATTAAAGAAATTTTATTTTAAATGAAAATTTGGTAAAAGCCTGAAATCCGGGCACGGCCGCTTGGGACATTGTTTACGTGTCAAAACACATAAAAATGCCATTTTGGTGCCCGCGGCCTTACAGGCTAATACAACATTTACGTATTGTATTAACCCATTGAGCTAGGCTGATTTACATGCCATTGCACAAAAATATTATGGTCTGTTTTGTGCTTCGAAGCTATTTACGCATAGTCGTTCTATTTATAGCTGATTACTGTATCGCTTGAGGATGTTTAAATTTCAAGGCGGTACGACTTTTTCAAATCTCCGTAATAGGGTAATGTCATTTCGATTTAAAAAATGTTGTTAATTATTAATAATTGTCATATGGTCCCCACCCTTCCCGAAAAAAGGTTAATATGTAAAAAATTGGCAAAGTATATGTTCGAACAGGCTTCGACAAAGCTCACGCGCTAAGTCACGTTTCAGCATGGGGGAAAATATTTGAGATCACTAAAAGGTCTGAGATGAATGTGCAATTTTGAAACTTTTCTTCAGATAAATTGCCGAGTACAGAAAGTGTGTGAGATTGTGTTTTTTTTTTTTGTCAGGCACACGTAATGTCCACTTTTTATTACAGCAATAAAATCGAATAAATAATTTTAAAAAGTCCAAAGTTTGTGTTCTTTTTTTGTTTTTTTTTATTTCATTAGAAATTGACAAGTATTTGGATTCAATTTTTTGCAGCGGGGTTAAAATAAATGATGAGTTTGGTTGATTTTTTGTTAAGAATAACAAATTACGAAATACCCACCCCCACCCCCAAAGCAGTTTATCGTAGAAGGCTAAAAAAAAAGGGGGGTAATTAGAATGAAATAGAAATCAAAGTTAAAAGTGAGAAAAAGTTGTTTAAAAAAAAGAAAAAAAAGTTAAATTCTTGACTTTTTGGTTTACAATTCTTTTTCCGAGCGTGTGGGGGTGGGTGTTTGAAAACAATTTTTTAATCGGCAAAAACACAGAAGTAAATTTTGATTTAATATTAAGAAAAACAATTACGTCAACCAAAAATAAATCAAAATTTGAAACAAGTCCCAAAGTTGATTCTTTTTTTTCAGCGCTGTTAAAATAATTGACTATTTTTGTTGCCTTTTTGTTAATAATAACAGTATGAATCCCCCCCTCCCCCGCTCAAAAAGCTCTTTCTTGTAATAGCCAAAAAAAAAAAAAAAGGCTAATTCAAACATAATCTAAATCAAAGTGAAAACAAATTGTGTTTAAAAAAAAAGTAAAATTAATAATAATAAGAAAAACCATTTAGTCAAGTCGAAAAAAAAAATAAAATAAAAGAAAGGTAGAATTAAGTTCTAAATAAGTCGCAAATAATTGTATTCTATTTTTTTGGCAATGAGATTCAAACAAATTTTTTTGATGTCGTGAAACGGTCCGAAGTTTTAAAATGATAAAAAGAAAAAAATACAATTAGCAAAATTTGTTGAAAAAATGTCAGGTTCCAACAAAAAACCACTAAAAGTAACGAAAACGAATATCAAAATTTGTTTAATAATAAAGAAATCATGTTCTAAATGAAATAAAAAGTATTTGTTTAATCAATATTAGAAAAAAAAAACCTTGTTGTATAAAAAAACAAAACATTGCGGCAGCCCGGTAACATTATATTTCATTGATTTTGTCTAGCATCAACGCTCCAAGCGGCTTTGCCCGGATTTCAGGCTTTTACCGAAAATTTTTCTAAACAAATCTTTTCACATTTTTAACTATTGCACCAAATTTAATTTAGGCACTTTTTTATATAAATAAAACAAAATAATTGAAATATATATTAACAGTTTATTATTGATAATTATTTCTTTTTGCAACTACACTTTTTCACCCACATTCTATAAACCTTTATGCAAGGATTCCCACAATGATTATCCTTAATTTGTACTCTATTTCAATTAACAATCAATTGCTTATTATAACAATATTTTTAAAGAAATGATTTTTTTTAATAATGGCCATTTTATAAAACTGATAATACCATAAGATAGTGACTTCATGAAGGAATGTCATTAGAAGTTAACATGGTGACATTTGTGATAATAATTTTATTTTATTTGTCTCATTTTCATCCAGTATTTTTGACAATCTCCACTTTAATTTGTGAAATATCCAAGATAAAAGATGACTTTTATCATAACCAGGAATATATATATATATATGATAACAGATGGCGTTCTACCAAAAACACCGTCAAGCGTAGTTTTCTGTTTACATAAACGTCAGAGCGAGCATTCACTATCTCTAACTTTAATTCCACTTTCAGATCATGATTTCAAGCTATTTGCTATCGTCAGTGAAAGACAGGAATAAGAAACTAGATCTAAACACAAACTCTGAGCATTTATGAAACAGTTTCTATTCAGCTTGCAAGCGTGAATCTTTTAGACACATTAATGTCTTCAAACTCAGCATAGCAAGCCAGATAGCTACATGGGTCTGATCTCAGTTCAGCATCACCACATAGTAGAAGCCTCTGCAATATACATCATTGCAAGAAAGATCTCAAAGGTACATTTATGAAAAACAAAAAATCTATCTGGCTTGCTATGCTGAGTTTGAAGACATTAATGTGTCTAAAAGATTCATGCTTGCAAGCTGAATAGAAACTGTTTCATAAATGCTCAGAGTTTGTGTTTAGATCTAGTTTCTTATTCCTGTCTTTCACTGACGATAGCAAATAGCTTGAAATCATGATCTGAAAGTGGAATTAAAGTTAGAGATAGTGAATGCTCACTCGGACTTTTATGTAAACAGAAAACTACGCTTGACGGTGTTTTTGGTAGAACGCCATCTGTTATCATAAATACAAGTGTTAGCAAGTTTTTTAACTTGTGTTTTTTTGTTTTTCATATATATATATAAGAATCATTCTGTTTAAAAATACTATATCAAAGTATATTAATAATAAATTTTAAAAATTGTACACTAGCTAAAATATATTTATATAATCAATGTTTGTAAAAAAAAAATTTAAATACCTATTCTACCAAAGCAAAAATGCTGTTATTGTAAATCCAAATTATTTTTTCTAAATGGGAGGGGGTATTTCATTCTTTGGTAATTAATTATAAAGTTTATATGATTAAACTATATTAAACATAAATTTAAAACATCATTTAATTGTTTTTTATTCAGTATGTTTATAATTGCTTACTGACATATCCAAGATAATGACATCTTTCATCATATCAACAAAAATACAATTTCATTCAACAATTTTTGATAATATACTGCAACAATATGTGTTAATAAAAAATAAAATTTAAAATATGTACATTACTTAAAAAACATTTTTTATTTAACTTATTTCTAATATATTCATATTTAATAGAAATTTTCATTTTTTCTTCAGCAAAAATGTGTTATTTTGTATTTAAATTTACAAATATATATATAAAGATTTAAGTAATATTTACTAAGGCTGTAACCTCAGGAATATGCATCTGAAAAATGTGAAGGTAGGTACCTCTACAGGTCTTAACCACAAGCTTACACATTTTTCAGACGCATATTCCTGAGGTTACAGCCTTAGTAAATATTACTTAATATAATAATGTGCGTTTAAAATAAAAATTATAATATAAATATTTAATAATTTTTGTAATTAAAATTACAGTAATTAATTGTACATTACATTTCTTTGTATAGTTTTTATTTAAATACATTTGCATTTACATAATATAAATAACAACTCAAGTGATTTTAAAAAAATAATAGTTCTTGCAAAAAAAAAAAAAAGTTTTATTGGTTAGATAATTACAAATATAAAAAATCATTGATAGTGGAATATAAAGTACATCAAAAATAAATTTTAAAGTGTTTTTTTTTCCTCTCATATGTCATAGCATCGGCTGGGACGCGAACCCACAACCGTCTGCAACCAACTACTTGCTTGCAAGGCAGTTGCGATGATCTCTTGGCTAACAAAAATTTTAAAGTGTTTATTGTGTTAATTTCATTTTTTTCTCTATATGCTTCATTTTAAATTAATGAATAGCTAGCTACTCAGGATATATTATTTTAGATCTAGGCAATATTAAAAATGGCAAACTATAAATTGAGAAATTGTCATTTATTTTTTTGTAATTTATATTAACTGAAATTTAATAAATAGAAATAATTCATTATATACAGGAAAATTAATAAAATTATAAATACACTATAGCTCAACACTGCTTTTGACTGGGCAAGTCATAATTATAGCGCAAAATTAGATTTTTCAGTGAACAAACATAAAAATTAGTTAATATGCAAATTGATCAATTTACATATACCACTTGCATGAAAAAGCAACACATAAATCCTTTTTATTTATCATATGGGCGTTATTTGTGATAAATCATGCTTCTTTGTATTTTCTCTTTTGATCATTGCACTCAGTACAAACTACTTTTATGTTATATGGATTGAAATTGTGACCCAACTCAATCTCATGCTCCCAGAAATACTGACTTTATGTTAGGGTCTGTTTTACCATGCTTATATATATATGCATACTTGAACTGCACCAACCTATTGGCACTATTGGCATAGATTCACCAAAATAAATTGCAATGTAAATAACATCATGTGTTGTTTTATCACACAATCTTTCCTATATAGTTAACTATTCCTATTTATTGAATTACAAAGTAATAAGGAAAGAAATAAAATTTATTGAGATTAACTGCAAAGTTTTTATTTATTAATATATTTACTCACAGGTTACATTTTTTAATATTAATAATATACTTAATAAAATATTTATTTGCCCATTATCTTTTTTCTTTTAAATTTCTAATCTTGAATGAGTAACACATTAATTTTTTTGCTATAGGAAATTATTGTAATTGCTTGATTTTTATATAAAACTGTTAATTTACAAGACATTTTGGAGAATCAATATAGCTCATTGTCCATAAGCCAAAGACCAGTTTGTTTTTTTTTTTTGTCTTTTGGTTTAAAAAAACCATATATTTTCAATCTGATTAACCCAAAAAGGCTATGCAGTTTTATAATGTTAATGTTACAACAGGTATCTGATTCTGCTTCTAAGAAAAGTATTATTTTATGATATAATTATTCTTTTATTATAAGCATTATTTAGAGTAAGTATTTTAATATTTGTATAAAAAATTTTTTTAAATATAACCATAAAATTCACAAAAAAAATAGAGAAATAAAATTACTTTTGTTTAGAATAGTTTCTAATTACTATCAGTTGATTGTTTTCTTACAATCAATCTGTTTTCATAATAAATACATTTAATTTTTATTATTGTAAGCATTATTTGCAATAAGTATTATGATTTGCATAAAAAAGCAAAAAATAAATTCTTATAGATTGCAAAAACAAACAAAGAAATAAAATTACTTATATACAGTCTACAAGCAGTATGAAATACAGATACCCCCCTCCCCCCCCAAAAAAAAAAAAAAACTAGGAAAGTACTGAGGTGGATATCTGTTCAATTAAAAAATTCTATGAAATTAAGGCATATGAAAATTTTTTGACCTATCACATTGTGGGTTAAATTAAAAAAAATCAAGTGCTCATGTTCTGCATATTGGTGGTATTGTCAAAAACAAAATAAAATAAAAAATGTTTTTAAACATGAAAATAATATAATATTTATTTTAAAAAATAAACAATATATTTTCATAATAGATAATGATTGAAATACAAGTAATATGATGAAGAAATATGAAAAAATTATTTTGAAAACAAATTTAAAATAAGTCTCTAGGGAAAATGTTAAATATGGGAAAGTTTAAATATGTTTTCAAACAAAACTACTAATGACTGATAATTCAATTGAATAATTCAAACCTCTGACTCTTAAATTCATATAAACTGGCCATTTCTCTGAATGTATCACAGAGTCAAATATGAACTGTCCTTCAATACTGAGAACCAGAATAAGCACCAGAAATTTGAGTTTTTGTTCAAGCACTGTGACAATTTATAATGCTATAGTATTACCTAGCAATGTAGCTTGAAAATAATGACAATCACGATCTATCTACAATTTTTTTAAATTAACATTTTGCACTTTTTTTTATTTATTAACATATAATATTTCTGTTTGCAAACAAAATTTCTTGTGATTGACAGTTGAATGATGGAAACCTCAAAAGCTTAAATTTGTATAAGTCTATCAGAATGCATCCCAAAGCTAATGGGTGACCCCTTTCAATAACAAGAAGCAGAGTAGCTCTTCCCCATCATGACACATAGAAATTCCAGCAATCTGATGCTTGATTCAAGCACTGTAATAAACTCTAACATTATAGCATCACCCAATAATGCAGTGTGAAATTAGTAACAATCAAGACTTATCTGTTTTTGCACTTTTTTTTACTAATGTATTTTTCTGCTTTTTGGATTTAATTTTTTTTTTTATGTATGTCTTCGTTTTCTAATTCTATTTGTTATGGATTTGTATTTGTTTTGTCAAATAATGACAATTAAGGCCTATCTACAATTTCTTTAAATGAACCCTCCCCCATCCAATATTTGTGCATATAATTATGTAAAAATGGATATCTTTTTGGATTTAAATCTCTTATGGATTTATTATCACTAATTACCATCAATTTATCATGGAAATGTGTTTGTTGTTATCTCTAATTTAATTTCTTCCCAAAGGGTTATTTTTTAAACAAATTATTTTTATCTTTTCAAACTTATTTATTTTACAATCTTTGTCTTTTTTTTTTTTTAAAAAAATATTAATTTTAAGTTTATTTTCTTAAAGAAATTACAATATTTTCATATTTTCAAATGTATTTATTATATTTTTCATTTTGTTCATTGGTTATGGGGAAAAAATAAAGATTTTCAATTAGTATAGTTTAGTAGGTGTATGGTGGCTTCACCATTAAATAGACAGCACTAGCAATGAACATCTTATTTCATGTAAATTTATCATTCATAAAAATATTGCTGTAATTATTTTTGGCATAGGGCATATCGTTTGAGTGTAAATGAAAAATGTCATATACTAACAACTTATTAAAAGACAGAGAATACTATAATTTAAGCAAATCAGCATAAACATATCATATGTTGTATTGTTCAAGAACTCGAGTGATGTTTAAGGATCAAAGTGATGAGCAGTGCACAATTTTTCCATTCTGTTGCTAGACTGATTTTTTTTTCCTCCACTGGGATTTGATTTGCAAATCTTTAATTTTTGAGGATATCACTCTGTCACTATATGAAACATCACAGGGCTAGCAAGTCATTCAACAAACTGAAAAGCATATTGACAAAATGATATATATATGAACAATATTTAATAAGGATGGAAAATTCATCATCATAAATTGTAATTTTTTGGGTTATTACCAGCTATATAGAAACATTAGACTAGGATGAAAAAACACACTGCTATCTGGATTTCTTATAGAGTAAATATTCTCAGATTAACGTTTTATAGTTTTTTAAATCCAGCATAATTCCATCACACTACTTGATATCAAATTTCATTATGAAAAGATGAAAAAATGAATCCATTTATCATCTATGTCTAACTTTTAAAATAAATATATAAAATAAACAAGCACAATAACAAGAATAAGCATTAGTGTAGCTTTTTGTACCTCAATATATATATATATATATATATTCACTGCTAAATTGAATCTTATATAAAAACAAATAAAGTACTTACCTGGTGATGTGAAAAATTGTGCAGCATTTCAAAAATAAAATTATTAATTTGCAAGCATCATATTTTAAACTTAAGCAGGTAGTTGCATTTCTGAATAAGGTTTAATAAGGGTGACTCACCATATTATGTTCAGCAGCAACAAAAAGTCATTTGACATAATAAATATTATAGTTATTAATAAAGCTTTAAAAAGTTAAAATAGTCTCTTCATTTTCAAAATAGATCCAATTATACAAGTGAAGTACTTTCAGATGTTTAGCTTCTGCAGTTTTATTCAAAATTTTTTTTTTTTTTTGGTTTGCCTGTAGTTGGCTTTATATCTGATTTTATTTTTTTTATTTTTATTTTTTTATCTTAAACTGATAAACAGACATTTCTTCAACCAAATCTTGGTTGTATTTTATAATGCATATATATATAGTTCTACGTTATCTTTTTGTTTAAGGTTGACTACAAGATGTGTGTGTTGAACTCTATTTGCTAATAACCAGCTGTGATTTGAATTTAATGCAAGTACACAGTCATGATCATTTTACTTTTCTTATTGAAATTTAATGTTTCATGCAATTTAGTGTAATAATGGAATGACAGATTCAAGGGATAAAGTTTGTGGATTGATTCTTAGTTGAATAAAGTCAAAAAAATATTCAGGTGATGACCTTTGATGATAATATTGTAAACAATCTACTTCTTAAATTTTTGAACATCAGATAATTTTTCAATTATTATTTTATATTGTAACTTGCTTAATGATTTTGTTATTGATTTTATTTTTAAGGCATTAAATTCTTAATTCTTATCCATCTTTTTATTATGACGTATGTGTTATCAATGATTATATTCATATCTTCTTGTATCATTTCTTGTTAAGAAAGTCATTGATATAATGCCAATGTAAATAGCTTGCAGTTATTTATTTTAAAAATATTTTTAAGCTATTATCATCTTGAAAAAGAAGTAATGCAATAAAAAACAATTTTATTTTTAACTTTTAAAATATTTAACTGGTTTGATGATGAGTTTCAAAGTTAATGATATTTGCTTATTATATATTGTTATTTTATAAACCATAATTTATCGTTAAAAAAATTTACTGGAAATATCAATTGTTTGTGATGAAATGCCTAAATTTTATATTTTATTTTATTATGGAAATATTTTTTTAATGAAAGCAATTCATAAAAGAATGAGTCTTGTATTTAAAGAATAGATAGATGTAAAGGTAAAACAATCTTGAAGGAGTCCACTTCAGTATCCCTTTGCAGCAAAATAATGGAGAAGGTAAATAAATAGTCCTTGGATCAGTAAATTATAGTGAGATAACAGTTTTACAGTTTTTTTCCTTTTCATTTTATTCTCTAGCAAAGAATAGCTACATAACCATTGGTTAACTAATGACTGAATGTCTAGTTCTTTTGGTCATGGGTGTACTGGAACCCCCCTTCCTAAGATTGGTCGTAATTTGAAAATGTGTTCAAGGTTTATCATACATTTATATTTTTTTAAAAGATGAAACTAGATATACTTTTTTAATATTGTTTTTGAAGAATTAAATCATTATAAAGAATTAAAAAAGATTTCTAGACAAAGAATACTATATAAATTATCTTGGTAATAATGTCTACCAATATTAGTAAAATTGAGTATTGCAGGTAAGTTGAACAGATTAAGATGTTCATAAAAAATAAATCAAATAATTTTTTCCTCAATTCACCATTCTTATAAAAAAGGCAGTGATTAATTGCAAATAATCCAAGAAATGTAACTAAATTATTGATTAATCAAATTATATTCTAAATGATATGACGGAAAAGAAAGGACTGATTTGCTCAACTTGAGATTATTGCTTTTAATGTTTAGTACATGGAAGACGGTGGCGGTAAATATTTTGTTTAACACTCTGCTTTTTTCTTTATGATGTATTTCTTTTTTCATGACATTTTCATAATAGCGGTATCTCTGATCCAAATGATAAATAACGTGATATTTATCAATTTAAACATTATATATCTCTAGTTTTTTTTTCATATGTCAAATGTCGGGAAGCGAACCCAGGCCAGCTGCTTGGAAGGCAGCTATGCTAACCTCTAGGCCACCAAAGCTTGACTATATATCTCTAGTTGATAATATTTAAACACGAAGAATCACTGAACTAGCCGCTTCATTAAACTAGAACAAATGACTAAAAACTATTATTTATACTGTATTAAAATTATAATGATAACCTTTTGTTAAAACTAGATTAATAAAACCTTAGAAAATTTTAATATAACAAAATATTATAGTCTTTAAATTTTATTGTAGCGTATGTGGGTGCATTTATATACGTTTGACTAAATTATGTGAACTTCTGAAATCATAAAAAAATTACACAAAATATTTTCATTTTTAAGAAAGAAGAAAAAGATGAATATTAATTATAGTGCTGCATTTCAATTTTTATTAGATAATCGATTATAATTGGAAATATTTTTAAAATATACAATATGTATAGTTAATGCATTTTAATATTTGTTATTATTGCTAGTTTTTAAATCTTTTGATGTAACCTTTTTATATATATAAAAATGAAAGCTTTATTCTTCCAAAATTGGAAATGTTTCAAATGAAATTATATATATTCTATTGTAAAACAGGTTTAGTAATATTTATTTAGTGAGATGAAATATTTTAAAAATTAAACAAATATTTACAATTATATTCAAAAAAATTGGAGGAAGAGGGGATTGAAGGCCGCTATTAAATATATGTATAAAATGAGAAAAGAAATTATTTTTAAAAAAGTCTCTTCACATTTTTGCATTAACTAAAGGTATATATGTATGTAAGTGTATGTACATATTAATAGTTTATTTATATATGTATTTGGGTGTGTGTGTATATGTGTATATGCTAAGAAGAGCTCCATTGGACCCATAATCTGCAGTTCACTTCCAGTAAAATTGAAGATGTTTTTTTGTTTCTTTCAAATATCTATTAAATGTATTACTGTTGTTATTATTGTTGTTACTATTATTATGGTGATGATGATATTAATAAGTGTTAAGATTTAAAATATAATATATTTAATTGAATTCTGATTATGTATTACTTAGGATGAAATTTTAAATGTTATTCTAAATAACAAATCTTGCTAAAAAAAACCTGTTAGTTATTTTGCTGTCTTAGTGTACTGTATTAATTTATATGTTTTGATTTTTGTCAATACACAATCAAAGTTATGATTTTCGATTATCTCTTTTACTGATATTAAATAACTTTAATTAAATTTTGTGTCTTTAATATAAATATATTATTATTTGATGAATTTAGCATAGATAGTTCAAATTTTAAAAAAGGCCAGTATGCTTCATTCTCATCATCAAGCTTATATAATAGAATGTTCTGCTTAGAATTACTGATTCTAAAAGGATATCTAAATTTGATCCTCATTTATTATCTGGTAATCGATTAAATTTTATACCTCCCTCCAACAGTAATTAATATTCATTTGAAATATAATTGATTTAATCTTTTACTTATATTGTAATGTTTGATTTACAATTATCATTTAATTCAACATTTATCATTTGAAATATGATTGATTTAATCTTTTACTTATATTGTAATGTTTGATTTACAATTATCAATTAATTCAACATTTATCATTCAACAACAACTTAATATTATAGTTATATATTGTAAATTTATATATATGTATATATTTCAATTTATTATTTTCTTAAAAATATACCTTCAAATTAATTTTACTTTTCGATTTTATTCTATGGTCTTTGCCAAAGAATTATCATTCCATATTGGAAAAAAGGAAGTAAATAACATCACATAATAACAATAAATTGCAAAAATACATATATATAATATTCAAATTTTTATATACAGTATATTAATATTCATATAAATTTAACTTATTTTATTAGAAATACTAACAAGGAATATAGTCGAAAGTACTTCTAACAAAATAAGTTAAATTTATATGAATATTATTGTATTTAATGTATATATAAATTTGAATATTACATATATTTTTGGAAAGAATACAGACATCAATTTTAATTTATTTATTATATATATATCAATGTTTAAATTTGTCTTAAAACGATATCTGTTTTTAAAAATACATATACAGTATTATACATTATTAAATTAAATTCATACATCTTAGATTTTATATCTATTTTTTAAGTACTACATTATTTATAAGTCTTAATTCTATTTACAACACTAAAAAACTTTTTATAGATATTCTGTTAAATATGTAAATTTATGATTATCACCAATTCTATTCAATCTCGGTTTTAATTCTTCTATGTATAGACTCTTTTATTCTTCTTTTATTTTTTTAACTTTTTCTAATAACATAATTGAAACTTAACTTACGATTTTTTTTTTTTTTTTTGCATAAATAATTATTACTGAATATCTCTAATCAATATTGTATTCAATTTATCTTTTGTCATTCCACGTACTTTTTTTTAATTGCTTTAATCTGACAATACTTTAATTTATTCTGCTTGTTTTTTTTTTTTTTTTGGTCTGTCTGTCAAATCTTATAATTCAATTTTATTGCCAATTTAGTTGAGACGTTACAATGACAATACATTTTTTTAGAATTGACATATATTTTTAGTCAAAAATAAAAAGAGAAAACTTTAATTTTTTAATTTTATATAAGATTTAGTACTTTTTAGGAATTCTATTTGGTATTACTATAGAAAGAAAAAAATAATAAGTAAATTAAAGGAGGAAAAATCATTATAACAGAATATAATTTTCTCAGCAAAATGATAATAATAAATGTCAGTGAAAAAAATAACTGTAGTGTTGATATTTCAACAAAGACACATGACATTATGGTTTTCTCAGCTTATAATTACAAAGAATATTTTATAATATATATTCTTAAAAAATTCTACTCTTTGTTGCACATTTAATGTAGCATTATATAACTTAGAAAATGGCCAATTAAACTAAAATGACAGAGTTGTCATCTTAATTTTTTGACTAATGAGAAGATTTTTGATCCTTTAAATTAAATTAATTTTTAATAATTTTATTTTACCGAATAAAAGAGTTTACAATCGCTTATTAAATAAATAAAAGTTACTTTGACATTGAAAAATAGCTTTAAATTTTTTAATAAATTATTATTTTGCTCACTAATTTATAAAATTGATTAAACTAAAAAGTAGAAAATAAAACATGTAGATCAAAAAGAATTTAAAGAAATACTTTTATTTATATAAAGGTATTAAAATGTAAAACAATAAATTTTCTTTTACAGTATTTTTGATTTTATGCTTTTATGCATGTGTACTCATGTTCAGAAACAGTTTAAAAATATTTCTAAACATGAATGGCATATCCTTTTATTTTAGTCACAATACTGTAAAAACTTAGTGTGTTTGTATATATATATTGTAATGGTAAGGAATGAAGGGATATCATGGAGTGATGGAATATCATCATCCTCAAATAATATCACAATAGTCAATAAAAAAACATAGATATTTAAATATAAAAGGATAAACAAATGGATTAATATAAAAGGAACATGAGAATCAGCATAATTGAAATATATTTTTATAATCATTATATGTATAAGCTGCAGAAAATAATAATTATAAGTTATATCACCAGCATTACACAAAAATAATCAATATATTTGGTATGTCTTATGACTGGATTTAAGAGATTCACTAGTTAATGTCAAACTTAGAGCATGATATACAAAAATGATCTGAATGCACATCCTTAACTGCCAAAGTATCTATCATCAAAATAATATTGGAATTCTGATACATACTGATCATCATCAATGCTCTGGTCATAGGATACCATAAGCATATAGGCCAACTATAAATTAAATGTTCTTTAAAAATAAAGTTTCAGTGGGACTTGAAAAGTGATATCTTTGTGCAATGCAGAGAACTAACTACATGTCCAAACAAAAACATAAACTCCCACAAAAAACAAATTAACCATTATTGTTTTAGAGCTAGCTCAAGATCACAAGACCTTAGTACACTGTGATAATACTATTATATTTGACATTTTAGGTGGTGTGATGGTGCTGTGACCACTATTTTTATATGTTGTTTTAAAGCATTATATATATTAAATTACAGTATGCGATGGGCTACAACGATTCTTTCTATGAAGCTTCCATTTTTACTGTATTAATTTTAATAAAATTCCAAAAGATGTCAGGACTATTCAGACCTTTACAGATACAGACCTTTGGGTGCGATAGCAATTCTGTTGTTCTGACAAGGCTATGAAAGCGGTAGTGATTTTCTGATGCTTTAGATTATTTTACCATGTGGCTAATTGCCACAAAAAACATGATTTTCAGTAATTGTTAGTGATTGTGCTGCAATATTTTTGTAAAAGACTTATTATTAAATCAAAAACTATGTTACTAGAGGTGGATTTAAAACATTTTACTTTTAAAAAGATTGCTCTTAGAAAGTATAGAAAGTACATTATGAGAATCAGAAATAACCACAAAAACAGTCATTACAAGCTAAAAAGAAAATTGTTTTTGTAAAAGCTGTGAAATATTCACTTATTAAAATTTTTTTTATAAATGTAAATATAATATGCAGACACTAAAAATATCTTTTCCATGATTTATTTATGAATCCTTTTTTGATAATTGTAATTTTCAGTTTTTTCCATATTCTTGTAAGTTTCTTCATTAACAGATACTTTCAGGGTAATGTATATAGTTAAATTTCTCCAGTTTATAATAAAATATTTTCATGGTTCATATAGGCTGACTATCCATTTTTCCGATGTAATAACTTGCAGGTCATGCTAACACAGAATGAATTTAACCCTTTTCCAATCTATTAATTTTCAGGTTAGGCTATCACATAAAGAGACAGTCATGTTCTTGGATGTAGACAAGGTTTATTGCAGATTACTTCAGGGATTGTTCTTCTAAAATTTTTTAAGTGAACAAGTTTGTGGTAAGGTTTGATGGTGCTCAACCTCTAGCTAAAATTTAGCACATGGATTTTTCATATCCATTTTAGAAAATATTTTTTTATTTGTAGTGAGATAAGTCTTACTTCAGACTACAAAACTATTTTTTACTGTACTCTTCACAGCAAAATTTTTGCTTCCGTATTCTTCAATAGCTGAATCAAGAATGACTGCTCATCACAAGATAATGAAGTTTACTTCGAATATAAGACTTTTTTTTTCTAAATCTTGGACTTGTAGAAGAGGGATGCATCTTAAATTCAGAATGAAAATTTTTAACATCTTATTTCTGTGGATTTTTGCTTTATGCTATACATGCACATAGTACTGTAATTATAATCATTGATATCCCTGTGTAGAATAGCAAGTTAAATCTTTTTTAATCAAAAGAAAACAGGTTTAATGCTAAATGTCAATATTTTCAGATTAATTTTGTAAACGGCTTTAACTTTCTCTCAAATCATTACTTTTAATTTTATTTTGCCAATTTTATTGTTATTTTGTCCAGAAAATTGTACTGAATAACCTTTCGCTTGATAAAAACATGCCTTCCAAGACACTGGTTGGTTGTTTTTTGGTTTTTTCTGTACATGAGAGTGCCTTCCAATGATTTTCATAGTTCTGATATCTTCATTTGGATTTTCAAAGTGAAAAAATATATTTTAGAATCTTTTAATGTTATTTTGTTGATTTTATCATTATTTTATTGAGAAAACCATGCTGAAGAATCCTTGGAATCTTTTTACAACTAATAAATCAATAACAACGTTATAACAGTTAGATAAGAACCTGCCTTCCAAGATGCTGATTGGTTGTTTCTTGTTTTCTACACAACAAAATGGCTGTCAATGATATTAACCATCCCGATATCTTTGTTTTGGTTTTCAAAGTGAAAATGTATGTTTTAGAATCTGTTTTTACATGTTTATAATTTTTTTCAGAAAATATTTGTGAAAATATTATAATAATTATTTTAGAAGATTGATTGATTTTTAATACAAAAATTTACTTTTACATGAAAACAAATTGACAAAGACATTATAATGTTTGCTGCAATTTGTAATTGGATGACAAATATGTTTTGTGTTTGCTGCTATAATTTATTTTCATCAATTATAAATAGAAATTAATTTTTAAAAAAACTTGTTTATTTTAATAATCTGACAAATTATTAATTTCCATTTTAGAAAAGGTTTTTAATCAAAGAAAAAGATTTACCAGCAACATTAAATGTCAATACTGTATTTTAAACTTTTTTTTTCCTTTGAAAAAAAAAATCATTATGGTATTTCCACTAAAAAAAAAAAAATTGTAATGCAAACAATATACATAAAATAAAAATACAAACATTAGCAGATACTATTAATTAAATGTATTTGTGCTGTCACTTTCATCACAGTAGATCGAATATGAACATTTTAACATTTTATTTCTACTGAAATCATATTTCCCATAGTATTAAGATCGTTAATATCTGTCATGTAGAATTGCATGTCAATTTTAATTTTGAATAGGTTTTGCAGTCTTGGAAAAATATAGCTGAAGAAAATATCAAAAAAAAGCTGTCTTTAAATGTTGCATTGCTAATAATTTAAATGGTCTGAAAATGATGAGCCCTAGTGGAATAGTGAAGATGAGAATTCAAGTTTGGAAAGTGAGGATGTAGAAAGTAAAAGTATTTCTGAAGAAAATTTGCAATAAATTAGATGAGCCTATTATATATATGTATATATTATTTTCTATTTAAATATATAAATTTTTCAATAAAATCATTACATTTTTTTTTTTCCAAACTTAAAATCCTACTGCGTTTTAAATTTGGGGGTGTCTTATATTAGAAGTAATACCATAATTATTCTCTTTATTGCATAATATTATTTAACTAGAATCTGTTTAAGATTTTTAATTAACAATTCAAGCCTACTTTAACACATCACTAAAGTTAATGGCACATTCTAGCATCTGCGTCAACACGTTGCTAATAAATCCCGCACTTTCTTCATTTTTTATTTTTTAAATAATTAAATAAATATTAAAAGAGTATTTTCTCGAATTAAACTATTCATTCTTATTAAAACAAACAGTTATCGCTTTCTTTTTTAAACACTTAAATCCAGCATTATAATAATACACTTTAAGCAACATTTGTTACTTTAAAATGAATAATAAAAAGTAATCAAGAAATCTGTGGTGACTGATATAATAATGAGTCTATTGGTAAAAGAAAGTTCATTTTAGAATAAGTAAAGTTCATGAAATGTCTATAAATTAAAATAATTTTGATAGTTACCTCAGATTAGTCCTTATTCAGCAATCAGCAAAGATAATAAGGATATTTATTTTATGTACATTTATTTTTATTTATTTTAAAAGAGCTCTATATTGGAATTCAAAGTTTAAGTTGATGTTTTAGGATCCTATGTTTTCCATGGTTGAATTTAAAGATAAATGGTTTTTTATATACATTTTTTGAACTACTTACTTTGTCGTTGCTGTGTACTGACACCACAAGTATTGCAGTCGTGATAAAGATGAACAGACAAGCAGAAATAAATATTGCACAAACAATTTGTCTCATTAATAATTGACATTTGTTTGTCGAACAAGATAACAATATAAAAAGTAATATGAAAAATAACACGTATATGTGGTATTACAGATGTACAAAATAATAATAAAACTGATGTGGCCTGTAAAAGTCTCTAGGTTCATATTGGAACTTTCAGTGATGAAATTCACTGGGTGCTTTGTATACTCAAACTTCAGCCTTGCAGTTGTGTGTAGTCACAATATGATGCAGCTCACATGTGAGTGTGTGAGTGTATATATTTTCTTATTAAGTGTGCTTTTATCTTGTTCCAGATAGTTTCTAGGTAGTAATACTATAATCTTTTAATTACCTTTGCATACTATGGAAATATAGATTCAGATTATCAATTTAATTATTTATAATAATATTTTTGGAGCAGAAACAGTTCTTTTAATTTTAATTAACTCATTTGATCTCTCAATATTTAAAACTTTACAATTAACAGATATTTTTACCAATGAAATATTTAAGCACAAACTTATCTTAAATATGATTTAGTTTGCTTACAATATTCTTTATTTATTTTTAAACATAGCAATTACCCACATAAATATTATTTAGTTCACTTACAGTATTCTTTATTTCTAAACATAGCAATTATTTAAGTTACAAATATTATAGTTCACTTGCACTATTCTGTTTTTCTAAGCATAGCAATTATTTATGTCACGTAAATATTATTTAGTTCACTTATATTTTTTATTTGGAAGCGTAACAATTATTTAAGTTACATAAATATTATTTAGTTCATTTACAATATTTTTTTTATTTCTAAACATAGCAATTGTTTGAGTCATCTAAATATTATTTAGTTAATTTAAAATATTTTTTATTTATTTATAAACATGACACAACTTTCTCCACTTCAGAAATTACGGGTTCTGAAGTCTTTTAAATAATTGTTTTTTTCGTGGTTTCCAATTAAATTAAATTTTTTTTTTTGTTATGCTCTTTGCTTTTGTAGTTTTGTATTTCTTAGTGTTGTTTCGAATATCTGGTATGACAGTACTTTTTGTTTGGTCAATTTATTTCTAAATCTCCTAATCATTTATATGATTTGACATAATTTTTATTGTCTCAGTTTCAACGATTACGATTTCCCTTGATAGGTGTTCTTTAATTATACTTTTCACCCAGTATATCAAAAAAATTTCTTTCACGGTGTATTGATTTTCCACATTGTTGCTTGCATCTGGCTCAAATTTTTCACCTGGGCAAATTAGCATCAGCTTTGTATGAAATTTTTGCCTAAACATCATCTCAGCTGGGGATTTACTAGTACTAGTCAAAGACACACTATGATGATAGGGAAGAGCTGTATGCAAAGTTTCTTGGAATATTTACAGTCCCTTTTGTAACATTATTTTTACCACTTCAATTACTTTTCTGCAACACCATTTGACTCCGGATGGTACAAGGGAATAGAACTATATCTAATGTATCATTCTTTAAAAAATTCATCAAATCAATTTGATGTGAAACTAGTGTGTTATCTGACATGAGCATCTCAGAGAAATCATGTAAAGGGCATATTAAGTTTTTCAATTGTAAATTCCTTCTGTTCTTTATGATCCTATAGTCAATCCATTTTGAGTATGCATCAGTTGCTATTAGGAAAATGTGTTCTTGGAATGTTCTAGCATGGACAGTATGAATATGTCTCTAAGGTTTTGTGACCAATGGCCATGCTATATTTTTTTCTGGAATGTTTGTGATTGCTTAGAATTTACCGCAAGTTTTGACAAAATGCTCTATTTCTTTATTGATGCCAGGCTATCATACTTAACTACAAGTAATTTTTTTTGCTTGTACTACACCGGGATGATCTTGATGAATCAGTTGCAAAATCTGATGATGGCTACTGCTTAGAATTAATACTTTACATTCATTAACACACTTTTTGTTTATAGACAGTTTTTTGCTGACATTCCATGTAGATTTATATAGTTCAGGTGATGACTAGGCCACCCTTTGTTGATTCATTTGATTAACAGTTTATATTCTTTTATCAGCTTTTGTCCAACCTGCTACTGTTTTTCTGTTTATTACTTCAGTATTCAAGTCATCTGTAAAGTCAATAATTGGTTCCGTTATCCTTTGGTTTTGACTTAATAGGAACTCATAAAATTGCATCTGCATGTTTTATTATATTTCATTTTTTTAAAATTTATTTCAAAATCATCTCTTGCTGATGAATTTATTGTAGTTATGATTATCTCTTTTGGGAAAAATCAGTGAATTGTATACCTCCCCTCCCTTTATATCTCTAAATGGCTAACAGTCCCAAAGGCTGTACAATGCTCCTTATTATCTTTATATTTTTGTGCCATGGCTTCCCACCATAATAAACAAACTAATTTATTCAGATTATTTTCAGCAGACTGATGTTTACTTCCAGTCTTCTTTATGGATACACTTATAATATTATTATATCAAAATTTTTAAATTCTTTTGATTGGTACAATACAATTTCATGGAATAATCCCATTTTAATCATTTCTTTATAAGTTAAATATCTAGAGACCAGCAACTGCTCCCTAAGTCTTTTATCATATATTCCCATCTTCATATTTAGAACTTTTATCATGCTCTCTCTCTCTCCCCTCTCTCTCTCTCCCCCCTCTCTCTCCCCCCCCTCTCTCTCCCTCTCTCTCTCTCCCTCTCTCTCTCTCCCCCTCTCTCTCTCTCCCCCTCTCTCCCTCTCTCTCTCCCACTCTCTCTCTCCCCCTCTCTCTCCCTCTCTCTCTCCCTCTCTCTCTCCCCCTCTCTCTCCCTCTCTCTCTCCCTCTCTCTCTCTCTCTCTCTCTCTCCCCCTCTCTCTCTCCCTCTCTCTCCCCCTCTCTCCCTCCCTCTCTCTCCCCTCTCTCCCTCCCTCTCTCTCTCCCTCTCTCTCTCCCTCTCTCTCTCTCTCTCTCTCCCTCTCTCCCTCTCTTTTCTCTCTCTCTCTCTCTCTCTCTCTCCCCCTCTCTCCCTCTCTCTCCTCTCTCTCACCCCCCTCTCTCTCCCTCTCTCATATATATATATATGCCTGACCATAATTGCATAATCTTGCTCTCTTATTTTATCATGTATTTTAAAATGTAGCCATGCTACATGTTTTGATGTCTCTGGACTAAAGTAGTCATTAACCTTTCTACTACTATTGCATATTATAATTTCTCTGGGTCTTTACAATTGCAGGTCAATTTGTGATTTCAATTATATTTTGCCTAACATAACATGGCAAAATGAAAAAAGTTTTTCTATCTTCTTAAGATATATTGGGCAATTGAAATGTTTATTTATTTTAAACTCATTTATTGTCACATGTGGCAAAGACAACATTTTGTTATCACAATCTCAAATATAGCAATGAAATAAAAGAATTTCTTTCATTTAACTAGATTCATTCATTAGCTAACTTTCTCTTAGGCTCACTAACTGAACCAGCTTTCTAATTATGGAATTTAAACCCATGACTGACTATTACAATTTCTAGCCATGGGATTGAATCCTGTTGCTATCTGCACCAGCTTTCTGTTGTGTATTCACACCATTAATATTGCAGTTGTAGTAAAAGTGAACAGACAAGCAGAAATTAATATCACACAAACAATTTGACTAACTAATAAACTGACATTTAATTTGGCCACAAAAATAACAATGGAAAAAGTAATATGAAATAACATATATAAGCAGCAAGAGGCTTTCAAAATCATAATAAAGCCAATGTGGCTTATAAAAAATTCCATATGTTCTCTTTGGAACCTTCAGTGGTCAAAATTGGCTGGATACTCCATTGTCCTCTTATACTCAGCCTTGCTATTATCCTTAGTTCACAATATTTTCAGCTTTCACAATGTTAGTGTGTGAATGTATATATTTTTTTAAGTTGTGTTTTTATTCTATTTCAGATTATTCTCTGGTAGAAATGCTATAATCTTTTATGTACTATGGAAATCTTTAGATTCAGATTATTAATCTAATTACTTATAATGATATTTCTGTAACAGGAATAAATCTTTTAATTTTAATCAGGATTTTCTTGATCTCTAAATAATTAGTTGTTTTTTTTTTTTTTTTACAATTGAACAGATATCTAAACACAAACATATTTTATCTTAAATACTTTACTTAACTAATCAAGTATATATATCTTTTTTATATATTATTTAATTCTTATATAAATATTATTTAGTTTTTGTACAATATTGTTTATTTCTAAACACAGCAGTCGCCATCAGTTTTCCACATATTTGAAAATATACATCATTGATAGTTATAGGATAATATATAGATGGCCTTGGCTTGATTTATTTTTACCTATTTTAAGGGTGCCAAAATCATTCCGATGAATCTGATTCTATACACTTAGGTACGACTTCTAGGTGTGTGCCTGAGGAGAGTACATTAGTTTGAGATAACTCATGTATTAATGAGTAGCATGAAGGAAAGAAGGCAACGTGACTTCTGTTCACACTATTTATACTAAAATATTTTTTTCTAAAGAATTTTATTCTCATAGTTAGACAAGAAAAGTTATAAGACTTTTCTATTTTTAAAACAAAATAAAACATGAGACAAGGGAATAAAATGTATATAACAAAACTTGATTCCAAATTAAAAATAACAGATTATTTTAAGAGTAATTAATTCTGATAACATAAATAAATTTTATCTCTGATTTTCAATTTATTTTATATGAAATCTTAATTTAATATACTGTTTGTATTTTTTTTTCTTTTTACTTGGAATCTATTAATAAAAACTTTTTTTTAATTAAATCTTTTTTCCATACTTGTGAGTTTTCAGGACTACCAAGATGGCAGCTTGTATTTTTGATAAATAAACGGTTTTAAGGGATATCAGGTATTTTTGATAAATTTCATTAGCAATCTTCCAACATTTACAAAATTAATGTTAAATTTTTTAAAAGAGAATAAATTTCTATAAAATTGCATTAACAAGCTTTATTTTAATTTTTTTTTTTGTTAAATTAAAACATAAAGTAATTAATTATGAAAAATATAATTGACAATCTTATTTCAATTTCATTTATTTATTTCCCTAAGATAGTTTAGTTATGTTAACAAAAAATGAGAAAAGACCTACAATATCCCTAAGATGGGTTAATTACATCTACAAAAAAATGAACCCCAATATTTATAATTTATTTATGATAGCAGTTTACTCCATTGCATCCTGTTCTGTGACAGAAAAATCCCAAATTTTGCTCATTATCACAATATACAAAAAAAAAGAACATATGGCCAAAAAGAAATACACTGAACTGAAAGTTACAACAATGTTAAGAAACTTTCATTTCCAACACAAGATAAAGTCTTTGCGAACGAATAGTAAAAGAAATTTAAAGTGATTGATTTATCCTCATGCTTTTATATCCAGTACTTAAGATTTGCCCATATATAAGCATTTGGGTTGAATGAATAAGTGGATTCATTTATTCGTTTGCAAAGACTTTATCTTGTGTTGGAAATGAAAGTATTCATTTATTATTATTAACATTCGTAAAAAGCACATGTACGTTAGCTTAAAAGGCTAATCTTTAGTTTATTACAATTTATAAACATAGCACTATATAAATAAATGCCTCATTAACCGTGTTAAGAGTATCTCATCACTTCCACATTGTAATATAAATAATAAAAAAAATTGAAATAAATATTTTTTATGATATTTATTGGAATTTATCTTTTTTTTTTTGAAATTTTACATTAAATTTTTTTAAAATTTAACAACTAAGATATTTTGGAGATTATAGGCCTTCGGAAAATCTGCAGTGATTTTGGAAGCCATTAAGGACTACACGCCGATGATATGAACAAACTATAAATATTGTATTTATATTATTATTATTTTTTTGGATCATTTTTTTATAAATGTAACTGACACATCTTAGATTGTAGGCCATCTACTCATTTTTTGTAAATGTAACTAACACATCTTTGGGAAGTAAATAAAAAAAATTGAAATAAAGATTATCAATTAAAATTATTGGAATTTATTACTTTATTTATTAATTTAACAAACAAATACAGCTTTTGGGAGATTATAGGTTATCCACTTATTTTGTAAACATTTTTGGAGGAAATAATAAACAAAATTGAAATAAATTTATCGGAATTTATTCCTTTTTTTTTTTTTTTAGAATTTATCATTAATTTTGTAAATGTTTTTTTGGGGAAGTAAAAAAAAATTGAAAAATTGGTAATGAAATTTATCGAAATCTATTCCTTTTTTAAAATTTAACATTAATTTTCTAAAAGTCAGAAATTTATCAAAAATATGGACCGCCATCTTGGTAAATCCTCAAAACTCTATATTTATCAAAAATACAGCTGCCATCTTGGTAAAACTACAATTTCCCTTTTTTCTTATTAAAGGTTAAACTTATATAAAAAGGAAACTGACTCATTTTGTGTACTAAAATAAAATAAAAGTATATTTTTAAAACTTAAAATAAAACCATTTTTACTTAAACCTAAATAAAATTCTCTATATGTAACATATATATGCTTATACCTATGCTAAATTTGAATGCAACCTGTTGTATTTACTTGCCTATACTATTTTACTAATTTGTAATAAAATATTTTAATTTTAAGTTAATATCTCTTTTGCCAACCATCTGAATAAATTTGAAATGAATATTTCCATTTTAGTATTGAAAACCTTATTTAATTAATAAAACTGGAATATAGACGCCAGATGAGTGCTCACTTTAAATTCACAAAACTATATTATAATTTAAATAAAAATTATTTAAATTCATAAAACGATTTATTATAATTTAAATAAAAATTAAAGTTAAAGTAACTTATCTATTTGTAAGCTATAGCAAAATACTGCAGAATGGTTTCTAGAGAGCAAGAAATATAGAAATGTATTGAGTGTTGGTGGTTTGATGCTATTATTTATTGAAAAGTTTTTTTTATCTATTCAGATTTTTTTCTTAGTTCCTAACTGGTACATTTTTATAATTTTGAATTAAAATTAAAACGTTTTTCACCTCATGAATATTGGATAATTAAATTTTTTAAAGCTGGTTGGAGAAACTCAATTATTTGTAATCCTACAACAATTAAATACACAAGGGCCGCTAAAGAATCAGAAGACAAAAGAAAAGTTGAATGTTATTTGTGGGAACTTTTTTTTTTTAGCAATTTAAATATTTTGTTAATTTCAAAATGCTAAATTTTATAATACTGAATTAAATTTAAAACATTACTTCCCCTCATAAATTTTTTTTTATTTTTTAAACTGAGTAAAGAAACTTAACTATTTATAAATCTGTAACAAAACAAAAAAAACATGATTTTAAGAAAATGTGGACATTAGTGTGTGTATATATATATATATATATATATATATATATATATATATATATATATATATATATATATATATATATATATATATATATATATATTTGTAACAGATAAAAAGAAGGGTTAATATAAATAATTAATGATGGTTAATATAAATTCAAATATGGAATGTATATATTTAATGTAGAGTTCAAGTAAAATAGTTAAACTCAAACATATTCAGTAATATTAACCAATGATTTGGGATAATAATGGTGTAGCCTTATAATCTAGCACTAAGATTAAGTTTAATTATTCTCAGATATTTTTAATTTTTTTTTCTAGATTAAATTTAAAATGAATCTTACGGTACCAAACTTCCTAAATAGAAAATTTATTTTTGGAACTCTTAATACTTCCTGATCATCATCATTTTAAATTATTACCATTATCCCTGCATATCCTCCAATGAAATTCATGATTTTCAGGGTTTATGGATATGTTTGTAATGAGTTTGAAAACAAAAACAAACTAAATTGGTTAATAATTTGTCGAGCATTGGTGGTCGAGAGATCAGCAACAGCTGCTTTACAAGTGGTTGTCCCGGGTTGGCAGGTTCACATCCTGGCTGATACTATGACACATGAGAAAAAAAAAATTGGTTAATAATAATAAAAATAAGCTAACAATTTGTTTTACAATAGATAAATAAAATATGAACTTTTTGCTTATACTTTACCAACTAGCACTGGATAAATATAATCCATACATTATAAAATATTGAACTAAGGTCAAATAATTATTATAAATATTTAAACTTAAGACTTTATGATAACCATAATGATAATGTCTTACCAAGTGTCTTAAATTTATAAAGTTTTAAACCATGACTTTTTGCTGATGTTGTAACTGACAAAATGTACAACACACATGAAAGTCATCTAAGGGCAGTCTGCATGTACGTTCCACATTCTGATATCACAGAACAACAATTTCTTTTTTTACAGCTTGTTAAATTCAGCTAGACACATGAGATGAGATTCTTATATTCTTCTAATCAAATTATTGATTGCAAAATAATGACAAGTTGCCAAAAAAATAATGGGACATTACAATGTATGTATATACTAAAAGTCAACACATACAATTGCATCACTGGCTTGTCATCTTACAAGACAAGTGCATACAATTATTTATTTATGAATTTTATTATTAACTTTATTTACTAGTTTTATGAATTCTACACACAGTTAATATGGAATTTATATGATTCTGAAAAGATATCAATGCCGTTTCATATACTTATGGTCACAAATAATTATTATCAGTTTTAAGACAACCTACTGTCTGAGGATACAATAAATTTATAAACTATTTTAATAAATGGACTACCTGCTCTGAGTGGTAAGATTATTTTAAAATCCACTAGAGCACTTGAACTCTTGCTGTTGAATAGGATTTATGTGAATTGGCAGCATCCTAAAGTATATGTAAAGGAAGGATGTAGTGTTTTATATTACTGTTTAAATTAAGACTTAAAAGTGTTAGAATTAAAGAAGTCTTCAGCAATGAAGAAGATGAGAACCACAATGAATAAGGTAAAACCTTATATTAACTGAAATAAGTGCATAATGAAACTCATAAATTATGGACTATAGAGCTACATGAAATTCAAGTGTTATATTAAGATTATGGAGACACTAATATCAAGTCGTATCTTGAATTAATTATTACTATTGTCATTATATTCTATTAAGTTTGTTATTGTGGTGTTTCTAATTAATAAAAATATATTATCCTACCTGGTATTAGTATTTACTAATTTATTGCTTTTCGGGTGAGCTATGACTCCCTTGATTACAAAGCAAGATGGCGCAGTCCAACAGTATGGGGGGGGGGAGTAGATAATTAGAAGAAACATGAAACCAAGATGGCGAAATTTGTCAGCTAACAGAGAAATAGAAAAAAAAATTAAAAAAAAAAATTATGGCGTTATCTTTGCAAAATAATTCGATGTCAGTAATCCAACTGTGTGGACTCTTTATGTTGAACAATTAGAGAGAGATATGAGATTAAATAAAATAGATAATGATATCTTGAAAGTTTTGACTTTATTGTTGTTGGCAGGAGCAGATGTTTTACAAATAGCTAAACAAGTTGCTGATGTGAAGTTGCCAGAAGAATTGCCGAATACAACTTTAGTGGAGAAATTAACCGCATATTTCCAGCTGACGATTAATAAAAGAATCACACATCTACATTTCAGAATGTGTAAACAACAGCCATGGGAAACTTGTTCTGAATATAACTTTGTGTTATGTACATTGGCAAGGGACTGCAATTTTTTTTCTAACCTCAATGACATACTCCTAGATCAATTTTTTTTCTGCATGGTTGATCATAACTTAAGAAAAATGCTGCTTGCTGAAGTGGCTATTGTTTACAAAACTTCTATTTCCAGGTGTGTAACCCATGAATTAACAAGCCAGATCTAAGGAGGAAGCCATTGCTGTGACTATTTTCAATTCAAACATCATGTAATCATCTTCTCATCCTCCAAGTAAAGATCTAATTTGTTATTGTTGCTGAAATAAAGGTCATGCAAAAAATATGTAAAACACAGAAATGTCATATTTGTGGTATTAAAGGCCATCTGGCACACGTTTGCAGAAATGGAAACCTAGGTCAACAACAGTCGAATCAGAAATCGGTTGTACCTATAACAAAGAAACCAGAAATAAAAATATGTAAGGACTCTTTGAGTGAGCAAATTATGTTCAAATTAATTGTTGCTAAAACTGAAATCACTATGGAGATAGATAGCAGGGCAGGATTATCCCTCGAATTCCTCAGTGATTGGAATAAATTAAAATTCCACAGCTAAGAATAAATTCAGCCTAAATACAAGACTAGCATAACTGCAACTGATATGAATGGAAATAACGTTCAAATCTGTGGAAATGTTTATGTCCCAGTTAAATTAAATAATTAGCATAAGACCTTATCACTGTATATAGTAATAAGGCATATCAAACCATTACTTGTCCAAAACTGGTTCCGTCCATTAGGCATCTCTATAGAAGTCATTAAGACAGTTGAATTGGAAAGGGTTATACCGAAAAAAATTCCACAGTTGTTTTCAAAACCTTTAACAACATTAAATATGAGTCCATTGGATATTAAATTGTCTGATGATGCTCAGCGAGTGATGTGTAAACCTCATAAGATCCCATTCGCATTAAGGCCAAAAGTTGAAAAAGCTATTAATGAACTGGTAAAAGAAGGCATCCTATCACCAATTGTAGACTCAACACAGGCAACCCCAGTTGTAATTATACTCAAAGTATATGGAAATTGGCATTTGTGTGGTCATTATGGAGTTACAATTAATTGTTACTTGAAAAAAGGCACTTATCCGCTTCCCAGTGTTACAGAAATTTTGGCTTCATTACAAAAAAGCTAGAATTTTTTCACAAAAATTGATTTACGATTAGCTTTCCATCAGATTCCAGTTACAGATAAAACTGATAGACTATTAACATTGTGTACACACACCAGACTGTTTTAATGTAATAAACTACCTTATGGAATTACAACGGCTCCAAATATTTTCCACTCTAAAGAGGACCAATTGTTACATGGTCTAGATGGTATGTTTCCATACTTGTTATGACATGCTAATCTGTGCTGAATCTGAAACTGAATTAGAAAAACTTGTTTCAACAGTGTGCTCAAAATTGAATTAGGTTGGCATGAGAATTAATGCCAATAAATGTATTTGGTCTACACCTGAAATTAAGTTTTTGGGCATGTCATAGATAAACATGGAAAATGCCCAAATCCAGATGAAGTGGCTGTAGTTAGGAATGCACCTATCCTGAAAAATGTTAAGGACCTACAAGCGTTTTGGGGTCTGCTTAACTTTTTTGAGATTTTCTTAAAGGGCAAAGCACATGTATCAACTCCACTCTATGTTTTATTACTTAAGAAACAGCATTGGAAATGGAAACAACAACAGATTGCATTTGAAAAGGCAAAAGACTTGTTATCCTGTGAAACTCTGTTAAGTTATTAACAAAGTGATTTGGAAGTTATTATAACCACAGATGCTTTGGAATATGGTATTGGTGGTGTCATTTCCCATTTAGAGAATGGCCATGAGCAACCTATAGCATACACATTTCATATTTTATTACCTGCTAAAATCAATTATAGTCAGCTAGACAAAGAGACTTTTGCTATCATTTTCATTGTAAAAAAAATTCACCAATACATATATGGCCGTAGTTTTACGCTTTATATGGATCACCAACCATTATTGGGTATTTTTTCTAAGAATAAAAAATCCCCTGATTTTTCCAGTCAAAGAATGGTATGATGGATCAACATCTTAGCTGCTTATGATTACAATTTGATAAACAAACCTGGGAAAAAATAGGACATGTCAATGCATTTTCATGCATACCTATAAAGGTGGATAAGCCATGTGAATTTATTGAAGTAAACTTGCTCGAAGTTGTAAAAATGGGAGACCATTTAAATAGTGCTACAGTAAAAAAGTGGTCTCAAAGGGATCCTGGGTGTAATCAACTAAAGACTTGGATTAGACTTGGATGGCCTAGTCACCGTCCATTTTTCTTACATCCAGCTGTATGGAATGGTTGACATCTATCAGTCTGTAATTCTCAAGTGCTTAAACTTTTACATACAGAACATCCCTGGAGTAGTGAAGACAAAAGCCCTGGCACACTCTTATGTATGGTGGGCTCAAATCGATCATCAAATTGAACAGACTGTAAAAACATGTTCAAATTGTCAAATAGCAGCCAATCTACCTGAAAAAACATTTAATTCCTAGACTGAGTCAAATAAACCATGGTAACAAGTTCATATTGATCATGCTGGTCCTATAAACAAATCTATGATATTTGTGGCTGTGGATGCTTTTAGTAATTGGATAGAGTATCATACTGTACCTTCAGTTAATACTAAATGCACCATTTAAGCATTAAGAGAGATTTTTCCCCATTCACCAATATCCGAATGTTATAGTATAAGATAATGGAGCTGGTTTTACTTTAGCAGAATTTGAAACATTTTCATCTGATAAGGCGATACAACACATACTAACACCTGCTTATCATCCTGCTTCAAATGGTTTGACAGAAAAAGCAGTACAAATGCTCAAGACAAGTTTAAAGAAAACCAGCTTTACAAAAATGGATGATGCATTAATAGAAATCATGTTCTTCCAACATTTTTTACCTAGTACAAAAAATGGAAAATTTCCTGCTGATCTATTGTTTAATGGAACTTGTCATACTCATCTTGCCAAAATCATACCTCAAACAGAAGTAATGAAACCGAATTCAGAAAATCTGAATACCTAAAAGACTTCCTTAAAATTTGATAATGGTGAAGCAGTATGGGTGCGAGATATGCTTAAGAAACAGTGGCCACCTGGCATTGTTACTGGTACAACATCCAAGGTTATACATACAATAAAGCTACAAAATGATTCATCTGTTAGAAGGCACATAAACTATTTACGAAGAAGGTTTATTGCTACACCATTAAAAAAGAAAGAAACTTCAATGGAAAATAACAACTAATAAGTGTTCTTGCCTAAAGAAGAAAGGGAGTCATTACCCCAGTAATATTGACAGAAGATTCTTTCACTGAACAAAGTTTGAATGAAGAAAATTTGGACTCTCATGGCCTTGGGTAAACTACGCTAAACAGTGAAATTGAAGTACCACAATAATTAGTGATCCATGAAATCATTAACACTTGAGGAAAAAATACTGCTCTAGTTAAGTTGATTGGAAAAATGTCCCTTTGAAGGTTATTGCTAAGGCAGCATGAGTTTTTAAAAAGAATATTTATAAATCCAAATTTTTAATTAATATTATAATGACAATTTTAATTCAATTGGATTACAGGTAGAATAATGTATTAAACCAAATGTTGGAAAGGGCTTGAGAATTATTTGAATTGTTTACTGTATTTTCATGATGAGTGAAGTTTTGTGAAATTGTACAATTTGTAAATATGATATAATTAAATATTATTACATGCATTGAAAAATTAAATCAACTGCATTAATCTTCAATTTTTTATGATTTAGCCCCTTAGAATTTAGTCCCTTAGGGAAATTGTACTCTTTTAAATGATATTTGATCTTTATCATAATCATTTCTTTTTTACTCAAAGTTATAACTTCAATAAATGATTGTTCATACTAAAATATCTGCTTAATAAATATGATTTCATAGGTTTTTTTTCTTTAGAATTAAATTTTAAAGTTCTGGCAAGATCAAACTAGTTTTGATAACTATTTTTGAAAGTATTAGCTTAATCTTTGGATAATATAACTGAGTCAGAATTATTAATAAAACATATGAAGTCCATCCATACATTTTCAAAATTATATTTTAATTTGCATTTAAGAAATAAACATGTAATGCAAGATAGAATAGATATTAACACACTTAGATGTATTTTCTGTTATATTTTGCAGAGATGTTTAAGTGTAGATTGTAACATTTTATATATAAAGATAAATCGTTTAATAGGTAATTAGATAGACATAAATAAATAGATAGATAGATTGGCAGATATTTAGATAGATAGATAGATAGACAGACAGACAGACAGGCAGACAGACAGATAGATAGATAGATAGATAGATAGATAGATAGATAGATAGATAGGTAGGTACGTAGGTAGGTAGGTAGGTAGGTGGGTGGGTGGGTAGGTAGGTTTGACAGAGTAATATAAACAATATGATATGGGGTTATTGTTTGCTTTAAGATCTGTTTCTATTTTATAGAATCGAATTATTAACAATTGCACAGAGTGTTGAGGAATATTAGATCGTTGTGGATGAAGAAAAGTTCAAATTCTTTGAAAGAGATATCAACAGATGATATATTGTTCAAGAATGATCTTTTTCTTTGCAAATTTTATAAAATATATTTTTTAATATCTTAGGGTGTTTGCGTGTCCATAGAATTTAGTTAATAATGCATTAATATTTTTAATTCTCCATCTTTTATTTATCTTTTATCGCATGGTGAAATATTTTTACTTTAATTCTTAGTAACACATTATTGAAGCTTTCTCTCGTTTTGTCTTTTCTTAAAATGATTGTTTGAATTCTATACAGTTTTTTTCTGAATTGCTGCTCTTTTTATCTGTTAAAAACTATTTTAGTATACGTTAAGTAATTGCAGAAAAATGAGAAATTCTTCTGGAATGTATATACACCTGTCTAGGAAAGGGTGAAATATCTTAATTATATGTGTGAAGGTGCATGCTTTTTAGTTTTATTTGCTATGTTCTAATTTGTTAATTATTGGTTATAGTCCATTCAGAATTCTTTCTCTACACTTGGAGCATCTGCTGGAGGGAGATCCATAGTCCTCATTAATGTGAAACGACAGTTTGAAATCAATAGTCTTATTATACATTTAATATCCCTACATTTATTTTACATAGTTGTTTTAAACTAATTTTTAATATAATTGTTTATTTGTACTAAGGAGTGAGGCTGTAAATTTTTTTGTTGTTTATCCTTAAGCTGTACTTTTCTCCACGGATTTATATAGCTTAATCAGCACTTTGAGATATGGATGTGGTTAAAAAATTTGAACTTTTTCACATCCTTATTATTTTATATATAATTAATTCATATTTTATTCATAATTAATTTTACTTTATTTATAAATATTTTTACTTATGTTATTATTATATAAAAGCTATTATATATTTATTGTGTGCATGTACTGTATATATATAATAATTACATTTTGAATTACAAGTGTCAGACTAACTCAACCCACATCTTTTACACCATCCACTTTAGATTTTCTAAACTATTAATAAACTAGAGTGTCTCTAGCACAGATATAAACTTTAAAAAATCAATTAAAGATTAATATATATGATTTTTTAAAAATTCAGCACACACACACACATGGAGTTATTCAAATTTCTCTTTCCCACATATAATATCTTTATAAATATATTAAATAATCTCAATACTACCACATATTCTTTTAAATTCATAGAAATAAAGATACAATAAAAGACAACAAATGACCACCAAGATGCATTTCATGCTGAAGCAGTTCTCATCAATTGGTCCAGGTCACCATCTCATATATATCTTTATTATATGAAAAATATTTATCTATAGTAAATAATTACATTTTGAATAACAAGTATCAAACTAATTCATCCCACAACTTTGACACCACCCACTTTAGATAAATATAGTAATGATTGTAATGGTAGTTGTAACTTATGGCCCATGTGGCCGCAAGAGGCGCTGTTTTTGTGTCAACCACAGAAATATTCAGAGTAGGGGCCCAAATGCAGTGATGCAAGTTTCAGCTGCTAGGTGGCGCTGTTCACCATGCGTATGCACGGGAACTGTATGCCAACTAGCTGCCAGCACTATTGCTCACTTGGTGGCACTGAAAATTACCTTTTTTAAAAAAGAAAAAACATTTTTAGAGAGAAAATAGAGATTTTTAAAAAGAAATAATTTAAAAATACATCGATTTATCAGACGGTGAAATACAATGTAACAGTATTACATGTGAAAGCAGATTTAAATAGTTGTGGCTTTTAGATTAATCACACCTTCATATTATACGCTATCGATCTTTTAAGAATATGCATAGAAAACAACTTTATCAAGCAAGTATCAATATCGCTAATAAATGACACAGTTTTTCTATGCATAGTGTGGAGAAACAGCACCACATAATGGGCTAGATTGCTGGTAGTTGCTGATAGCAGACGATGTAAGTTAGATGGGTTTACCTATGGATATCAGTGCCACCAAATGGGCAGTAGTGCTGGCAGCTAGTTGGCATAAGGTTCCTGTGTGTACACATGGTGAACAGTGCCACCTAGCGGCTGGATCATTGCATTTGGGTCCTACTCTGAATATTTCTGTGGTTGACACAGAAACAGCACCTCTTGTGGCCACATGGGGCGTAAGTTACAACTACCATTATAACTAATCATTTATTAAACTAGAGATGGTCTCTAGAACAGATATAAACTTTAAAACTCAATTAAAGATTAATATATCTGATTTTTTAAAATGAAGGATATGCATGGAGTTATTCACATTTCTCTTTCCCACGTATAATATCTTTATAAATATATTAAATAACTCCAGTACTACTTACCATATATTATTTTAAATGTATATAAGTAAAGATACAACAAAAGACAAATAACCCCCAAGATGCACTTCATGCTGAACCATTCATCAATTGGTTCAGGTCACCATCTCAGCATGAAATGCATCTTAAGAGTCATTTATCTTTTATTATATCTTTGTTTATATAAATTTAAAAGATTATGTGGTAGTACTGAGGTTCTTTAATATATTTATGAAGATATTACATGTGGGAAAGAGAATTGAATAATTCTATGTATGTGTGCATGCGCTTAATTAAACTTTAATTGAGTTTTAAAGTTTATATCTGTGCTAGATACAATCTCTAGTTTATTAAATAAAAAGTAATAATCATTACTATATTTATCCAAAGTGGATGGTGTCAAAGATGAGGATTGAGTTAGTTTGACATTTGTAATTCAAAATGTAATCATTTAATATAGATAAATATTTTTTATAATGAAGATATATATGAGAGATGCTGATCTGGACCAACTGATCTTGGGATCACGTGTCTTTTAGTGTATCTTTCTTTATTTGAATTTAAAAGAATATGTGGTAATATGCCCTCAGGCCAGCTGCAGCACCACATACTATGAGGAAACCAAAGCCACTATCAATAATAGAGCTGCTCAGCACATGTATACTTACAGAAGAGCACAAAAGAACAACAACAACATTTTCAATATTTCTCGAACATGAGAAGCAGGTCAGTCATAGATTTGAACCCTCCAACCCCAAAATTATATGCACTGAAACTAATGACTGGAAAAGGAGAAGATAATAGAAGTGTATTTTATCATCAATGACAATAACACTATTAATAGAAGTGACACCATGCTTCACTATCTCCAGAAAATGGACAAGTTGATTAATTTACATACGCATTTGCATATATTACCATTTAACAATATCACAACAATGATTTAAAATTTATTTTGGCTATGATTATGAGGGATAACACCTCGGAAGTGCTTAGCCTAGATTGATTTATTTAATTGTAGCCATTAACAGCTTCTTCACCCAGCGTTTTTAAAGCGCTTGTATGTACTATTAATATATTTACAAATATTGACAACGGTTTGAAATTATTGATTGTTATTGATATTGAGATTGTCAGAGAGTTAACTGGCTTTTAATATATATATATTATAGTTATTAAATCATCCCACATGGTTAAAAAATCCAGTGCCGCCCTCTGTGATGTCGAGTGATTTAATATTTGATATTTATTTCAGTTTAGCGTTAGCACTAGAATTATTTAAATTTGTATATTGTATATTTTTAGAGAGGGCAATAAACCATTAGATTTTTTTTGGGTTTTGTGCTTGGGGTTTTTTTGGTTTTAAATTTTTTTTTTTTTGGGTTTTTTTGGATGAAGATTGTTTTGGAAAAAAAAGTAAAGGTGGAAGTTGTCATAAAGTTGATAACTATTTTAAAAATCATGTTGTAAAATTTATAAATAATAGTGAGTTCAGAGAAAAAATAAAGATAAATCAATGAGAATATTAAATCTGATTTTAAAATATTGTTTTAAAAATATAGAAAAAATATTTAGTTTATTTAAAAATAATCTTATAAAAGTTAAAATTAAAATCAAGTGAAATAATATATTTTTAAAAATGTTAATAGATTTAAATAAAGATAAGATTATTTAGAAATTTAATAATGAATAAATATTAAATATTAAATAAGTCATTATTTATTTTTACTTTGTGTTGTTGGTAAATATGAAATAGAGAAAGTTGATTGTTTAATCTACCAATCAAATGGGAAGTTTTTCGATAAAGCTCAGTCAATTGTTAGGAGAGGATTGTGATTGAATTTTCAAGTTAATTGTGTATTAGAAAAATAGAAAATTTATAGACTCTAAAATCATTTTTTAAAAAATTAAAGGTGTTAAATAATCTATAAAAGTTTTAAATAATAGATTGGTGTTAATTTAATTTTTCCCATCAATTCTAAATTGAAGTCAATTTGAGAGAAATGGTCTGGAAACATCATATATAGTGAAAATTATCGGAAACTTTCTAGAAATATGAAAAGTGGATTAGTTCAGAAAATTAGAGATGGAGAAAAGTAGTATTTTGGAAGTTATAATTTTAAAGTAATTAATAGTGAATATTAGAAAATAGATATTTTAGAGAATAAAATATTCTTATGAAGAAAGTATTTTTGAAGTATAAATTTAAAAAAATATATCTTAAGTAAAGATATTAAAATGAAAGTAGTTTTATAAATATTGTTTTATCTTTTGTTTAAAAGATGAATGTTGTGATTTTAAAGGAAATCAATTGAAATATAATTAGCTAAAAATCTTAATATAATAAAATTATTATATTGAAATATTTAAGGTTTTTAAAAAAGAAGTTTTCTTACTAGATATGTTGATAAGAAATGAGGTGTGTGTCAGTTATTTAAAATAATTAAATGATAATTTTTCATAAATTATAGACTAATTAAGAATAATACTTTTAAATAATATTTTTTAAGAATTCGGTCTAAATATTTTATTTTTTACTTTTGTTTTGGTTTTAAAAAGAAATTTTGTTTTTAATTTAAAAAAAAGGTGGAAAGGAAATGGTGTGTAGTGAATATGTGTAGGATTTAAAAAATTTATGGTGGAAAAAAAAATGATGGAGTATGTAATATAATTTTTGTTTTATTTATCTAATATAAAAGTTAAATGTATTAATCTATTAAAAATAAGATAGGTAATTTTTAAAATTAATAACTAAAGTAATATAATAATTAATTGATAAGTTTTCTTATAATTAATATAAAATAATATGTTAAAGAATGATTGAAGTATAAATGTAATTTATTCTATGAGTGTATTCAAGAATATTGGAAGATGGACTGTAATTAAATCATTATTGATGGTAAAATTATATAATAATAATTTTGATGTATTTAATATGTTTTTCTTTAGATCAAGAATGATATGTTAGTGTTGAATGGATGTATGAATATTTTAAAAATAAAATTATATTGGAGAAATATTTAAATATGATAGTTTGAATTTATGTATAAATATTAAAATTTAAAATAGAAATAATTATATGTTCTTTGTAAATAAATTTGATTTTATTTTATTATTATTATGTTGGAGTATTAAAATTATATTTATTACTCATATGGGTAATTATTTTATTTAAAAGTTAGGAAGAGATTTTCAAAGTTTATATTTTATTATATTTTATTGGATAAATTAAGTTAAGTTTTATGTAGAAGTTTATGTTTGAGTTAAAGGTTTACTGAATATGATGAAGTGAAATAGTTTTGAATAATTAGTATTTATGTAAAGTAGATGATTGTTTTCGGAAAGTTAAATAAGTTTTAAAGGATGTTTTGTAGATAGAACTTTATTAGGAAGGAGTAGTATAAAATGATTAAAGTAATAATTTCACAAAAAGAATATAAAATTTATCTAATATAGTGTTATGAATTTGAAATTGATGAATAATTTAAATATTATTATTTTAACAGTAATATATGTAATTATTTAATAAAAATATAATGAATTGATTAAATGAAATATAAATTATAATCAATTATTTGTTATTACATTAAAGGATAATTAGTTTTATATTATGTATTAAAGTAATGTTAATAATAAGTAAAATACTATAATTATAAAATGAATAATAGAATATTAAGTGATGTAGAATTTAATTAATAAAGTTTAATGGTTTACATATACATAAAGATTTTAATAAATTTTTTGTGTAATAATTGAAGTTCACGATATTTATTTAAAATCTAGTTTTAAAAAATATTCAATGTTATTAGTATAGCATTTAAAAGATGTATAGATTATTTAATAGGAGATGAACTATAAAGTGTAAATTTTGTATTATTATTTTTTATTTTTATTTTCTTTTGTTTTCCAAATTTGAATTGTACATATTGTAAATAAATTCTTAATCAAAGTTAATGTAAATAAATTTGTTTAATTTGTTTAAAAGTGTGTCGATTATTATTTGACCATATTTGAGATATTTGAAAAACATAATATTTGAAATGTGAATTTATTAATATTATTTAGAAATAAATAAATATTTTGATTATCATTTATGAGAATTGATTAATTATTAATCATATTACAATGGTATAGAGTAATTATATGATAATATAAGAGTAATATTATTTATTACAGATTATTAAGTTGTAAGATTTGATTTATTCTAAAATTAAGATACTATATGAAGATAAAAGATATACACATGATTATTTATTTATTTAATGATTGATGATATAACAAAGATAAATAAGATTAAGTTATACCCTAAGATTAGTATTGAGTATTATTGTTATTAGTAAGTTAGGTGTATTTAAGTTTGATATAAAATCCCATATCATACTTATTTACATGAGTTATCATTACTTTAAGATAATTAAAAGAACTGAGATTATTTAATTCTTTTAAAATTAAAAGTTAAGATTTATTTATTTTATTACATTTTAAAGATAGTTTATTTTATTAAAAGTCATAAGAATGCTGTAGAGGTAGTAGTAAGTTAATAAGGAGGTGAATATTTTATGCATTGAGACAATGTTAGAAGATATTGACTCAATGTAAATCTATATTACTTTGTACTTTATTCAAGTTCATGATTTTGATAGATATATTTAATTAGTAATATATAGAATTATATTGATTTTAATAATTAATAATAAATTTAAGTAGAATATGATAGTATAAAAGTAAATTAAAGGTAGATATGCAAATTTTAATTAAGCATAATAATTTAATTGAGCTAGTCGTATTTTAAATTATATTATACATCGAGAAGTAAGGGTACAATATATATAATAAGCAATAATTGTGCCTCAAATTAATGTAATTAATCAGAAATATGAATATTTTAAACGTCTCCTATTCCTTATTATATATGTGTTTCACATAAAATCACCATTTTATAAACAAACAAATAAAAATTGTGACAATAATTCTAGCATGTTGCTCAAGTATTCAAATCTCTAGCCAACTTGGAACTAGTACACATATAGTGAGAAAGGAACAACCAGATTTTTTTGTTGTTTTTACAGGGTAAATAACTCATATTGAAAAACATCATAATATATTATTAGTTTAATGTGTGATTTATTTTAATATTTTAAAACTAATGGATAAACTTTTTAAATACATAAATAAGATTTGTGCTGATAATTCTAGCATTTTTATCAGATGTTTAAATCTCCAATCAACTTAAAAAAGATGGTTTTATCTGTAATATATATATATATAGTAGTAAAGGAATGATATCTTTTTTTAGTTTGCTATTGACTTATGATCTTCTTATGGAATGCACTAAAATATCCACTTTTCTATTATTTATATGTATTCTCAAAGAGATATAACAACTAAGATAATTTTTTGTCACACATTAATACAATTGTTACATTTTGATTTGCATCAAACTTACTCCACTCACAACTTTGACACCATCTACCTCAGATAAATACAGTAATGATTATCACTAATCATTTATTAAACTAGAGATTATTTCTAGCACAAATGCAAACTTTAAACCTCATTTAAAGATTAGTATATCTGATTTTTTAAATTTAAATATACACACACATGAAGTTATTCACCGTTCACTTTCCCATGTGTAATATCTTTATAAATATATTAAACAACCTTCATACTTCCACATATTTTTAAAATCATATAATCTTTAGTTTAGTATGATTAGTTATAATCACTATTGTATTTATCTGAGGTAGATCATGTCAAAGTTGTAAGTCGAGTAAGTTTGACATTTGTAAATCAAAATGTAACAATTTACTATAGATAAATGTTCTTTATATAATAAAGATATATATGAGAGATGGTGAGCTGAGCCAACTGATGAGTGCTGCTTCAGCATGAAATTCATCTTCGAGGACATTTGTCTTTTATTGTATCTTTATATGATTTTAAAAAGAATATATAGAAGTATGTGGGTTGTTTAATAAACCACTAAATATCACATGATCACCATCTTTGTGTTTACACAAGCTGTTTACACAGAGCAAAACTCACCTTACAGTAGTGCCACAAGCTAGAAACTAGTCTGTGGATATTGGATGAATAGGCATTAGATAGGGATTTTAAGCATACACTTTCCTGCATCCATTGATTATTCTGACTTGCACTGAATGACATTACTGTATTGAAAGTTTTGCATCTGTGTAGGTTGTTTAATATATTTATAAAAATACTAATACAAATATATTCCAGCATCCAATGTTTAAGGATATATAATAATCACTAATAGTAATTAGGCAACAATTATTATAGTTTATTAATTTTAATTTAAAAAAGATATTGATAACAATTTTGTTATGAATAAATAAAGAAAGTGTATAAATTATTTTAAAGTTATATATAATTTTTTTTTCCCCAAGTGTAATGTACAATAATTAGACCTACATAGCTGAAGATACAGGTTAACTAGGATTCAAAACTAAAATTTTTGAATATATTTAAATCATTTTCTTGAGTTTATATAATAGATAATAAAGTAATAAAAGTTACAGTAGCAAGCTTATAAGTCAAATTTAGAGTAACTATATATTTGTTTGATGGTCTTTAATGTTTTCAAGAATTTTAGATATACATAAAAGAGAATTTAACTAAACATGCCATCTGTGTATATTCAAATTTACTGATTTTTTTTAACACATTGGATTCATTATTCATCACTGATAAAGGCTAATTAAATGCTTTTTTATTAACTTGGCCTATCTATGTTTCTGTTGGTATGCCCTGTTTAAAACTCAAACTCACATTTCTTACACTCCTTAGCAATTGAACCAATGGAAATATTTTATTTGTAGAATAGAATTTTGTTCATATAATATTGATTAAAGTTAAACTTAATTAAATAGATTAATTAAAATAAAAAATATATATTTGACAGAAACTTTATATTTGTAGAATAAAATTTTGTTAATAGTAATTTACTTAATTAAAAAGTCAATACATAAATATTATTATATAGTAGATGATCACATGATATTTAAATGTAGAATTTTTTTCCAACTTGTTTTTTATTAAATAAACTGTATCTGTCTATTATTTTACTTTGTCTTAATCCAGGTTATAAGTATTATTTTTATCTGAACATGTTAACATGTTCATAAATAATTACCATTTTTTAAGCAACTTCGTCATTGACCACTAAAATACATTTTTAAATTTGAGAAATTATTATATTTCTTTAACAGAGATGCATGCTCTAATTTGTGCGAACACATCTTGTATTCATATTTCAATATTCTATCCATGCAATAGCTTTTATACATTGCTTAAACTAAGCAACGTAAACATTTATTTCGCTTCTTTTTAAAATATAGTTGTAGAAACTGGAAAAATATAAATGATCTCCAAGGTGTATTTTGATACGACTCATATTTACTTATTGGTCGAAACTATAGCTATTCCCACTATCTATTGCTATTGTTTTTCTATTCTGATGTGGGGAAAGGGGTACAGTAATATTTTTTTTTGCAAAATGAAAATAGAATATTTCTAATAATATTTCAAAACTGTTGTAGTAATTATTTTACCACATAAGAGAGTATCAGAAAGTGAACGAAATATTTTTAAATATCAATCTTTATCATGTAATTGTCTTTGCCTTTATTTATTTATTGGAGCGATAATTATATCAATCCATTTTATAAGATTTGATTTAATGAAAACATGTTTATAAATAATTGCTGATTTTGAAAAGATTATTAACCATTATATATATACTTTTAATTTTATATTAAAGATTAAATACATCCATTAATTTTAGCTGACTGAAGAATATCTTACCTTTGCTAAAATAAAATACATGCTAAAAACATAGTTTTATGAAAAAATGCAATGATGGAAAAAGGAGCGCATTAATATTTAGTGCCAAATAATCAAAGATTTTCAAAGAAATATTTATAAATCGCTGTAGTCAATAATTTAAATACCAATATTTATGCATAATTTTCATTACTTTTATTTATTAATAGTTATTATAAATAATTGTGGCGAAAATTTATTGCTCGGAATTCCTATCAAATTCGAATGCCAGAGGTGGTAGAACTGGTATTGCTTCAAGAACCTTATATTGCACAGTCTAACATTTAACCACTGTGCTAAACTATACAAGTCGTAATTATTATTAAAAAGTATACTGGCGTATTCAATATGTAAGGTGATTAAGACAAAAAAGTCTTACTTTTGTCACTAGACTCATTTGAAACTAAGGAAAATAAAGAAAAAATATAGACAAAAAATCTTGGTTGAACAAATACTATACTTGCAATGAAACTGTTCAAATGTCATGTGATTTCATAAGCAACTGATCATACATACAATAAGTACAAGCTTATTTATAATATATATGTAAGCATTTTAATTTTAATTCCATCCTTCTTTTTAAAAAAATTACATGTGTCATTTTATCATCATCATTATTATTATTAATTATAAATAAAATGAGATGGGGTGATTAATCAGTAATTAGCTTGATTAAGATCAAGGAAATGCCTGTCTGAAGAAAGCACTCATTATCAAATGAGGCAGAAACTATTTGTATAATTGATATACAAAAGTATTGAATATGTTGAAATATATATATAGAATTTTTTTCTAATCATCACCTGGACAAATTAATATACCCAGGTGAAAAATATTACATTTTGGACCTAGTCCAAAAAATATTAAATGCTGCTAATGTAAGATTTCTTAATTTAAATTTTTATAATTTTTAAATTATTTCTGAGGGCATTGAATGATGAGGAAAGAAAATATGATAAAATATTTCAGGATCATTGAATTCTTTTATTCTAATTTTGAATTGGCTGGATATTTAAATGTATGTAAGTATATATTGTAAAGAGACTTAATTTTGCTGAAAATTGATATTCAATTGTAGTAAATCATAGTCTGTAGAAATTTTAAAGAAATAATAGGTATGACACAAAGCCTTTTATATATATGTATGTGCATGTATGTTTGTACATAAAATTCTCTGTTGACAGTAAATCAACATCTATAGATAACCAATACTATAATAAAAAAAATAGTTTGGAATTTACTAAGCAATACTATTGATCATTATTGATATTAGTTGTCACTGTCTGTAATTCCTTTTAGCATCTCAGTTTTACAGCTATATCATTAAGATAAATTCATAATAATTACAAAATATTTATAGTAATCCAAATTATTTGATTTATACTACTACTAATGGATAGATATTCATAATAAAATCTTAGTAATTTGTTTAATAAAATCTTAGCAATTTGGTTTAATACCTGTTATTTACTAATTTTATTTCAAAAATAACTTTATTAGTATAAAATAATTGAATATTTAAGAATATGTGAATACATTGTCTTTCTTGGCAAGAAGTTCTAGAGGTAGATAAATGAGCTCAACATCCTGATTGAGAATCTGTGATGGATCTAAGGTTTAACCCCTGGAGAATCTCTAATGGAAATGTTAGTATCAAATTTCATGTATGATTATGTATGTTTTAGGTGATTTTTGGTATTTGAAAGAGACTCCATGTCTCATTATAGAGGAATTTTGAAGACAAGATTACTTTTTAACTTATTAAGGTGATCAATAAATATGACATCCTGATTTGGAGGTGGGTAGGTAAATATTAGTTTGTAATGGATGCTCCAGATTGTATGAACTAAAAATAATGAAAGTCTAATGAAAGGAAATTGTCTACTTTGTAAGGAGTCTTTCGATGATAGAATTTTGTAAAAGTCAATGCTTGATCTTTGAGATATTAGCAATCTAATGCCTACCAGCAGAGAGCATGATTTAATAATATGGTCAAAAGTATCCTCTTGTGTCTTGCAAAGCGGGCATATTGGATCAATATTATTTAGATATCTCTTGAAGTGTAAAAAGTGATTAGTATGCATGGTATTTTGATTTACCTTAATTAAGAAGGTAAGAAATTTGGGTTCTAATTTAAGAAATTTAAATAAGGATGGGATTTTGTGATTGTTGATCCCTAAGGACGGTTTTATATTATTGATGCTTGGGTGCAAAATTAGATGTGCATCCCATATAGAGATGTTGGAGTTGAAAGTGGTATTGGTGATTATCTAATATTGGTTGAGATACTGAAGAATAACATTAAACCAGGAGTTGTTATGAGGTGGTGGTTTGTCAATTGGGTGTATTACTTCTGAAGTAATAAAGTTGCCATGTTTTAAAACCAAGTTATAAATCAGGGTATGGGATTTCTGATAGTATAAGGATAGAATAGAATGCAATGACATACCATTTGCTTTATGAAGGTGTTGCATCCCCGCCATACTTATGGAATTTATTTTCCCTCTCCAGAGGAGTTGGGATTATTGTCTATTGATCTTTCTTACAAATGATTTTGTTATTTACTAATTTTAACATGAAATTGATTATACTTTTTAAAATAGCAAATTCAACCTCTACAATTGGTTATTCCAAGACTTTTAAATCTATTTTTTTGATAAGTTTAAAATAAAATATGAAAAATGAAACCGAAATTAGTTTTTTTTTTAATGATTTTTTTTTTTTTGCGCTTTTTATTTTTGATAACTTTTTTTTTTTTTTATGTGTACCTATATATACATATTTGTAGTCATTGAATGTTTAAATATTGCACAATTCTCTCTATTTCTACTCTTATATTATTATTAGTCTTGTACAATTTTTTTTCTTTCTACAATTAACTTTCAAACAGTAGAACTTAATTTGCTTCCCAATTTTTACATACTTATAACCAAAAACATATAAATGAAACTCTAATTATTCTCCAATAATTTTGTATATTAATAAAGATGTTTTTTACAAGGAGTGAAAATTTCTAAAATACTTATTAAATTCTTAAATACATTTTTGGTGCAGAGCATCGGATCTTCAAAAGCAAAAATTAGAATAATAATATCATAGTCCATTAAGTGTATTGCAGGAAATAATATAATTTAATTTTATACATCTTTTAAAACACACTTAATTGAACACTGTTGAATTTTCTGTTCATCACTGAGTTTGAACTATTAAAAAACCATGCCTCTTCTATTTTTCCATTTTCTATTATCCTGTTTACTGCAGATTAACTATTTATTTTTGGGATGTCTTTTGGATATATGCTATATACCAAAAATAGATTTAAGAATTTAATTAAAAAGCATTTTTGAAATTTTTACTCTATTCAAGAAGCATTTATATTAATGAACAAAATCATACACATAAAAAATAAATATATGCAAAATTTAATTTATTTATAAATTTAGTTTAATAAGATTGTGAATATTTTATTATTAACTTTCAATAAATTTAGTATAAAAGCAATATCAATGGAGTGAACAGAAAAACTATCAACATTTCATCACCTGAACAATATATAAAAATGCACTATTTTATTAAGTCATATTAAAAATTTATCTATTTATTTATTTTAATTTGAATGTAAAGATATTTAAAGAATTTTATTGAAAATGTAATAATAATATAATAAACAAATTTATATGAGATAATCAAATATTGCATGGTGTGTAATTACTAATGCTAAGAATATTTGGCCATAATAAATGTAGATAGTATTTTTGTTTCATTCATTCCAGAATTATAAACATGTATTACTTGAAAGCCCTGTACAGTTTGGCTCAGTAATAGGCTAATGAAATTTAAAACTAAACGTTCTATCATTTGAAATACACTGTCATTTCTCATACTTGAATATTACTGACTTTTTAAGCTTCTAACAAATTATTTTAATTGGTGGGATTATTTTATTAGCTAATTTAAGTTACATAAATCTATTGACAAGTTTCTGATTATTAGCTTTTTTTTTATAGTGAATATTATAACAATTTTAGCAGTTATCTTTTATTATGTTATATGAATTAATAAATGTGATAACATTAGTTGATGATTATAAATTATTTTATAAAGATCTTAATCATTCTAAAAATTTAAATCTTTTCTTATATTTTCAAGATTTCTCTAGAAACTATTCCTATCTACTCTATTTGTAAGCCCATTTATATCTATAAATGCGATTAGTAATGATTTGTTTTCTCTGTAAAAAATTTCGCATAACTAAAAAAACAATAGATTTCTCAGTTATCCATTCCATCTTCACAATGTTTTCCATCCACAATGTTTTCTCACTTTCTAGCCACACATAATTTATTCTTTTCTAGCTTATTATTTGGATTAGAAATATTAGTTTTATGGAATTAGTGGCGGGTTTTGGGGGGCAATTTTCTTAGGTTGCGATTATAGTAGTTTATGAGCTTTGATGTTGGGGATCATTAAGATAATCAATAAATTATTTTTAGAAATTTATAAGGTAAACTCTTTTGAAAATGTAATTTATTTGTCTTAGTTTTTTTGCTGATTTCTCCTTCCATTATTATTTTTCGCTCTGGAGTTATTCTATTTTCAATGGTGCTTTGAAATTGAATTTTAATCGGATATGTGTTAATTGGCTGATGACAAGTTTTAGTTTCAATTGAAGAAGAAAAGGAATTCATATCTATATTATATCATTTCTAAAAGTCTGGTTAGTTCATGCTTTTATTTGCATTGTTGACATCATTTTGATATTTGTAAAATTTTATTTGGATTAATAAACAAACAAATTTAATATTAATTATTATTTTTTCTTTTGTTTTTTAAGGGTTTTGCTTGCTTGCATTAATGGATCTAATTATATATATATATTTTAAAGTTGGTATTGTTATAAATATAGTTTTAGTTGACAAATTTAAACAGTTATTAATACATATTTAATAATGTATATTTGGTTTATTTAATTGTATGGTTCTTGCTTGGTGTTATACATAAAGGGCACTGGTTAAGTGGTTATTTTTCTACATTAAAATTTTATCTTTATTTAAATATTTAGTGAATTGTAAGATGACACCTTACAATATATTGTGATAGTAGAAAAAATGCTCTATCAGATATATGATTTACATTTAGTAAAACTATGACTTTATAGTATGAAGTAAGCATTTTTTTCAAAAATCCATAGGAAAATACAAAGTCAATGAAGTATAATGGAGAGTTGTAAAATAATTGAGTAGTTTATTTTATTACAAGGAGACACAACTTAAGAATGAGGTATTTTTTTAAAAAAGTTAGAAAATGAGAAACAAGAAAAGTTATTTCATTGTCCTCCAGTATTATCCAAAGATGAATAGTAGTACATCATAACCAATTATCAATATAGATAGAATTATGTATTATTTATATTTATTCATTGAAAAAGTATAAATAAAAAAAAGGTTTTAAATTATTGTAAATTTAAAAATATGCTATTGTAAAGTATAGTAGTTCAAATGGTTTATTTTGTGATAATTATATTTATAATTATGTGATAATAATAATAAAAAAAGAACGTTCATAATAACCAAAATGCTTTAATTTTAAAGAAAAACATAAAACCTAAATAATTTAAATATGTAGCTAAATAATAATTAGCTTGTATAAAAATAGTTAATTAATAAACAAGTCATTAGAATTAATAATGAAATAGTTTATAAGGGTTTACTTATGAATAAACAAATCCTCTTAGTTAATATTTAATTTAAATGATAAGTAAAACATTGTGAGATTATAGAACAAAGTTGTTTATATTGTATTTGGTTTTTACTGTATCATTATGTGGAAGGGTATGTAAAAGCTGGACTTAAATAAAGTTAAATTAGTGTTTGAGCAGAAAGCAATGGCTAACTACATCCATATTAGTGGTGTTTATGACAATTTAGCAGCAATTATTCAGCATATAGTCATTATGGATCAAGGAAAATCTAGTGACCAATATTAAAAGTGATGTCATATTTCTATTAGCAGCATGAAAAGTATAAAATATATAGCAGTAGACCATAGGGTGGGTAGCTAAACAATGCAAATAAAACATTTCTGACTAGTCAAAAATATAGTCTTGTTTAATCTCCATTATTTATTATCTCCAGATTTTGAATTATATGCTTTCTTCTGAAGTCATAAGTGAATCTGAATAGAAATTATCATTCTATAAAATCTCCCTGAAAAATGTGTAGAGCCAAATATATATAGTTTGGACTGCTGAAAATAAATGTAATTTGAAATTTGTGTTAAGAAAAAACTTATTTTAACAAAGAAGGAAATCATCTATAAGGGAACAACTAATAATCAAACCCCACGTCAGTTTACAGTGTGTACTCATTTATGACAATATAATCATGAATTCAAAAAATTACACTTCTACATGATTGCAGTTAAAATACTTGAACTATAGATGAGAAGTCTGAAAATAGAGGGAGCCTGGGATTCCAGTTTTTGCTGTTTCAGGCTCCCTGTTGTATTCACCAAAGTCATAGTCCATTGTTGGATTCATAAACAAAAAGGTTACCAAAATGTAAGTGAATGTCTGTTTTATTGTTTTTTCATCTTTAGAAGAAATTTTGAAACAGTTTTCATTCAATGATAATTGAAATTATCCATCGTTCCGTTTTATGCAAATGGATGCCATTAGAAAGAGACAAAAGCTAGCTTAAATAATTCTTGGAATCATTAAAATATTATAAACCTTTTAAAAATAATTTTAAATGAAACCAAATATTTCTAAAAAGAATAGGCACTAGAAATCCTATTTTTATTAATAGAATAAACAGGAAATTCATTTGCACATCAAATCTCATAGAAAACACGGAATATAATATGTTAGCAATGATGGTTTTAAGAATTTTATCTTTGCATCAGATTTTAGCAGTGTTAAACAAGTTTCAATTATTAATTCGATCTCAATTTTGGAAGTGAACATTATAGAAAAGAACCTAAGCTATCGCCCTGCTCAAAAATCAGATTTCTCCGATGATCAGGACAGAAGTTATCACTCCCCTTCCGGTGGATTGCCCCCCCCCCCTAAAAAAATCAATAAATAAAAATTTTTCAAATCAACACAGAACTACAATGAAGTGATTCCTGAGCTAAAAAATAATGATCTAAAGACAAAAATGAGTACAAATGATGTTTTAGACCTAAACAGAAACTTTGAAGCTGCAAATTAATCATACTTTTCAAGCAATAATTATTGAGAATTTTCCAAAGTTTAACAACAAACTTTCAGATTATACTTGTATCATTCATTACTAACCAAAACCTAAAATTCAATCAAAAAAAGCAGAATCCAATTAGTATCAACAAAGAAAAATCATTGTGAACCCTGAAGGACTTTGGTTGGTGGGTTTAGCAGCTGCTGTGAACATTTGCAGACACAGGAGTCTGATGATGATCAAGGGCAGATGTTCAGCTCAATTGACCTCAGTATGCAAGATGATATGGACATATTATGTATTCCCATGGTGTGTATGTAAATCCAGCTTGATTTCAAGACTACATAAATTAAATGTTGTATTGGTGGGTGTGAGTTTGCACTCCTTTTCCTCAAGCGTAGTGATAGTGGTCAAAAGGGGCTTGGTTCATTTGGAGGGATGGTCGATGATCATTATCTAGCCCAGGAAAACCTGCTGGGAGGGTGAAAGTCACTACCTTCACATGGACTTTGCCATGAAGGGCTACTGCACCCCTTGATGGATTATTTGATAGGTCAGTGTTCATTTGCACTCACTATCATTAGGTTTCATTTGTTAGTTTTAAATTTAGTGCATTTGTAAAATGGTTGGTCTATTTTGAGCCACCACCATTTTTTTTGTAACATGGATGGAGTTCTGTTTTGTGGCCATGGGTCTGCACTCCCCCCTTTTCTTCAGGGGTGGCTGGTTGTAGACATTAGGTATCTGGTTTATGGTGTGGGCTGTTAACAATTTTGCCACTGCCCAGAACACCTGCTGGGGGGCTACACAGTCAAAGTTGTTGCTATTCCTGCGCTGGTTGGCTGCTGTGTCTCTGATAGGCTGGTTTTGGGCAGTGTCAATCTGGTTCTTTACTTATTACTTCTTAGTTTTTACCCAAGTTGGCTTTCCAATTTTGGGCAGGTAGACCGATTGTGGTCCCTGCTCATTTGGACTGCTAATTGGGAGGCAGAGGTATTCAGAATTGTCTTGACATGGCTCGGCTATGGTTTGAGAGTCTATTGCTTGGTGAACTTGGGCCTTGGACCTCACTGCCTGTTGTTGGGGTTGGCACAATGCTGGATTTCACCTATTCAGCTGAAGCATTTGAGTCTTCGCTTGAGGGCCCAGGGGTGAGACCATTGGGTGATGGTTAACTTCTCGATGGCCGGGCCATGTGGATCCACATACAGATACACATTAATCACATTACAGCAATGTTTATGGATGTAATTATTTTTGAACATATGTACATTTTACTTTATTACATTGAATCACTGTGTAAAAAATAAACGTTACTTTGAGAAAAAAAAAAAATATAGATGAGAACATTTTGCAGTCTATTTTTCTAACTGACTTGGTTATTTATTTTAAACATTCTTGCCCCTATAGTTAGTTGCTCTAGTTAACTACATTTAAAAGTATTCAATTCTTTTTATAATTATACCTACTTTATGTATTGATAATAATTTTATAGAAAAATTATTTTTCATCACTTTAACAATACTATATTTTTATTTTTATTTGATCACAATAATATTAATTAGTATGTGAGAAAATATAACAAATTATATAAAAATTTACTACTTTTAATATGGTTGCGATATAATTGTAATAGTGATATTTAAAGATATATGTTTATATGAATAATTGGTTACTATGTACATATTGTTTATATGGATTAAATAATCTGTTTGTATATTAGTGTGCATGTAATACATATTTTAATTCTGAAGAAGATTGCTCATTAATCAAAACTGTAAGATTGATAAAGTAAAAATAAAATATAGTATTATTAAAGTGATTAAAGAAAAACTGATATATTTATTTATTCTTAAATGTTATATATATATTGTAACCATATATTTTAGTATAAAATATATTAATTGATGTAACTAGTATAAAAATTTCTCTTTCTTCTTTTGGTGATTTGATTGGCTTGATTTGCACTTTGAACAGATTACTCTCTTATAGTATTTTAATAAATTTAAATTTGCTTCTTCCCATATGCTAACTCATATCAAAATGTTTAACTTTTTAAAATTTGACAACACATTAAAATTTGGTAAAATAGTATTAAAAATAATATTTTATTTTTATTTGTTTAAAATGATCTTAAATTATTATTTCCATTGAATTAAAAAAACCATTTGTTCAATTAAATATTAATTATTAAGAATAAATACAGTAATTACATATGCGTCTCAATGTAAAAAAAGAAAAGAGCGCGAATTTAAGAGAAGATTGTCTGATAGTTTGCTTTTGGAGGGAGAAAGAAAAGAAAATGGTAAAAGGAAAATGGTGTAAATTTGATAAGCTTATTTTAAAATAGTTAATAAGTAAACGGATTACCACAAAATTTGCTATAAACATAAATATAACATAGTGGTAATTAATTACAAGATGAATTGCTAAATTTAAAAGTCTGTTCAAGTCGGCTGGCCAAGTGGATCGAAACACCGGTAATAATTTCCCAATATTACATTTTTGGAATGTCGGATCTTCCCAGTTTAAATTTGAAAGAATTAATTGCAAGAATTTGGTATGTTTTAAAATGTTTATTATTCTACAATTTGGAAAAATTAAATAAGTATTTTAATTACAGAATTTTTTATGAATATAAAAATTTGCTTTTAAAAAAAAAAAAAAAGAAGAAGTTTAAATTCAAGTAAAATGTTAAGTTATCAACATAGTTTAATATTTCCGTATCTAATTCTAATAAAGATATAGTATTGATTGATATTTAACCTTACAATGACAGTAATCTATTTTCTAGTTAATTTGTTTAACATTTGGATAATAAATAGTCTTCAAAGAATTAATCAAAGCTATTTTCTAATTTTATCGTCAGTTGGAATGATTGAATTAATTGCTATAATTAGTATTCCTAGATTTAAGCGTGGATGAATAAATATTCGCATGGATGTGATAAACTTTGAACATTTTAATAGAGAAATGTAGAGATTAATAACTTTTGAAAAACATTTTCATTTAAATTCTGCGTGTCATGTTTTTGAAATTGTTTCATGTTTATGTAGCCACGTAAAATCGGTAATCTAATAGTGATTATAATAACAAATATAAACGGATAAAATTGCATATATGGAATTCAACTAAAGATATAGCTATTGCTTTGTATATTTATTGTTTAACACATCGTACATGGATTCCACGGATCCTATTTGGAATTATAAAATGCTATACAATCCAATTTGTGATACACACACCTGCTATAATTCATGTAGTGAACTATAAAATGCTATACCTTTGATTTATATCATACACACACCTGTTAAATTTTATGTATTTGATGAATAATGTATTATTTTAATTTTATCGTTATATGAACTTGCATGTGAAGTTCAAAAGTTATATTTATTAAGTTTAAATTAATAGGGGTTGAATAAAATATTTATTCAAGAGAATAGCGCTCGCGAAAAAGCTTAAACAGTACTAAATGAATTCATGAGATATATCAATCTTTGTGAGATGTTTTGTGAGTCTTTCCAGATTTATATTCCTATACTAATATTACTTATACTATATTACCTATGTTTTATTTTAAGCAAGATAAGTTAGTACATTAGTTGTCCTGATTAGTGTAACATTTTATTAAGCAAGAACCCACATTTGCTAAAGTGTCAGCGTTTTCTGAATGGTCAGAAGAACTGAGGAGGATGATTTTGCACTTTAATGTGAAGTAAATAGTAATGTTGTTTTATAATGTTAAAGGGCATTAATCTGTGCTTGGTGGTTAATCCGCAGATTACTTAATTGCCATTTTTTGTATTTTACACTCATTCCTGCGCTGGTGGTTTTATGAAGGTGTATAAATCCACCAAAGTGTTTAGTGTTATTTAATTCCTACGTGTAGATGAATACATCCACAGGAATATGTTTTGCTTCACAGATATAAGTTGGGCAAAGTATTTTAGTTGATCTGCTAAATCATCTTCTTTCAAGTGTAAGTAGAATTTATAAGTCAGATTATTAAATTGTAGCAGGACACTCTATTCAAGTTACTTCATGATAATTAACTGTTGGTTGATTATTATTTACCGGAATGTAAGTTTACATTTTCAATTTATTTAATGATTACATTATAGCTAAATCCTACAGACATAATATTATTTATTATATGATTATAAGTTTACGGTAGGGATTTATTGAATCTGGAAATGACGTTAAATATTTCATGAGTTTGATGCTGAATTTCGTATAATCTCCTCAATATTCATTATATTAGATTGAAATAAGGTATGATTAGATTTTAAAACTATACCTATGAGATGTTATTGAAGAAAGTCAATGGAATTATCATTTATTTATTTTATTTGTTTATTTATGTCTTTAATTATAACATTGGAATTAATTACTTATTATTCATAAATTTGTCAATAAAAGTTGATTTATAATTAAACTTACTGTGCCGTTGCTATGTGTCATTCATAAAATCAGAAATCATAAACTTTGGATAGAGCATACATTAAAGAGCATACATTGAAGAGCATACCTTGAATTACATATTGTCGTCAACATGATATAAGAGTTTATAAGTATTTTTTGAGAAAACATTTAGATGCTTTTTTCTTTGGTAGTTTATGATGAGTAAGGTACAATAAAATCCCATTTACCTTTTCCATCATTGTGGCTTTGCGTAGTTGATTCTAGTATAAAATATAAATTAATTATTAAACTTGTAAACAGATTTACCAGATAATGACATGATTGAATATATTTACTTAACGTTTTTAAATTGTCATTTGTCAGTATAATAAGAGTCTCAATAATATAGTAAACTATAAAAAAAAAAGAACCCAAGTATTTATATTTATTTATTGCAAAGCTTTACCTGGACTAGCATTCGTATTAAAAATCATATAGATGGTTTAAAATTTCATAATCTTATGTAGTTCCACAAATTATGCCATCTTGTACATGGTCGGCCATAGGGTCGCATACCATAAAAATCGCAAATTAAGGTTTAAAAGTAATAACATTGCACTTATAATTTGTTTAATGTATTTTATCATACTACTATGATAGATCTTCGCGGTACACCCTGGCTGCGATCAAATTAAATCATAAAAGTTTATGTTAGATCATTAGTTTGGTCTATGGTAAGTTGCTCCAGATGTTGATTGTGGTCTTTGGTGCTTAAAATAGATAGCATGATATGCTTTTGGTTACAGCTCTTAATAGCTGACAATGTGCAGCGGGAGCTGATCAGTGATCAAGGTTACAATTCTTAGTGCACTTATGTTTTGGTGATATTACATAGTTGGGACACAATCAAATGGTTACAATTTTTGGTGCCGCAATGAGTTTGGCACGATAGGTAGTTGAGAGGGCAATGGCCTTCGATGGCTATAGTTGGCCACGAGAAGATTTACGGTCACATATATATATATATCCTGTTGTTATGATATAGGGATTTTATCAAGAGAAAATTTAGGCATTAATGAAAACATTTAGTAGTAAGATTGTAATTCTAAGATTAATATTTTGATTCCTGATATGAATATTGACATGTATAGTTACTAAGATCTTATTAATTATTACATTATTTAATTTGGGAATATTTATTTGTATAGAATTAAATATTTTCACTTTTTGTTAAGGTTAAAATAATCTTAATTTTTATTTTTCACTCTGTTCTATATTTAGATCCATATGTTAATAAGTATGTGTGATAATTAAATACTAGTTTATATGCTATATGAATGGTAGTTCTAATTCAAATTTAATGAAGATAGTATTTTGAAAAATAATAGTTGCATAATGAGGTTATATCTGCAGCAGGATAAGCTAATTATGTGTTAGTAATGGACCAATTCACAAGTTTATGGATAGTTGTTTGATGACATCATCACCTCAATTATAAATTCAAGCCATCATCATTATATCATCTTTTTAGCTGACCTTTAGGCAGATGGCTTAGTTATTTAATTTTTGAGAGATATATATTTGTAAAAATAATGTATATTTATGTAGAATATTAAATCTGGTCAAATACTACCAAAAATATAGATTCTTAAATTATTGTGATTATCATCTCACGTCCAGGCTATGCTTTACTAAGTTACTTTGGTAATAAGTTTCTATTATAAATGTTGCTAATTATAATGCCTTTTTTTTATTGTCTATGTGCAAGTCTTTTATCGTTTTATTTTGATTGATTCATCATATACTATTATTATATTATAGTTATATTTGCATGTCATGTTTTTCAATATCCACACATTATCTCTTATCTAGTTGGTTTTCACATAAGTATTTAGCTTAGAGTATTCTGATATAATAATTTACAAACAATTGATCAATAGTGATCAGTAATTATATATTTTTTCACACAAACTTATAATTAAAATGATTAATAATGCATTAGTAATAATGTGTATTAACAAATAAAATAATTAATTTTTATTATAGGTGTCTGCTTTATAGTTCTTTAATTAAATGTATAGTGTCCCATAATCACTCCTTTTGGTTGATAGTTATGGTGTACTGCACTATATATGATTTGATATAATTAAAAAAATAAACTTTTTTAATAAGAATAATTATTTTCTTGTTAATACACATTATTGTTGTTGCTCTATTTATTACATATAATGATAATGAAATATCACATTATTATTATTATTATTATTATTATTATTATTATTATTATTATTATTATTATTATTATTATTATTATTATTATTATTATTATTATTATTATTATTATTATTATTATTATTATTATTATTATTATTATTATTATTATTATTATTATGATGATGATGATGATGATGATGATGATGATGATGATGATGATGATGTTCAAAAGGCACTTTATTAACTCAAAGAAACTTTACATTGTTTGCATGTTTTACATTGTGTTACATTGAATTATTTAGCATTATTACATTTATCAAGTTGCTCCAGAAATGAATATTTCAACTGAAAAAAACATTGTCCATTATTAATTAGTTAATTTAGTTGTAAGAGTTCTATTTCAAATGAGAATGTATTCCATCTTCTATATGTAAGTGTGCAATTTCTTGAAATTCTTCTGATCATATAGATCTAAGTGAGAATATAGTTCTTTGTCTTTATGCTAGTGTGCAATTTCTTCTAATTATAAACCACTATGATTGTGTATGGTTCAATTTTAATTGATTGTTCATTGATTATTATTATTATTATTATTATTATTATTATTATTATTATTATTATTATTATTATTATTATTATTATTATTGTTGTTGTTGTTGTTGTTGTTATTATTGTTCTTGTTTCAGATAGATCAATGATGGGATAATGAGCACAGTTATACTAATGATGAAGTTGATCGTTAGGCAGTCATTATATACCTAACAACCAACTGCTAAACTAAAGAATCATAGCTAAAAATGCTCATTTTAAACCCATTCTTAATGATTTACTAGTATGATTTCTTCAAGTATGACCTTAATAAAATAATAATGATGAACTTTATATTTCCATAATTCTTAATTCTTCATTTGTATTAATGTTAAATATAATATGCATTAGCAAAAACTAGCCTTATTTGTTTGATAAGAATATCTCTGTATCTTCCAGATTTAAAAGTCTAATTTGACTATCCCTGTTATTCCTTAAACAAATGCTCTTATTGTAATAAGTTAACAGTGGTCTGGTACTACTTAGAAAGAAGCATTTAGAAATCTTTTCTGGGTTTTAGATGACTCAAAATCATATATGTAAATAAATTGTGTACTATGAAATCAAGTTGAGAATTGAACAAAAAGTAGATACTATTCTTTAATTTTGTAATAGCAATTTAATGAATTAACAAATAATAATAATAATAACAAAGTACATGAGGATAACTTATATAATGGGTGCATCCATAAGTACATCATTATTCCAACATTGTGTGTCTATTTGTATATATATCTCTGACAGTTTTAATACTTTACTTAGGGCTCTCTTTAATCTCATTAAAAATATATTCATATACTGCATAAAATTATTAGTTAATTGTGTTTTAATATCTCATAATAATAATGTATATGTGTGTTATATATAAATGGAAAAATGCAAATTTTATAGAAAACAAGAATAATTATGAAAAGTTTAAAAATTGATTAATTTATTATTTATTAAATGCTAAACATCTTGAAATGTGAATAGCTTTATAATCTTATTGTAATTATAGAGGATTTACTTTCAAGCTCCCTTCAACTATACACTCTGTCTTATGTAACAATACACATGATCACATACATGTGAAAAAATAAATGTATTGAACTAGCATTCATCAGTTGGCCCATATCATCATCTCCCACACACACATGTATATAATAAGTTTATATTACGATAGCAAATCTTCAAACTTTAGTGGATAGGCTTCAATTTTTTGCATCTCTAACTCTTCAGCCATCCCTATGATTGAAAATCTGATGATGGAATGTTCGTAGCCTTGTTGATGCAATATTGTTGTCATACCCATGTTGACTTTAAGTCACTCTTACCCCTCATATGTAGGATAATAATATGTCCATTTAAATATACTGAAGATGGGGCGAATTCAGGTTGATTCTGTAATATTTCAATATAAATATAATATATATACTGAACTTTCCTATAATTACATCTAAAGTTCAGTACATACATTATACTTGTACAAATATTACGATTCCTCAACAAAAAAAAATGCACCAATAGCATTGCTTTCAGAAATTTATATATATCTTCATAAAATCGATATCTTTCAAATGGAGCCCATGGTTCACATTTGTGGAAATCCTGCAATCTGCCATCCACAAATACACCTGGAATTCCCGAGGGCCACTCAAGTTACTGGCTTCCATGGACAAAATTTCAGAGCAACTGAATGATCAGGAGAGTGGGCCATTAGATATTAGCACCATCATCCAATTGAAACTTCAACAATATCATGATGCTCAAAAGGCCTTGGCCGAGTACATCTCGATCAAACGCACCCAGAGGTATGTGGGGAATCAGCCATTTTGGACCAGAAGTTACCTGGGGTGGGCTCTTTGTTCCCACAGAAAGCAAACCACCTCCTTGTCCATCACCATTGACAACAAATCCTACATAGATCAGAAATTGCTCCTTCATTTGAGAAACCATTACAAGCACATGCTTTTTAAAGCTGACATCCCTTCTTTTACTATGTCATCAATCTTGAATGTCATTTCTGTTCCTGGCATCACCCAGGCCATGTTACTTAACAAAGTGAAAAGCTTTTCTGACCATGTCCACCCTGGTCCTCATGCTATCCTCATGTTTATCCTTCTCCACCTAAGTCAGTTCGCCATCCCCATTACTCTCATCATGATCATCAAGCTGGCCTCAGGTGCTTACATCATTGAGGGTCTCTATCTAGTAACATTAGTCCCTTTCCTTAAGAAAGATCGGCCACCTACTGAGCACAAGATTCTTATGCCCATTTTGATGACCCTTGTGCTCATAAAACTTATTGACTCTACCATCAAAAAGTCACTAGAACAATTCATACTCCCTGCCCTTTCTGCCTCACAGTTTGCTTGTAAGGGGCACTCCACTCTTGGGGCTGCCACTCTCTTTAAGATGGCCTCCGAGCATATTAGGTGGTCTTGAAATGGCAGGCCCATCACTGTCCAACTAGACATCCAGGCAGCCTTCAACTCTATTAGGATCGACCTGCTCCTTGGTATCCTCAGGGATCTGAACATTCCAGAGACTCTTCTGTCCATCTTCCACAATCTCCTGTCCAACAGAAAAATCCTAGTTACCATGGATGCGAAAGTTGCCTCCGGCTTCACACTTAACATATCCATCCCTCAGGGCTCTTTGCTGAGCATTTATTGTTCACTGCATTTCTGAATCCCCTCTTGCTTAGACTGGAACATGACCTCCCTGGAATCCCCATTCCTGTACTGGGTAGAAGCATCAAATGCCTTGCTTATGTAGACAATGTGGTTGTCTTCCTTTCCTCAGTTGATCTCAACCCCAGGCTTCAACAGATCCTCATCTGGTACACTAAAACACACAAGCTAAAATTTAGCAGTGATAAATTAGTGGCCTGGTAACTATCAACTGGTAAACAAATTCCTTCCACCTTCAATGCCAAGCCATACAACTTCCTCGGATTGCCCCTCATGCTGTCTCCTAAGGATATGAGGGTACAGATCCAAACCACACTGTATCAAAGCATATCATCCACCCTCAGTGCTATCACAGGCATCTACCTCTCCTTTTATGGGAAAGTCACCTTCCTCAATCTTTTGGTGTTTCCTAAAATAGCATATTATCTCCCCATTGTTCTACCTACACATTTTTTATATCCAAAATCAATTCTCTTTGCACCCATTTTCTCTGGGGCAGAAAGGTGGTGGCCATCATTCTAAAAAGAACTTGTTTTCCTAAAAACCTCAATGGGTTGGGACAGCACTACATCGACACTTTTCTGATCCAGAGATCTCACAACATTATCCTCACACTCGTAGGTCACTTTCCTGCCAACCTTGTGCATATCATTGTCACACCCACTGACACTCCTCCTCCCAGTGGCAGGCCCAGGTCATGGACCTTACTCATTGCCAATATCCTTCAAAAGGCTGGCTTTGTTATACCATCCATCAGTGGCAAACTAAAGTACTGAGAGGTTTTCAATCAGACTGCAGATTTCTCCATTGTGTTCCCTACCTTCCTCAAACTTACCAATGCTCAATTAATCCGCAAATTCAAATGTGGTCTCTTGAGGCAAAATTCCTCGATTTCCTCCTCAAAATCAATCTCCATTCCCTTCCCACAAATCAATTTTTGATCAATCATAGGGGTTTCACCAAGATCTCTCCTGTATGCCAGCTCTGTAAAACTGACAATGAAACCCTCCAGCACTTCCTACTTAAATGTCCCTTTCTGCTTGGAGTGAGACATGTCATCAACTCCTGCCTTTCCTTGCACATGAATACTATCTTCAACCTCCAAGAATCCATAGAAACAGGGGTCTTTGCAACTATTAGATTATCAGTTTTTCTCATCTATGCATTCTGATTGCTCCGATGTGCCATTATTTTTGATCAGAGTGTCCACTCAGTGAATCAAAAGCTATTGGACCTAATTCAATCTCTCAAAAACAGAGATACTAAACTATCCCCATCTCCATTCCTTACAGACACTTGGGCAATCTTCCAACTCCCATCCTCTCAGCCTCTGTCATAGGACTCAATCCTTCAAATGTTTGTGACCCATGCGGTGCTTGCCCAATGAAGATATGCATCTTGGACTGGCCTGAACTACACACCATTTGCCCTTTCCACTTCCCATTCCCTTTTCACATGTATCCTTCCCCTTTTACCATGTTGTTTCTGAAATTTCAATTTATTATATAATCACTCCCTTGTTAACCTTTTTCTAACTATATTTGTATCTTTTTTTTTATGAATAAACTTTCATCACTGAGAAAAAAAAAATTACAAAATTAGCCTGAATTCTGTCCATCTCTCTTCTGTGTATTTAAATGGACATAATAAGGTCTTGCATATGAGGAGTCAGAGTGACTTAAAGTCAACATAGATATGACACAATATTGACATCAACAAAGGTGTTGAGCATTCCATCATCAGATTTTCAACAATATGGATGGCTGAAGTGTTGGTGAGTAGAGTGTTCATTAAAGTTTGATTATTTGCTATTTTAATATAAACTGAGCATTGTTTACATATATGTGTGGGAGATGATGATCTGGATCAACTGATGAATCCTAGTTCAGCACAAAATCTTTTTCACATGTATGTGGTCATGTGTATTGATTATATAGAGTGGATAGTTGAAGGGAGTTTGAAAGTCTGTATTCAAATCCTCTATAATTATATCTAAAGTTTACTATATACATTATAGTTTTATTCAAAGTTTATTATTGGTAATCATAGGAAGCATTTAATAATAATTATGAATTGTTGGATAGATTAAGGTAATTGTTGTTAAGTAGGACAGGAAGTAAATTAGAATTGAAATTGTAAGTTTGTGGACATTGTAAAATAAAACAAAGAGATATCATATTAAAAATATTTCTAGACTTATGACATGGACATTTTTGACTTTAGTAAAGTAGCAGCTGCAATTTATAGCATTGTATTGATGGATGATATTTATAATTGGAGACAGTGTATTTCAAACATCAGTGATAAATGAAGACATTAAAAAATTATAGAGAATAAATAATGGAAGAAAATGGGAGATTTTATTTTAGAGATATCGTGAATATGAGCTATGGAATGAGAGAGAGAAATGTGCAATTCTGACATTCCTTATCAAGTAATCAATCAGTCTGCAAAAAATTGGTTAAGGAAAGATCAAGGATATATTGTAAAGAAGGATATGGCTACAGGGGAAATGAGAAAACAGAATTGCAAGATATAAACTGATCAAAGAATCATCATGGAATATATGTGGTTTGTGAATTTATTTGTATAATCATCACAACACTCGTATCTAATATATTTTATTATTATTATTATTATTATCATCATCCTCATTCTCTATTATGATCATAGATTGAAGTTTAGTTTGGTAAAAGGTATAAGAAAGGAAAAAAAAGAAATAAAAATCGTAAATGAAAACATGGGAGAAAAGGCAAAACTGTAACTTATTGAAAAGACAATAATATAAAATATGTCAGATAGGTACTATTTTGAATGTAGGGGAAAAGTTATTGAGATATATTATTATATTATGGAAACGTACAGGATAAGGATAAAAGTTATAGAAATTATATGGGGGCAGTGAGCAAAACAATATATTTGATTTATTAATATTGCTGATTTGATATATTAAAAATGGAATGATTCCAGAAAAAAGAAAAAATCTGTTACACATCATATTCAATTGGATCAAACATTATAAAGAATATTGGTGTTTTTGGTTTAATGTATGATAAAATGAGGTGTCATTGAAAAAGGAAATAATAGTTTGTTGAGGTTTTATATGAGATTTGAATGTTTTTGAGAAAATTAATGCATAAGAGTAATATAATATATTGGGGATAACTTGGAATGGGATAAAACAAAAAGAATTAAAAAGGCAAAAAATTTTATGATTACTTTTTTCTCTCTGTATACTTGTTTAGGAAATGAAATGAAGAGACCAAGAAATTCTGAAAATAGATAATTGTAGTTTTTGGATAAAATAATAAATATTGCATACTTAAGAAAATGAAATGTAGAAGAAAAATGTAAAGAATAAGAATACATTGTGCAATATGTTGTTGGCTGAAGATATATATCATGTAGTTAAACAATAGATATAGACTATCATTAATCTGAACACAAAATTCAGACTCACTATGAATCTAAAAATTCTTTTTTTTTTTTATGAATAAATTTGGTCAAATATAAAACTGTGAAATACTGGTAAAATGTGGAAAATGTTTAAAAATTTATACAATGTTTTCATTATCATTATTATTTTCAATCATTATTGATCCATTGCAGAATGAAAAACTCAAATTTAATCCACTTTCTTCTATCTGTAGCATCTCTTGTTCACATTAGAGCAACAAACTTCCTTATTTTGATTATTTATCTCATATATAATCTCTTTTTTAGGTCTTTTACAATATCTTAAGATCCAGTTTAAGATTTTATCTTTCCATTTGTTATCATCTCTTCTAGCAATATGTTCAATTCAGTTCCATTATATTTTATTTCTTTCAATGATGTTGGTGTCTCTGTATCATATTTTATTTTTGATCTCTTGTTATTATACCTAATATATATCTTTCCATACTTCTTTGAGTAGTCTGAAATTCCTGAACTGCTGTTCTATTAAGTATATATTTCCCAGATCCATAAATAAGAAGAAGTAAAATACATCTATTAAAAACCTTTCTTTTTAAATAATCAAATATATTTTCTTTTAATATTAAAAACTATTTTTCTGAAAATACTCTATATATTTCATTCATTATGTTACCATGTGTATGAATAATCTAACCAAAATATATGTAATTGTTAGCGTATTCAAACTCAGAAAATCCATTGATCATTATTTGAGATATTTTTGCATTTATCTTTAGTTCTACTTTTTTACTTTCATCTGATAAATCTTGCAATATTTTCTGAAACTCTGAAGCTATACATATTATATATGAAATCTAAATGATTTTAAAAAATCTCCATTTACTTTTTCTCCCATAGCTTTTCATTTTAATCCACAAAATTATTCTAAAACTTGTAAAATGTTTTGGAGATATGGATTTGCTCTGTAGTATACCTTTATTAATGTTAATATTCTTAGTATGATCATGTAATCTAATCACTACTGGTGCATTTTCATAAATATTCTTTACCAGTATGACAATATTCTGTGTCTATATCTTCATGATCCAATACTTTAATTATTGTAAAAATGCTTATTTAATCAGATTCCTTTTCATAATCTACAAATCCAAAGTATAATGATAACATGTATTCATTTGTCCTTTCTATAACACCTCTCAATACTTGGATGTGATCCACTGCTAAAATCAATTTTAAATACAGCCATTTCATTGCAGGTCTTTGTAGACATCTTATAATTACCTTGGTAAAGATTTTGTATAGATCTGATAGAAAACTGATAAAATTTTATTTCTATCTTTTTTTTTTTTTTATTATCATGTTTTTTAAATATCAGTATTACTGTCATATTTTTCTAATCATCTGATATATTTTTATCATTTGGAAAGTTGGTATATAACTTTGTCAACATTTTTTTCAATTTTTTCATCTGCTTTTAAAATATTATAATTCCATTATTTTTTGATTTTCTTCTCTTTATAGATTTAATTGCATCTCTCACTTTTTCATTTAAAATGCTAAAACACCACATGACCAGATTCTCATGCTTATATAAGCATCTATTGATTACTATAGTTTGCACTAAATACCATTAAAGTATGCAAAAAGTTGCTATTATTTCATTTAAAATGCTGGGCAACCAAGGGTTTGTAATAATTGTAAGGAATACTTTGTTTTCTTGTTCTTTATTTCTATGTAATTCTTTATAAAATTCTTTTGTACATTTCATAATGTCATCTTGGTTTTTTTTTAGTAATAGTTTTATTTTTTTTCCTATTGCAGAATAAGTTTCCTTCTATATCAAGATATTGTTTTACACTTTTGATACTTTTATCAGTTTCTATAGCTTTTCTTACCAATTTACAAATATATTTTTTTACATTATTATTAACTCTTTTTTGTATTATTTTATAAAACTCTAGATATTCAGTTCTTTTTAATAGATCTTTTTTTTTTTAAATTACATATTTCTTTTTTTTCTTCATACATTGTCTTGTCTTAATAGAAAATTTCTTGGTAAATTGCTGCTTTTTTTGGTACTAGCTGTTTTTGTTGCAATTCTTAGTACAGATCAATTATCTTTTTGTGGATTAGAGTCAAGTCTGAATATTTCAAAGTATTTTAATATTTTACAATGATTTATGTGCTCTAATTTATATCCATTCAAATGTTTTTGAAGGGTCAACTGTTAATATTGACTTTCTTAATAGTTTTTGTATCTCTAGTATTGCATTAGTATCATATCTTACTACAATATTACATTTAATAAAATATTTACTTTGTGGTAATTAAAATATAATCCAGTTTTGCTAACTTTCATTTGGATTCTTCCATGCTCACTTCCACTTAGCATTTTTCCTATAGAAAGAATTAATAATATATGGCCTTTCTATGAATATCACAAGTCTGTGGTATCTTTCATTTCTATTACCATAATCATATTTACCTGCAGCATTTTCACCTTTTGATCATTTATCAATTTTAGCACTGGAGTTTCCCATGACAATTTTAAATGTTGTTCAGGCTGATTAAAATAATTTTGTACATTTATATAAAAATCTGTATTTTTATTACAATGAAAACTTGTTGACACATAAGCCTGAATTATATGCATTTGGGATCTTTCACTAATCTGAATAATTAATCATCACTTTTTCTGATATTTTTGATGTAATGTTAATCTCCATAATAGTTTTTCTTCCATTTATTATTTAGGATGTATCCCATTCTGTTTATATTTCTAATAATTAGGTCCTTGTGGTTCACTTTAAATCAATTATTTTTTCATCTTTTCTTATAATTTCATGAAATCCAACAATATTTTGTTTAATATTAATAACTTTTTCCAGTTTGTACTCTTTCTTCACTTGAATCTGATTAGTAGTTGTAAGTTTCTAAATAAAAAGTCGATCATTGAATGGCAACTGGGTCAATAATCAGCATATTTTTAGCATCCAGTCTTCAGTTGTCAATCACTGCCTTGGTCACTTTGTGATCACCTGGGAATAAGAACTTTAATTTAATTTTATCTGTCATGATTGTAAATATCTTTAAGTAAAATGTTCCTTTAAACACACACTCATTCAGTCTTCAAGACATTTCAATTAATATTTCTATTAAAAGCTGTCAAGCAAATGAGAAGAAAGTTCATGGTGGTTTCTGACATTGAATTCAAATATAAAAGGCCAATAAATTCACCACACTGCTTATGCATCTTGGTGAGAAAACTATCATATTCATTTATTACATGAATGATCATGTAGTTACTACAGCTGCACTGATAAGAATGTATGGAGTAGACACTAAGAATTAGCCCTGCTTAGCTTTTTAAATCCTCAAAGAAGAATCAAAGAACTCCTTTCTACATCAAACAAATCATATCATCACTTATGAGATATGTATAAGTGATATGATTACAAAAAAAAAAAAAAGATAAATAACTTGAAAAAGGATAGAAACAAAAAGAATTTAAATGCATGTAAACAATATATTAGCATGATCTAAGTGCAACTTATTAATAATTTCATAAAAAAATAAATATAAAATTTCTTAAACAGGCAAACTCTCCATACAGTAGTGCCACTCAGTGCCAGAGTTTTGCCTGTTTAATAACAGTAATGTGGTAGCATAAGAAATAGTGATAATGTGATAAAATTTCTTACTTATATTTATTTGTTTATGAAATAGTTTTGCATTGATAATTGACAAAAATTCGAATATCATACTGTATTAAAACTTTGCACCAATTTGTATATAATAGAAGTGATAGTAAAAAGAAAATTTTTTTTATAAACCTGTTTAATTTACTAATAAATGGATATAATATTGCTTTTAAAAAAAAAAATTAAAGTAGATTTAAATTTATCTGATTACATTTGGAAATTTTTGATTAAGTGGTTAACAAAAATCATAATAAAAATCAAAACCATTCTTTATATGATTTTTCCAAAAACTAGTCTGTTTCAGGGAAATGTTTAGATTTGGAAAATAAATGTTTAGAATTTGCAAACTTTTTGGTTTTATGTTTTTGCTGAAATGAGAACAAATAAATAATAAACTGACATGATTTTTTACAACTTTTTCATAGAAAAAAAATATTTTGAGAACATTCCCTAGTCTTGAGCGAACATTAAATCTCTTGTCCTTTTTTGTTTTTGGAAATTACTTAATAGAAAATTGAGAATTTCATTCAGTTTAAGGATAATTTAAAAAAAAAAAAATTGTAAATACCCCCTCCCCCCTTTCTTTTTCTCTTTTCTTAAAACCATTGAAAGGTATTATTATTTATAAAACGCCCCTTCCTTCGCCAATTTTCATTAATTGAAACCATTTTACTGTGAATTAAATGCGTTTTTCGTCAGATCTTTTAGACACACATACAAGCATACACACTTATATATAATTTATATGTAGAGATAGTGTTTGTACAGTTGTAAATTTGTTTTGAATCAGTAGTATAATTTTAAAATATATTTTCTTATTGCTGAAATGATTGTTAATAAAAACCACGTTTAAAAAAGTAATCGATTATGAATGCTTTTTAAGTAGTTAACGTTTATCCTATTTCTTATTTATTGATAAAAAAAAATCAAGTAATTATGAATTATGTATGTATGTTATTAAGTACCCCGCTCAAGGCAGGTGTAGGTAACTAGGCAACTGGGTAGGAGCATCTCAATATTTAAAGCTGCATCATAAACTTTAATAAGCTTTTTACATCATTAAGATGCGAAATCGGACTATCAAATTAGCTTATTATCAAATTATCAGTAGTTCTGCTTCATTCTTAAGGCTAGTAGCAGCCTGATCTTTGCTCCTTCAGCCATGTTGACCACCTGTTTTATATACTTATACAGTGGAATTTATTTTTCTTTAGAAGTTATTGGGTAATTATTTGGGAAGGCTATAGAAATTGAATTTTGCGCTAGTATTTGTTACCTAAATGATTACTTTGATTAAAATAAAATTATAGCAATCTCAAAAAAGTGAGACAGTGGGAATTTTAATCTATCGGGGGGGGGGGTAAAATTTTCATAAATATATGTTTGTGTACAATCTTTGTGCAACTGTTAAATTTTAAATTTTGTATATGTATATGTTAATGCATTTTGTGGGTGCGCATGTAATATATTTTAAAGTTATATATATATATAATGCATTTATGTCCATGCATATATTAAATTCATATTTATAAATGACCACATAAAACATCTTTGAAGTAACTCACTGCAGGGCTTTTTTCACAGCCCTCCAAAGAGTTATTGGCATTACTTAATATAGTTGCTTGTTTCCAAGTAGTGAGGGTTTTGATGTTTTTCCAACAGATTTTATTCTACAGACAAAATTAACTAAATACTCATTTATTGATAAATTTTGGATGGTTTGTTGAGCTGACTACGAGCCAGCTAAAGCGAAATTCTATGCTTATTTAGAATCTTAATAAAATGTTCTAACTCATGGCCTTAATTATAGCCAATTATTGAAATAATCATTGCAATTCAAACGACTTTGTTTGTATATATGTATACCTAAATAATATTGTAATAAAAATAATGAATTACAATTAGAATAATATATTTATAAAAACTATAACAAATTACAAAACTACTTTCAGTTAATTTCTTAATCTTCAACTCAAAACCATTTAAATTCAAATATAGTGGAAGTAAATACCATCAAGTCATGTCCCAAGATCCTGAACCTTAATGTTAACAAAATTATTGATTAATTAATAATATTCTATTTTTATTTATAAAATTTGATTCCTTAATTTTTCTTTTATTATGGTTTCTTTCCTCATGAAGAAGTATACTATTTTTAAGATCATAATTGATGGTAAACTAACTCACTTGCATTGGAATTGTGGACTTAATCAGTGAAGTATTGAATAGCTTCACGCTCTCAGATCTAACCGTTTCAGCTTCACCTATTTATATAAAAAGTAGATTGAAGTAAAGAAGGTTCCCCTCTTTTCTTCCAATGCATAAGCTTGTGGTTAAAGACCTGTAGAGTCCCTACCTTTGCATTTTCAACCGCACATGCTTTAGGTTTATTGCCTTAGTAAATATTACATCTCAAATTTGCCAAATCCATAGTCAGAAATTAATTACTTATGTGGAATTAGTTGATATAATATGCTTTGTTCATATAATTAACAATATAATATTAATTTTTTTTAAAAATGCAAGTAGAGTAACTAAGCAGTAAAATAAATCAAATAATAAAGTATTTAATTATTATCAATAGCAGTTTACCATTACTTTCACTCTTATTTATAACTTATTCTTTGAAAATGGAAAAAATTGATATAGAAAAAAAAAAAAGGAAATATATAAAATAATATTACATTTTGAAATAAAAGTAAATATCAACAATTATTATTATTATTTTTTCTATCATTTTTTTAAATTTTATTTTATGAATTCGCTTTCTTGCCACTCATTCAGAGTGTGAATTTTTTGGGAATGAATTGTGGATAGTATTTAAACAGTATTTCTTTGTTCTTTTCATGATCAATTATTTCTACATATTTTGTGGTCAGATCAGCAATTTTTTCACTGATTTTATTTGATACTTATATATTGTTCTTTCACTCTCTTTGCCAGGTGTTTTTTGGTTAATTATCCATTTTCAGGGGCTTCGAAGTATTTGTGTTTTTTTCTCAAAATTATTTGATCATGATCATATATTTCTAAATATTTTGTAGTTAGATCAGCAATTTTTTCATTGATTTTATTTGATACTTACGTATTGTTCCTTTGCTCTCTTTGCCAAGTGTTTTTTGGTTAATTATCTATTTAGGGGCTTCAAAGTATTTGTGTTTTTTTTTTTTCAAAATTATTTGATCAAACATGTATCATTTGCTAAGTTTAAAAAATATTAAGAAATTGAATATAAATTCATGTTAATTTAAAACAATATTTTTTTTTGTAAATGCCATTGACAACATTTAATGAATTTTTTTTTTTTTTACATATATTATAACATACAAACTGTTAACATATTGCTGTGATTTTTTTATGTTTACCATAGCATTCTTTTAAACTGTTGATTAATTAATTTTCTTAATTTTTTACAAAAATGATTAAAATTTGGAATTTACCAATGACAGAAAAAGGTGCAGTGAAGTATTTTCAAAATTACAGAATAATAGTGAATGTATGAAAAGTGTATGCTGATGGGCATAATATGAAACTTCATGTGCAAACGGAGATAATGTGGTATAATCTCAAAATGTGTTCAAAGCGAGTATTCTTATAAGACGTTTTTTATTTTGTTTATTACAGTTATATTGAATCTTATTTAATTACAATCATTTGGAGTTTTGTGTAATTTATTGTGTTTTTATAATGATTTTAAAAAAATGAACAAAATATTTAATATGATAATCTTTTTTTTCATGTGTCATAGTATCGGCCGGGAAGCGAACCCGCTAACCCAGGACAACTGCTTGTAAGGCAGCTGTGCTGACCTCTCGGCCACCAATTCTTGACTATGATAATAATCTTTTTTTAAAAAAACAACCACATTATTAACATGATGCCCCCAAAACTGGATAATTAACCAAAAGACACCTGATGAAGAGAGCAAAGGAACAATATGTATTTTTTTAATTTTTAATCTGTGACAGCCACACACTTCTATTTGTGTTTTTTTTAATGTGTTTATTTTTTAATGAGGGGGAGGGGTATTTTCTCCCCATAAAATAATTTTTGCATTTATTTTTTAATGTTAATAATTAACTTTATAAGTAAATAAAATATTTATATTAAATGTGTAGTTAATATTTGCTTACATAAATGTTTCCTAATCTTCTCTCTGTTTACAATATTTAATTCCAAAGTTGTTCATGGATAGTGTAAATTATGGTGAAGCAGTCAATCTTAGCTTAAGATTGAGCTTCATAGTTTCATCTACTAACCTATATTCAAACCCTATATCCCATCCTGCTTTTTTGTTGTCATATATATATATATATTGTGTATATAATTGAGATGCGTGCCTAAGTTATAAAGTTTTAACATTTCAATAACATTTTTTAAAATTATTAATTCTTTTTTATTAAATTAAAGTATATAGGTGCGGCTCAAATATATATATATAGGAGCAAAAACTTACTAACAAAATATTGATGTTTTAAATATTTTATTATATGCCATTTTGTAAACTTTTTTCTTTTTAAATTGCTTGTTTTTCCTTTGTTAATTGTCCAAAAATAATTAAAGGGTTGGAAACACTATTGTTTTGATCTGGGGAAGGAATTTTTAATTAAAGTTTTTACTTAAAATAAAATGGGGATTAAGATTAAATATTTTCTTTTGTTATAAACATTTTTGTCAAATCTATTTCTAATCTGGAAATAGATTTGAATTTATTTTTGGACATTATCTTACTGTTGCATCTTCAAAAACAATTGATAAAGAAAAGGTAAGAATTTTTAAGATCAGAGATTAGATTTTAAGCTAAAACTAAGTAATAAAAAGCATTCTTCAAATACCTGGGCAGGAATATAAAATGGCCAGATTTTTAAATCACCAACAGATTAGCTACTACTGAGAGAAGTGTGTTGTCATCAATACTCCATGCAATTTTGAAATATAATGATAGAGTAGATGCCAATCATCTTTCAGACCCTTTTGGTTCTTTTTTCCACTAATATACCATCTAACTGCTGCCCTGAAAGGAAGTAAAAGCCCAATGGAGAACTTTAGAATGCTAAAAAAAAACTTGCTTGTCACCTAAGAACTCATATGAAGCCATTAAATGCCATACTTTGAAAATGGATTCTTAAATTATGCAAGGTAATGATTTGCATACTGCCTAAAAGTAAATCTAGCTGACTAATCTTGAACCTTACTATCAGTTTCTTCTAGTGTATGGTTTAACTTTGTAACTTTTCTAATAATGTAAATTGTTCTTACATAATTTCTATAAATCTAATTTTTTCTCACATGCTCTAACTTTCTTTAATTTTGGTGCGGTCATTTATTTATAGTTATTTATTACTTGATTTTATATATATGCTTTTATTATTAATATGCCAATCTCAAGCAACCTGGTGAGCTTAATTTCTAAAAATCTTTTCTGTCATTTTTTTAACTATGCCTCCATGAATTCAGGCTATTAACATTCCCTTTAAATATAATGCATTATTAATTAATACACTCGCCAGATTGTTTTTACGAATCAACATTTTAGGTTTGTTTTTGGTATAAAAATTTGTTATTTATTTAACTCTGGATTCTACCTGGGGAATCCAGAACTTAGGCTAATTAACGCTCTGAAACTTATTTATTTTATAAATGTTATTTATCCAATTCTGAAAGGGTGACTTATTATTTGTTTTCTATATAACTGCTTGTCTTTTTTTATATATTCTTAAAATATCAAATACAGTACTTAAATATTCCAGTTATTATAAAATCAACGAAGGTGGGATTGATTGATTTTAAATAGCAGAAATGGAGGGGGTCAAATCTTAACGTATATTTTATCAAATGAAATCAAAATCTCTCTATATGTATTCTAGTGGCATAGCAAATTAATTATATAAATTATGGCATTCAAACAAGGGTCATTTATTTTAAAGCAGTAAAACTTATTCAATGTCGTTAGTGACATTTATCATTACTGCGTTACTGACATTCGGCCTATCTTTGTATATATATAATATGTGCTTCTTAATCTGTGGGTTGCAACAAGTTTGAATCCATAGATTTCTTCTCAAGCCTTGTCCTGAGGATGGTTGACCTTCCCAGGACCATTTATTTCATATAAAAAGACCTCTGGCAGTGATTCCCATAAGTCTAGCACATGCTATGCCTATCCACTTATTTCCTAGAAAAAGTCCTCTCACGTCGGTTATATCAGTAAAAGTCTGGGCCACGCTATGCCTATCCACTTTTCTCTAAGCACTGCTCTAGAAAAGGGGGTGTTAGATTTTGTTTTTCATCCAGAAGCAGACCCTATCTTTAAGTTCTCTGCCTATGTTGATACCGCCTCTTATTCATATTATTTCTTTTGCTTATGACCTAATTTTAGTGCTGTAATAATACTGAAATTGCGCTCTGTTCAATATATATATATATATGCCAAATAGTACTAGCTAGACTAATTACTAATATTATTTTAGTTTTATTATACAATCCCACCATCTTAACTTATTTCTGTGTTTAAGAGCATCTATATGCCTTGGGGAAAATAAAGTGTTCTTCTTACCAGCGCTAATTAAAGGAATTTTTATTAAGTATTTTGTCATATAATCAAATATGTTTTCAAATGTATTTTATTTATTTTCACGACCATAATGATGTGAAAATAGTTTGTATTATATCTGTAATGAATCTCGGAACACTCCCCCAAATAATGTTAGTCACTACGTTCAGAACCGTATATAAAAGCGTTAATAAGCAATTTTAAGTAAATTCTTTCTAATAATCGATTGGCATCTTAATATTGGACCCACCAAAGATATGTGTTAATTTATAGTATATATTATTTAATTAATAAAAGAGCATATGAGAAATAATAGTGTGAATGACAATATGTAATTATCTACAGCTTAGTAGACCGCTCATTCGCGCACACATAAATGTATATAATTAAGTCATAATGTATAATAATTTGTCATTATATTAAACTATATTTTTTATTGTCTAACTTGTTTGAGTAGTTTGTATTTCTTTTCTCCACTTCCAAACTACAGCATGCGTAAACATTTTAGTTAAGTCATAGTTAATAGCTGTCTCATTGTCTTCTCCGCGCTGTTAGTGGGCCGGATTTAAAATTAATTCTCGTGTGCCATCATTGTTATGTTATCCATTAGGTGTTTAATCTGGGCTTAGAGAGTGGGTTCGAATAGAGGCTGGTCCCTGACCTATCTCGGGCTTGACTGGGTTTGAAGTACATTTTGTGAGTTCCAGCTCATGTTAGATGGATAAACATGTTTTGATCGGTACAATGGATAGTACCAAATGCTGTATAATATATATTTTAAACACGCACATGTTTATATATAGCACAGATGTTAACATTGATATACATTCCTATGGTACAAATTTATTTAAAAATTATTTATGTAATTTTTAAATTTCATAAAGAAAATAATTACAAAAAAAAAAAGAAAAAAAAAAATCTTATGTGCATATATAATGTATGTGTAAATGTTTTTAACAATTCTGAATTTTAATTACGTACTTCTAAATTTTTATTGTGTTATAAAAAATAGATTAATATTTATAAAAATTAAGTATACATATTAAGATATCAATAAAAATAAAGTTACTAAGTTTTTTCTTCATTCTTCTAATGGTGACAATTTATAATAATGAAATGGCGAAAATATATTTGTTATTAAAATAATTACCCAATAAAAAAACAGTCACATACTTGTGATGAAATGAGAAACAATATTTTGTGATGTGAATTTAATTAATTTTTAATTATTTTTATTTATTTATTGCAGTTTTTTTAAACTTTGGAGAAGTGAATTAATGATGTAGCAGCAGCCCTATTTGTAAAAAAAATTCTATATTTAATCAGGAAAACGATAAGTCTCCTGGTGATAATATATGCACTTATATGCCGTGCATATAATATGGAATTCAAATTTAGAACGAGTTGATTTTTTTATTTTATTTTTCAGAGGCTTAGAATTATTTTATTGGGTAGCTGGGTCATAGCCAGTTGAATTAGCCACCTAATGTTGGTCAGTAAATAAATATCTAGCTGCTGGATAGCTAAAGGATAAGACAAGGATGGAAAAGCACATAAACATTTACCAATCAACAATTGACAAATCTGATAACTATTGCCTTGTCCTTCACTTATATTCTGTGAGAAGTTTTTGAATAAGGTCTTTGCTCTGCAGTATTTTGGCTGAATGGTTAGATTGTTGGCAAAAAATAAAAATGCAGATTAATTAGTAGAAGTGGTTCATATAACATATTTAGTATTTTATTTATAAAACGTAGTTTTAAAAAAAAATGCTGTTAAACAAGCATTTTTCAGTACACATTGTTGCCTAATATTACTTCTATTGATTAGGCTTCATGGAATAGAAATATTAGTGGTTATTCATGGCAGAGATTTAATTCTGAGCTTGATGAACCATAGATATATTTTTAGGTAATTGGCCTATAGCCAACTTAGCTAATCATAAAGTGTTTTATAAATAAATATCTAGTTATTAAATAGAAGTTAAAGAATACAGCTTTTCTGGTTTGATCTAGTGTTGATAGTGAAGTTAAAAAAGAAAAAAAATCTCATTAAATTATGATGCTATTTTTATCAGTGATGGGAAAGCTGCCATACTCCTGGGAGAACTGATCTCATAATTTTCATTTATCTTTTAGTTTTTTTTATTAACATTTATTTTAACATGGATTGATTACAAATGGGGGGCATTGCATATATATATAATTGTCATATTTTATTTAGATTGTGTTTCTGACTGATTATTATTTGCTATGAGATTTTCGTTTTACTGTTTTTACATTAATTTCTAAATAGTTTTTAAAACTTATTGATAGTTATATATATATATTTTTTGCCAGAGGATATTGCAAATTATTCGGATTTGAATAGTAAAGTGAAAACAATTGACTTGAAATTCGAAAAGCTGGAGAAAGATTGTTTTTTTTTTTCGTATCCTTTAACTAGATCAAGAAATTGATAGCTAGTTCTGTATATGAGCAAGCTGTTTTGTCTACTTGTATTAAGTATTAAAACCTGATTATTGCATTTGTGATCACTCTAATTATTATCTACTTTTTTAATTTTGATTTTATTTAGTGTCACAACTTTATTATTGGCTGAAATATTTGAGATTACCGCGTCTGTATTTTTGTTTTTATTAGACTTCTCTCGGAGGGTAGTGGATTGTTGTCGTTTAATAATTTGCAATAATTCTTTACCTAATCGTTTTCTTGTTACCATCTTTGTTACTGAAATGTGATACTTGTAAAGGATTACAAAGCACTTGAAGATATTTTGATTTTTTCACAGCTGCCTGTTTTCTGCTTGCTCAATTCTAATATTTAAGTTTCAGTATTTATAAAAGAATGCAGCCAATTTTAATAATGGAAAATATTTTTTAGTAATTTGTCAGAAGTAATATTATGTTACGCAGAAAAATTCAACATATGTATGTATAGATATATTGTTGTACGCATATATATAAAGAGGGCTTCAGGGAGTAGTGATAATGAATTCATTTGCCATACCATAAGAACTAGATTCAAATCTTAATTCAATTTTTTTTCCAAATTTCTATCAGACTTAACCGGATCTTAATCAATCTAGCTAATGTCTAAAATTAGTTGCTACATGAGTGTCTAGCTGTTTTTAGCTAAAAATTAAATAAATTCTCTACTTAATAATTGCGTGTGCATAGAGTAATTGTTTTCCTTTTCACTATTCTTCTAAAGAGAAACGGATGGAGACTCCAATACTCTACATAATCTGCTATTTAAAGCTGTTTTTTCTTTACTTGTGTACATGTACTGTTTTTTTTTTTTTTACAAATTTACATTATACATGAGGTTATAACAAGAAGTTATTTGTAATATTCACCCCTGCATGATTGAAAGGTGATTACTAAAACTCAAGGCTCATAAGTCATGACTCTAGCTGTTATTTCCCTATGCTCAAACCTCTTATGAATTCTCAAGCAATAAACTATTTGATTATTGTTATTATTCCCATGATCAACTTTCAATAAATTACAATTTGAAAAATTAAGAGTTCCAAACAATTTGATTTTTTTTCAGATGCAACAATAATTTCAGATGGATTTGATCCATCATGATATATCGGAATCTTGGGAACAGATTTGAGACAGTCGATGGCTGTGCCTATCTATTTCATAAATGCCATTTAACATTCACAGATCTGTGGAAAATTGAATAAACACAAACCATGAACAACAAAATTAATAAATGATAAATCTATGAGTACAGAAGCAGCATCGAAGAATCTAATAAAACCACTAGCAATTCTATCTCCTATTAGAATTTCAAAAGTTCCTTTATGATATTTTGTTAGTAATCTATCAGTCTAAGAAAAAATAAATTCATATGTTAAATTATTAACCATTCTTTATTATTACCTTTTTTTTTAAAATTTTAGATTCTGACTTTATATGTAATAAAGTTTAAATATATTTATTTCAAATGTAGAAAAATACGTACTAAAATGAATAGATATACATATTTATATAGTTGTATAATGTACATCAATAAATTAAACAATAGAATTGGCATTTGAAAATCTATGTGAGACTTTGCATAAGTGAGAATATTTGACTTGATAATTCTATTCCTTGTTAACTAGTCAAATTGTAGTGAGAGCATATTTTTTCCCTCGTAATGTCTGAAATATAACTGAGCTGTTAATAAGATTAGTAACAATTATATTGTTAAATTGTAGAGTTTTTTTTTTTTAATAAGTCACTGATTATTGTATTTTTGAAGAATTATAATTTCATTTTATTTATGACTTTTGATCACATGATTCAAAATAAACTTTATTTACACTATAAATGGAATACAGAAGATTATACAGAAATACAAATCTTAATCAAGTATAGTGCAAATAGTTATTCCAGATTTACAAAGCATAGATGAGTTGCATGTATAATTTACAAGGAATTGAAAACATATTACACTAATAAAGAATGGTTAACAAGATTAACCAAAATGGCCTTACATAAAAATAACTTGTCAAGACTGTACTGGTTCTTCAAATAAAGCATATGAAGATAACAATTTAATATATATGGTTTATCTAGAGTTACAAAGGCTAGACAAACCAGGCTACAAAATATGCAACTTAAAGAATGAATGCATATTATACTAAATGTATAATGACTAACAAATTTAAACAATATAACATTTCCTTATACATAACTAGTAAAGACTATATTGGATCACAATGCAAACCCTCTGGGATATGAAGAACAGTCATATTTATTACATAGGAGTCCAATTGTGAATGCAGTTTCGTCTCACTGAGACACAATATATCTGGGGCCTGACAATGAAATCAATGTGACAAAGCATATGCTCTGTCATGAGAATTCAGGCCTCAAATATTAACTGATACAATGTTAACCATTATCGACTTCGTTCAAATCCGTACAGACAGGGGCAGCTACTTTCACATGATCATGGCCACCAGAGATCAGATCACTCCTGACAGTGGAAACATCTGCCTCTGGAACAAGACAAGATTCAACTTCATCAAGGGTAGAAGTAGAACTGAACTCATCTAATTGCACAACCAGATCAAAATCATTACACCCCACAGGAGCCGCAGAAATCAGCATTCCAAGGGTATCCATGACAGAGAAGTCAAGCAGGGATTTGGAGGAACCTGGGGAGTCACATCTGAACTTTTTAGCCCCAGAGGAAGGGATAACACCAGGGTGATCATGAAATTCACAAGATCCTCCATAATCACACCATCTTCAGTAGAGGAGGAGTTAGACTGAGAGGACCTGGACTTATACTTCCTAGATCTATTTTTACACTTACAGAAAGGGGGAATAGATGGGACAGAGTTAATGACATCTGATTCACTATTTGAAGTCATAAAGCTGCCATCAACCTCAACTTTCACAGGGCCATCAGCCATCTGCTCCCAAACCTTTAATTTGGTTGGATGATTGAAACTTCTCATAGTTGATCTTATATTTTATAGGTTCAGGGGACTTAAATTGAGGACTCTGAGAACATGTAAACTGATCATTATAATGCAGGCCCTCATGATGCACAGATGTTCCCTTCCAGATACTGCCAAAGAGGATGACTTCAAGGATGGCACAGCTCTAGAACTACATTTATGGAATTTCCTCCTTACCAGACCACATTGAACACATAAGCAATCTGAAGCTTGCTTTCATGATGTGTTCCCTTTAAGAGCAATGGAAACACTGTGGAGACACCCCCTGCAGAATAATTATGAGGGGGATTCATTAAATTGAATGAGTCCTGGGATCGATAAGGGAGATACCCCCTTTCCACACACAATCCTGAAAGAGGCTGTATAGTAAAAACCTCAAAATCCATATTACATAATTGTGTATAACCAAAAGAGACCACCTTCCCATAAGAGCCAAGAATTTTTTGTAGCTCAGCTCTACCAAAGTTTATCCCACAATTAGACTACTCCATCAATGAGTGCCAGATGTTTAAAGTCCACCGAGACCAAGTAGCGACCTTCAAGGGATTTATGGTTGTTTCAAAATGCTTCTTTTGCAATCGCATTTTTGAATTGCACCACCACATAACTGTCATTCGGGTGGAACATGATTTTAAAAATGGAAGGCCAAGGGCCATGAGCCTTTAGCATCTGAAATAAGGCTTGTAATGGAATTCTAAACAGTTTCAAGTCATTGTCAGTGGTTGATAAAATGACATCATTAGGATCCTTATATATCAAGAAGGATCTCATAAGAAGAGTGAGTATTGATTGATTAAAACTTTCACTAATAAAACCATGTTGAGATATGTCACATAGGGATCTCATTAGTTACAGGTGGACAATCATCAATGATCTTTTCCATGGAGTTTACATTATCTTTACCAAGAATTTGTATTGCTTTATTGTAATCCTTCATATGGGAGTTTACTTCACTCTTCCTTCTATAGGCAGGTAAAGCCCTGATCCTGAAGGTTTTTAGTTGGTTGAAGCTTATCAGCATAAAAAATGGATTTAGAATCATTACTACGAGTCATAAGATTAGAGCAAGGAACTTTGCAATTTATCTTGGCCAAGTTAAAATGAACTGGCACAATGTTGGGGTTAGTACTGGAAATTCTTCTCCATGTTTATTGTTATAATGGCTCTATGAAATTGGCAGACTAATATTGGAATCAACATTAAGATTGTTCACTAGAGTATCACAATACTCATTAGAACTCGTGCAATCGAGTGCATGAGGTCTTTGCTCTATAGAAAACTGTGGGTTGTTTTGCAAGCCTTTACCACAGTCAGAGACTTTATTATTAATGTCCGAGGTTCCAGATTTGTCAGAAAATTTTTGGTGATCATAAGTCAATCAACTTGTTTCTAAATGAGGAAGGTTCCTCTCCAGAGGGGTAAGATTATAGTCCCAGACTCTCTAAGTGGACCCACAAAATCTATCCTAACATTGATACACTTTAGGTCATTGAATTTTGAGTCAAGAACATCTTTAAATTTTGCACTATCATTTAAAAATTTCAGAATTTTTAATGGCACCACTGATGCATTGGTTTTGGGGCCATGACTTTTTCTGGGGCATGATAAAATTCTAGTTCTTTCATTGGATCATAGACCCCATTGGAATATATATTATTCAAATGAAACATTGAGTTTGTATACAGAATTGAGTCCACTTTCGACTCCTGCAATGTTTTGCCGCCATTTCAACACTTCCCATAAAATATTTTTATGCCGTAACTCTGAATTTTTAACCATTTTTGAATTAGAACTTTTTTTTTCCGACGAGTAATTTACTAGGTTTCTTCATATATGTAGACTTAGGACTAGGCTCAATCCTATTAGTATCATATTTAAGTTTAGGAACAGGTTTAAAGTTATCTCTTCATTTGGAATTTACGTTATTAGCTTTTGCATTTCCATTAATTTCCCTTGTAATACTTTCAATGGGAGTTGACTTTTTGGACTGTTCTAAAGCATCTTTAAGACTAGAATTGAAATTCCTAGTGAATCTACCAGTTTCAGGTTTCTTTTCAGGCATAATAAAATCACCAGAGAAGTCTTTCTCATAATCTAAGATTTTATTGAAGTTTCTTATGTAAGCAGAAGCCTTTCTGAAGACAGCCATCGATGTTCTTTCTAACAGACAGCAAATTACAAAAATTCATATGAAAGAAAATCTTATTATTTTATTGAAGAAGATGTTGAATTAGTAAGGAAGACACTTAAACTTTCTGTAAACTTTATTCTTCAAATATTCAACTTAAACCGTGCAAATAAGTCTGTTTCAGGTGGAGCAAAGAAGAGACAGCTAATCCAAGATGGGAACCGGAAACAGACTGGACACGTGATTCTATACTGTAACTATAACAAATCTGAGAGAGCAGCTCTAATTGTGGTTTTATTACAAAGCTGCATGGAAAAAAAAGTTTAATGAAAAGTCATATAAATTGACTAATAAATATTTAAATTGCCATTTGTTTATGTGCACATGTATACATGTCACTTGAGTAAACTGCCTAAAAAATTAAAAGTTAGTTTTTGCATTTGGTCATATTTTATAAATTTACTTTATAATAAGGATTAAATAATAATGTAAACTTTCAATGTAAAGGAAGAAACAAAAGTAGTTTCGATACACAAAGAATTTAAATAGAATTTGAATTGAGTAGTTTCTAAAAATGTGAATTTGAACCTTCTAGTTTGCCTTTCCTAAACAGAATTTTAAATAAAAAATTTCATATTTTTATAGTAAAACTGCTTAGCAAAGTTAAATATTAAAATTTTGAAATTTATATAAATTTTAGAAATTATCAAGCTATAGCAATAATTTTTTTTTCTTTCTAAACTATTAGCTAATGTAAATAAAGAAAGTGAGAGAAAAGAAACTGTTATTTCTTTCATGTAGCAAATCATAATAATTTATTCAGTTATGTATCAAATCATGATATGCTATTTATAAATTTGTTTCCCTAGCATGTTTTTCAAAAAACATGTTGTATGGAAACAGGTTAAATCTTGTAACTAGCTGGTGATGTATTTTGTCATATGAAAAAGATGTTGAACAATATTAAATAGATATAAATAGGTCTGAAACATGCAACTAGGCATTCTAATGTAGTCCAGCATTCCATATTGTTTTGCATTCCAGTCCAATCTACTTGGGAAGCAGTGTTGCAGTGATCCAATGTTGATAAGAGAAATCATTGATTAAAATTGTTTTCCACCATATTTTATATAGTCATATCTTGCTGATTGTTTTTTTACATATATTTTTCAATACTTCACTCATAATAGCCAGTGTAATGATTTTATCTAGCAGAAAACTTTATACAATGTGTGACTAGCCAAAAGAAAAACTTTACCAAACAAAATATCCAGAAAGACAGACATGTCCAGTAACCGATGCCAGTTTGATAAACCAGTCTGTGCAATACGTCTATAATGCTGTGAAGACCTAAATGAACAGTGCTATGTGAACTATATAAGACCTACTGATACTGTAGTCTATTAAACATCACCAGTTCTGCTATATTTACTCTCTAACATCACTAGTACCCAAAAAGGAGAAATACCATCTTTGGAGTAATTAATGAAGATAACCAGAAATTTATTAAAAAAAATCAATATTTGCATAAAACCATTGTTTGTGACTGTTTCAATATTTAGCGTCAGGCCTTAAACTTAAATCTAAACTTTAAAATATGTTTTATTACTGTGATATTTAAAATTTTGTTTACTATATACACAACAGTTTTATTTATTCATTATTAATAATTTTTTTATTAATTTATTTAGTTTGTATATGTAACTCAATCCAAACATTGCGCTTTTAAACCCATATGCTAATTAATATCCACAGCTTGAGAAGTCATTCAATCCACTGTTGGACATGCAGGGATGGTGGTAATAATTGATGATGATCATTTCTTTAAAGTTTCCAATAAACTTTCTAGTTAGAAGGTTTGATTCCTTGTAGTTTTATTTATTGAAACTGAAAAACAAAATAAAATTTACTTTTGGGAGTACTTGTACTTTTAAATTATAAATCATTAGCATCAAATTGGTTAATATTATAATATATTTGAACTGAATCTTTTTTTTTTTTGGAATTGTATTAACCATTCAATTTTCATATTTATTTGAAACAAAATTTACATTAAATATTGAATATATCATTATTTATCTTCAATAGAAATAATACATGCAATACATGTACTAAGAAAAGCTTTTTTAATACTTTAAAATAAAAATGTTAAATACATCAACTAACTAGTAATTATACTCATAGCTATAGTTTTCCAAGAGAATTGTGAGATTAATAGAAGAATCATAAAAATGGTGAATCACATAAAATTTGATTATAAAATGTAAATGTATTTATTTGAATGAGTCATGTTTTTGACAGGGGGATGCAGGATTCTTTCTTGTTGATTGCATGTATATTGTTGGTGATGTGCCAGGCTGTTTTAACTTTGTATTTAGCATTATTAATTTTGGTGCAGACAGTCTTGCATCCCTCTATCAAAAAAGTGGCTCATTTAAATAAATTCATTTACATATTATAATCAAATCACAACTTTTGTAATTCTTTTATAAATCTTGCAATCCTCTTGGATAACTATAGCTATGAGAATGACAACTAGTTAGTTAAAAACATGCTCAGCATTATGTTGATGTATTTAACATTTTCATTGTAAAATATTCATCATGCTTTTTTTAGTATATGTGTTGTATGTATTATTTATATTGAATTACATTTTTTTTTTTTTAGAAAAGTTCATAACTATTGAAATTACATTGTATATCTTATATATATTTAGTTCCAGGTTCAAACCTTCATACAGTGAAATTTTCCATTATATATTTGGCATAGCCAACATTTTGGCTTAAACATAGATATTTGTGCAACCAACTGTTACGGCTTGAACATATTCCCCTTTCTTATGTTTAAATTTCACTGAATAAATTTAGTATATTCTGATGTACAATAAATAACAAGCAATAAATGTTTAGATTGAAAAATAAGAAAAAAAAATTTTCACTTAATATTTTATGAAAGTATCAGGTTGTACTTCAGTAGGCAAGGTAATATTTAATAAACAGCAATATACATATAAAAATAATAAACTTTAAGACAGAGGTATAAAAAGTATCAGATTTTTTTTGAAAAAGATTGTATATGAAGGTTGAGATTGATGTGTGTTTAATTAATGATAGAATATAAATTAAAACATATTTAAGCTTGTAAATCTGTATAAAAAGAAATCAACAAGAGTATCATAGAACATCTAGCTTTTTATAACATGTTCAGAAACAAAGAGGATCGAAGCACAATTGAACATGGATCCAACAGCAACACAAGAGTTTATACAGCCAATGGAATCAGAGTCAGTAATGCAAGAAGCTATTCTGACATTACAAAAACCTTCAGAAGAGAAATCATGCACAATTAATATTGAAATGTTATATGCAATTATTAGTGAAATGCATCAAGGTAATGTTAAAAAAAAAAAATTAAAAGAAATGCATTTAGAACTTGAAGAAAAATAACAAAATAGACATATTGAATTCAAAAAAATGTATTCAAAATTTGAATAAATGCAATAAAAATTTGAAGAAAAACAAGCGAAGGTATAACATTTTCAAGAAATGCATTTAAACTTGAAGAAAAGCAACAAATGAAAGATGGTGGATTAAAAAAAAAGTTTGAAGTAGTACAAGAAACTATAAGCACCCTCAAGCAAGAGCAAATACAACAGAAAGTAGAATATGCAGAAAGAAGATTACATAGTGATTTAGAAGAAATGGCTCAAAAATCTTTTGAATTCAGTAAAAATAAATTGCAGGAAAGTGTGTAAAGTGTAGTAGAAAGAATAGAAAAATTGGAAGTGAGAGAAGTGAAGAAAGATGAAGATCAAATGCAAAATTTATTAATTAAAGAAAAACTCATAGACACTCAAGAGAAGATGCAGAAAACTCGGAAAGAAGTAGTTGGCATTATGAATAAACATAAAAGTGGATTATGCAAAAATAAAAGATACATGAAATTGGTTTATAGAATTGTAAAAGAATTTAAAGAAGATAGTAAAAGTGACACAAAAGATATGAAACTAAAAGAAAGCCATGAAAACACAAGTTACAGGACAGTACAGAAATTTGAGACTTTTAACTATATGAATCAATTTCTAAAAATTCAGGCATTCAGAGATGAGGCAGGAGAGATGCCCATGAAACACTTTGAAGTCTGGAGAATTAATTCCAGTTTATCCAGCTAACAGCAAGAGAACAATTGCCTATAATCATTTAAAAGGACCTACTGAGGGCTAGTGGAACTCATTAATAAAGAAACCAACTGCCTATTCTGGTTACGGAGAACAAATTTTGAATAACTTTGGGTTTGCAATTAACAAATCTTTATTAAATGTAGCCAACAATAAATAATCAATATAAGAGCCACTTATTTTCGTATTTAAAAAATCTTTCGATTAATTGATAATGCCAAATATTAAATTATTAATAAATATACTACTTTCAAATTAAACATAAGATAATGAAATGATTTGTTGGATGTATTAAATGTTTTGTTTATATTCTGATATGAACTTAACTGTATTCTGAATTACATTGCTTATCAAAAAGCTCATTTCTTAATACTTGAGATAGCAAGTATAAATTATCATTTTTCATTTGCAAGCATTCTGACAAAGAGAAGGAGACTATACAGTGATATTGATAGCACATCAGAAAAGAATGTATTTTCATTGTTTTACATTTAATTTGAAAGTGCTGTATTTATTAAAAATGAGAAGAAATGACTATTATGTTGATTTTCAATTGGATGTATTAACATGTTTGAAGAAAGTCAATAACTTTGTTAAAAAGTTTGAGATATTTGGAGCATTACAGTGACGCTGCTATTGCTTTGGCTTTTTTTTTGCTTTTTTCAACTATCTTTAATGTTAGTTTACTGATACACATTTTTTTTGGGATAGAAATCATAACTAAAATTATTAGTTTTTTTTTTTTTTTAAAAAAAAAAAAACTGAATTATTAGTACCATACAGATAAAATATCATGGTAAATTTGAATTTTAAATGAGCCATCACTGCCCTCAATGATAGATTACATTTCAGAGTATGCTTTATTGTTTTAATATATGAAACAAGTCATATGCTCCTTCTTCTTTATAAATCTTGATCTATTATATGAACTATTATAAATGTTATATATAGAGCTTGCAAAATAAGTGACAATACTCCAACATTTTGATTATATATTTTATAGTTTTTCTCAAGAAACAACTAAAAAATACATAAATAAAATAATAAATATAAATACAAATATTCCACAATAACTCAATACATATATCAAATACAAGTTAACTCTTATCTTAAATCTCTTCTCACAAACAATCTTAAATTTCTATTACATTTATTTCTTAAATACCTTTCTTAAAATAATCCCCTTTATGTGTTTTTATATTTATTATTTTATTTATGTACTTTTTAGTTGTTCCTTGAGAAAGACTATAAAAAATATAGTCAAAAGGTAACAAGAAGGAATCGAAAACGCAATGTATGGGTAAGATAACAAACAGGTGTTACTGACCTCATTGAAAAAAATAAAAGACTGAAGTGGAGTTGGGCTGGACATATTGTTAGAAGAGATGATAATAGATGGACAATTGAAATTTTAAACTGGATTCCAAGAGATTGTAAAAGATCCAGAAAGAAACCACATGTGAGATGGATGAATGAAATAAGAAAGTGTGAGGGGTGATGTGGAGAAGAGAAGCTAAAGATAGGAAAAGATGGATTGAACTTGGATAGACCTTCATCCTGCAGTGGATTGATAATGGTTGATGATGATCATCAAGATTTATAAAGATGTATGGGACTTGTTTTATATACTGAAATTAATGGACTAGTTTGAAAATAGAATATTGTGTTTTGTTTCTTATTAACTTTATTGTTTAGTATTTCAAAATAAAATAATAATTTTCAGTAATTTATTTACATATTTAAGCTTATTTATGCAACAGTATTTGTAAAATATTTTATTTAAATAAAAAAAAAAACTACATGATTACAATTAAATTTTATTTAAAACTAGTGGTTTATATGAAGACAAGTTGTAAAAACATAGTAATGATTAAGCAGAAACTGTTCTTACTGCCTAACAAGAATAGTTTTCATAAATATGGGTTAATAAATTTTTTATGAAATTTTTAATAATAAGTTTAATTTTGAATTTAAAGACATGTTTTCATTCTTTTGAAATTTATCAATTAAAATTCATATCCATTTTAAAAATAGAATTCACATAAGAAATATATCAATAATTTTTATGAATATATATGAAAAGAATATATATGAAAAGAGCGATTATGACTGAAGAAGATGAAAAAGAAGAAAAAATAGAAGGACGAAAGAAGATTGAAACTTTAAATATTTTTATACTTTATTCTCGATTCAAATCTACATCATAGGCATAGTAGGTAGATAATAGAAACTTTTTCAACAATATATATTTAAAAATAAATATGAATAATTATTGTAAAATTAAAAATAAATCTGCCCTTAAATGGCAAATATTTATTTTGCATTTCATTCGGAGATCTATTAATAAAGAGTGTAGTATCAATAATGAGAAAGAAATATATATTTGTTCTTTATTTCCGCATGCAAAAAAAGAACAAAACATTGTTTTTAATATTATAAAAAAGAGATAATTTGTAATCTATTATTAATAATGTTAAATAATTTATAAATATTTAATCTTCTATTATTTTGTATTAATAAATCTTTAGATCTCTAATGGTTATTTTTAGTTCTTTTAATTCAAACTATGAATTGCAAGTAAGAGGTTTTCAAAAATTAATTCTGCAAAAAAATTCTAAAATTTATATAATAAATATATGGGAAATATAATTTTCAAGTTGAAAGCTGAAGGTCCCCCCCCCCCCTCATATAGAATAAAAAAGGTAAGAAGTCAGATGGAAATTTTAAAACTTCGGTATCAAATGAAATGAAGTGAAAAAACTAATAAAGATCTAGCTAGTCGATGCTTGATAAATTCTTCTACATCAGTATAACCTGAGGAATTTTATTATCTTGAAGTTTAATTTTCTGCTCTGTGTTTATTTTATACATCTGTGTGCGCGCGGGTATCTGTATAGCGTCAGAAAGAATAAATGTAGAAGAAAAACAATTATTTACACAAAGTCTATAATAAAAACAAAAAAGTTCTCTATCCCAAACAGATTTATATAATTGTTAAATACACTGATATTACCAAGTTCACCATTGTTTACTTCTCTCTTAACATAAGTTATTCTAGCATCTCAATTACAGAGCTATATCGTAAACTTTAATGATTCCTATATCATTAAAATGCATTTAACTGCTCATTATAAAGTAATTCCATTATTTAATTAAAAATACACGTTTAACTAAAATTTCTAAGCGTGAGATCTGCCAAAGAAAATAAGAATTTGTTAATTAACTTTTTCAAAAAATAATTCAAATTATTTTTTAATATGTGAATCAAGGCAAGATTTTAAAGTTTGCATTTTTCCCCCACAAAATCAATAAAGTAAACTGTAAATGATTTAATTGTTTTATTTTTACGGTGGTGAGGGTAATTAGTATACTACTGTATCTTTATTGACCGGATGATGATGCACAAATGTTGAAAGTTTCACGTGAAGATTAGACAATCGTGAATTGAATTAAATTACTCTCTCACACACACACATACATATATATAATGGAAATGTTTTTAGGATGTATGTACATCAAAAAATTGTCATCTCATTTGAAAATGTTGCATAATGATTGCGCCAAAAGTATCAACATTGTATTGCATTTTCTCTTCTTTTTTTTATTTGTTGTAGAAATTTGCTTGTTATCTTTTTTAAAATTTAAGTATAATGGTTTTCATTAATTTCATATTAGGTTGAAGTTGTCTTTTGTGTCTGAAATGATTATAATATGACTATTCTATTTATGTTGCACATGTTTTTATTTCTTGTTTTAAATTGTCATTTCAGTTTAATTTTGATGTGTATGTAAACATCATAAAGCGATTTTTTTTTCCAATATCATTTTTTATTATCTTGACATATTTTATTATATTATAAATCTGTTGACCAGATTTTGCTTTCTTAATTGCACCATAAATTCATACAATAGTTAATTATATTCAGTTGACCAAATTGAGATTTGCCCTCCCACTGGAAATTTGATTCAAAAATATTATTCTGATTATGCCTTATCATGTAATTACTACACTTTCATGATCTATTGTTACATCTTATATCATTTTAGGATATTTTGATCTTGGAATAGTTATTATTATTATTATTATTTATCATTTATATTATGATTAATAATCTGATTGTTGTATTTATACTTAACATGATTGGGAGCAATAATCCTAGTCACTTAAGAATAACATACAACTCTGAAAATAAATATAAATATATTTATTAAATTTATTATATATATATTATTTTATTTACACCCAGATTATATATAATATTTCACTATGATGATTTCAACTAGCAATACAGTTAATGTTTGGAACAGATACTGCAACCTCCTTTAGAACTCTGACAATTTCAGCCTATAGGTGATTTGCCTCATGCATGTATAATGATGTTTCCTGTTCCAAATTGAATATGTCTCACTGCCTTATTTAGTAATGTGGATAATGTAGTGCTTCTGTTCAATGTCTGAGATGTCTGTAGTTGTCTCATCATCTGAAAATTGTCTCCTTTTATATAGATATTCCTGTCCTTACTGGAAATGAATGGTTTCCAATTGGTTCTGTTTATGCCCTGGCTATTTATTTTCTTTTATTGTTATATCATTTGTCAGTTTTATAGTAAATTGAATTTGAACTTAGATAAGATTGTAGTACGGACAAGTCCATTATTTGAGAGTAAGCTTTGAAGTATGTAATCCTTGAACTAGCCTGGTGTTGTCTGGGTCATCTTTTTGCTCTATTTTTTGACCTGGTTTCTTTATTTTAGGATCTGATTTCATCATTGGATGTTTCTTCATCTAATTCAATTTTTTATCTGATATGGATTCTTCATCTGGTCTAGTGAACACTTCATGTTTGCTTGTTGTTCTATAATGTGGCCTTAACTGATCTTGTTGTCTGGTATGATGGATTCATCAATAGCCAGGATAAATAATGTATCCAAACTTTTTATGTCTGTTATTGATGCTGGAATCCATTTGGTGGTTCCATTGAACATACAGCTTTATGACTATCCACATTTTTCCAGTTTTATTTTAGTTGTCCTGACTATGCTGATTAGGCTGAGGACTAACAGGTTTGTTACACATTACAAGTCAAATTTATTATCAATCACCTTTTCTTGGTAATCTCATATTTCTAATTCTGTTCTGTTTGTGAGCTGATTCACTTTAATTTCTCTGTAGTCTAAGTGATTGAACCAGTAACAATCTAATAGATTGCTATGGTCACCAGTTGACACAACAAATGCAAACAAATAGTTTTATTCAGCATAGTAACTTTAACTATTATATGATCCAAGAATGGTATTTGGTTACTTTGGTAAGTAGTAATAATTCTATTGTTTGGTTGCAGCTCATGATTTTTTTTAAAGTAATGATAGACACATATCTTTTGGTAAAGTGGACGCTGCAAATTTGGTATGCAGTTTCATTGTCACTGGTATATTCTCACATTATTTATATAAGTATTGATTTTATTTTGCCTTTTCAGTCTTTTAGAATGGACTCTTGCATTCTTTTCTGACACGTTGATTTTTCTTTTTTAAACATACTATTCTCTATAATCAATTCAATTACATTACCTAAACACACTATACCAAATGCAGATATATGGATATGTTTAACCTTGTTGCATCTATAGCAAAGTTTTGCATTTGTTTTTTTTTTTCTGATTCATTTGGGTACTTTATCATCCAATCTAATTTCTGATTGATCATTTTTTTAATATTGGGATCCATTTTCTTTAATGGAGCCATCTGACTCATTGTAGAATCAGCCAAAACCATTTGGAAACTCCTGAATTAAAAATCATATTTGGTTCTCTCAGAGCTTTTTTTAAAAAATACTTGAAATCACAGTTTAACACTAACTTTCTGAGTTCTGTGGCAAAATCTCTAGCCTTTTCCTCCTGCCTCTGAACACAAATGTTAAAATCATGCCTTTTTAAAATTATTAGAGATTTTGGATAGAAATAAGCTGTCAGAAAAGAGATTGCTGTATTGAACTTAACTCAGAAGGACATATAGAGATTCTCTTATGCTTAAACAAAATTTGTCTTAAATATACAGATTGGGGGTGGGGGGTGGGTTTCATTGCTTTCATGTTTTAAATCTAAAGCCTTGAACAAAATCTTTTGTTTGATTTCTCTTTGTTTTTATTTGCAAAGCTGATATTTCATTTTTAAAGGTAATTCTATAATTTGAATTTATGTTTTTAACAAAACTAGACATTTTTTGTTGTTGTTATAAAATAGAACCAATATTAAAAAATGAGGAGGAGGAGGGGGGTAATAAGACGTAGGAGAATGTCAAAAGGGGGAGTGCAATTAAATGTTGAACAAAGAACATGGTATACCTTTTGCTAAGTTTATAATTATTGCTTTGTTTAAATATTGATTTTTATATTATAGACTTGTTTCATTATGGAAATTAAGCCATTGCTATTTATATATAATTACATTTGCTTTATCTGATGTAAAATTTTAAATAGAATTGGAGGACATGTAATTTTGCTGTTGTTTTTGTTTATGTAGCAGCATTATGTTTTGTTTTTATATATGTGATATCACAAAATCTATATTTTGGAATTGTATCATACTGCTATTGAAGCAAGTATTGGAATCTTGGATTAATCACTATAGACATTATCTGATACTTTCTATCTTTGAGTTTCATAATGATACAATCACATATTTGCAATGAATGTTACTGTATAATTTTATTTTCATTCTCACAATATTATCATTTGCCCTTGATATCTGAGCCTGTGTGATACTCTAGTATTTTTTAGTGATTATTTGATTATTACATTTTTGATTATGGATATTTATTACATCAAAATTTTTAGCATTTTAATTGAAATGCCTTTTTGGCACTATTTTTTATATTTTGAATATTTGTATTTTTTATTTTTTTTAGTGTGTCATAATATTTTTCCCTAATGTCTAATTATTTTTAGGCTTACTATTTTAATGCTGGTATTAGATTTATGAGTTGCTCATTTTTACTTCTTATATTTATTAAGTTTTTATAATCTGTGATTTTTATGTTCAAGAATTTCCATTCTGGTTTCCATAAAAAATTATCTAGAAAGAAAAGATAATATCCAAATTATATTAAATAAACTAAATAAATATTCTCTTATCGATATGTAACATAAAACTAATAAATATGAACATAAAGTCAGTAAATAGTTAGGAAAAGAAATATTGAAAATTGTGTTTTCTTGAAATTAATGCATTGGGGAAAATGATTTTTTAAATTTTAATACAACTCTGTAGACAATCATTGTAATTAAAAGATGCAAAAATTGTGCAAGACATCAGAAGAAAAGTATGATTTTAAATAAGGTCTGAATGAAGATTTACATCAAAAGATCATTTTGGTAATTATATGAATATTCTAATTGACTAATTTTTCATTCCAATACTATTTGGTGTAAGTACCATCTGCATATAAAATCCATATAATTAGTATTTATATTCCCATTTTCAGATTAGTTTCTGGATTTTGCCTTTATCAATGAAGTCTGGGATTCAATACATTCAACAATCACTTTTAATTACATTTTATGTGTTCAAGTTTAAAAACTGAAATTCAAATCAGCTTAAGATTTTTGAACCCAAATCAATTTGCTTGAATAAATTATATAAATGTAAAACCATTTTACCATTTATATATTTTAATACTTTCAATTCTTCATTAACTATAGGCACCTTTATCCTCTGATAAGGAATGTTAATAATACCAGAAAATCACTAAATATCCAGCTTAAACAATACAGATTTTATTGATTACTTAAGCCTATGCTAAATGGTACCATAGTGAAGATATATTCGTCTTATCATAGTGTTTAAGCTGAGTTTTTCAGTCATTTGCTATTTTTATATGTGTACTCATCTGCTTTACATGAATATATATTTATTTGGAAATGTGCAATTATATTTAAATATATTGACATGAGAATTATTGTTGGTCTTAAATGACTATTATTTTGATTTGAATATAATAATAAAAGTATTAGAAGGATAAAATTTCTAAAAGAGATAAGTTAAATAAATTTATTTTGTTTTTAATTTGGATGTTAGAAAGTGAATAAGTATATCAGTATAATGTTGTCTATTTAATTCTGTATATATGACTATTTATGAGTTATTAGAAAATTCCTTGATCAGATAAATTTCAAGCATCTATAAATATGATGTTTATTGTAGTTAAATAACATTTTGTATATAGTAAGTCACAGTTGATAATTTTTTTTTCCTACTGTTCACTATGAGTTATTTTGTAAGGATCCATTTATTTTTTAGTGCTTATTTTGAACATATTCATAATAAATAGATGCAAATAATAAATAAATATAACAGTATTTTAAAATTGACAATTTGACAAAAAATAGAACATTCTATTCTCAGAAATAAATAAACATAAAAGCAGTACATCAAAAATGGATAGGACTTTTAAATTTAATTGATAAATCAGAAGCTGTTATAATTTTTCAATATTCTATAAACTTGACATAGTGTAAATTGACTTTTTTCTTTGGGCATAATTTTTTTTTTTTAACACATTGATTGGAGATACTTAATCACTTTAATATTTTTATAATGATGACCTCTATCTCCTCCATAACTTTATGATTTCTCACATTTTATCTCTTCCTTAGATTTCTATCCCTCAGTACATTCTATAATAATTAACTGGTTTATTTTTATCTCTTTTACATTAAAAATTTGTGTATACTGCCATCTGTTGTATATTGGTGTAGATTTTTTTCCACGTTTTTAAAATTCTGAATTATTAGTCATTCGTCTGATAATGTAACAACTATCCATCTAATTATCGAAATTATTTTTTTTTTAATAAATAAACTCATTTAAAAATCATTATTTATTTATTTGAAACGTCACTTCCCAGTTAATTGTTATATTTTAAAATGTATATCACATGCTGCCACCTAATGTCAATATTATGAAGTGTTGTTTATTTTCCAATTTATTCTAACAAATTTTAGATATGATTATTTGTGTGTACCCATATGTATGTGTATAGAAAGAGAAATTATGCACAGAGTTATATCATTGTTACATTGAGAAAAACCTTTAATCAACCTGTTACAAAAATTATAAAAATATTTCAATTTATAATTCTGACAATAAATATTTTTTTCTATTTATTTTTTCTTCTTCTTATTATTATACATTTGTCTTATTTCACTCTATTTTTTTCTCCTTTGCCTCATATCTCTATTCAAATTTGATGAATATAATTTTGGATAATCCATGCTTATGATTTTTTTTTTCTTAAAAAGGAAAAAAAAACTCACTAAAGTTTGGAATCATGCTGTATAAATCATCATAGTATTGTCACAATGAAATTGTTTTTACATATATATCAAAATATTCTGATTTTTGTTAGGAATAAAACTATAAAACTTTATTGGTAACAGGATTAAAAGATATTGGGTTAATAACGAAATACAGTACATTGAAATAAATGTAGTTTATGAAAGCTTCACAACTTCCCTATTATATACCAGCTGTACATCACTCACTATTCTAGAGTCATGTCTATAAAAATGGTAAATTATTTTACTGCTTTTCAGCTATTTATGTAAGCATGAGTAGTCAATGAACAAAAAACGATAGTGCAATCAGATGTCAGACTAATTTGTGGCTTCACACTGATATCTATTTATATAAGCCTGATGAATGTAAATCTGTATTTAAGGTAAGAAAATTAAATACTTTTCATTAATAGTATCATTTTCAGTCATGTTTTATAATGTTTTGAAAACGAAATGAAGCAAATTTATCTTTCTGTAAATATAGCTAAAAAATGGCATGTAATATGCATGTACTGGTTGCTTTTTAAAGAATGCAAAAAAAAAAGTTTTTACAGGAAAAAAACCTGGAAAATTCATTTTGGGGATTCTAAAGTGAACTAATAGATATTTTCAAGATATATACAATATTATAAATGCATGTTATATTGAAATGAATCGACGACTAACTAAATTATTTCCAAATATATTTTTCAAAAATTAAAACTACTTTTAATTATGAAAATAAAATTAAACTTAGCACAATATCAATAATTATATTTTTAAATATTAGTATGCAAAAGTCTGATTTTGCATGTAATGTATATATATGGGCACATGTATAACATATTTGCTGTTGCATCTTATTACTTTTACTTTAGAACTTGGATCTGAAGAAATAAGAAAAGTTTTGATATTTACAAAAAGAAAAATGTTATTAATAATGATTTGTGTAATTTTATTCAAAATATTATATAAAATAATTTTTAAAAAAATATATTAAGTCTATTTTAAAACATACATGCCTAAATTTACAATTTATGCATAAATTTAAAATTAGTAATTTTAAAAAGGTTTAAATTTTTTATTTTTATTTTATAAAGATTGTATTTTTTCAGTTTTAGTGAGTTTTTTTTCTGTTAACTTTATGGACTATATAATATTTTATCTTTATTCTGTAATGTAACTTTATTGTGAAAATTGCATCTTTACCCAACTAGTCAATAGATTAAAATGCATCTTTGTGATATAGTAAATATTGCATTTATAAAAACTATTATTTTTGAAGTTAAAACATTATATATTATTATATACAGAAACTGTTCAAACATTTTAAATGAATTATATGATTCATAATTGAATAATAATTCAGTTTAATCATATGAAAAAGAGAGTAAAATATTTCTTATTAGCAGAAACTCACTTTACTTAGTTTAGGCTGCCCATGAGTCATATCTAGCCCTTTTTTTCGATTATGATCATTGTTTTTTTTTTTTTTTAATTTGTAATATCCTGTTTATCTACTCACTTATGCTTCATTTAAAATTTGTACATTTTCAACTTGTATGATCTTTAAAATATAATATTTCATACCAAATATAATACTTATGAAACTTGTAATGGTATGGTTCAATTTATGGAAAATATAAATTGAGTTTGAATTTTTCTTAAAAAAAAAAAACATTTTTTTTTTTTTTTTCTAAAATATATTATTTTATTTATTTTATATTAGTAGCACTAAATTAAAGAATAAATGTGGATAATGAATTAGTCCAGTATATAACTCTAAGTAAAATACATCAATAAAAAATGTTATAGAAAACAAATATTGCACTTTAAAATAAGAGTGTTTATGAACAAAAAGCAAGAAAGGATAGACATAAAATTAACATCTTTAATCTTCTAACAATTCATTAAAACAAACCAAAAAAAAAAAAAAAAACTAAATCTAATAAAAAAATTAATTATATGTTTTTGTTTAATAATTACAGTAGTTATTTTTACAATGAAAAATACTTTTTTTAAAAAAATTCTTAATTATATTTTCAAATTAATTATATATTAATTTTTCAGCTTTCATGCTCTTGGACACTATGGTAAGAAAAACTTAGAATAAATGTATTTTGAATTATGCATAATGTTTTTGAGGCCTACTGATGGCCTCATATTTATAACACATGAAAGCTGAATTTACAGTTGCATAAGAAAAGTCACTACTTTAGTGTTATAATTTTTGCTATAACAATTTTTTAATGAGTTATAGTTGTTGCCATTTCTCCATATGTATTCATTATTTTTTTCCAATAGTTCTCAGCATCCAAATATCTGTTAGTCATAGGCTTATCTATATATAAGCATTTAAATTTATTCCTTTTTATTTTTTTCAAATAGTTTGCACTTTAATATTTTATATGGAATGATTTTTTCTTTATTCTCATGTCCAATTCATATAAGCTTTTTTTTTTTAAACATTATCCACCACATTTTTTCCCCCTCATAATTTGTTTTTGAATTATCCTCATTCTCTCAATGTTTAATTTATTTGTCCTTCTATTCTTTTTTTAAAGTCTATATAGTGCAATGTAATTTTCTCTCTATTGTCCTCTTACCTATCCAAGTTGTTAAATTCATTTAACAATTTGGATTTGAAATAAAAGAGAACTTCTTTTACTTTGACAATAACCCACAACAAAAGTGCTATTATGATTAATGGAGAAAACCTATTTAGCCTCAGGGAGTTTGTCAATTAATAGTAACTGATTGTTTCCTGGCAATATCAAAGGCAAAGATTATCTCTGTTTACATGGGTAAAATCTTATTTCTGTTTGAATAACAATCCATGGAAAATATTTAATTCAACATATACAACTTTCTGAGAAGTTTAAAATAGCATTTTCAGAATGTCAAGAAAGATGCTATTTTTCCACATTATCACAACTATATAAAGTAACTTCTGAATTTAAATCCATATAACAACTTGTGTTAGAGGTAAAAGAGGACTTACTTTTATTTCAACAATAAATCCCAAAAATGGAGCTACTTCAGGGAATGGAGATAAATTACGTAGTCTCATGAAGATTGTCAATTAGTAGTAATTAATTGTCTCCTGACAACAAGAGAGATAAAGGTCATCTCTGTTTATATGGATAATGTTACCATATTTTTATTCTTTATTACAATAATAATTTATGGAAAATATCTAATTCCATAATATACAATTCCTGGAGAAGCTTAAAATATTTGCAGAATATCAAGAAAGATGTTATTCTTTTACATTCTCAAACCTATATAAAATAGCTTCTGGGTTTAAAAACCATTTAACAATTTGTGTTTGAAGTAAAAGAGGACCTCATTTTACTTCAACAATAAAACCTAACAAAAGAGCTATTATAAATAATGGGGGAAAATTTATTTAACCTCAGGGAGATTGTCAGCTAGCACTAATTGATTGTTTCCTGTCAATATCAGAGGGAAAGGTAATCTCTTTTTACATGGATAAAATCTTATTTCTGTTAGAAGAATAAGCTTTGGTGAATATTTAATTCAAAATATACAACTCTCTGGAAAAGTTTAAAATATTATTTGTAGAATGGCAAGAATAGTGCTATTTTTTTTGCATTCTTATGCCTATATAAAATTGCATCTGGATTTAAATTCATTTAACAACTTACGTCTGAAGTAAAAGAGGATTGCCTTTTATTTCAACAATAAATCCCTATAAAACGAGCTACTACAGGTAATGGAGAAAACTTGTTTAACCTAAGGAATATTGATTGTTTTATGGAAACATTAAAGGCAAATGTTATCTCTGTTTATATGGATAAAATCTCCCTATTTCTATTCTTTATTAAAATAACAGTCCATGGAAAATATTTAATTCAAAATGAATTTTTGCGTGCATATATTATTTATTTGCATGTTTTTTCATCTGAACAGCCCTTAGTAAGCTTATTATAATTATATTCATTATATGATTGGATATTATAAATGCAAAGTAATAGGTTTGTTGATAATATCTTCTTGTCAATCATTTTATTTTGAAGTATATAACTTAGGCAATGGTTGTATATTGATATAAATTAGAGTAAAGATAAGTTATTATTTTTAACATTTATTAAATTAGATATAAAACTGAGTAAGGGTTTATTTTATTTAAACATTACAAATATTGTAGATTTATAAAACATTCTCAAAATGTTATTATAATTATTTAGAAACTAATTTATTTAAGTAGGGAATATCATTAAATTTTAATGTAGATTTACAGTACTATAAATTATATTAGATTAGTAAAGTATATCAGAACATAGTTACTTATTGATTTGAATTTGGTTTCATTCAATTATAAATTAAATAGATGTCTTAGACATAAATCATTGTTTAGGAGAATGATATGTGATTTCACTGCTTGTCGTAATTTATTTTGGGATGGTGAATACATTTGGTGATATCTGAGATGATGATCTTGTTTATTTTCTTTTAAATGCTATCCGAATAAATCAGGTTTTAATAAATATTGTCATTAGTATTTCATTTTAATGTAGTAGACAATCTAAATAATTATGTATTGGAAATATTGTAAGTTTTGACCAGTGACTGAGCTAGATAATTTTATACAGGTCATAATGGAGTTACTATTTATTGATGCATGTTTTGCTCTGTTATAAATAATATTTAAATCATAAGGACATTTCTTCATTATCTTTTATTTTTATTTTGTATCAGTAATGGATGGTTGTGTAAAAACCTATAGAGCAATTTCTTTTATTTTATGACAAATGCAGACCAAGCCAAGGTAGAGATATAGTGGGGTAGAAGATCCATTATTATTGTTACAAAATAGTTATTCGATGCTGGCTGATCATATACAAGTGGTGATTGTTACAAAATGCCACATCAACTTTAGGTCTGTTACAAAATGTCACTCCAACATTTAGGCTAGATTTATATTGTTACAAATGATGTCTCAATTCTGAAACATACTAAAGATTATATATTCTAATCTCATATTCCAATCAATATTCTATTACAAAATGGCAACCAATGATTGGGCTATATTTTATTCAGATTATATTAATCTTTGTAGTCATTTTTATCACATTACAATATACATGTATCCATTATAAATTGAAACATTAGTTTTAGTTAAAATGAATGTTATTGATTCTTACATAAATGAAATTTGAACTCAGATTTTCACACAACTCACAACTCTCAGTGACATCTTATATTGTTGACTCACCTGATCACACACATGTTGAAAAGATAAATAATCACCAATATACGTATTTTCTGCTAAACCAGCACTTATCAGTTGATTCAGATTACCATCTCCACACATATATACAATCAGTACTCAGCTTTATATTAAGATAGCCAATCTTCATAGTTTAATGGACAGGTTTCAAATTACTCCAACCCATGACTGATGAATACTGGTTTAGCACAAAATATGTGTATTGGTGATTATTTATCTTTTCAACATGTGTGTGATCAGGTGATCAGCAATATAAGATGACACTGAGAGTTGTGGGTTGTGTGAAAGTCTGAGTTCGAATCCCGCATATATTACATATATAAATGTAGGTGTTAAGCCTGTACAATGTATTAATTAATGAAATTTATAAATTAATTACATATACATTATAATATGAAACACCAATTTTTCTTAAAAGGGATGCTATTGGCTCATACATTATTAGAATTTCTTGAACTATTTATATGCCAAACTTTTTTTATTTTATATTTTTTATTATTTTCATCCATACCAATTATTTTGGAATTAGCAGGGTTAAATAAGTGAGCATTTTCCCCTCAAGTTATCAAAGATTTACAATTATATGCATTATTGTTTTTAGTCCTGTGTTATAGGAAGGAGAATGTACTGTGTAATTCTTGACTTGAAATTTTCTTATTCTCCTCATAATATTTAACATTATAAGTCATTTAATCTAGGACAAAAATTAATTGTGCTTTATGATTATGTTCAAGCTTATCTTTAGAAATGTTAATTGGTTTTGAAGCTTGACTGCAAATTCATCAATCATCTTTGATTATCAATAAAATAAAAGATTTTTTTAATGATTGATAGTAAAATAGTTCAATTTATTATAGTTACCTTTTCATCATTATAAAGATATCTTTGTAAATGTAGCAAATTATTGATCCAATATAAAATGTTCATAATAAATTGAACTCTTTTGCTATAAATTATTAAAAAAATCCTGAATGATATTTATGAACCAAAGTAGAGTTTAGTAGCAGCTAAAAAAAAAGCATTTAGAATTCATCACTAATATTAACATTCTTTATTTTATTAATAAAATCAAATGATGAAATTATTAGCAAACTTTCAAAACCAAATATAATGAATCCATTCTATAACAAATTTTAGAGCTTCATGTTAATAGGTTCTCCAAAATGAATTCACAAGCCTTGAAAATGGTTCATTCTTTTTGTTGACAAATTTATATGCAATATTCTCCAAAAGCATGATAATAAAGTTTAATATCTCATTGAAAATATTTTAAAGTGTCATGAATATCTATCTACAATTATAAAGTTATGTAAGGAAAACCACCAATGAAGGTTTACCACAAATTGTAGAATGGATCCAAACTGAATTTGGTTTGGAAGCTTGACAGCAAATTCATCATTTATCTTTGATTATCAATAAAATAAAGGATATTAAAATAAGGTATGATGAAATAAATAAAATTTGATCCATAAATATTATTTAGGTCCTTTTGAAACATAACATCATTTATATTATGTTCATTTCATATTGTATAAAAATTATTTAATACATTTAATAAGGATGTTTTTGTAATGAGTACAATCTGGTCCATAGTATTAATTATAGTATAGGCATTACCTTTATTGTAAAAGAAGTTATCCAAACTATTTTTTAGATATTAATAAAGATATCATATAACATTTTGTATGCACTTCTCATAAGCATTGCTACATTTAATGGGAATATCTTTGTAATGACCACATGATAACCATAAAATTATCAATTAATGGAGTTATTTATAGTTTAGGTATTGCATCTAATGAAAGAAATGTTAGTTAAAATCTTTAGATATGAAGAAGGATATCATATATTAAATGTGTTCATCATAAGCATATTCAGGTAATGTTTAATAATTTAAATAAAATCTTTATTATTAAACAGATAAAAGAAAATAAAAATGTGTGGAAAGGCTGTGTTAAAAGTTATTCACATTGCCAAACAATTCCATTTTGACTATATAGGCTTGAATGTCTTTTTATTTTGAAATTTAAAACTTTGCAAATTTGATGGGAAAATAATATAGTTATAAAAATAATTAATCAGAATTAGGCTTTCTAAAATCATGTTTTTATAAGGAAATTAAAAAAATTTACATTGAACATAAAAACGGTAGAGTGCTTATTATGAACTCATAAATTGATATACCCTATACATGTAATTACCCCCACAAAAAATTTCTATTATGAATAAAAAGTTTAATATAGATTTTCAATGTCCTTTATTTTCAAATAAACTAATTAGAAATTGCAATGATAAGCATGAACATAATGATAAACCATAATTGGTTTGTTTTCTGAATTGTACAATCTTAACTTATATAATGGGCTAAAAATAATAGTGCATATAATTCTGGAATTTTGTGAACATGATGAGAAATATAGCTTATTTGTTTAAACTTGTTGATACCAAAATCATTTATCTAGAGAAATTGAAAAACAAAATAAAAGAGGTATGGTAATTAGTTAATTCAAAATTTCCATTAATATAAGAATCTTAACAAGATCTAGTGTTTTAATTTTATAATTTTATATATATATGTAGGTTTTCCAAAATAAATTATAAATTAGCAATTTTTTGGATATTAATTTTTGTATTTTATATATAATACAATTCATCTTTTCCAATTGCAGTTTTTAAAGATACCTTGTGTATTATTCTGGCAACGAGATGTCACGTATGCATAAGTCTGGCAATAATTTTCTAATATCGCGATCTCAGAAAATAACATTTACATGGGAGTTTCTGACAAACTTAATCAATCAATTATAGTATTATTTGGAAAAATGATGACTCCTAACTTTATTTACTGGAAATTATACAAATGTCTTTAAACATGCATTTATGTTTTTTATGAGAAATTATCTTCTGTAAATTTATAAAGATTTTTTATTTTGAAAAATGGTCACCTATAACTTTATTCAGTGGAAATGTTTTGTGAGAAATGATCTCCTAACAAGTAAACTTTTAACAATCTACATATATTCCAAGTGGTAACTGAACAACAAAAAAAATAAAACACATATATTTATCCATGCAATTCTGTCCATTTACAAAATGCTTCCTAGCATCATTGTGGTGGACTGAAGTTTCTTAATTTGAACCACATTCCATTATGAATAGCTACTCTCTCTTAACAATCCTAAAAGAAACACCACCATGGTTTGTCCGAGTTATGGACATGAAGTATGATATCATGATCATTTGTGCAGACTTTTGTGAGGATAGTATGCTGTAGTTTTGAAAATAGTGAACTGCATCATACTAGATAGTGATCTGTTTCCAAATTTTAATCCTTTAATTTGGGAAAAAAATACTATGCTTATTTACTTTGGCAAGAATTAAAGGTGAACCATGATTCATATGTACACATTATTTTGACCAGATCATCGATCACTCATGCCAGCATTTTTTTATGATCTCATGGCATAGTTCAAATTGTACAGCAAAACCAATTGACTAATAACTTTCTTATCATCGGAATTCTATCTAATATTCATTTACAAAATTAATTCATTTCTTTTTAGAAGATTATAAATGTGTTTAATTCAGTCTATATATACACATTAGTTTGTGCTGGTGATTTTCATCACTGCTGACTAATATGTATTTTTTTCAAACAATTTTTTTTTTCAAAAATTATAATAATAATTTGATAATTTTATGCATTATATAACCTTGTGATATAACTATAATAGGATAGTTTCTCTCTTGGTCATTTTGGATCAGATATCATGTCTACTGCGATCAGATATATCTTTTAATCATTATTTATTTATTTTTTGATATCCATGGAAGTCTCGAGTCTTTGCTAGCACTACATGTCAGCTTTTTCAACCATCTTATATTCTTTTTCCAATATCTAACTTTTATTCTAATAGAAAATCACAGGAATTATTATTATTTAGAACAATTCTGATTTTTAGTTTAAAGATATGTTTCTGTATTTAAAAACATCTTTTTTTAAAAATTGTAATATTGCTAGTAATAGTCTGTGACAATTTTTTTGATAAATTAGAAAATATAAAAACTTGTTTAAAAATATTTAGTTTACAATTTTTAAAATTAAATTTATCATATGATGATGATAATATAAAATTATTTTTCTTCATTTATAAAAAAAAATATTATTTACATTTATATTCATTTAAAGAAATAATGCAACTTCTCATTCAAATGCATTCCTCAGAATTATCCTTTTATCAACTGAATGAATGGGCATTGATAAATGAAAAGTAAAATTGTATTTGCGTGGTTATTAAAATGATTTGTTGTGAGAATGTAGCAAAACTTATATATGTGCTATTGAAATTAGTAATATTTAATTGTTGGTATTAAAATTAGTTAAGGGTTTGAAAAGTTTGAAAGTGTTTTTAAAGCCAATTAAGGATAATAACTGGACTTCAATTTTACTCTTTTTTAAAATTAGTTCTATCTATTTTTTGTTCACTTTGTATTGAATTTTGCATTTTTATTGCAATAAAATAATTTGATAAAAAAAAAAGATCATAAGAATTATCCAAACTTTATGGAATCGTATAATTTAATTCTGTATCTATTTTTTGTTTATTTATACAATTAAAATTGGTATTATTTTTATTGTAGATAGAATATTTTAATATTTAAAATAGAGACAATTTTTATTTTGTGTTCCCCCTCTCCTCCCCCTTAATAGGAGCAATTTATTCTTTTTTTTTTTTTCAAAATTGTTTTAAATAATGCTTGAGATCTTGATATATCATGATCTTTAAAATAAATGTATTTTTATGCTAATGAGGGTGATGGTATATGTATGAAATATTTATAATAAAAATATATATCTATATGAAGTATGTTTAGTAAAAATTAAAATTCTAACTTGTTGAAATTCTTGAAAATAAGAAATATAAAATGTTCAATTTACCAAATAGACATCATGCATTTGAAAATAAATATTAACCCACAATGGCTACATGAAATTTTGTAACATAATTATTAGACATGGTATACATATGCTACTCATTAAAAAATTATTATTTTATGGTATAATTGCAATTCTAAATGAACATTAAAAAAAATAAAACAAATAAAAACAATTACCACAATCATTATTAATAGCTTCAGACCTTCATCTTAGTATGCAATTTTACTAATGTTTTTTAAAAAATTGTGTGTTGAATTTTTTTTGACTGCTTGAAATTTTTATATAAAATGAATAATTAGACAGTTGAAATATTTAACATTTGGAGAAAAATTGATATTTACCAACATTAGTTATAATCTATTTCAAGTTTTCCAGTATTAAAATACGTGTTAATCATGTGTATGAAAACTTTATGCAGTAAAGCAACATATACAAAATAATACCTTATAAAAATTGCATAGAATTCAATGGAATGCATTCTTTTAGAAAAATTACAATCAGGCATTATTATTCTATCAAATTTTGTTTCTTTTCTTTAGTTATATTATTCTATAAGTAGTGTTAATATGCTTCCTTCCAAAAAAATCCATATTTTATCTCACAATTTAACTGATAACTCACTGAGTATTGCTTTTGACCTGGGAGATAATTATAGCATCCAAACATATTTGGTAAATTGTCATTATTAGGAGAAAACATGACATTAATACTCTGCAATTAATTTGCATATTTGTAATTTATATATTCCACTTTTGTGACATTGCTACACAGGAATTTTTTGTTTATTGCATGGATGTTATTAATGATAAACCATTTACATTTTCTTTACTGATCATTGTACTCTGCACACACTATTTTAATATTCCATGGGTTGAAAGCCTGGCCAGATTCCATTTCATGTTCCAGAAATACTAACTTTACATTGAGATCTTTTTTTGTGTGAGAGTATATATATATTGATGCTGTGCCACCCAGGTGATGCTGTTATTGTGTGATTCCCCATAGTATGTTGCTTGCAATTAGGCTCATTGCAGCTGATTTTGTAAACTACCTGGAGAGCCTTGTCCTAAGATGACATGTCCTTTGCATTATTCAAGAACTTAATTCAAATTTAAAGGTGTTCTAAAGCAATCATTAAATTTGCCAGTGTATATATTCTTTAACCATTGTGATAAAACAGGTATGAAGGGAAGACTTATCCACTTATTCATGTTGTCATTCTTTGAAGGGCAGGTATTTAATGTAGAATAAAATTTCTTAAGCACTCGAAATAAAATGCTACGTTTATAGCCCATATTGACCAAATCTTTTATAAACATTTCAATATTTTTTTCAATCCACTTCATACCCTCTTAGCATTTGATTTCTATAAAGGAAATATTTAAAGCCAGACAGTTTGTGCAAGATAGAGGTGTGTGTTCTACAGATAAATGATTTTATCACCATTTTATAATTTATCTAACTATCAGATCTTTGTATGTAAAAGTTCAAAAATTTTATTCACTGATTTTCATGATGAGCTCTGCATTAAATCATTCCATATTTTATTAATATTATCCTCTGATTCACAAATCAACACATCATCTACATAGCACATATAAAATGAATTATTTGCTGTAGATATATTTGGGGATAATTGTTTCCTCATATTTATTTAATATTATGCTACAGAATATTCCAATTATTTGCAATCCTATAGGCCAGCCATTTTCCATCCTATAGAATTTGTTTAGATAGTACTGTAATGTCACTGTCAATTCACTCCAGTGCATCAATAACAAACAGTCTTACTTTGATTAAAGCCTGAATTTATTAATTCTTTTGAGGTTATATCTATAGAATTTTGATGTGAGATTGAACTGTATAGCTCGGCTATATTAAGCAATGCAAGTTTAGACTAGGAACTCAGTTTGTGAAAGTTTATCAGCCGCACACAATCAAACAAGAACTTATTTGTGAAATCACCAAATCCTACATATTCAATGAGCTATTCAGCTATCAGTTTTACTGTCTTGTAAAAATTAGTACCCCCAAAATTTATTAACAGTCTTAAGCGGTTATTTACTTTGTGAACTTTTACTTTCACAAAAATTCTTGAGGGTTATGGCAGCTATTGAATAAATTCTCCAGTATTCTCTCTTGCTGACAGCCTTATTTTGATGCTTTCTTAATATGGACATCATGAATGTATCTTTTATTTGTTTCAAATTGCAAGTTTCCACTGATTTAAATTTTAACTTATCAATTTGTTCATTGACTTTACGGTTGTATTTGTCATTAATTAACACAATGACCTGTTTTCCTTGTCTTTTTTAATATTTAATTTGACTAGTTTGCAAGTACTTTCTAATTTTTTGTATATTTTTTATTACATATATTAAGAAGTTTTAGTTTAATGAAAGATGTTTTGTAAGGAATGATGAATGGAAGTAAAATGAAAGGATGGAAGAGATTGACATTGTTGGATGATATAAGACAGGAGTGGCCAAACTTTTAGATGTTGAGGGTGACTACATTTTTTCAGGACTTTGAACTGGAAACCAGAAAAATTTTGCACCATCTATTGGCTATTTTTGGTTGCATTTTCGTTATTTTATGCTTATTTTATTGTAAATTCATAGCTGTATCAGCAATTGGCAATATTTTTCACAAAAATCATTTTCTGATTGTGGTCTAGCCCCACTTCTTTTCCCTTATAAAGTGCCACAAAGCACTGACTGTCAACATTGGCTATTGTTCTCTAAGCATTTCTGTCAAAGTTAGAAATCAAACCAAAATGTTTTATGCTTTTGTAATAGATTTTGAATGTAAATAAATATATTTTTCATAATTTTTACATCCATAATGAAGTTTTTATATTAATTTACCTAAATATAAAGTTTGATTCAAAAATTTTTAAATTTTACAAGAAGAATAATCAAGGAAAAGTGAATAGCGCTGGACTGCTATTCAAGACAAGTGAATAACTTTGACTGCTATTGCTTTCATAATAGATTTTGAATGTAAATAAATATATTTCTCATAATTTTTTACATTTATAATTAAGTTTTTACATTACATTAATTTACTTAAATATAAACTTTGATTTGAAAAATTTTAAATTTTACAAAATAATAATCAAGGAAAAGTGAATAATGCTTATTCAATAACGTTGATCACTATTTGCATATCAATGACATTCGGTGATAGCTAGCAAAACATGACTATTTTTCATCAATATTTATGGATTTTATAATTACTTTTACACTATATTGACTAATAATGTGACAAGATTTAGATTTTTATTTAAAATATTTAATTTTAGATAATAAAAAAAAAAGACAACAGAAGTGAATAATCAACTATTGTAATTTCTAAGAAGAAATCACCGGTGTTTTTATATAATGATTGGTTGAAATATAATTCCTTTGCTTTACTGCAGGTTATTTTTCATATGTTTTTCTTCAATTATTAACATTATTTAAAATTTTTGATACATTTAACCACTTTGAATGTAAAATAATTCAATTTTTAGAAGCTAAATTAAAACAATTCTGATTATTGTACATTAATATATTTCAGAAAGGAAATTGTCAAGATCCATATTTAACAAATCAAATCACTCAATTTTTTTTACTCAATCTGACCAATAAGAAAATTCATTAGACAAAAGGTTAAATTATCACAGCTTCTTCTAGTATTATAATTTGTCCATGTTGCTTTATAAAATATTTATGAAATTACAATTTTAAATTACCTGTAAACAATTGTTTTCTAAAGTTCATCCTGAATTTTAAAAAAAAGAAAATTATTGTTTTAGAATTATATTAAAATAAATTAGATGCAAATTTTACAAAAAAAAAAAGAAGAAATAATGCAGTCATCTTCCAGACATCTTCCGGTCGACTGGTTGATGTCTTGGACATCCCTGATGTAAGAGGTGGGAAGGGTTTCATGGAATTGAAGAGCCTAGCAATGGGGAGAATGGAATGGAAAATGACGTGTCTACTCTCTGGATCTGTCCATTTAACAGAATACTGTTGATGAGATTTTTTTATCATGTGTTTTTTTTGTTTCAGTTATGTGTCACAATGCTTGTGCTACCTTGCTCACTAGGCCTTTTTTTTCCGGGGTCTACCTTCATAACTAGCTTCTATTCCAGCTATTATTTCCATAGAAGAGTTTTTCCACTTACTCCCAACATACTTTAACTGAAGTCAAGCATGTGAAATACACTTTTGAGGACATCACTGTTAATGTTTCACCGATTTACCAGCATTGATGCCAAAAATTTAAATTTCTTATCATATTTTATACATAACTTATTTGCAAATTTTGGCATTTTTCATTTATGCTTTCAGGGATACTGAAACTTTTTGTCCTTTTTTTCATTCTACGTACTTCTGTTTTCAATGCCCTCTTACATTCTTGAAAAATTCTTCAAAGTGGCTGTATTTTTAAATAATGTAGAATTTTATCTTTCTGTTAAATAAATTTACCCATACATATACTACAACAATTGGGGAAGAGGGGGCCCCGATAATGCAAACAATTCTCTAGAAACTTTACTTTTTTTCTTTTGAGGGTTATGACATTTAGTATTTTTAATGCTGTCTTATACTGTTATATTCATCCATAACATTCTGTAACTTTACTAATTTTGCTTCTTTTTTGTTAGCTATGTAATTCTATAAGTAGCATTAATTCACTTACCAAGAAAAGATTAAATTTTATTTCACAATTTAATTAATTATTCTCTGAGCAATGCTTTCAACCTGGGAGATCATAATCATAGTATTTAAACTTATTAGCTAAACTGGTATAATTAGGAGAAAACATGACATTATTACTCAGTTGTTAATATGTAAATTTGTAATTTACACATTCCACTTTCATGAGAATGCATTACAAGTCTTTTTTGTTTATCACATGCCTATTATTAGTGATAAATCATTTTTTTTAAATGCTCTTTTCTGATCTTTGCACTCTGCACACACTATATTAATATTCGATAGATTGAAAGTATGACCAGATTCCATTTCATGCTCCAGACATACTGGCTTCGCATTTGGGATCTTTCTTTGCATGAGAATACATATATTGATGCACCAATCTAGTGGCACAATTAACCTGCAATTATCCATAGTACATTGCCTTGCAATTAGGTTCATTACAGTTGATTTGTTAAATAATCTGGCGGGTCTAGTCTAGAGACAACCTGTCCACATTATTCAAGAGCTTATTCAAATTTGGAGACATTCTAAAACAGACATTAAGTGCATCAGCTCATATATTCTTTAATCATTATGATAAACTAGGCACACATTGAAAATATCCACTTATTCATGTTGCATTTTCTGGGGGTGGGGTGGGAGGTGGATATTTAATGTAGAATAAAATTTGTTAATTACTCTAAATAAAAGATTGTTTATAGCCTGCATTGACCATGTCTTTTATGAACCTTTCAATGTTTTTTTTAATCTGCTTCATACTTACACAGCATTTTATTTCTATACAGGAAACATTTAAATTCAGTCAACTTGTGTGGATGGTGGTGCATGATTGGAGATGAGCTACTTCATGGACATAGAAAAGTTGAATCATCATTTTATAGCTTATCTAACCATTGAATCTTTGTATGTAACATTCTAAAATTTTTATTCCCTTATACTTGTTTTCTTGTTCTATAGTCTACACTATAGATGAGCTCTGCATTAAATAATTCTGTATCTTATTAATATTATACTTCAATTCAGAAATCAGCATGTCATCTACATAGTGCATATAAAATGGAATTATTTGCTGTAGAAATATATTCAGGGATAATTGTATCCTCATATTTATTTAACTTTATGCTATGGAATATACTACTTACTGGCAATCCCATAGGCCAGCCATATTCTATCCTGTATAATTTCTTGTTAACTACCTTAGTAAGATCACTATCAATCCCCTTTGGAACATCAATAACCTACTTAGTCTTGTTCTGATAAAAGCCTGAATTTATTAATATTTCGAGGATTATATCTATAGGATTTCAATGTGAGATTGAACCATATAGCTCATCTATATCAAGCAACACAAGTTTAGGCCAGAAAATTTGGTTTTTATTATTCTAAGAATTACTTATAAAAATATATATTTATATGATAAAGTAGAAAAAGAAATAACTATGGATCACAAAAAAAACAAAAAAACAAACCGGATACATGCAATGTGGATAAAACTATTTAGGAAAGTACTGAGATATACACCTGTTCAATGTAAAAAATAATATGAAATTAGAGCATTTGAAAATTGATAGTGTTAAAATTTATCTTATAAAGCCAGCATTTTAAAATAGAAAATTTAAATTATCTTCAAATATTTCAATGCAAGCAACGTAAAAAAAAAAAAACATCATAAAGCCTTTTATAAACAACTGTTAATAAAAACATTCACAGAAAAGGTTAGGCAGTAATAAAGCTGCATTTTTTATTATTATAAAACTATCTTTTCTGTGGATGTTTTCATTAACAATCATGTATTACATTATCTCAGAAAATAAGATAATTATTTATAGTAATATTGTATAAAGTATAACGATAATGATAATAAAACTAACAACAACGACTTATTATAGTTTTGGTATATAATACAAAATTAATTTTTCAAATTTATTGAGGCATATGGTTGGGGGAAAAAATGACTAAAAGCCTGCCTTTTTTCCATGAAAGTTCAGTAAACAAAATAGAGCAGAGCAAGGCTTTACAATCATAATTTCATGCTGAAACTATGAAAATTTTGAATTCATGAGATTATAGCTGTTGCTTATTAAAGAAATATATACGAACTAAAATTGGAAATAATCATTAAGTATTCAAAAAATGAACATATAACAATAGATAGGATCAAAAAGTAATTCTTTCTATTAGAGCAAATATTGATTTTTTATGGTATGGGCCATGAAGCAGAAGTGTCTATTGCGATTAAAATTAAATAAATGGAAATATATATACAAAAGAGTTTTAAAATGTTTTTTGCATCATGCTCTCTAGATGTATGATACTTCCCTCACTAGTAGAGAAGGCGAGGCAGCAATATTTTTTTTGTTTTGTTACAATGAGATAGCAGATATGCTGATCATTATTCATTATCAAAGAAAGAATTTTTATTTTCTATTTGATTTATTATAATTCTGAAAATTTCTTTTTATACTTAAATGGTAATATTTTAATATGTAGATGAAGAGACAATGGCCCACATATTCTCTCACTGCAAGAAATTCGTAGATCTTGAAATAAGACTGCATTCTAGTGTCCTGTCAGGATGGGCCTCTATTCTGAATATATGTAAAACAATGAGAAGTGGCACTTTCACCACGATCCGGATGGCCATCATACTATTCACAAAATGTCTCACCAGGTGTCACCTCATTCCAATCCAACATAAAAAGTCCATGGGAGATGCTCAAAGAACTCACGTCTAAGTTAAGCACTAGAGATCACCTAATGGCCCCAGCTAAACTGTTCTCTGATACCTGGGAGCAGATGGCTATAGACCAGATACCAAATATTACTACTAAAATTCTGTCCAAACTATAGAGATGAATGGTAAAGCTATATCGTGCTGTAGTAAGTGGGATAACTGCAAATGGTGGCCTAACTGCACCATTGAGGTGGACAAAGTTGCATGCATTAGTGGGTCCCTAAATATGCAGATTCATGTCTGCAAGTGATAACAACACTCCTGCAATGCAAAGAGTGACGTGATGCATTTGACTATAGCCCGGGTGCCATAACTAATTGGGGATCCCATGGAATCTAGTTAACTGCACAGGGATAGACTGGCACAGACAAAAGCACAGGACTCAATACAAAAGGGAACACCTATGAATCCTTAATTTCAAGTAATTTATGTACCATAATTCATGTAGTTTTCAAAATAAATTTATTTCTTAATAATAAAAAAAAAGATTTAACTCTTTTATAAATGTAGAAAAGAAGTTTTTTATAGTATGCTTATTTGTTAGTTAAAACCGAAAATATCATTTATTAATAAATATTTTATAATTAAAATATTAAGAATAATCTATTTTCAATTAAATCTCTCTTTTTTTTTTAAAACCTAAAGACTTTATAACATGGTGATTAGCATGTTCTCCTGCCATCCCCATAACCGGGAGTTTGAATCTAGGCTAACTGAACTTTGAAATTTTCACATGATCCATATCAAGCTTAGCTAATTATCTGGTATTGGAAAAAAATAGGTATCTATCTATTCTTAGTTAGAGAGGGGTAAATTTTCCAAGTTAATCTGGGTTGATTAGATGAGTGTTATTGTGCGAATTGTAAAAAATCAAAAATATAACTGTAATACGACTTAGTTTTATTACTGATTGCGAAGATATCATACTTCTAGAATCCACAGTTATCATTACTTACTTTAAAACATTAATAATTTTATTGAAGATTTTATATTAGTTTGTGTGTGTATATATATATTCCCACATATATACAAACACACCTTTAGATGATAAATAAATGTTTTTTTTAATGTGGCTAACAATCACCTGCAATACTTCTCCCTAGGAAGCTGGAATGTATCTTAATTGTTTCTTTATAATTTCTTTTTGTCCATCTTGAGGGAAAACAGTCAGAATTGCTGAATAGTTTTCATAATTTTAAAATTCATTTATGATAATGTTAACCAAATATTTGGTTTTCTTTGTATTAATTTAAAAATAATTGGCAGTGTGTTGCTGTTTATTGTTTCTGAATGTTTAAAATTGATTAAAAATTAAGTCAGGTTAGTCAAGTATTGAAATTGAAAGTGCCAAGCTTGACAACTTTTTATCTGTTTATATATACGACTTCAATGTGCATACATAGAAATTATATAAATTTGTATGCTGTTTATGTATAATGTATACATAAACTCATTAAAATTTCATTGAGTTCTAATGTTTGTTTGCTTTTACATATGTAGTTGTGTTTATCACAGAATAATATTGTTGTAGAAGATATATATATAAAATAAATTAGAAAATCATATAATATTAAAAAACTAGTAAAGTAAATTACTAAAATTCTGTTATATTCATGGTATCACCTATTGCACAAACAGACCTTATCAAGTGAAAATCAATTGAACATAATATGTTTACAAACAGATTTAACCATTTCCATAATTCATTTTAAACTCCACTTTTAATATCAAAGGAAGTTTTCATAAGATTGATGGCCTCAGAATCAAGAAGACTAATCATCTTCCAATATGACCTGTATTAAGTTTATAATTCTACAAAGCTGAGTTAAGACACCTATTTTTAATTAGTTTTATCAGCAGTAATTTCACTTTTGAATTATTTTCCACAAAACACTATCGACAATATGAGGCAAAATTTCAAATTTTATTTTAGCATTAAAATTTTTATTTTTTAACTATTTATTCTAGTCAAATAAATGTCTCTCATATGAAAAATCAAAAAAATTATTTTGCATATATTACCATCTATTGAGAGATTTGCCTATCTTTTTTTTTGATCATTAAAATTTATGTATATTTTATTGTAATATTTTATTTCCAAAAAAATACTAAAGATTGTCAGAACAATTGAAAAAGTGACAACTTGAAAGTCGTATTAAAACAGGAAAAACTCTCTATACCTATTGTTATTCAATGCAAGCCAGAGTAATCAATGGATGCCAGAAGGCTTGTACATAAAATCCCCATCTAGTGCCTAATTATCCAATATCTCCCAGATTAGTTTCTGGCTTGTAGCCTTTGTCAGTGAGGAGTCTTGGATCTGAGAGCACTGCACCTAGATCTTAGGATCTAATGCAACCCTCCAGCAGCCACCTTTTATCTCTTCTTAACTACAAAACTATGAGTCTTGAAAACACTGTAATATTTTCAATCCAAGCTCATCTGCCTATTTAGTCATATAGCTCTGAACTCGGTTCAGTACCTATACATTTTGGTGACTTTGGTTTTTTTTAATAACCATAGCCACCACTATCCTATTAGGCAGGATTGGTTTTAAATCAATAAACATCACATGATCACAATTTCTTATGCTTCCTTATAATTGTTATTAAAACAGGTAAAACTCTATACATATTGCCACTCAATGCAAGCCTTCTGGCATCCATTGAGTGGCAATACATATAGAGAGTTTTGCCTGTTTTAATAACAGTTATAAGTAAGCATAAGAAATGGTGATAATGTTATGTTTATTGGCCTAAAACCAATCCTGCCTAATAGGATAGTGGTGGCTATGGTTATTAAAGAACTAAAGTCACCAAAATGTATAGGTACTGAACTGAGTTCAGACCTATATGACTATATAGGCTGATGGGCTTGGATTGAAAATATTATAGTGTTTTTAAGACTCATAGTTTAGTTAAGTAGAGATAAAAGTGGCTGCTTGAGGATTGCATTAGATCCTAGGATCTAGGTGCAGTGCTCTCAGATCCAAGGTTCCTCGCTGACTAAGACCACAAGCCAGAAACTAATCTGAGATATTGGATGAGTAGGCACTAGATATGGATTTTATGCACAAGCCTTCTGGCATCCATTGATTACTCTGACTTGCATTGAGTGGCAATATGTACAGAAAGTTTTGCCTGTTTTAATAATAGTTATAAGCAAGCATAAGAAATGGTGATCATAAGAAATGGTGAACATGTGGTGTTTATTAACTTGAAAGTCTAAATTCTGCCTTAGTGGTTGTAATATCACTTCAATTTTTTTTTTCAAATGACTAAAAATTTCATTTTTTGCAAAGTTTATTAAGATTCATGATTACTTTTGCATAATAGTTATGTAATAAAATTTATTAAAATCAAGAATATATATTATTACATATTTATTTTATATTTTTAAAAATAAAGTATTATATTTTTTGCATAACATTAACAATGCAAATTACTGGTACATTAGTTGTAAGCTGTTTGCTAGCATGTCACCACCACCAGTCTGTTAGAATTTATTGCAATATTATAAAAAATATTTTAAAAAAATTAAACTTTTAAAGCACACATTTAAATACAAACATCAAATAACAAAGATTTCATTCATTTTCCTAAATCATTCTGCTGCTACCAATTGCTGAATGATCAAATGATGCTTTGCTTAATTGTAAAATTCAAATGTGATGTTTTAGAATTTATTTTATTTTTAAACAAAAAATATCTGAATGATACTAATATTAAAATTCAAAACTTGCAGCAAGTGAAAACAAAGAAAACTATCATAGTGTGAAGGAGTTAAAGTCAAAGAATAGACCAATCAGAAAATTAATGATGAGGAAAAATGCACTATGTTTTTAAAGTTTGCTCTTTGAACTACTGACATCTTTTTTGGAACTAATGATTTGGTATTTACATTTTTACCAACTATCATATCAAATGTTATTTGGCATTTCTATAAAGTGATAAATTCCACAAAGATGCCTTCAACACTCTTAATCCAGATTATTTGTGGAAGCTGAGATTTTATAGAAGAAATTCATTAATATTGAGTCTCCAAAACATTTAACAAATCAAAATTTATTTATTAATATGCCTGCATGTATTGTCTCATTTATAGAACTAGCTTTCATATATTATAATGTCTCTAGGTTTATTTAGTAATATAAAATATCAATGAATGTAAATCCATTATCTTTTGGATTAACGTGGTCATTGTGATATTACACAAATATTAATCCATTGGTTAAATTAACTTTACAAGAATAGCCAAGATTTTAAGTAGCTTTCCACCAGTACAATATACAGCAATTTATTGATCTACTGCTTCAAGTCAATTTATAATGTTCATCTAAAGTTCAAGTTGTTTTGACAATTGATTCCAATTCCTTTATAATACTTATCAACTGTTTTAGGTAGTTTTCACAAATATAAAATTAAATCATACGGGGATCCATAAATTCTTATGATTTATATACTATTCATTAAAAATTTTAAGTTGATATAGCCAATATAATTCCAAATAGTGATTTTAATCTTTAGAAAAGAGGTGAATAATTATTATAATGTTATCATAAACAACTGTTAACATTCCATAAGGAATTTTAAAAATTTATAAATGAATCAAAATATTTATATTTTGTTCCTTTAAATGCATTACTAAATGATAAACATTGTTAATAATTTAATTTCTTCATTCAGGGCAATATAGGAAAAAAATTTGCACTCAAGTCTAGCCAGTTTCTAGTCAGGCATGCTATTAGTGAAAGATAAAATGGCTAATTCCAGCTTTAAATCAAATGCCATCTTTTAACATTCTATAATTAAAGAAAACTAAATAAATTTTGACAAGTGGTTGTATTTATAAGTTTCTGCCACGTGAATTGTGATTTCATAATTTTGTACCCACAATACTTTATTTTTGGATTTGTATGGGGAAATTCAGTTCTCATTGCTAGGAAACACTTGGAAGCAGGCACATTTTTGAAAGTTTCAAAAGTTTAATGCACCAAATTTTCAGACCGAAAGATTGAAAATGAGAGTTAAATATTATTTTGAAAATTAAACTACTATATTACATTAATTAACAATAAAAATAAAATACACAATTACTTATTTTACAAATAAGACTAAATGATTTCTATTTTATTTATTTTAAGGTTCTCATTTTTACTAATAATAAACTTGTTTTATTTAACTCTAAGAAAAAATTTATTTAAGCATTTTACAATTATACCATTTTAATTGACTACATTTTAAAACAAACTTTCATGCATACACACACATGCTTAAGTATAATGTTAAAATTTGCTATTATTATTGGGTGTATTATTTTTTAGTTTAGCTATCATAATCAAATTATGATTGTGTTAATATTATTTTAAATACTTTTTTATTGTAGTTAGTGTAGTATTTTTTTATCCTGTATATTTTTCCCTGTAACATTAATTTTATGCATGTGTGTTTATTTTTCATTCAATATTAACCATGCTTTTTTTTAAAAAAAAAAGATTGACATGTTTATTTTTGGGATTGTATGGGACACATTTTGAACAATTTTACTAATATACTCTCTTATGTAGTAGTATATGAGAAATATGAATATCATTTCAAATTTTATCATTTACCACAATAATAGTAAAAAGAATCAATGTTAATTTTATTTGATAAGCCAATAATTTTTTTTAGAGTTTATAGTTATGATTATTGATTTAGACATTAAAATATAGTGTTATTATATATATAGTTTATGTCTTAGGCTATTTTTATTACACATTCTTAGTTATTACAACTCTTAAGTAAATGTTAAATTATTATTTTTTAAATCTGAAATCATTACATTAGAGATACTCATCAAAATTTTTTTTAAGTAACTTCGATGAGGCAGTGTTTTTTATATTTAAATCCACAAATATTTTTTATTTAAAAAAAATGCTTTGTAAGTATATATATATAATAATAATTACTCTAAAAATATTCTAAAGAGTATCTTTGAAATAATTAGCTAATTTGTTTGATTGGAACAGTTTGTATTACTAAATTATTATTCTTTTGTCAGAGATTAAAGAGAAATGTAATTGATAATTTTTTTTTCATTAATTTAAAGAAGATTTATGATTATTTTATTTTTTACATTATATAAAAATGTCTACTATATCAACAATATTACCATATTATATTGACTGGTAGAACTTATATTTTTACTTTTTTTTTGTAAAAGCTTTGATTTCTAAAATAACTCTTGCGTCAAGAAATTTTTTTTATAGATTAATCACTTTTAAACATTGATTCTTTTGATTTGGCTATAAATATTCATTCAAAATTTTATGATCAAATTATATCAAGGGTATCATTTATCAATATGTATGATGCCAAGGTACGTATATAATTTATTGATAAATGAATAATTGTTTAAAAACAACAACAAAACTATTTAAATCACAGTTATTATTCTTGAACATTTTGTTAGATCATAGAGAAAACTAAGATAAGAGATCGAATAGTAGCCCCTGTGGGAATATTTAATGATACCTGGGCAATTTATCAGTTGTCTAAAATCTGAATATTCCATCCCCAATAAAACCCTCAATTATCAACAATCCCTTGCAACCTCAACCGGGTATTGCTGGAGGTTTAAACACAAGATAAACCATAGATAGCAATATTTAATAACCATAAAAATATATTGTTTTCCTATTGTATTTCTAATTGACCAATAAGTTCTAATTAAAAAAAACAACTATTTAGTATTTTATGTATATTGCAAATTGCTGAATCTATTCATGTAATTTTGATTTCAGATTTACAGATTAATGAAATTATTTTCCATTCTATTTCATATGTAATTATGTGTTGGATTATTTTCATCATCTAATATTAATTGTTAAATATCTTTAGAAAAATTCATAACTTTATTTAAACTTTTCAAATACATTCAACTGTTATTAATAGCTCATAGACTAATATATAATACATTTCAAGTAGTATTATTCTTTTTTTTCAGGTGTTGCTGGCCTAACCAGTGTTAATAGCATGGAAATGGAACCAGGGATCTTTATATTTATTAATATTGCACTTAAGATAATATTCTAAAGGTATCTGGTTTGATTCTTATGCTGTAGAAAAGAGGAGAAATGTACCAATAGAAATATTATATACTAACCTGTCTACTATTACTAATATTAACTATTTGAAAAATTTAAACAAAGCTTGAATTTTTATTAAAGATATTTAGCAGTTAATACCAGATGATGGAAATAATCCAACATATAATTACATACAAAATTCTAAATAATTTAAAATATTTTTTGTTCATTAACATTTTATTAAAAACAATATTTATAAAAGATTTTTTAGTTGTTTTTTTTTTTGATCTAATAAAAAAAGTTTAAAAGCTTTTAGTAAATTGATCTTTTTATTAAGTCTAATAACATTTTATTAAAAATCATTTATTTATTTTGAAATTTTTTTTATGATATACAAGAAAATTAAACGTTTTTTTTTTTAGATGCCAAAGAAAGTAATATTAAAAAGAATAAAATCAATCTTTATGACTGATTGATTTTTTAAAATAGTTTCTAAATAGATATAGTCTATAAATTTGCTTAAATATAAATATATGAATTAATCAAATTCAGGTATTATCCACCAATATATTGATATAAATCTATAGCAATTCACTGATTTTTTTTTTATTTTCATAAATTAAATTTTTTTGTTGTTTTAGTCTTTTATCTTGTTTGATCTTATATATTGTACCCTTGCTTCTCGATGTATAATATAGTTTGAAATACGACTAGCTCAATTAAATTATAATGCTTAATTAAAATTTGCATATCTATCTTTAATTTACTTTTATAATATCATATTCTAATTAAATTTATTATCAATTATCAAAATCAATATATTTCTATAGTATGTACTAATTAAATAAGTATCTATCAAAATCATGAGACTGTGAAGTAAAGTTACAATGTAATAATTAGATTTACATTGAGTCAATGTCTTCCTAAGACATTGTCTCAATGGCATAAGAATACTATTACCTTCTATACTATCTTATTACTAACATCTACAGCACTCTTATGGCTTTTAAATAAAATGAACTATCTTTAATAATAATAAGATAAATAAATCTTAATCTTTAATTTTTAAGGAAATATAATTAAACGATCTCAGGTTCTTCTAATTATCTTAAAGTAATAATAACTCATGTAAATAAGTATGATATGGGATTTTATATCAAACCTAAATACACCTAACTTATTCTAATAATTATAACAACAATACTAATCTTTAGTGTATAGCTTAATCTTATCTATTTTCTAATATACCATTAATCATTAAGATAAATAAGTAAATCATAGTACATCTTTTCATTTTCATATAGTATCTTAATTTTAGAATATACCAAAATCTTATAATTCAATAATCTGTGGCAATAAATAATATTGTACTCTTATATTGTGCATTATAATTACTTCTATGACCATTGTAATATTATATGTAATAATGTCAATCAATTTCTCATAAATGATAATTAAGAAAATATTGTGTTTCTTTCTCAAATGATAAAATAATAAATTCATATTGTGCAAATATTATGTTTATTCAAATGATCTGTTGTCCAATGCTGTGGTGTAAAATAATGAATTCGACACACTTTTAAAACAACTTAAACAAATTTATTTACATTAACTTCAACTAAATAACTTATTTACAATATTTACAGTTTAAAATATGGAAACAAAGAAAATAAACAAAATAAGAAAAATAATAATACAAAATGTTTACACTGTTATTAATTCCATAATCATAAATAGATAATTTATACATCTTTCAGAAATGCTGTATCAATAACATTGAATTAAGTTTATGACTTTAGACTTTAAATAAATATCATGTGAACTATCAATTAATATACAGAAAAGGTTTATGTAAAATAATCATTTATGTAGCATATATGTAAATAAACAGACTTTAATAATTAAATTGCTACTTCACTGAAGTCTTACTGTTATTTAGATTATAATGTACTAGTATGTATTATACTTTACTATTAATACTACTTAAAGATCAATTACATGTATAAACTGATATAACTTTGTAATATAATAACAATTATTGTTTATAACTATTTATTTCATTTCAATATAATGTCATACTACATGTCTTATCAAAATATGCAATACGTATATGTTCTTTTAAAAAATAATAATATTTAAATTATTAATCAATTTCAAATTTTATAACGTATTATATTAGATAAAATTCTATGATTCTTTTCTATGTTTAAACCATTACTTTACTTTACTGTGTTATTCTTACTCCTTCCTAACAACTTCTATCTACAAAACGTCACTTTAACCTTATTTAACTTTCAGGAAAAAGCAATGACCAACTTTAAAAACAAAAATAATAATGATCCAAAACTCTCTTATACCTCATCATCTATATACAGTAAGTCTTCAATTCAAAATATAAATTTCTACATAAACTTAACTTAACTTATCTAATAAAAATAAAAATAAAATATAGACTTTGATATCTCTTCCTAACTTGAAAAGGAAAATAAATAACTGTACGAATAATATAATATAATCTAATACTCTAACATAATATTGATAGCAATAAACATTAAAATTTATTCACGAAAGAATCATATAATTATTTCTAGGCTTCTCATATTACGTTGTATCAAATTTATATCATCAATTTGAAGTATGCATATTAAAATAAAACTGCTACTACTAATCTAATGTGTGTATATTATTTAAAATATTTATACATTCATCCAATAATCATATATCAGTTGGTTGATCTAAAGAAAAACATAGTCAAATATATTAAAATTATTATAATTATCTAATTTTTTACCATAAATGATACTTTAATGTACAGTCCATCTTCACGATATCCTCCAAGATTTCAGCTTTATAAAATAATTTCACATTTACACTCAACAATCATTCTTTAAAATATTATGTGTTGTATTAATTATAAAATAAACTTTATGCAATTAAATGTTATATTAATATTTAGTTTTTTTTTTAAAAACATAAATGTACCTATCTTATCTTTAATAAATTAATAATTATTTAAATATTTATATTAGATTAATAAATAAAATTCATATTACATAAATTCCAGCGGTGTTTCCTTTCCAGCTATAATAGTTCTTTAATCCTAGGCACAAATTTTCACCAGAACACTACTTCCTGTTTCCGGTACATCACGTGTTTTTTTAAAAGTTTTATGAAATAAATGAAAACGTTCTTTTTTTAAAAAATAATGAAAAGTTAATTCCATCATAAAACATAAAATCAAATTAAAATAGTTTATAGGATCCAGGTTTAATTCTTTCTAAAGAAAAATATTATTTAAAAGTTATTATTTTTAGCATTAGTCTATAGTTTATAAAGATTCTTGTTTAATTATTTTAAATTGATTTGGATATCCACGTATATTTGCGCATTTCTTAACAGAATATCTAGGTAAGATTAATTTTAGATTCTTCTATAACGACCAGCGTTTAGATTTTTACAATATAATAATTTTATTATATTAGGTATTTCTTTAGCTCATTAAATTTCCAATTGATTTGCCTTTTAAAACTGTTAAAATTTAGTCTTTTAAACCATAAAGACTTCACAAGGCAAGTATTTATGTAATCACTTATTATTTAATCATCTTTACTCAAGTTATATACTTAGATTTATAATTTACAAAATACTTTCTTTATAAAAAGTATTTCACATTCTTTAAAATATCTATTTTTATAAAAATTAATTACTAATTAGCTTTTAAATTTATATAAAGTCCAACGTATTACTTTTATGCATCTAATAATTCTCCTAGCTAATCCAGCGTTTGTTAAATTTCTAGCATAAAGTCTCCAATACATTTTATCCTATATATGATGTTTCCATGACTATTTGCATAGTAAACTGAGCTTATGATCGAGACTGATAGGAAATTATAATTAAAATTAGCACTGCAGGTCTATCATTTAAAACTTTTATAAATTATTTTAAAAAGACTACTCTCTTATAATTTTAAAAACGATTTTGAGAGCGTCTATAAATTTACTTAGCTATTTTTTAATAGCACACTTTACTTTTAGATTTTCAATCACTATTCCCCTCCGAACAATTGAACCTTGGTTTTATACCCGAAGAAACTCCTCACTTGATTGGTGAATTAAACAATCAACTTGTTAGCTTATTTACATATTTTACCAACAAGATAGAATTAAAAATAAATAATAACGTATTTAATATTTATTATTTATCACATTATTAAATTCTTAAATTAATCTTTGTCATTTATTTAAATCTATTAAACATTTTTTAAAATATACTTTCTTACTTAATTTCACTTTTAACTTTTATAAGATTATTTTTATAAATAAATTAAGTCTATTTTTTATTCGTTATCTTTTAAAGCAGTATTTTTAAAAATCAGATTTAATATTTCACATTAATTATTTTTATTTTTATCTCATGATAGCTCAAAATAATATTTATAAATTTTATAACAAAATTTTTAAAATAGCTTTGCAACTTTACTAAAACAACTCCCAAGCATGTGTGTATATGTCTAACTAACATCTGTTTTACAACAGAGCTACAAACGCTTGTAATAATCTAAAAATAAACTAACAATTCATTTTTTAAAAATAAATATTTTTTTAAAATAAATAATATCTTATAACAATTTTTAAAATAATAATTCGATATTATTAAAATCAAATATTAATCTTCTATCATGTATTACTAATAATTAAAATATTTATATTCATTTATTAAATATTAATCTTTATCAACAATAAACATATGCATTTAATTTTAACTTGTCTTTTTAAAACTTTAACTTTAAACAGTTATTTATTAAATTTATTAATCCAGTATTGCTTATGGCCAGTTTCCCCAACCATCCCCATTGAAACGTCTCTCTCAAACATCAGCACAATTTTTACATATCAAATACTCATGAATTACTTTAATTACACTTTTTAAAAGATTGTTATAAACAAAATTAACATCATATAGCTAAATATATCTTAAATTTAAAATTTTTTAAATAAATGGATACAACAATTTATGGAGACCCATACAAAAGGGCACAATATATATATATATGAATAAATTAAAGAATGCACAAAGTTAGATGAAATCCATCCTACACTTTAGATAAAAGTATGGGTGTGTGATTCAGACTTCAATTTTTAAACACAGCACAGTTGAAAATTCTATGAATAGATTATAAATATTGTGGGCAATAGCTAACTCAGGCCATGCCAATATTATAAGCTTCTTAAATTTAGAATGTATTTAATTAATGAGAAAATAATATTTAATTTTCCCATATGTTTTTTTATTATTATAATAATAATAATAATAATAATAATAATAATAATAATAATAATAATAATAATAACATTTGACTTATTTAAATATTTTCTTTTTTCCAAATGATAATATGAAAATTCTAGATAAGTTTTTAAAAATAATTTTCAAACATTTTTTTAAAGAATAATGTGAATATTTGAAGTGTGATAATTTAAAGAATTGTAAAAGAGAAAAAAAATTATAAAATCATATAAACAATTTTAATACATTAAATATCAGCCTTTTACAGCTATTGTACATGCCCTTTTATGAGTGTTAATGGTGAAAGTATTCATTTATTATTTAACACTGTAAAAGCACATGTACAATAGCTGTAAAAGGCTGATATTTAATGTATTACAATTATAAACATCGAGCTATATAAATAAATGCTTATAAACAATTTTAGTAATTATAATTAATTACCAGTTTAATTTTCGTTTTTGAAAAAGTACTGAGAGAAAAAAAAGTCTCTTCAGTAAGTAATGAAAAGTTTACTGAACAATTTTGATTTTAACTTTTTAAGAGATATAAAATATTAATTTTTTTTTTAAAAAAAGAAAAGATTTTAACATTTTTTATTAAATTTTATTTTAATTAAGGGTGCTTGTATTATAGATAAAGATCCCATTGGATGGCGCTGTTTTCACGCTAAAACTATAAAATATAAACATTCACAGACAGTTGATTTTTTTTTTTTTGAAATTACGGGCCGTTGATTTTAATAATTTTTCTGTGCTTTTTTGTAATGCGAAAATAAAAACAAAACAAAATTGTCTTTTATAAATATTATTTTTTATTAACGTATACAATTTAAATGATAATAATAAATGTAAAATAAAATCAACAAATTAAAATTTGATTCGTGTTTTTCTATCGTATATTTTTTTAATTGTGTTATGGCTTTTTTTTATACATTTTCTATCGGATATTTTTTTTACTTGTGTTACGGCTTTTTTTTTATCAATTTTCTATCAGATATTTTTTTACTTGTGTTACGACTTTTTTTGTTGTTGTTTAACTAAAAAATAATAATCGTAATAAAGTAAAAGTTGTTACGGTTAGATTTAGGGTGAGTTTTAGGGTTAGTTTAGGGTTAGTTTTAGGGTTAGTGTTCTCTTTGTTTGTAATGCTAAAATAAAAAAATTCAAAATCGTAAGCATACTCGGATAGAAGAAAGAAACTCAAACTTTTTTAAACAACAACAAACACATACAAATGTCTTCTTTACTTATTAAACATGTTTATAATATTTGCTTTTTATTAAATTTACAAAAAAACCTGTATATTTGGACTTTTCTTACTGGATATTTTTTTTGTACCGCTCTTTTTTACTTCAAAAATATACAGATGGTAGAATCTTCTTTGTCTCGTGGAATGTTACTAACAGTACGTTACTTGACACGTTAACTAATTGCAACTCAATAAAAACATAGATATTTAACATTTACCCAAATAAAAGTTCAATACAGTACGTTGTAAAAAGTCTTATAATTATTGTTTTAAAAAATCTGAACATTTCAATAGTTTAAAATAAATAAAAAAATCCAATGAAAACAACATTTCAATACAATTCAAATACAAACTCTCTCATCAAGCCGTAATTATTTTATAAACTGTGCGAATTCGGAAAATGTAATTGCTGCTTAGCAACATACATGCTGTACTGCGATGCGACATAGCGGCCTTGCATTCTGTAGCACAACAAAAAAGTTGTATTATATAAAACTCGGGTTCGAACGTGTCGGCCACGGAAACAGCATTTTTATGTGTTTTAGCACGAAAACTGCGCCATAGAACGGCGTCTTTAGCTATAAGATGAGTACCTAATTAAGATTTTTTTTTTCATTTTTCTTTTTCTTTCCAAAAGAAAAGGCAGTGTTTTCAAATCAGTGTAATTAATCTGATTATTTTGTTTTTCTTTTGGCAGTAAAAAAAAAAAAATAGAGATATTTTAAAAACTATAATTCCAATTTAAGTTTTTGACTTGTTTTTTAATTTAATTTTGAAGGAAGGTAATATCTAAACAATGTTTTTGTAAAAATAGACCCAATTGGTTAGTAGTAAATTTTGTCTTATGGGAGACAGAAATGTGATTTGATGGAGATAAGTTTGTTTCAAAAATAGAGGAGAGGTGAGTCTTAATCAAGCTGTTGAGAAGAATAGTCATTCCTGACTCAGTTGGTAAAGAAGAAAGAAGCAGAAGTTTATGTGTAAAAAATTTTTTAAAGTGAAGTTGAAGATATATATGTGTTAAGTTTAGCTAAGAGCTAAACATCATCTATCTTCCTGTAACCGACTTCACTGGAAAAATGTAAAAGAAAAAAATATGTCTGAAATAATCTGGCACAAGCCTAGCTTCCACCCAAGAGCATGAGTGACTCTGTCTTTATGTGTTAGCCTGACCAATTTCTTTCTGGGTGTTAGCCTGAAAATATTGTATGGCAGAGTGGATAACTTAATTTGTACATTGGCTTGGAATTGAGAAGGCTTCAAGGAGAACATCTGTATGGAAACTGGAAATTACAAATATCAAAAAAGACTCAAAAAGGCAAATAAAACCAAAGTTAAAAAGTATTTTCTTTAATGTGCACATTATATTTAATTTTATAAAGGAGTTTCTAAATTAAGTTATAATTGTTATAATTAATTTTATTAGTATCTGTTTTTGAAATGTGTTTTTATTATCTTCCCTCTAAAATTAGAAGAATTTTAGCAAATTTAAAATTGTATCTTTGATAGGAAAATTTTTGTTTTTATAAACAATACTTGGTCGTAATGAATAAATTTTAAAGTAACATTTTTAAATATATTTTTTATTCAATTATTTCATTTTAAAATTATAAAAAGGGATTTAGATAATTTAATTTTTATTAAATTACATTTAACTTTTTTTTTAAACATATTTTTTGTTTGTTTTTTCATTTTTCCCTACAAAATTATACAAAGAGTTAAGCAAATTTAACTTCTTATCTCTGTTTAAAAAATTGTTTTCCAATTTTAGCTATTGAAAAGGAAACAATTGTATTTAAAATTAATGTGGGTTTATTTAATGAGTTAAAAAGTTAATATTATTTGCTATATAAAACTATATTTTTGATAAAAATGTAAGTTTGAATTATCATATTATTATGCCATTTTTAAAATTTTCTGAATTACTAATTACTTAATTTATTAAATAATTATTTTAAAATATTTTAGTATTAGTGTCTTTACTCTTCCTGTTATCTGTTTTATGAATAGATCGTGTATGTGACTTGATTTCATTATAGCTTAGTGTTTAAGGGATTTTAAATTATTCCAATAAAACTATTTAAAGTAGAGTAAGCAGTTTTATTTATGTTTCTCTCGTTCATAATTACAGTCCATTATGTCTTATAATCTTAAACTAGCTCTGTGGAGCATAAGTCTTATATGCATATAGGGATTATGTTGATGTTTGGACATCTAAATGATAATCCTGGATTGTGCAAAGGTATCACATTTAAAGTCCATTCACTACATTTTATCTTTTGTTAGAAATTAAGGTTATATTTGAGCAGTATACTAAGGTACTATATAGTCAGAGCATTGATGATGATCATTATGTAACAGTGTCCAGCACTTTTTTCTTTTATGATTGATATTTTAGTGCTTAAGTATGTTCATCCAAAGTATTATGATATATTATGCCCAAAGTTTGGTGGTGGTTGATAAGTAGCCTGCTTATAATGTACCTATTTTAAATCCAATCACAAGTAATGGACTGTTGATTACAAGATTGATGATGATTGATTATTATTACAATTGATTGCTGTTGATTTGATTATTGTATAAATTGGATAATACAGGTGATGTAGTTTATAACTTGTTATTCATATAACTTCTTATAGTTTTGTTCTTTGCTGATCTCATGCTCCTACCTTATATATATATATTTTCATATTCATGATTATTTATAATTATATTTGTGATGTTTGTAAAAAAGAATTTGATTCATTTAGGTACAAAATCTTTGGAAATGAACAATTTTGTTCTAAAGATATGAAATAAGAATTATTAATTTGGAATAATTATGGAGATCTTTAAAATATATGACACTGCTTATAATCCCATCTTACTTGAATGTTGTAGAATTAAAGAGAAAGAAAATGCTGAATAGTAAGAACTCAGTTAATTAATTTCCAGAGGAGATATATGGGTTGAGATTTAGCATAATTGAGTACTAAGAGAATGATTTAAGATATTAAATACACAGTTGTTTATGATGTAAAATAATATTGATTATAATGTCATTTGATGTTATTGAATATGTATTCTGTTAGACAAGTTTTTAGTTTTAAATTTTAAATTAACTTTATTAGGTTTATTGTATACATTGGAGATTATTTATAAGTCTTATTGAAACAAAAGAGATTTTTAAGTAGAAAAGCATTAAGATAGATGTTCATATAATTGAGCATTAATCAATATACACCTGGGTCTCTTTTTATGCGGACTTATTTAACACGATTTTGAAGTTACGCGATTCATGTTTCACCGGAAGTCGAACTAAAATAATGCACTATTACTTTAAATAATAAATTTCGTGCACTTACGTTATATTGAAAGTAATAGCACATTATTGGAATTCGACTTTCATCTTAGTAATTTCAATATTTTCAGTGCTTTATAATAGTAAGATTTTATGCAATAATGAAATTAAAATCATGATTTCCACATTTTATGTATACACACATTAAATTTTATGAGATTATAATGTAAATTTGTTCAATCATTGTGCGTGTTAATTTTGCATTTTAAATCACATTCTGTTATTGCTTTTTAAAAAAGAACGTAATCAATTACAGTATTAATCATTTAGTGTCCACAAGTTTATTTTTAAAAGGTGAGTAATAGCAGTGGGCACAATTAAATTTGACAATTAAAAATTAAAATCTGATTTTTAATTGTAATTAACAATTTAAAAATTACTTGGCGACTTGAAATTAATGTGATGTGAAATTTGATTTTCAAATGGAATTGAAAATTAAAAAATTAAAGACAAAAATAAGAATTTAATTTTTAGTTGTTAGTTTCATAAACAATTAATAAAATCATCATCTCAAAGATTAATTACTAATTACGTTGTCACCAGAAAACCATTGACACAACATGAGTGTGAAGTTGGCGCTAGTTGTATTTCCTCACTTTGCAAACGAACATGTTTTTCGCAAATAGCGATAATAATTAAAATGTGTATAAAAATGTAAATTACTGTACTATAAATTATGCATAAAAATATATTATTTTGAATAAAATTAAATATTATAGTTAAAAAGAGTTTGTCTTGTATCAATTTTTTTCAAATTTGAAAATTTTTATTAGTCATATTTTATTTCCTTATTTCTTTTTTGCGCAAATTTTAAAGTAATTTTACGTTGGTGCTTTGCTTTTATGCGAATTTTGAAAAATCACAGACCGCATCCTCCCCTTTTTAATGTAAGTTACGTCTATTTTTGCACGATTTCGTTTGCGTGTGTTTTCTGAGGAACCTATCTATCGCGTAAAATGAGACCCAGATGTATATCTAATGCATATTAATTAGTATATTCAATAACCAAGTCACTGGGTTGTTGTTAATGAGAGCAGATTCCATATAACTACAAAAACATCAACTGGTGCATTGGTTTCATCTCTGGTCTTAATATTATTTAATTTTTTAGAAGGAGTGATTTAGTCTTGTGAGTTCTGGAATTAAAGCTTAGATAGCAACTTAAGAATCAGATTGTGAAAAAAATTGAATGTAGTAATTTTTGTATTGGGAAAAAGACCGATTTTATATAATTTTTATAAGATTATTGATTGTTAGTGAGTTTGAATGAGTCATGTTTATGACAAGGAAGAAGTAAGGAACAATCTATAAGAAAGTATTCCAATGTTTCTTCATTTCTATGACAGGGGCACATAATGGATCTCTATTTGTGAAGTGTTGCTTGAGAAGAGAAAATAATTAGTAGGAAGGGTTTTAACATTTTTTTTTAAAATAAGAAGTCAAGATATTTGGATTTCTGGTGCCAATATCTGAACTTTTTTATAATGTATTTGTTATTTACTATATAAGAAGAAAGATTGATTGTTTTTTATTTATATGAATTTAAAAGAGAATTTACTGCTTTATATTTTTGACATGGACAGTAGCCCTATGACATCAAACATAGTGAGATATTTGTATTCTGAAATAATTTCCAAATTTGTACAGCCCTAAATTAAAATCACAAGTCAAGGGCATTGTAAAAAGATATGCTATTTATTGCCATATCATTAGACCTTTTGCAATAAATTTGTTTTGCAATTTTTTATTATATTATTATTTCCCAGGCTCTTTCATCAGTACTTGCTATAAATACTTGTACTTTTTTATTAAATGATGACATCATCTATTTATCAAACATTTTAAAATAAAATACTAAAGTAACACATTGCATTATTTTGAATTTTATAAATTAATCATTTAGAATATATAATAAAAATATTTTCAAAAATGGAAATAAATTAAATCACACATTATAAAATCAAATATCATTACATAATAGCAATAATTGTATATATATTATAAAAATAATACAGAAAGGCTTCTTTTTTTTTTTTTTTTGCCATTTTCAATATAATGGAACTATTATACTTTAAAGTTCCAATTAATAGTTCCATCATATTAAAAAGGCAATATATATATATATATTTGCAACAAAAAAGTTTTTCTGTATTATTTTTATTATGTATATGTAATTATTGCTGTTACATAAAGACATTTTAGATTATATTGTGTGACTTATTTAAATAAAAATATTGTATAGTTAATTGTTTGTGAAATCAAGAAAAATTCAAGCATCTAGTGATAGTTTAAGCAAAATAGTTCCAATTGATTGACAAATTGTTATTTACAAAAGAATCAATATAAGAGTGTTTAGCTTTGAATCTGCTACTCTATCACTTTGTTAAAATGGAGAACAATTATTTGGAGTATTCTCAAGTAGTGCTATTAGTCTAAATATTGAATTTTTTTTTTATGATTGCTGATGTAATGTTTTTTGAAAATATTAATGAGCTACAAGTTTAATATTTTTTTAAGAAAAAAATTAAAATTCATACCATGTATTTATTTAAAAAACCCATTAAAAATCATGTATCATTTTATAGTACACTCAAGTTTTAAGAGAAGTTATATGAGTATAAATTGATATTATGTTTTGGGTTTATAGATTATGAAAAGATTTTTGATTCCAAAATCATTTTCATGGTGATTAAAACAGACTATAAAGATTTAGATCCAGGATACTGGGATATTCTGGAAAATATTTAGCAAAATGCAATAGCAGGGATTAGATTATATGGAGAAATGAAGAAGAATAATTTTGATAAAAGTATATGGCAAGGAGATCTCATATTTCCCAAAAAAACTATTGTAGCTTTACAGAAGAAGTATTTTGTAAATTAAAATGGGAATATTTAAGTCATCTAGATGTTTAAGATGTGGTTGTTTTTGCAAATAATGTTTCAGCACTTAGGAAAATGTTATAAAAGCTATCAGATGAAAACAAGAAAGTAGACCATAAGATAAATTTTACAAAGATTAAAGTAATGTTCAGTGACTTTTTACCAAAAAAAGAGCAAATAAAGATTGATAGTAATGAATTTAAAAAATTAGCAACTACAAATATTTTTATCAAATTACTATTACAGATGGAAAATCATAGAATTAAACTTGGGTAGAATTCTTTTGATAGAAACAACTTTATATTCAAAGGAAATATGTCATTTAAAAAGAGAGATTTGCAAAAGAAAAAAAAAGACTTTTACCAGATCTTTCTCATCACTGTTAGATTTGAGATACTTAACAGTATAGAGACTTAAAACTATTCAATTAATTATGAAAATATGTATATCAGGAATAAGAAGAAGAAATCAAAAGTTAAATTTATGGGTGAGAGAAAAAACAAATATCTTTAATATCAATAAAAGAATTGAAACAATAAAATTAAGCTGAACTAGATTGCAAAAAAAATTTAGAATAAGATCACATGTTAATGTAAGAAATAAGAAAGTTTACTGATATGACATAAAAAAAGAGAATATATATTTAAAAAATTTACTTGAATTTGGAAACACCTTCATCTTGCAGTGGATCAATAATAGTTAAAAGGGAAGATGATAAATAAAAAAGATAAAACCATATTTTTGATAAATAGACCACTGTAGGACAAATGAAGCAAATGCAGCATTCATTAATTAGGTTTGTCAAATGCCTGGTGATGAGAGTTTGAGCAGTTTCCTATTCTTGCTTTATCCGTTAGTTAAGAATAAGTAAATGCTGTGTATGATAATGGTGAATAGGATGTGGGCCTGTTTAAAAAAAAATATTATTTGGCGAAATTCGAATCATAGATATGGAGTTAGATATGCTATTTCTGCATCAACATCATTTTGTAATAAATCTATTTCGTTAAAAATATATATATTTGAATTATTTATTTTTATTACTTATTCATAATTTTAGGAAAAGCATTAAATAGAATAATTAATTTTAGTATTTTATTTTATTTGTATTTTGGTGGATATATGCAAAGTTTTAATCATTTTTAATTCTAAAATATTTTTAACAGTTTATTTCTAAACTAATTATTTTTGATGAAATATACTTACTGTTTATAACAGTAATTTTATTCAAATGTTCTAATCAATAATCATCTTTTAAAAGCCATACTTGCTTGAAAAAATGAATGTCTTCAAGATAAGTGATGGTTATATATATAGACACACACACAATTAAATTTTTTAACACGTTTTAGTGTTAACTTTTATTTTTTTTATTTTAACCTAAGGATATAATTTATATTTAATGTCTTATTTAAAGTTATTGTTTTATAACCTACAATTGAGCTGATAGTATAATTAGAGCCTCTCATTAACAGCCAACAAACAATACCAGAGCAAATACATACCTTTGACATTTAAACTAACTTTGATCAGACTTATCAAAATAGGATACATTCTTCAAGTTTTATTTTCATAAAAATAATTATCGTATGTGACAACTTAATGTGTTAACTGATAAAAGAAGCATGCAAAGCCAAAGGAAAAAAAAAGGTAATAATGAAAAAATGTCAAAATTATTTTAAAATGATATCTCACTTTATACAAGGATAGAAATGGGGAAAAAATTTTCGGAAAGACATACCCAAACATACATAAATATATGTTTAATGTATATAAGCTTTAAAACTTATGATAATCATTATATGTTGTTACATAATGACATATAAATAGCATTTCTCCAGAATGACTATCATCAGTTTAGGTTTTAACAGCTTAAAGATATCTTCATTATGATGATGAAATTTATCAGGCTCATTGATACCACCAACTTTTCAAAGATATCATTCACTTTTTTAATAAATCAGATTATTTCACAGTAGGATCAAAATATAACAATTTTTAATCAGATTCACTGTGCTTCAAATGTGAATTAAAAAGTCTAATTTGCTAATTTTTCTTGTCATCAATGATTATTTGACTTTTTCTGTATCCATCATTTACATTTATAATGACAGTCAAATAGCTGAACATTTATAATCTCAATTTTTAAATATATGTCCCTATATACAAAAAAATCTAAAATTATTATTATTATTATTATTATTATTATTATTATTATTATTATTATTATTATTATTATTATTATTATTATTATTATTATTATTATTATTATTATTATTATTATTATTATTATTATTATTATTATTATTATTATTACTATTATTATTATTATTATTATTATTATTATTATTATTATTATTATTATTATTATTATTATTATTTAGATATTGCAGATTATGTAGTTGTTTTTGCAAATAATGCTTTAGAGCTGCAGGAAATGTTGCAGGAGTTATCAGATGAAAGTAGGAAAGTAGGACTAAAGATAAATGTTAAAAAGGCTAAAGTAATGTTTAATGGATTTTCTCAAAATATGAAAATAAAGATTGATTATGATGAGTTAGAAGAAATTAACAGTTACAAATACCTTGATCAGATTATTAATACAGATGAAAACATAATGGATGAAATTAATCATAGAATTAAATGTGGTTGGAGTGCTTTTGGTAGAAATATTTTTTTTTACTAAAAGGAAATATGCCTATGTGTTTGAAAAGGAAAGTTTCTAATAAATGTGTCTTACCAGTTCTTACTTATGGATCTGAGACTTGGACACTTAATAGAAGAGCAATACAGAGACTTCAGACCACTCAAAGAAGTATGGAGAGATGTATGTTGGGAGAAACAGGAATAGATCGAAAACACAATATATGAGTAAGAGAACAAACAGGTGTTACTCACCTCATTGAAAAAATTAAAAGATTGAAATGGATTTGGGCTGGACATATTGTTAGAAGAGATGATAATAGATGGACATTTGAAATCTTAAACTGGATTCCAAGAGATTGTAAAAGACCCAAAAAGAAATCACATGTGAGATGGATGGATGAAATAAGAAAGGGTGATGTGGAAAAGAGAAGCTAAAGGTCAGAGAAGATGGATTGAACATGGAGAAACCTTCATCCTGCAGTGGATTGATAATGGTTGATGATGATATACAAAAATCTTGTCTAAGATTTACCTTGTTAGTCTGATAATTTTTGATGCGGGACTTTTTGTTATTTGAAGAATAATCCAAGAAGGCAACAACTTTCAAAGATTATTTATTTGCATACATAAAAAGGTAGTATGATACACTAACGTGTGTGCTAATGCCAAGGATACAAATGAAACTGAAATAGTTTGAATACTTAAATCCAGTTCTTAAAATAAATATATTTCAGTAAATAATATTCTAATATAGAATGGATGCACTCATATCAATGAACTGATGCTATCAATAAATAGTAATTGTAAAACTCATCACTATCAAAAGAATGATGTGTCTATATTTAGTGATCACTCGACTGCAGCTGGCTGTGAATAAAACTCACATCAAATCTGGTTATATGAAAGATTAGAGCAGTATTTCTATATCATTAAACTAAAAAAAAAAGTAGATGCTACTTTTGCAAGGAACTGAAAATACTTTTAAACAATAACAACAAATAATATTTGAAAATGAAATTTTATTATGTTATATGCAAAGCATATTAGATTGTTAAAATTTTCTGATATTATAGACCATAATAATGTTATTAATATTTAAAAAATGCTGAAGGTTGTTTTTTAGTAATTATTAAAATTAAATATGATTTAGATAACAAGTGAAATATATTTTTATAATCCATTGAACATATAAAATATTTTGGTAAATTTAGAATAGGGTTTTGTAATCAATAAAAAAAATTTAAAATTTTACATTTTTTTAATTGAAGAAATATTTATAATAAATCTTGGAATATATTATTCAAAAAATAAAAGTGCAACTTATTGTTAAGAATATCACTATTTGTAACTAATGGTCATTTCTATTTTCTTTTCTGATGCATGTCAAAGTCTTTTTAAAAGGTAAATTGAAAAACTTGTCTAATGAATATTGTGACTAAGCATTGATGTCTAATGGCCATTATTAGTTTTCATTACTTGCCATGCTTTTTACATTTTATAAAAGTAGAAGATAAAAGAGGTTTCTTTTTTGAAAAGTTACAACAATAATTCTAACTTTAATATAGTGCTTAAAAGAGAATATCTTCTGTAGTTTAGCACAGTGATAGTGGCAAATTCAAGAAATAAAGTTCATAGGATAATATGCAGCTCAGAAAAGCAAAAAAAAAAAAAATTCAGTTTAGTCAACTGAATGAAGATACAAACCAATCTGTCATTATATTACTGAAACATTACATGACCACTTAAGCAATGTTATTTATTTTTCAAGAAGCTTCGGAATTCTTTCTTTACATTGAATTAAATAAATGAATGTTTATTGTACTTTTAAACTTTCGAATTGATGGATTTGCTTTCCCGGAGAGGGCACACACTATGTCTTATAAAATAGCAAATAATTATTAATCACAAGAATTTATTAGGGGGTGGGGAGTGAATTAATATATATAAAATATTAATAAAAATAATTTAATTTTCGCTATTATTTTTACTTGCAAAGATATCTAATTTCACATGTAGATAAATTGCAGAATAATAAGGAATGTAAAAATTAGTAAATTAAACTTCAAAAAACAGATGGAGGAGTGGTTTGAAAAGTTTTAAGAAAGCAAACCCATCATTAAAAAAAAAAACAGAAAAGAGTCTACCATGACAGACATAATTAGATAAAAAATAATTTAAAAAAAAAAAAAACTAAACAAGATCATAAACACTTATTTATGAAAAACTAACCTAACAAGGTTAAAAAGCAATAACAATTCCATTAAAAACCAATACATAAATAAATCCTGTAGTTTTTTTAATAGCACATTTTTTTAATAAATAAAAACATTTAGATGACAAGAAATCCTATTAGCATCTCCTCTGGAGCAGGTGTGTTGAAGATGAGTTAAACAAACACCACATTGTAAATTTCATTAGAAAAATAAACAAAAAATAATTATAGAGAGCTCTTAGGTCATAAGGTCTTATAAATCACTTTTTAAAAAAAATCAAATCGAGTATAATATCATTACATTAATATATATATATATTTAAGGAATGGCATTTAAAATCATCTGGACAATAAATAAATAAATATTAAAAACGCAATTTTTGTTAGAGCTTATTATCTATAGCTATTCAACTGTCATATATATTTATATATACACATTTTGGTATGAAAATACATGTATACACACACACACATTTATATTATTTTTATAATACAGAAATATAACCATCCAACAAATAAATATTAACCACTCCGAAAAAATTATTTAAAATAAATATATATCAAGTCAAAGTTGCTGATGATTATTTTAATGCATAATGATTTGTTTGATGTAAATCAGATTGACTTTTATAAACGGACTGACATGAAAACTAAAAATTCGCAGATCAAACCCCAATCCGTCATTTGCAGTATTCAAATATCATAAGACTCTGAGCAACTAATCATTCAATTATTTCATTGGTTACTCATATTTATAATACATGTTTTGAATAGAATGATAATTAGATTACTGTTTTAATGCAAATATTCTATATCTGATCTATAATCCTTATATAATCTAAAGTAATAAACTGAATTTGGTGGTAACTTTATTATTATTAGATAATGTATTCAGTATGCAATACCAGTTTTTAATTGGTACTTTGCCTGATTACTCCATAGTTAAAATTTATTTTAAAAATACATGAAATTCTGTTAAAATTATCAATATTCATATCTAAAAGCTCTTTTGAAATTTAAATATTATACATATCTTTGTAATAAGATCCTGTTTACTTGTGAAAATATTTAGGAATTTATGATAATTACTGTTTTCACAAATATAAAGTATTAATGTCTGATTTACAATCCTTATATAATCTAGGTTATATTTAAATACATGTATAGTACATATACTTTTAAGCTAAATATAATTAGAGGGAATTAATAATATAAATTTTAAGCATTTTCATTTTTGGTTTAAAGATGAATCATAAAAATATTATTTTTAGCTGGATGAATTCACTAACTATTTTTAACAACAACAACAAAAAAAAAACAGCTAAGTTTTTTAATAAATAAGATATTTTTATTTTTAATATATAAAATTGAAAATCAAATAACTAACCATTTAAAAGTTTTTGTAACGTTTTAATAAAATAATAAAATTTTAAGCATATAAATGTTCAGACATTTATAAAGAAAGGATAATATATTATTTTAAAAATTGGCCTTATTTGTGCTGAGCATGCTTTCAGTACAATGTGTACCACAATCATAGCTATCTTATATTATTATTATTGATGGTTTTAAATATACTTGATTATATTCAAATTCATTTTAATTTGTTGTGTAATTACGTAAAAATTAAAATGAATTTGAATATAAGCAAGTATACTTAAATACCACCAAGAATAGTAATACAAGATAGTTGTGATTATGGTACACATTGTACTGAAAGCATGATTAGCATGAATAAAGCCAATTTTTATAATAATATGACAACCATTTCTTTATAAATGTCTGAACATTTATATGTTTAGAATTACAAGTGCAAAGAAAAGAGATATTAAAGGAATTACATATAATAATAAAAAGTAAAAAAAAAATTTTTTTTAAAAATTATGCTTTTATGTAAATAGCTGACTAAAAAGTACAAAATGTCAAAGTAATCTCCTCTTGGTTAATTCGCCATTCTTGATAATATCAGAGATCTTAAGAATCTAGACTTTTTATAAACCTATTGGAAATTGCAGGAATATTGTTGTTTTATAAAAGCATTTGAGGTCTTTTTCATATTTATGATTTATTTGAGCATCAAATGCTTTTATGAAATAACAATATTCCTGCAATTTCTAATTGTTTTATAACAAGTCTAGATTCTTAAGATTTCTGATATTTCCCAAGAATGGTGAATTAACCAAGAGGAGATTATTTTGATATTTTGTACTTTTTAGTCGGCTATCTATGTAAAAGCATTATTTAAAAACAATCTTTTTTTTACATCATATTTTTTTACTTTTTAATTATACAATATTTACATATTATTTCAAAAAATGGTTAAAACTACAAAAAATATCTGACAAAAATTATAACTTAAGTATATATTGTGGGTGAAATTTTTTTATACCTTGCCCTGAGTGGTTCTAATTTAATCCAGAAAGTATTTTGTTCTTTCTTAGAATCATATTAATTAATATATATATCAGATATATAGTCCTTAATGCAGCAGCATCTAAGACATTAGAATGCTAGTTCTAATAAACAGAAGCAATCCTAAGGAGAACATTGGGTTGTTGTTGATTAGCCCCTGCACACTACCTGATGTCACTGTTTCCATGCAAAAGCACAGAAATATACTGCTCATGCAGCCTATAGAATAGTTCTTTTCATATTAGCCACTAAGCAGCTTTTCTGCTTCATGGTAACTATTGCACACTTCATAGATCGCTACAGTATAATGTGAGGGTGTGTAGAATTCAAGTTGTCTTAGGTCTTTGCATGTGCATTTGAAGTACTTATTTTTCAGATGACCTGATGAAGTTTTAGATAATATTAATTGTAAGACAAAAGACAAACTTCTGTTCACATATTTTTAAAGTTAAATGAAATTCAAAAGTTTATGTTCCAGCATTATACAGAAATCACGCATAAAATGTATTTTGCACAGGGACAGCTTACGAGACTTTCAAAGGATAAGCTTGGCTTGATCAGAGAGGAATTTTAAAATCGAATTGTGTTTTGTAAATTGTTTTAAAATAGTATTGAAAACTTTTTTTTTTTTGATCAGACATTAATTGAAAAAAGGAAATATATTTTATTAAATAATTTTGTTTTTCAAAATGTTGTGTATGTTGTGATGGCCAATCCTTTGGATCCCCCTCCGTGTGAATTCCAGTGCTATGCGCTGACATGGATAATGTTTTCAAAATTTTCACGCATGTGACAGACAATCCTTCGGATCAGCAAAACCATCAGATCCTCCTCCCTGCAAATTCCAGTGCTATGCACTGACATGTATAGTGTTGTATCAGAGTAGTGTAAAAAAAAGTAAATTGTAAATCAGCCCAGTAATGTTATATCTATTGGTTTTTGACTAGCAACAGAGCCATCAAGCGGCACGTAGGGGCTAATCGATGATAATCGAACATTGTTTTCTTATTTTTGTAAATATTTAATATATATGATTTTTCAAGAATCTGTTTTCTGTGGAATTGTAATATTATACATAAAAATGTTCAGATCTTTATACAGAAAAGATAGAGGTATGTTGTTTTAAAGTTAATTTTATTAATATTGAGCATGCTTTTGATAGATTGTATATCATAATTATAGCTCTTTTACATTTCTATTGTTAGTGGTATTTAATTATATTTAAATACATTTAAATTCATTTGAAATTTTTTTATTCGAATTTTTATTTAAATCTTTTAAGATAGACCACTTCTTTGAGAGAAGGGTGCTAGAGTCTTTTTTATTTATTGTGAATTGCTCTTTGGCTATAATCCAAGCCTCCTAGATTTTTCTCTTTCTATCCTCCCACTCAGTACAGACAATTCTCTCTTTAGATAAATAATATATGGCCAGGGTCTTGTTCCTGTTCTATAAATAAAGAGGTGTTATTGCTACTTCTCTTAGCCCTATCACAAAGATCATTGTGTCAGGCCAATTTTGTTGAGAAATTAGCCCTTGATTCACAGTAATAAGCATATTTGCAGTTGATTTGGTTGTTTGTAATTTGTAAACTATTTGATGAGCCAATTCAATGGACAATTTATCTTTCAAATTGTTTAGTAATTTATTTAAAGCTGGGAAGAATGAAAACTTATATTAAATTTCTCAGAACAAATGCTTTTTAATTTTTTAGAAGTGTTTAGAATGTATGGTAGGCTTATCCATTTCTTGGTCTCTTCAAGTTTAGGTTGCAATAGTTTTTTTCATTTTATTGTAGAATCTATAGATTGTATTGTAAATTTTATTGATGTTATATCCCATGTTTTGTAGATCTTTAATATAAGCCTCTGTATTGTTTTTTCAATCTATTTCAAATTTACACAGTTTTGCATTCTTTTGTAGGAAGCCTTTAAAACTGGCATATTTGTGGGCCATGGGCGTTCTTGAACTGGAGTGGATCAGCTGTATTATATTTATTGATCTTAAAGGCTTTGTATTCAGATAAGCAAAATTATGTAAATTCAAAATAGATTGAAAAAACAATACAGATGCATATATTAAAGATCTACAAAACATGGAATATAATATCAATAAAATTTACAATACAATCGATAGATTCTATAATAGAATGGAAAAAATCATTGCAGCCTCAATCTGAAGAGACCAAGAAATGGATAATCCTACCATACATTCCAAAATTTTTAAAGAAACTAAAAATAATTTGTTCTGAGAAATTTAAAGTAAGTTTTCATTCTTACTCATCTTTAAATAATCTACTGAACAATTTGAAAGATAAATTGTACATCGAATCAGCTCATCAAATAGTTTACCAAATCACATGCAACCAAATCAAACTGCAAATATGCCTATTATGGTGAATTAAAAGCTAATCTCTCAACAAGATAGGCTCAGTACAATTATCTATAGAGCAGTACTAAGACAAGTAATGAATACTCCATATTTATAAAACACGAGCAACAACCAGGCCATACATTCATACAATTTATCTGAAGCAAGAATGGTCTGTATTGAGCTGAAGAATAAGAAGAGAAAAATTAAGGAGGCTTGGACTATAGCCAAAGATCAATTAGCAATAAATAAAAAAGACTCCAGCATTCCTTTCTTGAAGAAGTGAGTTCTCTGAGAAGATTTAAATAAAAATTTGAATAACAACATAATAAATTCAAACGTGTTTAAAATGTGGGGGGCAAAAATAAACAGAATCCTTCACAAGTTTGTGTGCCTGTTGTAGTATATATTTCTGCTGTTACGTACATCTTACAGAAACCCTTCTGCACCAATCTGACAAATGACATTACCATGTGAAATAGTGAGACCATGTAGCACTTTTTTTTATTTTTTATAAAGTTCGTTTTGCATATTTATCTTTTTTTTTTTTATAATGGTTGAAAAGTTTGACATTGTGAAATTCGTTTTCATTTACAGAAATTGATAAGAAAAAAGTTGTAATGTTTGCGAGAGAGTAGACCTATTTGATATGTCACTAGAAAAGAAGACTGTAGATGGATAATTGAAGTCTTAAACTTGCTTACAAGAAACTACTGATTAGATGGATTGGTAAGATTTTGCAGTGATATGAATAGACACTATTGTTTGAAGTAACTAGATTAAATTTGGAGAGACTTCCATTCTGCAGTAGAGTGATAATAATTGAAAATGATGAAGAATATATGCATCTATTTAAAGACAAGTTTAAATGTGTAAGTGATAAGTTAAAATGATTAAATATTTTTATGTAGTTTAATGCAGTTATAGAATGGGCGAATTATAAGTAAAAGTTTTGGATAAATTCTCGGTTAAGTTTTAAAAAGGTTTAAATCTCTGATTTAAATATGATTGCTGTGTTTATTCTACTTCTTGTGTGTTTTTAATGTCATGACCTCCTAAATAAACTACTCATATTAAGTAATAATACACTATAAGTGCGCTTCAGCTTTTCTAATACGATTTATCTACTTTACGTTGGGTGCAAATATATTTTTGAGTAATTAGTTTTTACATTACACGAGTACACATATTTATGTTTACATGTGAAAGTTCGTAAATTATTATAATAGTTATTGTTTAAGATTCGTTGTAGGATGTTATGAGATTATTTTAATTTTGTTTTTTAATACCCTTGTAAAAACTAAGAGAAGCTCTTAATCCTTTGTTGCCCACAAGACAGTTTTCAAATTGTAAAGATAGTTCTATTATAAGCTTAAACTTTTGCTTCTTAATTATGTATTTATTAACTTAGACATGGATATAGGTACTTAATTTTCAAATCTTATAGATAATTACTTTAATTAATAGATAAAGAAATCATATGTTTGTTCATATATATATAACTACAGAAAAACGAAAGAATTTACTTAGATTAGTTATTATTAGCAAGTTAATAAGTTAAAGATATTTGTCTATAGAAAGGCCGATTAGATGTAGTAACAATATATGACTGACAATCATTTTTTTAATAATAAAATATACATCATATTTTATCCACCAACGCATTTATGTTAAACAACTTTTTTTTTATTGCTTTTTATTTTCAATTTTTGTAAAGATACTTATGTATGACCTTTTTTTTTTTTTCAAAGATTTTTTTTTTGTTCAAAACCATATAGTTTTAACCGCCTTGCCTCAAAGACTTATCTTCCTTTCTTATTTATCTATCTAAACTTCGTAAATATAATACAAACAACTTCTATATCTGACCCTTCAATTACCACTCACAATATTAAAAAAAAAGAAGATGAGAATCCTCCCATGAAACCCTTTCTAATATCATTTGTCAATATTGAATCTAATTACACAGACTGACTCCTGTGCTGCCATATGGTTGAATTAGAAAGCTTGGAGGGGTTATGCTAAATTTTATATCAGAAGGAAAAAAGAATTAAAGTAAGAACACAAAACTATACCATTTGAATCTAGCAGATCATTCAGTTCTCATTAATTCTGCAAAATTTATTTTATCATTTACTGAATTGACTTTGGGGCAAACAGAGATTAATCCTTGAAAAACCAATACTTTTAACCTGTTTTAACATCAAATTACATTTTTGTCTTTATTTTAAAATATATTATTAAGTTTCTACATTTTTAGTCTAAATTTTTTTTTTTGTAATACTGTACAAATAAAAGTTAAAATGAAAAGGAGGAGGATTATATTAATATAATATTTTATATGTGATCACAACTGGCCAAAAAAAATAAATTCTTAAATCCGTGTGTGTCTAGAAAACACGCATAAGCATAAGTATTTAGCAGAAATTATCTATTAAATAATGTGTATTAAATTGTTTAGAGTGTGTAATATATATGTATGCATAAGAACTCGAATTTAATGATTAATATCTTAATGAATAAATAAGATCAAATTTATGTTTATTTTATTGTTTGTTTTTTATGTGAAAATTAGAAGCGTGTAGTCTGTGCTATTTCACAAACTACAATTGATTAATGGAAGAGAATATTAATAAATTACATAGAACATTTCTACTTGTTGTGAATTGATTATAAAATTGATGTTTATACAGATTCATATATAATTTTTGAATGTATAAATATAAATGTAAATAAATTCATATCAATAAAAATTTTAAAAAAGAAAATGCGTAGTCATTTATATATATCTAATAGTTCAACTCACGTTTATGTGTGCATATATATGTAAGTACATTACTTTGTCTCAGTAGAAAATTTATTGGATAATTACTATTTTTAAATACGTATATATTTTTAATAAAACCATTTCTATTTTTGTCTTGTTAATTTTATTTAAGTCTGAACTATCTTCGAAGCCTTTTAAAGCTATTTACCAAAGGAGTATTTTTAAGGTTAGGAATATCACCTATCAATATTATCTTTCTTAATGATATCTTATGTAGCTTTGTGAGATCCTTATTTTACATCTTACTCTTCAGTGATTTTTTTTTGTTTGAATTATTATGCCATTAAAATATAACTCATCCCTGATTAATTTTGTTTAGATAATTCTATGTCTAATTTCTTTTTGCATTTTATGAAAAGAATTCATAATTTGTAATTTTTCTTTCATTATAAAATTCCACAAATCTATATCTACTTTCATTTCTGTGTCCATATTCGGAATGGCCTGTTGCATTTTTATGTTTTATGTTTTCCAGTACTATTATCAATATCTCTAATGACAATTTTAAAATTGCAATTTATTCTGTTTTTTTTTATTATCAAAATGAAACTTATTGGAGCTGTTGTCTTGCATTGGTGGTCGAGAGGTCAGCGCGACTGCCTTGCACTTGCAGGCAGTTGCCTGGGTTGCGGGTTCGTGTCCCGGACGATGCTATGCCACTTTAAAAAAAAACGTGAATTCTGTGTATTTGGTTTTTATTTATTAGCAACATTATTACTCTACCTAATGGGTGTGCTATTAGTCTTCATTCATGAATCACATTTCATTTGTGCTTTCACTATTTGTGTCTTTAAAGTAAAATATGTGTCAAATTTTCATATCAATTATTTTTTAACCTTTTCTTTTTAATTTACAAAATGTGAAAATGTTTTTTTTTTTTTTTAATATTACATTGTTCTTACAACTTATGCAATATTTTTTCACTCATATGTGATCTACATTTTTGTGGGACCAAATAAAAAAATAATCATTAATAATAATTTACATTTGTAACCTGGGATTCTTCACACTTTGGATAACCATAGTAATTTTTTGTCTTAGACTGAGAGATAATGGAAATAATGTTACTATGTTTGTTTAAGATTGTTGTTAAGTAGCCTATCTGTTTCATTTACTATGTAAGTAATCTCATAATAACAACTCCCATGTCAAAAATATATGAAATGGCATTTAAAAAATGTCCTGCTTGCTTTCTTTAAGCCTCATCAATTAGTTGTTTGTTTGTTTGTATAGTTAATACTAAACTTTTTTTATTCAGCTGTTTCATAAGTATTTTAATTTATTTATTTGAAAATACATATATTTTATAAATCATTTTTGTATGTGTTTTTGAATATTCTGAAAAATGTAATAATTTACAGTTTTTGTTATATAATGTTTCAAAAAATTAGAAAAAAAATACCAAATATTAATGTATTTATATAGAACTTAATCAAACCTATACACCAGCACCATTAAACAAGATTTTAAAACTGCAAGGATATACTCATGGCTGTCTATTTCCAAACTCAAATTGTAATTTATGAGCCAATCTTAAATATCTAGAAGTGAGAGCATGAAAATATGTTATCTGTTTTAAATATATTTCTTATTTTAATATTCTTATTAGCATTTCTGAAATATTAACATTTATTTTGTGCCATATTAAATTATATAATACTCTATCGATTTTATGATCACAGTGTTTAAATTGTAACTGTATAGAAAGTAATCAAACCTCCACACCAGCATAACAAGATTTTAAAACTGCAAGGATGCTCTCTTCCCAGCCACAAGATAAAGTCTTTAAGGAAATAATAAAATTTATAGAATATTACATAATTTAATATTGTTTAATATTGGCACATAGTAAATGTTAATATTTTAGAAGTGCTAATAAGAATATTAAAATAAGAAATGGATTTAAAATGAATGATTTATATATTCACATTCTCACTTCTAGACAGATTGGCATGAAATTACCATTTGAGTTCAGAAATAAGATGGCCTCTTATTTCCTTAAAGACATTATCTTGTGGCTGGGGTGAGAGTATACTTGCAGTTAAGACCTTGTTTAATGATGCTGGTATGGAGTTTGATTACCTTCTGTATAGTTACAATTTAAACACTTTGCTTATAAAGTTTATAGAGTATTACAAATATTAAATGTTACGTTATAGTTTTGTTTTCTAGTTTGGTTATTATATGTTTTTCTCAAACTTAAAATATCAGATTTTTTTTAAAACTATGTATTTTTTATCTCCCTATCCGAATATATATTTGTATTTATAGTTCTTCATGAATAGATCTGTGTTCTTAAATGTATGTGTGAAGAGCACACAAGTGTAAGATATAAAAACTTAATGTATCGCATTGCTAAAGCTCTTAGAGAAGGAGATAGCATAACTCATCATATTTATTAGCTACTAATCTTCCACTCATGTTTTGCTTCCTAGCTATAAATAGACAATTCCCATCACTGAGTGGTTAACTTGATAGATTTCTTGAAGGCTAAATCCGAAGCTTATTTAAAATCTAAAATTTTTTACACATTTTATTTGGCTTGCATTCGAATACTATCATGTATATAACGTGTGTATAAGCTATCCACTATGCCTTCAGACATTTCACACACGTGTGTAGCTATATATGTTTACAACATTCATATGTATAAATGTGTATGTGAAGGAATATATATATATATATCGATGTCTATATATAAATATGAATTTGCATATACATATATGTGTGTTAAAAATATTTTAAGTATTATATCTGTAATAATGAAAATAAAACTTAACTGTTGACAGACTTGTGATAGTTTTTTCACATTTTCTGCCGATAACTCTATACTTTAAGTGTTAGCCACAACTTTCTATTGCAGGTTTATGCTTTATTTTTTCACTTTCCACTTTTGCCTATGGGTAAAATAGCTTCATTTTTTTCTGTAAGCAAAACTTTCTTGATAATAGACCTTTATTGTATTTTATTAATATTTACTTTTTTCCCTCGGTTTCACTCTGTCATCCTTGAATGTCGTTAATATTGAAATAATTTCATGTCAGGTCAAAAAAAATTTTCTCCTGGAAGGTTAACTCTAGGCTTGAATTCACTTGATTATCCCCTGTGTGTTATTGGGTTAATTATATAGGTTTTAAAATGAATGTAAACTGGTGTGAATATGCTTGTTCAACATTAATAATTTCTCAAGTACTCCAGAGGGAAAATGGCATCCATAATATCTGATACCTGCCCTATAATGAGAGAAAATTTACTGCAGAACATTTGCTTGATGCTATCATTTTGTATTCTTAAAAATTCAACAGCCCTCGAAAAGCAATGTAATTATCTAGAACTTAAATATACATTGTTATATTTTACAAATTATATATATATATGATTATTTAGAAAATTGATTGTAGGTTTTGATTATATTATATTTGTCTTATATATATATCCGTTTCTTTGTTCAATAAAAAGGGTCATTAATAATATACTAAATAAATATTTTATAACTGCGTTATTATTATTAATTATTATTAAAGCATCAAATAGTTGATCAAGTTCTAAGAATAGTTTGTTTGACCTTACTGAAAATATTTAAATAATATTTGCAATACATATTTTATGATTACTATTGATCATGTTTATGTTAATCATATTTATGTTCAATATATATTTGTGTGTGCGTGTGCATACATACTATGTATTTTTATAATTCTGATTGCATAAGTAGAAAAAAAAAGTTTTTCTTTGTAGGGACTGATGTAGGTAACCTCACACTAGAAATTAGAATTCAGTTTGTTTTGCTTTTAATCAGTCAAATAGTTTACATTAATTATGGAGAATTAATATGGGATTGTATTTATGTTTATATCATTTCAACTATTTTCCGCACCATTTTATAAAATTCGAGATATTCAATCCTTTTTGATGCATCATTTTTATATATCTTCATATTCCTTCTTTTCTTCATAAATTCTCTAGTCTCAGTAGAAATTTTATTGGTCAATTGCTGCTTTTTTCTACCAGCTATTTTTGTTGCGGTTTTTAAAAGTGTATCAGTTATTTTTATATTAATTTCATTCAAATTTGAATCATGTTCAAAATCTAATATTTGAAATCGATTTGTAAGTTCTAATTTAAATTCATTAGAATGTTTCTGAAGATTAGGAATATCAACTGTAAATATTATTTTTCTTAATAATTTATGTCTCTCTAGTTTTGCATTAACACATATCTTATATCTTACTAATCAATGATCATTTCGTGTGTTAAATTTATTAAGAACATTACAATCTTGAAATATGTATTTTTTGTTAGTCAAAATACAATCCATTTCTGTTGTACCTTTATTTGGATGCTTCCATGTCCATTTTCTTTTAACATTTTTCTCAAAAAAAGAATTCATAATATAAAGTTTTTCTTTTTCTGCAAGCTCCATGAGTCTATGTCCTCTCTCATTTCTATTACCATAACCAAAATTACCTACAACCTTTTCATCTTTCATTTGTTTACCAATTCTAATATTAAAGTCTCCCATAACAATTTTAAAATGTTGTTTACTCTGATCAAAAGCCTTTTATACATCCATATAAAAATCTACTACTTCATCACTATGAGAACTTGTTGTGGCACAAACTTGAATTATCTGCGTTTGGTATCTGCTATTAAGTTGTATAACTAATCTTGCCACTCTGTCCAATATACCATCAATCTCCACAATGTTGTTCTTTTACTTTTTATTTATAATGAATCATATTCCACTTGTATTTCCAATATTTATGCCTTTATAGTAGAGTACATGTCCACTTTTTAAATCAATTGTCTCTTCACCTTTTCTTCTAATTTCACAAAACCTAATAAAGTCCTATTTAATATAAGACAGTTCTTCTTCTAATTCTTGCAATCTTCCTTCACTTGAAAGTGATCTGCTATTGTAAGTACCTAAATAAATAGTCGTCTTCAAGCGGCAACCGTGAACTAGCAAGGAAAGCTGTAGAAGAGAATAAAAGTCTTAAGAATGTAAAATAACATTTTGATACTGGTAGGAAATTTATATCTGCAATAAGAAAAAAAGATGGAATTATTACTAAAAAGAGAGATGACATCATGAAATGGGTAGAAGACTTCTATCAATAATTATATAGTAATAAAGAGCAATACCTCCTATATCTATTATATTTTCCAAATTATCCAGAATTTTAAATGAAGAAGTGAGACATGCAATTAAATTTATGAAGAAAGGGAAGGCTCCAGGTAATTCTGGAATTATAATTGATATATTAGAAGAAGCAGATGAATAAATATAATTTTTTTTAGCAAAGTTATATACCAAATGACTAAATGATAAAGATGTACCAGATGATTGAAAGAATGCAGTATTAATATTAATATTTAAAAAGAGTGATAAAGAAGATATTAGAAATTACAGACCTATCAGCCTTTTATCAGTTTTATACAAAATTTTTACCAAGATAATTACAACTCATCTACAAAGAACATTGGATTTCTGCCAACCAAGAGAACAAGCTGGATTTAAAAGTAGTTTTAGTACAGTAGATCATATTCAGGTATTGAGAGAAGTTATAGAAAGGACAAATGAATATGAGTTGCCATTATGTTTTGGATCTGTAGATTATGAAAAGGCATTTGAGTCTATAAACATTTTTTCAGTGATTAAAGCATTGGATCATCACGGTATAGATCCAAGATATTGTCATATTTTAAAAAATATTTATGAAAATGCAACAGCAACAATTAAATTACATAATGATACTAGGAAAGTCAACATTGAGAAGGGTGTAAGACAGGGTGATTTCATATCTCCAAAACTTTTTACAGCCGTGCTGCAAGAAGTATTTTTTTTGGATTAAAATGGGAAGGTAAAGGAATTAAAGTAAGTGGACATTATTTAAGTCATTTAGATTTTGCAGATGATGTAGTTGTTTTTGAAAATAATGCTTTAGAGCTGCAGGAAATGTTGCAGGAGTTAACAGATGAAATTAGGAAAGTAGGACTAAAGATAAATATTAAAAAGACTAAAGTAATGTTTAATGGATTTTCTCAAAATATGAAAATAAAGATTGATTATGGTGAGTTAGAAGAAGTTAACAGCTACAAATACCTTGGTCAGATTATTAATACACATGGAAACATAATGGATGAAATTAATCAAAGAATTAACTTGTTTGGAGTGCTTTTGGTAGAAATAACTTGATACTAAAATGAAATATGCCTATGTATTTGAAAAGGAAGGTTTTTAATAAATGTGTTTTACCAGTTCTTACTTATGGATCTGAGACTTGGACACTTAATAGAAGAGCAATACTGAGACTTTAGACCACTCAAAGAAGTATGGAGAGATGCATTTTGGGAGTAACAAGAAGAGTTCAAAAATACAATATATGGGTAAGAGAACAAACAGGTGTTATTGACCTCATTGAAAAAATTAAAAGATTGAAGTGGAGTAAGGCTGGACATATTTCTAAAAGAAATGATAATAGATGGACAATTGAAATCTTAAACTGGATTCCAAGAGATTGTAAAAGACCCAGAAAGAGACCATGTGTGAGATGAATGGATGAAATAAGAAAGTGTGCAGTGTGATGTGGAGAAGTGAAACTAAAGATTGAAGAAGATGGATTGAACTTGAAGAGACCTTCATCCTGCAGTGGATTGATAATAGTTGGTGATGATGATACATGTTTATTAAAAAACTTAACTAGAGTTATAAATTGAATTAAAACAAAATTAAAAGTTTACATTAAATAATCATGACAATAACACAGCTTATGGACTTTGAATCAAATCTTATTTATCCGATATTAGAGAGGGTATATTCAATACTAGTTTGGTAGGTAAAAAGCTATCTCTTGAGTTTGTGTTAGAAGATTGTTAAAATAAGTGTGAAAAATTACTCCAAACCTCACCATCTAATAATATGCAAATATGGTGAGTAATGACTTCATCACTGACACCCTTTTATTGGTGTTTGGAAAAGTCTTTTCCCTGACATTGCCTATTTAAAGACTATTTGATGTTATTTCAATATATTTAGTATAGCTTTTTTTTCTTTAAGTGATTATTTAAAATTATTTCTGACTTGAAAATTGATTTTTTCTGGTGTTCATAATATAAATCAAGTACATTGTGATGTAATCATTGATCATGATTATTAAATTACTGTGGTGTAAAATAGACTGATGAATAAATTTGCAATGCATTGGTTAAATATCCATAGAATTAACATTAACATAATTCTATTGAGATGCCTATTTTTAGAAGCATTAATATTGTACTGTATTGTCAATGATGTTTATTTAACAAATGTACACAAATGTTAAATTTTACGTAAAATTAGTATTCATAATGGAATTAAGTTGCAGATTTTTCTAAAACATATTTACCCAGTTAATATTTATGATTTTTTTTTTTTTGTCTTCTACTGAACTTTTTTATTAAACCAGTGTCTTTTTGATTTTTAGCATATAATTTTTTTAGATAAACTTGCATGCAGGAATTTTACATTCAGTTTGGAAGCATTGCTTTAAATGCAGTTATGGTTGTGGTTATTGTTTTAATTAGAGTTTCAAGTAATTGCTAATTAACATTTGATATTTTTTCAATATTTGAAGATTTTCCAATTTTGTAAATTAATAATGATTCCATTTTTTTTTAAATTGGTGCATTTATAATTAAACTAAGTTGGAAATTAAGATTGAATATATTTTCATATTTACTTTGAATCTTCATATATTTAAATAAAATTTTTGTTTTATTATTAACTATTTCTCAGGTATTTTATTGCACTTTAAGTGACAAGTGATGTATATATTTTTTAATGATTTTTGAGTAAACTGTTAGTGTAGTGCTTTTTTTAAAGTTTACATATTATTGATGACATCTGTTAATTATGTTTATGCAATGTAAAATTGTTTTATTTTATAATTTTTTTTTGTGAAGATACATATTACCTAATCATGATTATTATGAATAAAGAAATGATGAACTGAAATACCTATTTTAGGGGATTCAAATGATAATGTGAAATTTGCATTTTTTTTCCTCACTTTACTGTAGCAATAAGGTATTTATTTTATGCAAAAGATCTCCAATTTCTTTCTATTTTTATTATATTGTTGAAGTTCTTTTTATTCAAATGCTTTTCAGCTATTTTTGAATAACTTATATACAATGTTAATACAATTTATCCAAACTTCAAACACTTTTTAGCAAAACTTTATTTGTACATATAGTTTTGCTAAAAAGTGTTTGAAGTTTGGATAAATTGTATTTATATGATATTACAGTAAACATAAAGAAAAGTGTGATTTTGGTATATACAATGTTGTTGTTGTTATTATTATTATTATTATTATTATTATTATTATTATTATTATTATTATTATTATTATTATTTAAAGTTAAGAGCGTGCTAATAGCTCTAAACAAGCTTTTTTTTTATTATTTATGATAAATGCTACTACAAGAGAAGGCATTCAAATCGTGGTCCCCATCCCCAGACCGGTTTCGACCTATGGGTCTCTTCAGTGAGGAGTTGGGACATTAGATCTAAAAAACCAACTCAAGCAAAGCATTTATCTAAAAGATAATTGTTAGAAAAAGATCTGAAACTTTTAGACATCTACATGTCTTTAAAGTCAGCTCTCCAACTATGTGACTTCTGACTTGTTACTATTATTATTATTATTATTATTATTATTATTATTATTATTATTATTATTATTATTATTATTATTATTATTATTATTATTATTATTATTATTTTAAATTGTGTTTAAATTTTTCAGAAACTAAAACAATTCTTGTTTTAATTTTATTATTTTTATTTAAATAAATTGCAATAATGTCGATTTTTTTAATTTAATTATAATCACTGACTATTACTTATATAAGTCCATGATTTTTTTTATGAAGCGTGGATTTGTACAAAAAAAATAAACAAAAATCAGTTCTCATCAGAGCAAATATTTACTAATCAAAACAAATCAACTCATAATCTTTATTAAATTGCTATATTTTAGATTTTACTATTGTGAGTTTATATAATAATATATGAATAATTTTATAAAAGGTAATTATTGTAATTAGTTAAGTATAAAACTATGAGTTCAATACAGCATTAAAAAAATGAAAGAAAGAAATGTTTATTTTAAATAAAATGAAAAAAAAAAAAAAACAGAAAAAATATTATTTTTATAGTATTTTTAAATATTATCAATTTGTATTCTATGTTCTTTTTTACTTTGAAGTAGTACTAGGTATCATGTTTTGAATTATCTTTTGATTATTCTACCTACTCATACTTTAGTTGGTATGGTGTTGCTTTTTTGTTATGGAAATTTTTTGTTGGTGAATCATCTTGTGCTAATCATTCATTTGTCTAAGATTTTTTTTTGTGTGTGAAAAATGAGATAGTCTTTAAGAAATAAATCTTTAAAAAGATAATGCATTTTGTAAATTGTTTATAATGAATTAAGAGACATTTTGAATGACTCCATTATACCTTTTTATTTTATTTTTCTGACGTGATGATGAAAATACAGTAATCACACTTATTTTACACATAATATCCTATCAAAAATAACTCTTGCAGTATTTTAAAGCAGAGCTTTATTTTAATTTTCTCTCAGTGTGTAGGTTTGGGTATATATAATTTGTTTGTGATTAGGCTCACATGTCTTGCTATGATTCCAGGCGTTGATGTTTAAGATATAATAAAATATCTCAACTAAGTTTTATGCTGTATTATCCATTACTCGGGAAGTATTCAAACACATTTATAGTATTCTGAGTGTAATGAATGCACTTGATCAATTGATTTCCCTTCTCATTTATAATTAATTTATATTTCTTATTTTACTACTCATTTATGTGTTTGAGACTATCAGAGTTGAACCATATTAGTATTTAGCAAAAAAAAAAAAAAAGGGTACATTTAAAAAAAAAAAATTTTAAAAAAATTCTATCGTGAAAAAGCTGTAAATGGTAGTTTATTTTAAAAATATAATTGAAATCAGCTTGAAAATGTACAGTAAAACATGAATTAGTTTTTATTTGACAAAAATTATGTTTGTTAGTGTTATTAAAATATTTTTATATAGCTGAATTTTTTTCTTCTGATATGCATATTATTTTGAATAACATCTTGTGTGGAAAACTATAATAATAAAAAAAAAACAACTTAGTAGAAGATAGGTTTTTTTTCTAAAATGCTTACTTTAGAAAAAGAAAGAAGAATAAAATCAACTTAATGTCATAAAATTAAATATTTAATAATAGAAATGATCCCACTAAGTCTTATATTTTTTATATGTTTTGTAACTGGAACAGATAAAGGTATTTTTTATTTAGTCATTTATAAATAAATAATGCATTTTATTATTAAATTTTTCGAAATTTTTATTGAAAAACTCATGTATAGACAGTGCTGTTAACTAATTTATTTTTAGTCAGCTTAGAGTCTTTCAAAATTATGCAAGTTAGTATAAATAAAACACATTTCTTTATTTATAGATATGTATTTATATGAATAATAAATTTTATGATATGGAAAAATCATGACCTATGGGTCTATCTATAAGTGACATTATATTCAGTCTAACACTGTCTAATTGCTGAAGAAAACATTATACACAACTTTATAAAAAAAAAAAGATCCCAATATTATATACAATGGTATATAGATGATGTATTAATATGCTACCCCAGAGAAATCATCGCACAATTACACAAATTAGTAAAACAAAAACAGTCCCTAAGTGGATGATCAAACAAGAAAACACCTCAAGAGGTCTGAAATTTTTAAATTTATATATTCATAGAAACAATAATCAGTTAGATTTCAAAATAGAGGCACAATTTCCTCTCAATATTTCATCACTATGGTACATAAATTTTCCAGAATAAAATGCTTTTTGAAAAAAAAAAACTTAAACTTTGTAAATATGAAGTGGATAAGAAAGCAAACATAGATGCCTAAATAAATGATTTATGTAGAATAGGCTATAACAGAAATACCTTATTAAATAGAATTCAAAAAATTCTATAAAAGAATAAAACAACCAATCCAACCCCAAACTCTTACACAAATAAAAAAGATTTGTTCTACAACATATAATATGTTTCAGAATCTCCCTACCCTCCAATATATTTAACAACATCAAAGATAGATAACCCTCAGATCAAACATCTCAGATTGTGTACAAAATTAAATGCAGCAATACCCCTTACAAGACAATATATTATAAGAAATCTAGGGCAAATATCACCACACTTGTCTTTCAATGAAAGCAAAAAATAACAGCATAAATTAATTTTCTGAGAGCATAAACAAAAATTTGGTCATACCATCAATGAATGTTAATATTGTTTGCATGCAGTAAGATGGCAGAAAAAAGAAAAGTGAAAGAGGCCTGGTTTGTTGCTTGCAGCTATCATATCATTAAATATCCAACTCTCAAGCAAGTGGAATATTTAAATAGCTAATTTAAATAATTAGTAATTAATCCTTTATCAGTAAATATTGTGGTATACCCAGCCAACCCACCATCCAAAATACCCTCAGTTATGTTAAAATATATATATAATAAACCTTTTCTTTAGCTAATGTTCAAAATGTTTTGGCCAATTTATTATTATACTTATTTATTTATTCATATATAAATAAATTAGCATGGTTATTAACAAATCTCATAATTCATCTTCCATAAATAATTTTATTTATTGGATGTCTATAATGAGGTAATTTGTAAAACTTCCAGTTATGAGATGATTCTTAGGAATTTTTCATGAGGATTTTGCTTTGTCAAACAAAAAAAATGTCTGCTATGAATTTGGATGATATATATGGTTACTGTAAAGAATAGCTTATCAAAAGATTAAATGTTAGTATCAAAACATTAATATAAGGCAACTTATAGTGGTTGAAAGAACAACAAATACTTTCACTTTTACACTAAAGTTGGAAAAACTTTGTCAAGAGTTTAATCTAAATGTGAAATTATTTTAAAAATCTATTTTGTTTTTTCATTTTTTAATAATTATATTGTCTTTCATCATCATTAGCAGTCATCAAAATAATGAATATAAAGTTTGAAGTAAGTTTTGTGATTAATATATAGAAATCAATACCTGAAAGGTAAATATGTTTTCAGATATCATGTAATATTCCCTTAAGCTTTTTATTGAATCTTATACTGCTGCCTTTTAATTTCTTCAACAAACCTTTTAAAAACTTCATTGATTTTTCTAATTACAGATTTTCATTGTATTCTATCATTAGCCACATCTCACCTGTGAAAGAGATCACTATTGCACTTTTTTATCATGCATGAGATAAACATTACATTATTAATAGAATGTGCCTTTTCTAAACAAAAAATCATTGACATTTTTTTCTGTTCATTTGTTCACATAATCCAATGAAGAAGTGCCATTACAATAGTAAATTCAATAATATCATATATTCAGCAACATAGAGAACATTAATACACCATATACACCTTAATTGACACTCTACAATGTAGTTTAACCTATGATTTATTTTATCTTCTCTTGCCTATAGTTTCAACTGTCCAGCAGTCATCATTAGAGCTACAACATTTAAACATATATAATTAATATATACAAATAATACCTATCTATAGATATACCAATATATATACACATATACGTCTACAAATATACATATAAATACAAAAATAAAAAACAACATTTCAAACACTCCAACTATTAGCTTAAAATGGATCTTTAATAATATATATATATATTGGTATATGTATAGATTGGTATTAATTGTATTTGTTTAAATGTTGTAGCTCTGATGATGACTGCTGGACAGTTGAAACTGTAGGCAAGAGAAGATAAAATAAAGCATATGTTAATCTGCATTGTAGAGTGTCATTTAAGGTGTATATGGTGTATTATATATAATTCAGCGATGCAAATAAGAAGTGGAGGGAAATTTTAATACTTAAAAAAAAAAAACATTCTGATTGATCTTATGTAATATTTTTAAATCACCATGCTGAATTATTTTATAAGTTCAACACAATGGAATCTGTGTTGCATCTCCATATCCAAGTTTATTTTTTTGTCTAAAAAGTTACCAAGATATTGAAATTAATTATTATTCTCAAGTAGATGGCCATCCAAACTAAAGCTTTCTAAACATTTTTGTTTCTCCTTTATTGGTATAATGTATGTTTTTTTTTGAATACTTATTACTTAGTCAAAATCTTTCCAGATTGTGTTCAAAATGTTAAGAATATTTTGAGGGTTTTTTTTTTTTAATAATTAGAACCATCATCTGCATCCTATAAATCTAGAAATCAAGAAGTTGAAGTTCTTGTATTTGCTTTTAACCTACGAATTCCCTGTGATAATTTTAAAATTTATTTTACCCGAGTAAAAATAGATCAGAAATTATATTTTTTATTGGAGAATTATTTATTAATAAATGTTTTATTATGCAATTTTATTTTTAATATATATGGAAAGATCTTTTATGAGAAATATCTTGTTTAGTTTTATTAATTTTCCACTCTCATTGAGAATAATTCAAGAGGATACGCATTCAATATTTTAGTTGTTGATTTATATTCATGATGTCGAATTATGCCTTTTTACATATGTATGTTTATGAAAAAGGTATGTGTGTGTTAAGGTGAAAATTATATTTTTTAGTTTTATTAATGGAGGTAATATTTAGCTTAAATATTTATGGTTTATATTATTTTAGAGTACAACAATTCTTTATTAACCACAGTTGATTGTTTCCAGAATAATAGTGTAATGTTCAAAAATTATAATGAGTAAAGGCTAAGTTATCATCTGAATAATGTTAACATTTAATTAATATTTTAATACAATAAAACTTCATTACTTCTTTTCATATATAGTATTAATGTCTAAGTATTAATATTTTACTGTTGTGACATATATTTATTTAAAAATAAAATATAAGATTAAATTAAGCATAAAAGTTGAAGATTTATGTGAAAAAAAATAATAATAAAAATTTAAATGAAAAAAAAGCAAAGTTAACATTTTTATTTTCTCTGAATTTATTTCAAAAGAAAAATATAATTAAGTGTCCTTTTTCTTCCGTAATTTTGCCTATTGCTATTTTATATTCAAATTTAAAAGCATAATTAAGAAGTGAATGAAATTTTAAAATAGATAATTATAAACAATGAGGATTGCCAATTCCTCTACAAGCTTTGTGATAAATGCTTAGCCAGAGCCAGCACTTAAAATATCTCTGTCAGGAACCCCTCCCCAAACCCCTGCCCATGGTTTCATGCTTTGGCACTCCTCACAGAGGTGTCAGGGTAGGTTCAGACACTAGATCTAAAAATATGGCTGAAGATCTATCAGCCCCATATAGCTATTTGAGTTGGATAGCTGGGTTTGAAGACATGTAGATGTCTGAAAATTTCAGATTTTCCACTCAGTATATAACTTTTAGATAAGTGCTTGTCTTTGGGTTGGTATTTTTAGATCTAGTGTCTGAACCTACACTGACACCTCTCTGAGGAGTGCCAAAGCATGAAACCATGGTCAGGGGTTTGGGGAGGGGTTCCTGACAGAGATATTTTAAGTGCTGGCTCTGGTTAAGCATTTATCACAAAGCTTGTAGAGGAATTGGCAATCCTCATTGTTTATAACTTAGAAGCTTAAGAGGTAGGGTCACGTGATCTATGACTTTTTTTTTAAGTGTCATAGCATCGGCCAGGACGCGAACCTGCAACCCGGGCAACTGCCTGCAAGTGCAAGGCAGTCGCGCTGACCTCTCGACCACCAATGCACGACGACTAGATAATTATAAAGGTTTAACAATATTTTTCTGGATCTTTGATTTTATAAATGGAAATAACTTTTTTTTGTTTGTTTCATAAACTTTAATTTTTTTTTATTTTTTATTTCAACTGTGTTTTGTCTTGAATCGTTATATTTTTAAATGTAGCTTTTATTTTCAACTAGTCACTATTTGTTATCTTGATCTTTTTGTTGTGTGATTTATTTTTCTTTTAAATTTGTCAAAAAAAAAAAAAAGCAATATTCCAATAAATATGACATTTCACCAAAGTAATTTGTAAGTTTGTGAAAGAATACACCATTTTATAGTCATTTATATATATAAATATAATTAGAAATAATATATATATGTCTAGAAGTAAAAAACAAAGACAACAACAGTAATTTAAAATGTAATCAATATAAAAAACCTATAAATATTCTTACAATTTTATCTTTTAAAAAAGAAATCTGAATAAAGTGATTGCCTACAATTTGGAATTCCACATTAAAACCAATAAATTTAAAGCCAAAATTAATATTGATATTAAATCTCTTCTATATATATATTGAAGTGATATATACATAATTTAAAAATTCAATAGGAATATTTAAATTAAAGGTTTATAATATTTTTAGTAAACAGAAGTATGTGCCTGGATAAATGTATATGACATTATTAATTCTAAATTTATTTTAAAGCAATTTAAATTTAAATATCTTATTAATTGACAATTGAAAAGGTATTTTAGATACTTTGGTATTAGAGTTGTAATATGGAGCATGTTTTAGACCTACTGCGCCTGTTCACATTCGTATCAATTCACTGATAACTTTGTAATCTTGGGATCTGACCAAAATAACGTGTACACAGATCTGGGTACACAACGTTTTTGGCAAAAAAAAATGTACATGGTATTTGGCAAGATTTACAAAGTTATCGGTAGGTTGATACGAATGTGAAAAGGCACAGTAAATCTAATACATGCTCCCTGTTGCTGCACTAAAAGTAAATGAAAATAAGAACATAATAAATATATTTACATTTTCAATAAGAAATATATAATTTTAAACAAGATATTCAATTATGTACAATTTGGACACTAACAACTTTCAAGAACATTGAAAAAAAAAAGTGATTTGCGATCTAATGAAGTGATTGCTTTGCACAAAAAAATTGTTAGTTTAAATATGCACTAAAGAAACAGTAAATGATTTTGGTTTTTAAATAATGAGACATTCATATATGTATGAATTGGACACTAACAAGTTTTTAGAATGACATTTGAAACCAAAAAAAAAAAAAAAGTGATTTGCGATCTTAATAAAATGATGGCCTTACACAAAAAAATTGTTAGTTTAAATACGCACTAAACAAACAGCAAATGATTTTGATTTTTAAATAATATTTATAAAAATACATTAACTATATGTGCAATTTGACACTAACAACTTTTAAGAATGATATTCCCAATCAAAAAAAGGTGGTTTGCGATCTTAATGAAATGACGCCATTACACAAAAAAATTGTTACTAAACAAACAGTAAATGATTTTGGTTTTTAAATAATATTTATAAAAACACATTAACTATACTCATACAATATTTATCATGTAATATGTAACAGGAATTGTCAACTTCAAACAAAAGGTTTAATATTACCACAGAAAATGGAGATCTCTATTAAGAATTTTCCCTCTGAAAATGTAGCATGTGATTGCAGAGTGTACTGGGATTTTCAACAGAAATGTTGATAAATATATATTTTTTAATAAGCAAATTAAACCAAAAGAAATGAAGAAAAACCACAAAAAAAAAAAAAATACATATTAATTGTAAGACTTAAAATGTCGAAGTATTATAAAAAAGTCGGATTGTGTTGATAAAACATTTCCGCACAGAATGGGATTTTCAACAGAAATGCTAATAAACCAATTTTTTTGTTATAAACAAATTACCCCCTTCCCCCAAGGAACAAAAACCACAAAAAAAAAAATACATATTAATTATGAGACTGAAAATGTCAAAGTATTATGAAAAAAAAAGACACATTGATAAAGAAAAACATATTTCTACATGTATACTCGCAGGGTTTATTTCCTTTCAATTTGATGTCATTGCGACATTACACATTTATTGTTGGTGTGAAAAGGCTTCCTATCTCTCCTACATTGCATGTTTAATACCAAAGTATTGTATTTTATAATTAGGTGACTGGAAATGACATATAGTATAAAATGTAATTAAATTCTAGCTAATTAGAAAATAAAAAACTTAATATAGTTTAATCAAAATATTGTCTGTTATGTTGGTATAATCTCTTTTCAAAGCTAAAATTTTATAAATTGCTATAATTGGACAAATAAGTTGCAGACCTTAATGAAGTTTGAGAGTTATCTACCACCAATGGATGGCTATATGCAAAAAAAAACCATGATGGAAACTGATTTTGCAGATAAGACAGCTCAATGTACTATAAATATGGAGTATGCTTTGACTATGCTTATTATTGTGCTTTGATTATTTGTTTTGATTTGTTCATGAGAAGTAGTGTTAAAATATCATGAAAGAATAGAGAAGCCATCGCTGTTCCACTTTGACCAAGCCGGCTGATTGCAAGATGAAAGTCTATCATAAGTTGCTGCGAAAAAGCTGTCAAATAATTAAAACCATCTCAAGACGTGTTGTGTCCAGTGTATATGCAAAATATGCTGTCTAACTTCAAAAGTGTATTGCTTTTCCCACTGCCATTTAATGAAATACCATCAAATGCTGCCTTTGAATAAGAAAATAAGTGTACTCTAATGAAGACCATTGCAACCATCAAGAACAATATAATATAAGCTTTTTAGAAGATCACCAGACATGGTTATGTTTGTACAGACTGATTTTGCAAAAAGTCTACTGATACCTGAATTCAGAACTTGAACTGTTAGTCATGAAAAGGATAAAGTGGACCAAGTTTGATTATATATTATTATGATTGTATATTATTGTTATTAGATCTTTTATTCCCTACATTTAATATATACTGAACATTTTATATAACTTATTGTGGTTGATTTGCATAAAAATAGATCTTCTTATAAATTATAATGGCAGTGAATTGCTATTTTTATTAGACGTGCTACACTTTAGTCAGCATAAATCTAAAAAGAAAAATATTTTATAAAACAACTAGTTATTATTGCAAACTCTCACCACCCTCTTAAAATCTTAATTAGTATTTTAATTAAAACCAAAGGTAATAATGGTAATTTCCACTAGTCTTAATATAGAAATTCTAAAATGATAATTTAATCATTAACATGAATAATACAAAATAATGACTTTTGGATAGAATAAGAAGGGCTGCATAAACAGGTTAAATAAATCAAGTAAGATTGTTTTTAAGCAAATTACCCTCCAGATTTGGGAATATGCAGGCATGGGAAAAGATAATTGAGTATATTAATTTATATGAGCTAACATACTTTTATTTCTGGCTGTTTTGTTATATAAAGTTTTATTGTTTATAAATGTCTAATTCCATTGCGTTGTCCGGTCATGCACAGTCAATGATCTACTTTAAGCAGTAGTATGCGGTTGGCACGTATTCCTACCATATATCATATGCTTCATTTATATATTTTTTTCTTTTGTGATACCATTGCATTGTTTAGTCATTCACACTCAGCAACTTTTAGAAGTAATATGCAATAGATATACATTCCTACCATACATCATATGCTTCATTTATATAAGTTTTCTTTATGTGATACTGATGCATTGTCCAATTACATTCGATGACTTATTTAAAGCAGTAGTATGTGATAGATACACATGAATGTAAAGTAGATGAAGATTTCTGTTCTTACACTTAATTAGTGTGTCATTATTTATCCATAGTTGTAAGCCTCTGTCAGTAATGCCAGGTAGATGTGTAACTCTTCTCAGGCATTTGGTGTATTTCTTTGATTTGTAATATAACAGACATTAAGGAGCATCTGATTCAAGTTATATTTTTGTTTCCTTTATTTGAGTGGTTTAATAATAGTTTTCCAAGCACTACAGCCTGAAATCAATGATCTTAGTCTAATTTTTCTAATGGTATAGTTTATAGATGATTTCAGTATATACTGAGGCTGTACGTTTAATAAGTTTTAAAACTGTGTTGTGATTGAGTGTATTAAAATCAGTATTGACTGTTAGTCTGTGCGGCGAATCTACATCTATCATGGATAATTAAAATGCACGATGCCATATATTGTCTGTGCATAGCAATAATAATCGATTAATGAATCTCTCTAATCGTATTAATTTATCTTTAAACTAGATAGGGTAGTTAAATATAATATGTTATTCAAAAGAACTAATAGACTGACGTTCTCCATGTATTGCTGTCAATTTGTTATTGTTTGGATTGTGATGATGTATATACGTAAATAAATTGTAATTTCTCAATATTTTTAGCATTATCATTTATTGCAATCAATAGGGGTAATTAAAATAAGATGAGTCTCTTGAATCTAGCTGAGTTTAGCAGACTATAAAAGAAAAAGTTTTGATCATATAATGTCGAAAGGTGGAGCTTATATACAAATTATTCTTGGGTGATTTTCTCATGAACTGTACATTTTTGATTTTTGTAATATATAAAATGACATGGTGAAGTGAAATGGAAGTAGTACTAAATGACACAGTTCGCTAAAAATCCCATTTGCAAATTATTAATAAGCAAGTAGAACGATCATTCTTATAAAAAAGAACAAACTGTTGTTAAAAATCTGCAGAAAAGAGCATTTGTAGTAAAAAATATAGTATTCTGAACAAGTATTAATAATTATTTATTTAACAATAGACTTGTTCTAGCACAATTAAAAAAGTTGCATTTTATGAAATTGTTGTGGACTTATTTAAAGCGGGAGATGGGGATAAAACTCGAATTTCTCCTCATAGACAAACAATACTTTATGATGAACATTTTTATCAACTTTTTTATAAGATTCTAATATATATTATTTCAGAATTAAGTATAGGTAAAATAAAACTTTTTAGCAGAAGTAAGGCATTTATAGTAGAAAACTATTTATTTAACAGTAAATTTGCTCTTATCCAATTATTAAAAAAATAAAATATAGTGTGTGCATGTTAAATCTATGTTAAATTAAAAAAAAAAAAGAATAAAATCATTAGCATTTTATTTTTGTTTTTTAGGGAAAAAAGGATGTCAGAATGAAGGAATCTGTGGAGCAGCCCTCTAATAACATTTTAAATAAAAAAGTCAAACAAAAATTATAGTTTTTACGTCTTTTATAGCTAGACTCTTACTAGGGACCATGACTGTGTGTGTTTTTCAAAAACAAAAACCTCTATCTATTAATCAAAATTATAATAAAAGTTTAACAAATTTTATGTGACTCTATTTACAACCATGGATTTCACAGGCTTTACTTTATGGGAAACAGCATCATTATTATATAAAGAGAATCAAATCTTAATAACCTCAAGGATTGTATTTATGATTGATAATGTCTACTTTATTTGCATTTCATATTTTTTAATTTCATGTTTAATAGCATTGTCTTTAAAGTTTAAAAGATTTTGCAGTCAAATTGTAACTATAATTACAAAATTGGTTTTAAATTTATTTAAACGGCAAATTGATTACGTAAGTACTATTTACTAAGGGTGTAACCTCAAGAATATGCTTATGTTTTTGAAGAAAAGAGGGGAACCCTTCATTACTTCAACCTACTTTCTATATAAATAGGTGAAGCTGAAGCGGTTAAATCTGAGAGTTTGAAGCTATTCAATACTTCACTGATTAAGTCCACATTTCTTAGTAAATTTATAATTACAACTTTAAATTATTTTACAATTTTATCAAAAAAAAAAAAAAAATTTATTTAAATATTTTGGTTAAATTTTAAATATATATAAAGTAAGTGGGGGTGAGTGTGATATTTTTTTTACAACTTTAAATTATTGTAATAGATTTCTAACTATAAGATCTTTCCATTGACTCGTTGTAAATCGAAAGATTTCATGAGTATTAATGTGTAATAAGAAATGTGGACTTAATCAGTGAAGTATTGAATAGCTTCACGCTCTCAGATCTAACTGCTTCAGCTTCACCTATTTATATAGAAAGTAGGTTGAAGTAAAGAAGGGTTTCCTCTTTTCTTCCAAAATGTAAGCTTGTGGTTAAGACCTGTAGAGGTCCCTACTATCGCATTTTTACATGCATATTCTTGAGATTACAGCCTTAGTAAATATTACTTATGTAATCAATGTGTGTTTAAATAAATTTATAATTACAACTTTAAATTATTGTAATAGATTTCTAACTATAAGATCTTTCCATTGACTCATTGTAAATCGAAAGATTTCGTGAGTATTAATGTGTAATAAGAAATGTGGACTTAATCAGTGAAGTATTGAATAGCTTCACGCTCTCACATCTAACCGCTTCACTTATTTATATAGAAAGTAGGTTGAAGTAAAGAAGGGTTTCCCTCTTTTCCAAAATGTAAGCTTGTGGTTAAGACCTGTAGAGGTCCCTACTATCACATTTTTACATGCATATTCTTGAAGTTACAGCCTTAGTAAATATTACTTACATAATCAATGTCCGTTTAAATAAATTTATAATTTCAACTTTAAATTATCGTAATAGATTTTTAACTATAAGATCTTTCCATTGACTTGTTGTAAATTGAAAGATTTTGCGAGTATTAATGTGTAATAAGAAATGTGGACTTAATCAGTGAAGTATTAAATAACTTCACACTCTTAGATCTAATCGCTTCAGCTTCACCTATTTATATAGAAAGTAGGTTGAAGTAAAGAAGGGTTCCCCTCTTTTCTTCCAAAACATAAGCTTGTGGTTAAGACCTGTAGAGGTCCTTACTATCACATTTTTATGTGCACATTCTTGAGGTTACAGCTTTAGTAACTATTAAAATTGGTTTTAACAAAATGGTAATGCTGAAAATATCCACATATTTTTAAATCACTCAGATTTTTTTTCAAGCTTGTATATTTTGAAATGGTTTTATTTTGTGAACTAGTGAACAAAATCTTCAATTATGGAACAGTGAAATCTTTTCTCACATTATTCTACAATCACAAAATTATGGTTGTGCAAAAGCTTGTTGAATACCCCCCACCCCATATAACGTTATTAAATGAGAGAGAATTCTGATGTGCTGTTAATGCTTTAAAATAGTAATCTAGTTATTGTTTTTTGTTTGTGTTTGAAATCAAAATTTTGAATTAGAAAGTAATTGGCATTATCTACATAAACTTTCATTTTATTTGCATTCTAATAAATAGCCATTTAAATGATTTGTTTTTCATAGTTATATGATTTTTGAACATTGGAAGTAACAGAATTAAGTTAGCAGGGATTTTTAGTTTGAGTTTATCACTGTGTAATTAACAGCTTGGTAACTAACTTGAATTAGATTACACATGCATATGTTTGTTTATGCATATATTTAAAATAATATATATATATATTATTACATGCATACAATTTATTTTAACCATTCTGACCATAAATAACAAATTTGTTTAAAAAATTCATGAAAGAAAATTTATGTGGCTGGAACAAGTTTCAACACTTTTATCTATTAAGTAGAGAATTTGTAATCATTTACTTATCAATAAAGCAAGTCATATATAACGTGACATTGCTTTTATAAGCTTGTATTTACAAAAATTAAATACAGAGACCATATCAATAGCTCAAAAAAGCTCTTAATTGATAAGTACGGTAAGAGAAAATATCTAAAATTTCTATCTGAAATACTTTTATCCCCAGATCAATTGGTTTCGAGCTTATAGCTCACCTCAGTGAGGAGCTAGAATATTCAGACACTAGATTTAAAATATTAGCTCAAAACCCAGCACTCATTTTATACTAATATTTAAGTAGAAACTCTAAAGTTTTCAGACATGAAAATGTAATTTTAATGTAATTTTTAATTATTTAATGTAATTTTTAATTAGTCACAATAAAAATATCCAAATGATGTTTTAATTTTTGTCATATATAGTATAGTGAAGACACACACATATAGATTTTTTTTTCTTCAGAATATTACTTTCAGTACTGTTCATGGCATTCTTATGAATTCCTTAAAAAGGATACATTTGACTTTTCTGTGAATTCATAATATTTGAGAGAAGAAAATTGTATAATCATGATGATGTACTGTATAACAAACCCTGTTTACCAATTATCAGAGAAAACTTTTTAAGTTTCTATTTAAGAAAAAACTTGCCCACTAATGTACAATTCATGATTTAGTTTTTATTTGGGATCAAGTTATAAAGATTATTTTTATATACTCTGTTTATGTCTTAGCTGTTCAAATTCCATGAACTTTAGAGTTCTTCATAAGATTTTTGTTTTTGCTGCTCATTCATTTTATCACTCACTTAAAAATTCTTGTGCTTATATTTGCATGTATATAAATGTGTATAGTAAAATTTGATGCTTCATATAAGCACAGCTAGCAAATACAGGAAAGTTTAAACAATTAAAACATTACATGATTACTTATTTTTGTACATACTATCTAGTGCCTAGTAATCCAATATCCCAGATTATTTTGTAGCTTATTGTTGTAATTAGAGCCTTAAATCTGAAAACAATGCACTGGACCATAGGGTTTAATGCATCCTACAGCAATTACCTTTTACCAATTTAGTCAACTCTAAAAGCCCAAGCTGAAATTATAATAATGTTTCCAATCAACACTAATTTGTCTGTATATCCAATCTGATCTGAACCCGGTCCATTGGTTTTTTGTAGCCATAATTGACACTAGATAGGAATTTAAATACACCCAAATCTTTTGGCATCTATTGATTACTATATCTTGCACTAGATGGCATTACTGTATAGAGAGAGTTAATATTATTTTAATAGCTTGTGCAAAGATGAGAAATGGTTATCATACCATAAAAAATCCAAGACATCAAAATGTATAGACCTTGAACTGGGTTCAGATCTGTTTGGCTGTATAGGCAAATTAGCTTGGATTGAAAACATTGTTATGTCTTCACTTTGGACTCATTGCTTTATTATAGCTGACTAAATCCTAAGATCTGGATGTCTAGATCTCAAGACCATAGACTAGAAACTAATCTGGGAATATTGGATGAGTAGACACTATTTAGGTGTTTAAATGCACAAACTTTTGGTATCTATTGATTTCTATAGCTTGCACTAGCACTACTATGACAAAAAAAAATTGTTCAGAATTGACTCATCATAATTGTAATAACAAATTATGTCATAAGTACAACTTTATAGAAAAAATTCACATTCTCAAAAAACAATTTAGATATTTTATTCAGTGATTAAGTAGTCAGTTAATGATGACAAAAGGGCAGTGACATTGAGTATCCTAATGTTATGTAAACACAAACATTCAATATTTTTTAATTTGTCAGTATGACCTTATTATTTCTAATAAAATTTAAAGGAAGTGATTTTTTTCTTGATCAGATTTATCTTGGTCTATAACCAAACATCTTAATCAGAATTCATAGTAGAAATAATATCATTACTTATACAGTGGTTGAATTCATATAAACTGACTAAAGGACTATCTATCTGTGGTATATGTGTTTATATGTATATATAATCATAAAAATGTATTACTGCATCATTCTATTTTCAGAATTTACTTTGCAGATGTAAAATGAAAGCATTTATATTTGCTTTTCTATTTTTTATAAAAATAATAAATGTGACATGTGTATTAATCAGCGTACTAAACTTCAGTCATATTCACATGTTAATAAAGCCTCATAATGTGGCAATATAACCATACCTTGGCTAGAGGAGTGAGGGTTAATCACTGCATAAATAACGATCAACTACATGACTTGGGCAAACATGGAACACTCCCTTTGTCTCATTTTAAGATCTAGTGATAATTGCAATAGAAACATTGGTAATGTAGAAGGCCCAACAAAGTCCAAGGCTGAAATTATTTCAAAACTTATTGAAAGACACTGTATTGATATTTTTGGCTCTTCATGAAATTCCTATTGATAACACCAATGATCACAGATTCAAAATTCCTGGACCCAATTTGATTAGCTTGTGAAATCAAATATTAATCTCTCAATCAATAATCTTGGAGTCACAATTGATGGCATTTCCATTTTCAATGTATATAAGCCTCCAAACCTATCTTGAAATGAATTTAAACTCCCCTCTTCCACCTACCCATCAATTACAATTGTAGACTTCAATTCTCAATATTAATCTCGAGGTTATAGCATTGGTTTCATTATTTGGGTGCAGATTAATAGCCTTCACCTTTTTTTATGATGCAAGACAATTGGGCTCTTTTCACTTGGCCATGTCGAACAAATCATACAATCCAGATTTAACCTTTGTAACTTCAGATACTAAAGATGGTCTATTTTCAAACTATTAGGAAAATTCTCCCTTGAGTTGCCAAAAGACAGTGCTCACCCATCTTCACATACTTTGGTCTTACAGTTCATTTGATTCATCACATACTTTGGTCTTACAGTTCATTTGATTCATTGTAATCCCATTTCTTATTGGAACCCAAACAGGGCAAACTGGTCTATTTTTAGTACTCATGTGGAAAATAAATAGAATTCCTTCTTAAACTGCTTCAATTCAAAGGATTAATGTCTTATTAAGTAAAGTACATTCCCTGATATTTTTAGACCCCTTGTTGGGATTCAAGATGTGAAGAACTCATTAAAAAATATGAGGTAACTGTAGATTCAGTGACAGATTTATTACCAGATTTACATGATAGTTCCAGGACATCAAGATCGATCAGAACTGTTGAAAATCTCAACTTTAACCATTCAAGTAGAAAATTTTAGAACCTCTTTCACAAATTGAATCCTAGTGAAAGTCCATTGCACACAATATATAAAATTTCACCTGATAACATTGCAAAGCAGATTAAACAGACAAAGTCAGGTTTGACATAATCTTTTTAAAATCAGGAAACTAGAGTCCCTCCAAGGAAATTGCAAAAGTGGATAATGCCTTTAAGTTGACCAAACCTGGAAGGACTTCAGGTATAGATGATATATCACCTGACTTTGGATGTTAGATCAATTAAATGATTTGCTATTCTTTATACAAATATTTTGAAAAGTGATTATATACCTGACAGTTGGATGGAAAATGGTCAAAATTATTGCCATTAATAAGCCAGAGAAATCATCAAATTCTGTTAAAAGCTTTCATCTTATTTCTCCCCTCTGTTACACTTGCAAACTTTTTGAATGAATTCTCCTGGCAAGACTCACCAATTCTTATGTCTGCTTTATCTATAAAACATGGTGGTTTTAGAGCAGGTTATAACTGCTATGATCAACTTCTCTCATTCACTATACTTATAAAGGAAAGTTTTCAATTCCTTTACAAAATAGGTATTGTACTCATAGAACCTAGCTCTGCTTTTAATACTATTTAGGGAAGGGAATGATATACAAACTAAGCAAGATCATCAAATGCAAGTCTACTCATACACTCTTGGAAAATGTTCTTAAAATTAGGAAATTAAGGGTTGGTTTCGACAACAACACTGGCAAAACTTACTCAACTGAAAATGGTCTATCTCAGGGATCATTTCTCTTCTCCATTCCTTTCGTCTAGTATATTCACATTCTTTCTAATACAACTTCAAAAAAAGTTTATATGTACTGATGAGATTGCTCTTGGTTTTAGAAGATACACTTTCAGTGAAATTGAATGAAACATAAATTCTTATTTAAATTTACTTTAGTTTTTGGCATCTCAAACCTAATCCAAAGAAATCAGTTTCCACTTGTTTTCACCTCAATAACAATCTAGCCAAAAAAAATTCTTACTATTTGTAATTACAAAGTTACAAATCAGTCACACCCAAATCCCATCATACTCTTTCCTTTAAACTCATCTTACTGATATGAAAAAGAAACGTTCTACTAGGAATAATATCATTTCCAACTTGCAGACATCACATGGGGTTCTAATGCTGTCATCCTTAGAACTTCTGGACTAGCACTTTTTACTTTGTAGCTGAGTACTGCTGTCCAGTATGGTCTAGAAATACACATACTAATCTTGTGGATACTCAGATCAATGAAATCTTTCATTGACTTCTGGCACTCTTAAATCAACCCCAGTTGAATGGTTCCAGCTGATCTCATGTCCAGGTTGGCCAGTAACAATGAATTAAACAAGTTGAGCTCTCAAATCATCCAATCAATCTTATACTTAACAATCCTCCAAATGTTTGGCTAAAATCAAGGCAGCCTTTTTTACATACTGTAATTTTCAGTATCTACCTATGTTAGATATCAACAGAATGTGGATACATGAATGGAATAGTCTCCAATACAAATAATCATATTGTAATATCTAGTCCTACTCTCTAAGTACCTCATTTTTCACTGCCAAGAAAATTCTGTTGGCCTCTCTGCTCTACATAGTTTGGAGGAGTCAGCTCTTGATGGGTTAAGAATTGTTGGTGGTGACATTTAATATGCTGCCATCTTACAGTAAATAAAGAAAAATGCTGCAATTTTCCTGATTTATTTTATGTTTGCAAGGTGAAATCTGATACCTGATTGCAGTGCATTGATAAAATAGTATAGAAATTTTATCATTCCCCTGATTTCAAATCATTAGAAGTATTCTGTTGATTAATATCTACATATTATGTATATACATTATTAACCATAATATACAACTTTTCTGGGGTGTTTTTTTTTATAAGTAACAATGGATTGCTCACAGTGTGTGTATATACTACTGTTTATATATAAATTACTATGAATTAACTGAAACATTGGAAAAGGTGCTAAAATCTTAATCTGCATTTAATTGATTTATTTATTTATTACAAAATTCATGTTTAACTTTTTATTCCTTTCTCTTCTCTCTCCTATCCTTCTAGAATTAGAATGGCATATTACTTTATGAGTAGGTGCTAATGATAAGAAAAAGTTGTATTGTGTTAGTTGAGCCCTACACAAATTTAATTAAAAAAAAAAACAAAACAAATCTAAAGCTGATTTTTTATAAATTTGTCCCCTTGGCTATTTGTTTTATGATAATTTATAATTTGTTGAGAAGTGGGGGAGGATCACTACAAAAATAGCTATTTTTAATATTAGAAAAACTTAAAAAGTTTAATTATTTAGAATAGAAATAGTTTTTTATTTTTAAAATATTGGTTTAAATCACATTATAATTGCATATAAATATTATTAATTTTATAAGAATCTTTAAAATATTTCAGTATTAGATTGCTATCTTGGTGGGTGTAAAAAATATCTTATCCCCATGATACTGAAATTCCTTTTGGCTTCCTGTATGGTACAAAGAAATAAATCACACTGCAATTAGATAGGTCGCCGCGGTTTTAACCCTAGACTAATTTCTTTATTGTTTGAAAAGAAGATTGCTGTTTCTGATGATGATGGTGATTAATAGCTTTTCTATTGTAAATACATATTTAATACAAACAGATTTTCATAATTTTAAATGGTAATTTTTGATTGATTAATGAAGTTGAATTTAACTAATCCATTTTATCTTATAATAATGGTATAAATAATACAGATTATATATTATAGATTTTTAATGGTATCTATATAGATTTATTGTATAATATTAAAACTCAGTCTTTCAAGCAAACTTCAACTATCCATACTATCTCATACTACTGATGCACATGACCACACACCTGTAGAAAATATAAATAATCACCAATATCCGTATTTCGTGCTGAACCAGCACTAATCAGTTGGTCTAGATTATCATCTCCCACACATATACATAATCAGTGCTCAGTTTATATTAAGATAGCAAATCTTTATACTTTAATGGACAGGTTTCAATCTACTCCAACCACCAACTCTTCAGCCATCCATATCATTGAAAATCTGATGATAGAATGCCCAAATCTCATGCTGATGTCAATATTGTTGTTATGCCCATGTTAACCTCAAGTCACTCTGATCCCTCATGTATAGGACAATATCCATTTAAATATATAGAAGAGGGATGGGCTAAAAATGCCTGTATTTAAATCTTACACATTAAGTCTGCATTCTACCTATCCCTCTTCTATGTACTTAAATGGATACTGTCCAATATATGAGGAGTCAGAGTGACTTGAGGTCAACATGGACTCAACAACAATATTGGCATCAGCATGAGATTTAGGCATTCTATCATCAGATTTTCAATGGTATTGATGGCTGAAGAACTTGAGGTTGGAGTAGATTGAAGCATGTTCATTAAAGTATAAAGATTTGCTATCTTAATATAAACTAAGCACTGATTATTGTAACCTTCCACTTACCTAGATAGAGATGGAGAGGGAGTGACAGAGAGAGATATGCATATGTGTAATAATATATTTACCAGGGCACCAAATTGTAACTATATCCAATAGCTGCTATGCCAATTTGTGATCATCACCACTCGACAAATTGCTGCAAGTCCATGAGGGAAGCAAGTTATCAAAATTTTAAACATATATATATATTTAAGTTATAAATAGTATGTTTAGTTCTCATCTTGAATTCAGTAATTATTAGATAAATGAATTAAATGACAAATTACTGAAAGCCAAAACAACTCTCCACCACCGCTGACTCACAAATAAGTCATATGAATTTAACACAGCTGTATGATCCCTCGTGGCAGCTACAATTATTCCAGTTCCCAATTTTTTACATTTAGCTTGGTGTGAATGGTTTGATAATCCAGGTGGAGAACCTTGGGAATCAGACCAATAAGAAATGTTAAAAAGTCTTACCACCCAAATAAAGAGGAGAAGTCTCCACCACCCCCCAACATATTAATTATTTTCTTCTCCATCTAGACCACCCTCCAAAGTTACAATTTCTTTTAAATGTTTATGTTTTCCCCGTCACATCTCTAATATCAAGCATGGCTCTCCACAATGCTTTTTTTCAGGCATACACACAGAAGCAGAATGTGCGATATTATAAACTCAATAAACTCTTTAATATTATAGTATACTGGCAATGATAACCTCATTATTTAAAAATTTATGATTGGAAATCTCTCATTCTCAGGGTCCTGATTTATAGTGTGGAGCTTCAATTAATCACTTCCAAATTTATTGCAGACCATTGAACACTACATTTTGTATAATCATTCAGATTTGATCAAAGACATTCATATTAGTGAAGTCAAAATAGCTTTTTGCAATCTAAAAATGCAAAGCTGCAGGTCCTTTTTAAAATATTGTGATGATAGGTCTACTTTAAAATTATTAGATTTTTTTTAAAGAATATATGGACTTAAGAGTTATACTCGCTAATCTTAAGGTTATATCTGTTATTCTATTTTTACTTATAATATGCTTTAAACATATTTAGGTGAAGTTAATAAAAATTTTCACGAACAACAACATTTAGCTCAGCGCTTTCAGAGTATGTTTACTCAGTATTCGTAGCTATTATTATGTGTAAACATAATGAATGCAAATTTATGCAAATCATTATCATGTCCATGTTTTCGATATTGTAAAGCAGGCATCCCTTCAATTGATGGCATTTGGATCATTTGCAATGAAATACACTTCTTTTATTTATTTATTTTTTTGGTGTTATTTCTTTCTTTGCAAAAAATTTCGGCACTGGAAGGTTCAAATTTATGATTAAATGTTTTTTGGTGTTCTGCAAATATTGAATTACCTTCATTTTTGTTTACCACTCTATTGTATATATGCAAGATTTCCATCACAACAAAGATACATTCAATTATTTTCTTGAATATGGTCAGTCATAGATAAATGATAACCAAAAAGTTACTCTGGTTTTAGAGAATCAAGAAGTACTATAGACATAGTTTTTGTTGTGAACCAATTGCAATAATGTCAGAAATGGAAGATTAATTTACATGTTGCTTTTATTGATTTGCCAAGTTATTTGACCCAATAATCAAGAAGTTCTATGGCAGATTAGTTGATTATTCATAGAGTTTATTCATATTACACAGCTTCTACAGATGGAATGAGAGGGAGGTAATATTAGTACAGATAGAAAATCAGACTTTTGAAATTTAAATTGCTATTAATTAAACAAGAATGAGAATTTTTTCTAATACTATTTTTAGTTCTTATGATTATGGTCTTTGAAATTGTTTATAGGCAGCAGAATGTATGAGGGATCAAGATGGTACACAGGTTAGTTGCTGATGTATTTTAATCTGAATTGACTAAAAGTAAAAACAATAATTTTTTTATTATTCTGATTTGATTATTTTGCTAGTTCAAAAAAAAACACATTCTAAACATATTTAATGCTTGAATACAATAAATAAAGACAAATAGTTAATGTTCAAAAACTCAACAAATTTTTTATCAGTTTGTGGTGGAAGAAAAGTCTCCAATAACTTTTAGGATGGATAGTTTTCAACTTGAAAATATAAAGTAATTTAAATTTCTTTGTAGTTTTTTTAAATAGAAAAATGAACTTAAATGTTGATGGGTAACACATACTCACATGCACTATTACTGCTTTTAACAAGTTAAAAAAAGGTAAAGTGTTGCTGAAGCTGAATTGGTGGTATACAATGAAGCTGTCATTTTATGCAATTTGTTGTATGACAGTGAAACATCCTATTGATGTAACATGAAAGAGGGATATCCAAATTATATTATGAAGATTATATTAAAATCTTTCTAAAGGCAGGCAATGGTGATTTTTTCATTGAGGGGATTTGACAGAGAATAAAATTCATTGGTGGAAAGCTTTCACAGAAGTTAGTGACAAATTACAAAGTATTGAGTAAACAAAATAATTGATTAATATGTTTTATTTGCAGACATATTTTGTTCACTGATTAATTTATATAGTCATTACAAAACTCATCTCTATTATTATTATTATTATTATTATTATTATTATTATTATTATTATTATTATTATTATTATTATTATTATTATTATTATTATTATTATTATTATTATTATTATTATTATTATTATTATTATTATTATTATTATTATTATTATTATTATTATTATTATTATTATTATTATTATTATTATTATTATTATTATTATTATTATTATTATTATTATTATTATTATTATTATTATTATTATTATTATTATTATTATTATTATTATTATTATTATTATTTTTAACTTTATCTTTTTTTCTCTTGATACTAGAATAACCATATTCATTTGCAAATGGTTGATGCTGATAATATATTATAGATTTCTAGTTGTATAAGAATGCTTTTAATGGTATATATAAAATGTTGTTTTTTATAAATGGGATACATTATTTGAAGTTGCAAATTATCTAAATCATGTCATTGTTTTTTTTATTTTGCTCATGCAAAATAATTCAAGTTTTTGATTTATTAATATTAATTATAATTTTTTTCCAAATTTCTTTGTCTATTTCCAAACACTATAAGCAGCAACTTTAATGCTTTGAATTTTATTTTCACCAAGTTTCCACCTGCATTACCCTAATTGCACACACTTATCATTTGTTTGAGGACAAAATATATTTAGAAATCATTTACTTGTTCTTTAATAATGTCTTATTAGGTGAATTAATTTGCAGTAATTTTTAATATAGTTCAGGAAATTAAGTTTTCATTGAATAGCTTACAACAATCTAGTCAACATTTTAGTAAACAAAAAATGAAACCATTTCTATGTTGGTCTCATTTTATATTATGCAAACATCTTGTCAATAAATGATTTCAATGAAAACATTAGTCTTTTTTCAATCAAGTGCTTTCATACTTATATATTGTCTTCTTGGCATATATTCTGAAAAAAAAAAAAAATTCTATCCTTTATGCAATCTAAGAAAAAGGAATTCAGAACAGTATTATTTCTCAAGTAAGAATGTTATAGAAATCAACCATTTTATAAAATTCTAGAAAAAATATTTTCATTGAGAAATATATAATTAATCATTTTAGTACTGCTCTTTCTTATCTTCAAAGTTAAATATATAATTCAATTTAAATTACGCAGTATATCTATCTGTGTTTTTTCTGATGTATACTATCAACTTTTTCAAAGTGTTTAATATAATTTCTATGTAGGATTTTCAAATTACTTTTTTTTTCACTATTACTATTACGTCTTTAGTGGATGTTCTTTTAGAATAATGAAAAAACATATGTAAATTGCATAAATTAATGACTTCAAAGCATTTAAAGATAATCTTTACAGTATAGATTTATTAATGCTTATAATACTGTGCATTTTCTATAATTATTCTGCATGTTAAACAAAGCAGATATCAGAGATCTGACTTTATATCTATTTTATTCCCATCAGTATTTGTCAGAACTTATCTTTAGTATATATGTTTGATTACACATATTTTTCAGTAGTCCTACCAAATGTTTTTTTTAAATATATACATGATATAAAATCACATATATGGATTAGCTGATTTCTTACACTAGAACATTTTATCTAGAAAAGTATCTTGAAAAATACTTTTCAATAATTCAGTTAATTAAACAAACTATTTATTCATTTCAGTATAAAGAATGTAAATTAATGAAAGTTTAATAATCCCTAAACCACCATCTTTAATTAAAAAAAAAAAAATTACAACAAATATAATTTATAACATATCTTTTGTCTGAATACAATAAATATAAAAGTATATACATTGTTAGAACCAGAAAATATGAAAGAACATAATAAAGCAGATAAAATAGTCATTGCCTAAAAAAAAAAAAAAAAAATTTAAAAAAAGTTTTTAATACTTTTAAACATATTTATTTTTACATTGATTCACAAACTCTAAATTTTGGAAGTTAAATGTTAAAATGACAATTTCATAGATAGCTTCATCACATTTTTCATAAAATGCTGAAAAAATTGATATATAACTTGTCTTAACTGAGAAAATTTTTTATAGTAAAAAATATAAAAACTAAATGATTGGTGGCTTTTATTTTTACTAGCAGACTGAGATCTTGCTCTTCCATGCTAGAGATCTGTTAGAAATATTTGGTTTTAGTGAGGGCAAAAAAAAAATAACAGTAATAACGATGCATGAGATATTATGCAAAGAGAACTTTAGTAAATGAGTCCTGATTATGATGTATGAGAATGGATGACAGGGTATTTGAAAGTCTGTGTTCAAGAGATTATTACAAAATCGTAAAAAATGAATACAACACTACTGTAATCATGCAATAATTGAATGAGCATATAAACAATAATATAAATAAAATCATAATATATCTTACCTATTGCACCAAATATGTAGATATATGATTGAGTCTGGATGTATATGTTTTTATATCATTGAAATGTAAATTGCCTAAAATTCTATAGCATATTTATTGTTTTCTACACAATTTAATTATATAAAAAAAATAAGTAATAAAATAGGTAATAAAACTAATTGAATATTCAAATAAAATCATAATATATCTTGCCTATTGCACTAAATATATAGGTATATGATTAAGTCTGGATGTGTATGTTTTTATATCATTGAAATGTAAATTGCCTAAAATTCTATAACATATTTATTGCTTTCTACATATATTTAATTATATAAAAAATAAGTAATAAAACTAATTGAATACTCAGACTGATTCCTGGCTAAACATTATCATCCGTTTTAAATTTGAGTCCAATCATGAAGACATTAGATGTGGTTACTATGGTTGTTCTTGCAGATAAAAAATGACTCCAATCCTTTTTTTTGACATTGCAGCTTCCAAATCTGAACTGTCACCAACAAACACATGCATCGACAATTTCATATCCATATAAAGCGGTAAGAGAATGCAATTCAGCTGTATAAAAGCATTATGATGAGTAAATCTAAAAAATGAGAAAAGAAATAATTAAAAATTGTATTTTAGAAAAAAAATACATCGTTTTAATCGTAACAAAATGATGGAATAAATGATCTAAGACCCATATGTGTATGATTTACTGATTCTGTGGAAACTCAGTTGAAATCTAAACTTCTGAACAGGGGCTGTTAGAGACACTGTGAATTATAAGAGTTAAGCAAAAATCTGAAACATTTGTGCAGAATGCAAATGTCATTAGCAAACTCAATCCAGTGAACATTTTATTCTACCAAAATTTATTAAGATGCTTTTCAAATAATACTTATTAATCATTGAAAGTAAAAAAAATTCATTTATCAAATTAGCTTAGAACTTTTCATTTGTTTAAGTATATAAAGAATAATAAAAAAAAATAAGTATAATAAGATAAACAAAAATTACATGATCACTATCTCTTTATAAACAAAAATAGACAAAAATTGTTAAAGGTGTGTAGTTAGCATGTTAATGCTAATAATTAAAACCATAATATTAGATCATATTGCTATTAAAATTTCAAATAATAACTACTAAAATAGAATTTAATCAAAATGAAGTGCTTCCTCAAATAGAAGTTTTATTGGAAGTTGAAACATAAAATGAAAATTACATTACAATTAAGATGCAATATATATGATATCAATTACAGTATTTCAGTTACATACTATCTACAAAAAAACATAAATAAACAACAACAAAAAAGTAAAATAAACAACTAATATTCATTGTTTAAATTTAATACATTTTATGATATTCCAGCAGTTATTTTTCCGTCTCAGAGTGCCATATACAATTACATTAAAAAATAATTTGTAAATTTAATAAATTTTACAATAAGACAGCTGCTCTTTTTCCATCTCAGAGCACTGTATATAATCATGTTTGTTAATAAAAAAAAATTGTGTTAATGTTGAAAGATTGATGTGCAGTAATTCATATAATAAAATGTTTTCTAACCATAATGCTAAAAGTTTTACATAATCTAAAAACATTCTTGATGCAGATTTAAAAATATCAAAACACCTAGAAAGGTCATAGTCTGTTGAAAATGAGATTTCTATTATGATTTCATAAAAAAAAGATTATTGGAAAAAAGTGTTGGCCAAAGCTTATTTAATTGCAATAAAAATCAGACATTTTGCTATTTATTTTGTGTATAAAGTAAAGATATGGTATAGTAAATTTTTTTTTTTTTTTTGAGTGAATGTGTGAAAACATACCCCTAAATTTATTATATACATTTTTTTTTTTAAAAAAATTGTTTATACCCTAATCTAAATTTATATATGTGCAAGATGAAAAGTATTGGATACTTATAGTTCCATAAACAATACATATTTTATTGTAATCAAAGTTTATCAATAAAATGTAGTTATTATACATGAAGTACGATGCACATGAAGGCAGTTTGGAATAAAATATAGCAGATATTGCAACACCACTATACTGTTTTTTTTTCTTTCTTCTTTTTGGTTTAGATTTTCTTTGTAATATATACCATCTTTATGAAAATCGCACCTTCAACTTATTCAAATTTTATTTATGTAGCTATGCTCACTTCTGTTAATTCAGCTAAACAGTTCACATTTTTGAAATTTAGTGAACATGCCAAACTATTTTTTTTCCTGAAATAGTTTGTCATATTATTAAATATTATTTAATTCTATGTGCGTAACTCATGAATATTAATCTGGATTTTTTTAAGATTCTTTTAATAATTTATTTACAGAAGGTATCAAAGTTATTAAGACATCTAGATTGTTTTTCCTCCTGACAGATGAATAAGTAATCTATTTACATTTACTTTAGAACTCACTCTTTATGACATCTGACAAATTACTATTATCTTTTATAACAGGCTTGACATTGTAGTGTCAATTTAACTTGTTTATATATATATATATATATATATATATATATATATATATATATATATATATATATGTTTCTACTTCATGTATTCTCTAACATACCAGCATTCATCATGAAAATTAACTCAACTATAAATATAGAATACCAATTACATATTCAGGAATTTGTCTTTGCAGAACAACTGCATTTCCTTTCTGAAGTGTAAAAGTACTTATACCTAGACATTTTTCTCTTACAGTATATTGTAAGACAACCACAATATTGTTTGATTCAGTTCTGCATGGTTCTCAAAACTAATATTCTCAATATTGTAAATCATCTCAGGATTGGACTACTATTAGTACAATTAAAAGAGAAAAGCCATCAATAAATATGGTTTTTAAATCTTGTAAAAAAATAATTGAATGGTTTGTCACATGAGAAGTCGTATGATACTTAAATATGGAATTTTGATTCAGGAATCTTTAATTCTCAAATCCCTTGCCAAGAGCATGCCATTTTGCACTTATGGTAAACTAATCCGATGATGAAAATTTCTAAAATTTCTACCATAACACATCACTATAATAAAATTAAACATCGACATGTTTATAATCTGTAATAAGCTAACCAAAGTAACAGCTTAAAAAAAGAAAATTTAGCGATGAAGCCCCCCCCTCCCAAGAATTATATGCTTGAGCAGCAGAAATTATCATTAATTTAACTCTTAAAACTCTTTCTGCAAATCTATGTCTAATAAATTATTTGTAATAATAAACAATAGTAAATAGAGGGATTTGAACTAGCCTGGATAATGAATATAGACTGAAAATCCTAACTTCAAATCTATCTATTTACTATAGTAAACATTCAGTGTACTGAATGAATAGGTTAATTAATAATAAATAGGTAAAATAAATTTCATGGGAACAATTGCAATGAAATTGGCTTGAACTGCATTAAAAAAAGTATAGATTAAGATATAAATCAATTGCTTTTCAACTTTATTCATTAACCTATTGTGTAGTAGTTGTACTGTTTCTAATGTTAAAGCCTTTTAGACTTTTGTGAAATTAATTATTTATTTAGCGATATTGTTCCGTTATAGATGACAACAATTATTGTTTATACTCAGATTTTTTAGGATTTTTTTTTTTTTCTTATTTTATCCTTATAATCTTATATGTACATTTTATTTTTTGTCAATCAGCCATTCAAGTTTGCAAACTCTGAATATACTTTTTAATAATGTGTCAAATCATAACAATCTTTGTTATATTTTTATCATTCCATAATTAATCATTAACAAGTTAAGATTAATTACATCATCTAAAAGTTATTGCTTGCATTGCTAAAATATATTTTACTATCATAAAGATCGGTTTTACTATATATAATACGACACTTTTTTCTTTTGTAATAAATTTTTTTTTTTCAGCTCCATAATTCTTAAACTGTAAACAGTTTAGAAATAGTGTATTATATTAAATTGAACAATAGCGTGAAAGTGCACCATGCATTATTACCAGTAAAAATATTTGCTGATTTTGTCAATTTTAATTAAAACTAGCTTAGTTTTACTGAAATATAATGGTAATTGTTTAGGATTCATAAATTTAGAGAAATTGTTTGCTTTCTGTCATTTATATTTTGATTACGAACTATCTTGGGGTTTTTTCTTAATGATTTATATACTTTAGCTTGCATTGGTGGTCGAGAGGTCAGCGCGACTGCCTTGCACTTGCAGGCAGTTGCCCGGGTTGCGAGTTCGCGTCCTGGCCAATGCTATGACACTTAAAAAAAATAAAAAATATCTATAGTGTAATAAAATTGTTATTTGCATCAGAAGCACTATTAAAAATCAAGAGTAACTGTTTTTTGACATTTTTAAAAATATACCTCTTAAAATTTAATATGTTTTGTAATGACTATTGAATTTTATTTGTTTTGACTCTCAAAACAATTTAATATATTAAATGTATATTTTATAAAATATATTTGTCTATCCTTTTTTCTTTACTTAAATCATAAGGTCCTGTTATCTTGGATTCATATTTAGATCAAATGAACATTGAAGATTGTAAACAAATGTAGAATTTTTTTTTTTAGCAGACCAACTAGCCATCCAGTATTGATCAGTTATTACTTGGAGGACAAAAATCTCATGCTGGTCTAGGTTGACAGATGAATGTCAATATATATATATATATATACTTAAAAAATAAGCAAACAATATTTTGAATATTAAAATACAACTGCAACTATCATATTAAAAGAATTATTATTACTGTACATTGTTTCTAAATCTTTTCAAATTGTTGGATTTTTTTTTTAAATCTCCCTATAAATCAATTTTTATTATAATGCATCATCAAATGTATTAGCAGTATAATACGATGAAATATTCGTAGTAAAAAAAAAAAAACTAACCAAAATAAAATTATTGGTATAGTTTCCCCCAGAGAATTCTATATCTAAGTAATAGGAATCATTGTCTCCTAAATGTAACATCTAAAACTTTGTCCAAAGATTCTTCTACAATAAACTATTTTGGAATACAACAAAATAAGCATTAAAGCAACCAGATTAATTTCAGGAGGTCACCAAGAAAATTATTTTATATTTAAAAGATTATAGGTGTCAGAGAGATATCATACTCTCATGGGCATATAGCCTATATACCATTACATTGATTAGTGAGGACAATTGCTTCCTGAAAACTCATCGTAAAACAAGAATATCATATAAAAAATGAGTAGTTATAATAGTTTTCTATAGGAAAAAATTGGCTGCTTACTCCAGCTAAAAATTATATAGTAAGTAAAAACTTCATTAATGTACATTATATGCTTATGTTAACCTACTATGTGTATTATGCAAGTGTGTACTTAAAATATATATGTATGTATAATAAACAACTTAAATCTATGTAAAAAACAATTATCTTAAAAGTTGTTATTTTTAATGATCCATTTGTCAGTTATAATTATCTAATTTTCTGAATCATGAATTGCTTATTCGAAGGTTCATTGTTATCTTCTAAATCCTTTGATGATTTTGGTTGTTTGAAGAAGGGCACCAAATGATGGCTGATGGTTGACATGCTTTCTGGATTTTTTTTATATGGGATGCCATGGTTTTATGATTTTTGGAAAATTTGGCTACACTTACGATGCTTTGAGCACTTTGATCTATTTTATCTTTGTTTTTGGTGATGGTAAATATGGATAAATCCATAGAAAAACAGATATCATGATTTTCTGTTTCCATTCAATTTAAAATATTCATTTCTGTTTTCAAGCTTCTGATTTCTTTCTCTTTCTAGTCAACTTAAGATATCTGTTTCTGTTTCCAAGTTTCCAATTTCATTCTTTTTCTAGTCGACTTCCATACATTTCTGTTTTTAAGCTGATTTTCCTCTTCTCTTTGCAGTCAACTTAAGATATCCATTTCTGTTTCCAAGTTCAGAGATTTTCTTTACATTTTTGTGATCATATTAGTTATATTCAGGACTTTTTTTAAATAAAAAAAAGATGTCAAGTCACTTTTTGTCAAGATTTTTACTAAAAAAAAATTATATTTAAATATCATTAAATGAAATTTAAAGCAGCTTTTCCAATGCTATGAAGCAAATAAAAAAATTAAACAAAATTTATTATAATTTTTTTATATTTTAGACATGTCATATCTAAAGTTAAATAAACAAATACAAATTTACAACTGATAACTAAATGTAAAATGAAATTATAAAACTTTATATAATTCAATAAAACTTTATAGTGATTTCCAAAGTTTAATCCAATTCTCATCTGACAAATCATCTTGATTCATTTTCTTAGGGTTAATGTCTATGGCAAATGATGTTCTCTGCTTGAGATGATTTAGGAACATCAACTTGCACCAATATTTTCATATTTTCTGTCATCCTTTTGGACTTTTTATTAGTGGGATTGATGGGCAAGAAATAACTGGAAACGTTTTTCATTTTTACACTTGGGGTAAACTTTTCCACTAAAAAATGGCAAATGCAGTTCTTTGCTTGAGATGATTCAGGAACATCTACTTGCATCAATATTTTCATATTTTTTTGTTATTGTTTTGGATTTTTTATTAGTGGGACTGATGGGCAAGAAGTAACTGGAAATGTTTTTAATTTTTAAACTTGGGGCTAAACTTTTACATTAAAAAATAAAATGAAAATAACAACTCAAAATTATGGAAAAATAAAGAAATTAAATATTCCACATAAAGAAATTAAATATTCCACATGTTGTCAATTCTTTTGTAGGTGCATTTAATCACAAACAACAGATGTTACTGGCTGTACATGTGTTGCTGTATTCAGTCATTGACCATGAGTGACCAATGGGACATGGATGAGTCCACTTCTTACTATATGATAGTGCCAATTTTGAATCCATCCATATTTTATCTGATTCATAAAACACTATTTTTTATTTGTTTGAATTATATAAATATGGATTGTGATTTTATGTACATGTGGTACTGCTTCATCTAATTTGAAATATTAAAGATACTAAAAAAGGTGCTGGAATGTTGTTCCATCGCATTACATAACAAAAAAAGCCCTGTTTGTATCCATGATTCAAATGTAAAATATATGTAGCTATAACTTAAATAGAATTGGTAGAGAAAAAATGCATATTTCAACAGTAAAGTATAGCAAAATGGATAAGAGAGAGAAAGTAAACTAGCAATTAACAATTTTTTGTGTTTTTCCATCAATACAATAAATTAGCAGTTCATCTTGTGGCCGAATTTAAAATAGATCTTCTGTAGTCCAGGCTAACTATTTAGCCCTTGCCAGTTTATAGCATTTATTTAAACATAACTTTGGATGCACCACTTAATGCTAATCCATCAGAATATAAAACAGAAAAATCTAAACAATAATGCTGGTATATTAAAACACGCTGATCATCATCAATGCTCTGGCCACTTAGTCCCATTAATGCACTGGCCAACTATAAAATTAAATTTTAATAAAGACTAAATTAATAAAATATAGTGCCAAAACAGGACCCTTGTCAACTGAATGCCCCTAAAGCACTAAATATATCTCAATTTATATATTCAGCCTGTGGTTGAATCTAGCTCAGATAACATAAGCTCTTACTGTTATGGTGACAAAGAGATAATGATGTAATACAATTTTTAACAATTGAATACAAGTTTTATTAATAACAATATAAAAAATGATATTATGGTCTTTAGAATATGGTTTTACAATTAGAAGCCATCAGATTTTGATTAACATATAATAATAAAAAAGTTATCACATTGTGATTTACAATATTCAAGTTATTACATTGATTTACATTATTAATATACAAAATTTAAGTAAGTTCCACTATGTTTACCTAAAACTCATTCAACACACAAGCATGTAGCCTGATATAAAATAAACATGTTTGAATTGACATTTAATAATAAAATAAATAATTAAAATTTACATATAAGTGTCTATTTGACACACATTGCTTTAGCAATACACTTGACATATATATGCACACATACATGTGTGTACATGTAATTTCTGAATATATTTGACTTGCCATAAAATAAACTTTTCTAGTTGTCAATCGCAAATTGTCAAAATAATGAATAACATTAATTTTTATAATACTCCCCCTCTTCACTATCAATGGCACACAGCTATGAGTATGAAGCCATGGAGCTTTGAAAGTGCTAAGCTTTAAATAAATTTATTAAAATATATATAACTTTTTTAACGAGCGTTTAAAGTGCATAATTATTGATATTATATAATACATAATAACATATTTAACATACATGTGTGCGTATATTGAACTTCAGGCACACATTAATGTTTACCTATTTTATATTTGTTACAATAATAATATTTTTTTAATTAATTTAATATTGAAAGTATGTAAAATTCACACATATACATGTATACACAAAATTATTGATCATATGAATCAAGTTCTATCATAATAGTTTATAGTTTTTTTTCTTTAAAAAAAGTATTATCAACTTTTTTTTCTTTTAAAAATATAATCAATCAATTTTGATTGAATTATTATTGATTGAATAATTAGAAATGGCTTTAAATTTTAAAATATAGATTTTAAATATTTTCATTTATTTTTTTTGAAAAAACAAATATAATAGGGTCTATCAATTAAATCTTCATTTTTAGATGTTTAATTTAAGCAAAATTGTTCTTTAAATGTCATTTTTAATATATAACATTACTCATCAGTTATGCATACATAAATGAACAGCATATATATATATACCAATGTTCCAAGCTTTCTCTTGGTAAGCTTGGTTTTTTAGTTCATCAGAAAAGTATAATTCAGGCTTGTTGTCATCATCAGGGAAAAGTATAATTCAGATATGATTGGCATTCTTCCTTCTGTCTAAAGCTTGATGAGCTTCAGTCCAGAAAACGTTTCTAAAACACATTTATACAGGCTAATTGATCCATTTTAAGTAGACCCAGTCTTCAAGTGAATCAAAACTCCAGTTTATAAAACTAGTAGACTGCTCACTGTTGGATCTACTGGCTTGACTTCAACTACATCTTTATTGGAGCTATTTTTATTTTTATAACTCTTCAAACACCAATTTGTTAGCTAACTGCTTCACAAAAATATTTAGACAATAACTATTTGTCTGACAGTTTGCAGTTTGTGATGATGGTATATTATTAGATATGATATGTTGGACTTAAAAAAATGAATGACTCAGGAAGATTTGAACCAATCCTTATATATATATATATATATATATATATATATATATATATATATATCAAATTTCTACTATATGTTGTCTTTGACAGTTGGTTAGAGCATTTGCTTTAAATTCAATATTCAAGAATCTAAAGGTGTGAGTTCAACTTCTACATGAATATTGTCATTGTGCATATAGGCCAGCAATACCTGAAGAAGAGTGGAGAATACTACTACTCAAAACATTGTGTAATTATTAACCTAGTTGTTTGTATTTGGAAAGTTTAAATAAAGTTTAAAATTTTCTTTACATTCAACATATCACATCAAATTGTCTTCAAAAAATTACTATCCAAACTTTGCAGCTCTGCTTTTCAAAATATTAAAACCAGATTGAACTTTTCAAAAACTGCTATCCAGACTTTTCTGGCCAACTTTTTAAAAAAAGTACAAACTGAACTTTTCTTTTCAAACACTACTATCCAGACTGTTCTATCTAATCTTTTTATTTAACCCTTTTATAGTCTTGGATTGGGGTGATAAAAACACATTTGATTTTTTTCTTTCAAAAAGATCACTAATCCTTTTAAAAGCACGTTTGAAGTTTTATCAAAGGTGTGATCTACATGTTTTTATTCTCTTCAAAACTCTTTTAATTGAAAGATACTTTTGGAATTTTTAATCTACAAAGATTTTTTAAAAATAGATAAAGAAATGTTTACAAGTATTAATAAAAAAAAAAAAACATGCTTGTTTTCAAAATCAGAATAATAATAATTTATTTAGACCTTTTTAAATGTTTTAATTAATAATAAAATTCTGTTTTAAATTCAGGATTATTTAATCCCTGATAATTATTCCAGGTGAAATGTAGAAAATATCTACAAAAATTTGTCTGTTTATTTCTACTTTTTCTTTGTTTTATATATATATGCACACACACCCAACTATGTTGCTGTATGCCATGTAACCCAACCTGTTACGATAGATAATTTATTTTATTAAGTAATGTAAGGTAAAATTAACTATAGAGTATAATGTCCATAGAAGTATATAAATCTCTCACCATTAGTGGACTGTATCATATTACAATCAGATTTTTAATTTTACAGTCAGTGCATTAACATTTATTTGACCAATCCTGATTTATTTGTGACTTTTATTTCTAACTAATAATATCTTTATATATATCTTTCTGGTAAAAAAATGAAAACAATCTTTTGGTTGAAATATAAAACTAGTTTTATATACAAGTAAATTTGTTGGGATTTTTTTTTTTTTGTATATATATCTTTTATTAACAAATACTTGGTAATTCACTTTGATTAGTTATGGGCCAGCTATTGGAAACAAAAATACTAAATCTGCTTAGAACCTAAAAACATTTCCAAGGTTTATCCAGTCTGCATTTAAATATATTCATGGGCATATCTCAAAACACTATGCTAAGAAATTTTTTAGTTTATTAATTCATTTTTTTAAAATAACTTTTTACTCTTTCTGTTGAGTAAATCTACATTTATATTTATTAGTCTGCCTAGAATTTTGATTCCCAATGGCTCCATTGAAATGGGTCTTAAATTTGTAATTTCCGAGATGGATTCTATTTTTTTCATGAAAGGGTCCATTGATATCGGGATTAGACCTTGTATGTTATATAATTTTTGTGAAAGTTGATTTGCTAGTTGACAAAATTCTAGAAAAAGTACTAAAAGAGAAGATAGAACACTACATCTTACCAATAATATCGGAACATCAATATGCTAAAAAAGGGTCTTCAACAGGCCAAGCAGCTCTAATATTTAAAACAATAGTAAATTCAACAATAAAAAGAAAAAAACATGGGCCCATGGTAGTACAATTGGATTTTGAAAGTGCCTTTGACTCTGTCCCCATCAACAAACTTATCAATCAATTAAAGAAAACAAAAATACCAAGAACAATCTTATACACAATAGCCAACCTACTCCTAAATAGGGAGATACACATTACGCTAAATGGAAGGACATCATCCACTTTCCACCCTAACCAATCCATCCCCCAGGGATCTCCACTAAGTACACTACTCTTCACACTATACATAAAGGCTCTACTTGAAAAAATCAAGGAAAAATTACAAGGAATATAAATACCAAACACCAATATTTACATACCCTGTATAGCCTACATGGATGATGTTACGGTTTTTCTAACTTCAAAGAAACAATTACATACACTCCAAAAAATAATAGAAGACTATACAACAAAATTTCATCTGAAAATAAATACTAATAAATCAGCTGTGTGGTCAATTTTTACTGGGAAAACCAACACACAAATATACCAAGGAAAACTGAATAAGTTTCTGGGTTTCCCATTTCATTTCGGAATGGGGCAGATGAGAAGAACAATACAAGACAAAATCTTAACACAAACAGAAAGAATCACAGACTCACTTGCTAAATCATACCTTTCTCTATCCTCAAAGGATGCTCTCTTCAACCAACTGATAATGACAAAAATCACATACTACCTACCAGTGATAAAGTTCACCAAAAAATTTATATCAACAGTAAACTCCATGTGCAATAAACTACTTTGGAATAAAAAGGTGGTAGCCATTTCAATGAGGCAATTAAGCCAACCCACCAAACTAAATGGGCTTGGACTACATACAATTTCAACTTTTTACACACAAAAAATAATAAACCTACTGATTACAACATTTACAAAGTTTCCAAATATTCAAAAAATAATAGATATAATACGCACTGACTGATCACCTCCCAAAGACAACTATATAGCCACACTTTTAGACAGCATAAGAAATCAAAGGAACAAAATAACCCTGTCTAACCCAATTAAATACACATACTGGCACATACATAGTCTAATAGAGCAGACACAACAAGATATCAATAACAAAATGGTCCTTGAAATAAACAATGCACAGCTCCTAAAAAAATATAAAAATTGGTTACCTGGAGCCTAAATTCTTCAACTTATAGTCAAAGTAAATCTGAATGCCTTGCCTACATCACACTTTATCCATTTTAAAAGGTTCTTTACGAAAATAGACCCACTGTGCAGATTGTGCCAAAGAGAAGAAGAAACACAACATCATTTTCTAAATGATTGTCTGGGCTTGGAAAAGGTAAGACAAATAATGATAAATAACTACCATCAGAAAGACACAACAATGGTAAAAATTCTCCAGGTATACAAAAAAAATGCAATTCCAACAATAAGAGCAGCGACATTTAGCTTGTATGCATATTGGTACACCAGATGTAAATTCAATTTCGACTACAATGCAAAACAAAACCTCAACACTTTCCACCACAAGCTAGAAAAAATAAAAGAAAGGGATAACATGCTAGCACCACCAGATATTTTTGCTGCAACTTGGTCACTGTTTAAACTAAAATCAGCTCTATAGTTGAAAATCAGCAAAAGAGATACAGAATAACACAGCTAAAAAAAAGAATACAATACACCAAACCCAGCAGGATACACATGACAGGGTCCGTCAACATAATGTATATATATAAAAAAATTAGACAAGCTGAATTCAGGCAATTTTTGATGCCTTAAGAGTAGCAAAAACACAACATAAAGAACTCAAGAGAAAGCTTTTTCTCTCCTATATATCTGTGAACAAACTTATGCCCAACAGAACTGTTTAGACACAGGAACAGACTTATGCTTACTGTGTAAGCCCAATCTTACCTATGTAATCATTAATAACTGAAACACAGGCTTAATATATACCATGTGTCTATATATGTAATATAGGGTATATGAGCACAGACTTTCACATGATTCACCACTCTCCACTCTATCTAATAACACTGATACACTAGATGAAAAGATAAATAATCACCAATATACGTATTTCATGCTAAACCAGCAATCATCAGTTGGTCCAGATTATCATCTCCCACCCATATATACTATAAGTGCTCAGATATATATTAAGATAGACAATCTTCATACTTTAATGGACTGGCTCCAATCTACTACACACTCCAACTCTTCAATCATCCATCCAATTGAAAATCTGATGATGGAATGCTCGAAGGCCACCCTGAAGCTGAGATTCTTGTCACACCCATGTTGACCCAAGGTCAATCTGAACCCCACATGTACAGGACATAATCCATTAAATACATATGCAAGGATGGGTAGACATCTCTAAAATGTAATAACTGAAACACAGGCTTAATATATACCATGTGTCTATATATGTAATATAGGGTATATGAGCACAGACTTTCACATGACTCACCACTCTCCACTCTATCTAATAACACTGATACACTCAAGCACACATACATATATTGGTGATTATTTATCTTTTCAGCATATATGTGCTTGAGTGTATCAGTGTTATTAGATAGAGTGGAGAGTGGTGAGTCATGTGAAAGTCTGTGCTCATATACCCTATATTACATATATAGACACATGGTATATATTAAGCCTTTGTTTCAGTTATTACATTTTAGAGATGTCTGCCCATCCTTGCATATGTATTTAATGGATTATGTCCTGTACATGTGGGGTTCAGATTGACCTTCGGTCAACATGGGTGTAACAAGAATCTCAGCCTCAGGGTGGCCTTCGAGCATTCATCATCAGATTTTCAATTGGATGGATGGTTGAAGAGTTGGAGTGTGTAGTAGATTGGAGCCAGTCCATTAAAGTATGAAGATTGTCTATCTTAATATATATCTGAGCACTTATAGTATATATGGGTGGGAGATGATAATCTGGACCAACTGATGATTGCTGGTTTAGCATGAAATACGTATATTGGTGATTATTTATCTTTTCAGCATATATGTGCTTGAGTGTATCAGTGTTATTAGATAGAGTGGAGAGTGGTGAGCTATGTAATCATTGTTTTTTAATCAATAAAGTATGCTTTGAAACATATTTATTAGTCTGCCTATTGGCTATCAGTCTTATAATCTTGTGAAGCAGCATGCTTTTGTTCAACAGTTATCCATGATAAGCAGCAGGACTTCTAGAAATAGTAGTAAAAGCTTCAGAACATTAAAACGAAGTTTTGTTTTTTATCAGGCATAAATCACTTACTGAAATTTATTTTATCTTCTATTTTATTTTAGAAATAAAATGTATATCTTTTATTTAACAAATAAAAATTGTCAGTTAGTGCTTAAATTTGAACCTCCAGGGTAGTATCCCATCTGGTTTCTTATCTAAAAAAATTTTAAGATGTGAAATTTAAAAAAAAAGGTCAGACAATCTGATGAATTACGGTCTTTCTTAATTACTAACTTTCCAATAGAAACTGTAAAAATAATAATTGGGTCATGAACCTATTTGTTTTTTCTTCAATCTACAATTTTAATTGTGATAAATGAGAAAGCTCATTTAGATTATAAGGTTGAAACATTTTATTCATTTTGGAATATTAGAGAAATGGAGCTTTGGATTTTAAATAAGGAGAAATCGAAGTTCCTTACTGGGCTAAATATTTGTTTAATTAAATTATTTTTATAAAAATATTCCATCTTAAAATAATCAAACCATTTTCCCATTATATATATATGTTGATTATGTGCTATAACATGTATATCTTAATACACGTGCATTTATATATATATTAATTTAAAAAAACTATTTGCATTAAAATGGGAAGTTTTAAATTACACTTGTCCAATATAATCTCTGTTGATATAATGCATTATACTTTAAATAATTCTGAATTTTAGCTAGCAAAAGGAATTTCTGTATTTACAACTTATTTTAAACTCGCTTGTTTTTTTGTTTTTAAAAAAAAAACAATCTGAATTTTTAATTTACCACATAAATGGTGATCAGATAGAGTCAAGCAGGATTCTATAATGGATAATGATAATTGATTAATCTAGTTACATAAAATGTTTAATCTTCTGAACAGTAAAAGAGGATAACATAGTCTTGGAATAAATGTCTACTTTTACTTTTTAACAAAGTGGCTCAAAGTCTTTTGCCTCTCCAAATCAACTGATTTGTCTGCTATTCTCTATTTCAATTAGAATATTGATACATTTGAATTCTGACTTATTAAAGAAATTTAATTTTTTTACATTTTTATTTTGTATTCCATTTATTTTAAATCCCTGTTTATCATAATTGTAAAAAATGGTTTAAACATTCATGTGGTTTTTTTTTAAAATTTATCCGAATCTATTGTGTAAATAATGTAATATCCTCTACTTTTTCCAATTTTTGTAGTGAAAATATTTTGATACTATTTGATAAGTATAATTGCATACTTTTGAAATAAATCAACCAGTGCTATTTTAATTCCAACACTTTGAAGCTATTTCATAATAAAATAAACTAATACAAATCCATGTACACCTGGGTCTTGTTTTATGCAGATTATTTTAATGTGATTTTGAAATTATGTGATTCATGTTTTTTCTTAATATCTTTTTATGCAAGTTTTCTTTTATGTGATAAAGAAATTCATATTTCACTGTATTTATTAGATATCAAGAAATTTAAATTATTAATAACTTATTTTGACTTGAAATACTTTTTTTTTCAAAAATGTAATGTTATATTAGTAGCTAACATGAATATGACTTGAAACTGTATTTAGAATCTTAGCTTCTATGTAAATAATCTACTTATACTAATAAGTAAATAATAATAATAGATTTATACTTACATATAAAAATATCACAATAAATATTCAAAAAATTTAAACTTTTATAATGTAATTTGTTAGATATAACAGAAATTAATTTTCCTTTAGATTTTTAAAAAAAATAACGAAGATTTTATTGATTTTGTAAACTGAAAATAATCTTTCTAATAATAATTTATAATCTTTTTGTTTTGATTGTGATCTCATTTTTTAAATATAGAAACAATGTGAACATTTAAAATTTATTTTAGTAGTAAACAAAAAAAGACAAATATATTATTTTCTGATAAATAAAAATTAGTTAATCATAGATTTTACATTAATGTGTGAGACAAAGAAAAACATCAGAAAATGCTGAAATCTGAGAGAGTTTCCTGCAATGAACAACCTCTTAAATTCCGAGAGCTAAATAGTTATATGTCTGGATATTGTGAGCTTTATAAACAATTAGTAAAATCATCATCTCAATGTTTAATCACTGATTACACTGTTGACAGAAAACCATTAACACAGCACAAGACTGAAAGTGGTGCTCGTTGTACTTTCTCTTGTGATGAGTCTGATTTCTTACCAGTTCACAAACGAACACATATCGTCAAATAGCAGTAATGATTATAATATGTATGAAAAATGTAAAATTAAATACTGTAGTTAATAAAAAAAAGTAAAAAAAGTTTGTCTTGTATTAATTTTTTTCAAATATTTGAAATTTTTTATTAGTTATATTTTATTTCCTTATTTTTTTAATGCAAATTTTAAAGTAATTTCCTTGTTGCTTTGCTTTTATGCAATTTTTAAAAATTACGGAACCTATCCCCAATTTTTCAAAATAAGTTAAGTCTATTTTTGTGTAATTTTTTTAATGCAGGTTTTCTGCAGAATCTATCTACTGCATAAAATGAAACCCAGGTGTATATTCAGATTTATTCTAAAAATAATTTTGAAACTTTATTCTGAATAATAGATTATGGTGAACAAAATATTAATTCATTATTACATTTATTATTGAATTATTTTAAGATTACAACACATTTTTCTTGCTTTTCTTTTTGAAACATGTTTTAAGAGAATTTCTAAATTGTTTTGCTGAATCATTTTTGGTGTAAGTTATTAAAGCCTAGCTAAAAATATATATATACTTGTGTTATTGTGATCCGTTAGTAATAAAAATTATGTAAATGTGTGTTACTTCCTTTCTGCTTTTCAGATATATAGTATTGAATTTATTTGCATTTCACTGAATTTTTTTAACTTTATTGTTCATTACAATTTAATTAATGTTCTTCACATAATCTGCCTAGAACTTGGTTCTGATTAGGAATGTTAAATAATATTGTTCATTGATAATTTTATTACCGAAAAAGCCTCATGACTCTTCCAGTTTACATTCAGGAAATCTTATAGCATTTGAACACTCTAGCATTGCACTAAACCAGGTTGATCATAAGTAATCAGTAGAGAAAGCCAGTAGCAAGAAACTAGTCTGACTATTTGATTGGCACCACCACCTTTGTTCATTGATTCTTAATGCATACATTAGATGGTGCTCAACTAGAAAATCGAAAATCTATATGAAAATATTTCTTGAATTTTAGAACAACTTTTCCACAATCTTTAGCAGATTTTTTTGACTTAAAAATAAATTTGAAAAAGCAGCAAAAACAATAAATTCTCTCTAAGGAAAACTCTTTCATTAAACATTTAATAATTGTACATTATTTAAGAGTAGTGATTACTTTTAAAGAATTAGTAAATTCACATTGTAGTTTAAAAATGATTTAACATATTATAACGATCCAAACGAAGTGGGAGATCGCATCGCACCGCACCGCACTACCAAAGGGCGCCATCTAGGCATTTGAGCCTAGAAAAATTTATAAAGTAGGCAGATACGCGCTGTTAGGATTCCACTTTATTTACATATTTAGATCGTTAGCCCATTGTCACTAGCTCAGTGGAATAGCAGAGATTTAATAATATCATTTACTAGTATATAAAAGAATAAAGTAAGCCACTGCCAGTAATTATCATACAAACAGATTTATTTATGCACATATATATCAGGTTTAAAATTATTTTAGTGATTTACATTTAAACATTTAACATTATTTTTAACTTTGATTTTACTTTAATTTACATTGAGTTACTATTATATTATAAATTTACATTTTTAATCAAGTGCACAGATGGGCTTATAAACCTGTTTAATATGTTGCTATAGATCGGTTACATAGATTTCAACGGTCAAAAACATTTCAAAGTAAACATAAGCGATCAAAATACAAAATTATTGATTACTGACAATTGCATAGGGAATTATAAGAAACCCTCCAGTATTCATGTAAGATACTTGCATCGTCACCAATAACTTAAAAGACATCCGAATAAATCCATTTTTAGATACTCACCGTAAGGTATCATTATTTGATCGAATGTCTATATATTTTGATCAAATATGAAAGCGTAAAACATAGTTAACCGATAAACAATCCATGCAAGCATCTATAAACAACTTAAATTTAATAGTTTTATTTAGGATCGAGCCTGAATCGACTAATAGATCTGCATTTAAAAATAAAATATTCTATCCCTACTTAACCTTAGGCAACACATTTCGCAATCAACTGGCGCAATCCATCTGATACATTCATGTATTCAATGTAGCATGATACGACAACACAACAATATTGTCAGGAATGTACATCTGAACAATATGTAGAAATAGAAACGACTTGACTCTCCACCCACAGGGATGTGACATCTGTGGGCAAGTAGATCAATAAACTAAAAACTCCATAGGAATGGGCTGCGGTATTCTGCCGACTTACAAACCCATCCATAGGCAAACAGAGGGTGTGTGGCGTATATCTATAACTGCCCGTAGCGGATCTCATATTACACCTACTAATTACATAAATATATCCAATCCATTGAACCAATTCAACTACGAAATGAACAACCCAAGATTACCCTCCCTTAATATATCTTTACAAATCGATACAGCCATTCACGACTAAGTTTAACATTTTTTTATAATTTATTTAACGGAAACAGAAATCATAATAAAACTTAAAGAACAAAATTAAATAAATAAATAAATAAATGGAAATGATTTTACAAATTAAAGACATTAAATAAAATTATAACTAATTAATAAAATAATGTTGGTCAGATAGAATAATATTGAAATCATTTAAATCTGGAAAGTTTTTAATTTACTGTTCATAAATTTTAAAGTCTTAGGTTATTGAAATAGTTCATCTTCGTATATTCCTTGCGTTTGCCATGAATTCCACGTCGTCCGAAGATTTGTATCCGGTTGATCGATTTATTTATCCTTTGGAGATTTTTATTTTTTTTTTAGTGTAATTGGTCCTCAATGAAGAAACGATGGCCCATTTTCTTCCTTTCTTACAAAACTGAAAGGATTGAAGCTGTGCGTCTTTTTCAATCCCCTCAGCACTAACACCTAGCTGTTACATCGTCAATAATCAATCACTTCTCATTCACTAACTCCCAAGCTTTCCAAAACCTGTCCTTTTTATATTAATGTCAAGGATTGAATTAACATTGCGTCATGGAGTGATGATTCTTTCGCTGAGGTCCGATTTCCCAAATGGATTTCTTTCATTGGCTAATCAGTTTCTATTTGTTTTTTTTTCTATCTGACTGAGGTTATTACATTTAAATGCTCAAGGCTGGTTTTAATTTAACTAATTAACAATCATTTCCATTTCTAATTAATTACCCTGTTTTCCAAATCAAAAATATATTTCAAGACAAATTTAAAGATATAATTTTATCTCCAAATCTTTTTTAAAATTTAGTTTTAAAAATACCTTTTTCTTTAATAAAAATTTTATTTTAATAATTTTTTATTATCTGTGCGACTTAATATATAAGAGTTTAAGACGATATTTTAATTTCAATTTTTAATTTTTAAAGAAAGTTTTTAAATGCGAACTTTTTATTTTAACTTGTTTAATAATATACATAAAAAAAAAACAATGTAACGAACGTCTGTGCTCGTTACAATATAAATCAATTTATTCTAAAGGAATCTAAATTCTATTTTATATTTGAATCTTTTTTTTTTTTTTTGCAAAGATTGATGAACAGCAAAGTGATATTTTTTTTTCCATTCTGCTTCTTTCATTCTTTTAATCTACCTTACTTCATATATAATATTCATTTTTTCCTTTGTTTATATTTGTAATTCGAATTTGCATATGTTTGTTCATCTGTGTAATGGAGGTGTTTCTTTCTTCTTTATAAGCTAAAACTGAGTGTACTTTTGATAAAGTTCATCATAATCATAGCTTTCTTAAATTAATTATTGTTGCTGCTTTATTTATACTTTAATGTAATTATGTATGTGTTGTACTAAAGATAGTCTATCAATTGATAATGAGATCTTTTTTTATTAGTTTCACTGATAATTCTGATTTTGAAAAAATTGCTAAATTAGCACAATGTTAAAATCTCTTTAATTAATTATGTTTTTAATTTTTATTTCTATTTTTTACACATGTTCACATTTTAATATAACAAACCTAATAAATGAAGTGAAATTCTTTCATTGTATTTTCTCACTAATAATGAAAAGTAAATTTTCTTGAAATAGTTATATGTTGATACATTTTATTTGTAAAAAAATATGTGTACATAAATCAAAACCAAAAAGTGTCAAATTGTTAAAAAAATTATTTCTGGTAGTGCTTGGGAATTCTCAGGAAAAAATGTTTTTTTTTTTTTTTGCTATTTGTTTCCTCAGGAGAAAAACAAAAAATTTTCCCAGGGAAAAATTTAAAACAACTACATTAATACCTCATATGCAGCCACTCATTACAAAGTCCCAAATTGAAATTCCCTGCAAATTTATGTATTTTAGTATTAACAAAAGATAACATCCTAATAAAAAATAATATTATTTTACAAAACAATTAAACTGTTTGATTCTGAATATTATGCTTCTTTGTAAAAGTCCCAAAAATCATTTCATCTAAGCCATTACTCTGTAATATACTCAAGTATGTGTAGTTTAACTTGGTAGAATTTTATTAGTGGGTTATTCCAGGGAATTCCCATTCCAATTCTCAATTTGCAGGTGTAGTGTTGTAAATAAAAAAAGAAGTTAGATCAGTGCATTTAGCTTTGCACTTGGTTGTGCTTTCTTGTATTTATGAAGGTAAGTTGTTCTATTAAGTTTGATTTACATTTAGGTATATCATACATGCAATGGGTTCACTATTTTATTTTTATTTTGAAGGTGAAAAACCAAAAATACATAATACATATTTAAACAATCTAAATATTATAATAAAAATATTAAATATGTAAATGTTAGGACATTTAACCCAGAAAAGGTAGACATTTGTTTATAAATTTTAGCTTTTATTCATGATAAGCATGCTTTCAATACATTATGTGAATATTGTTATTTTGTTTAGCATTTGTTTGAGAACTTTATTGTTAATTTTATGAACTGATTTTCTATTGTTATTATATAACTAGAATTATTATCTCTTTTCTGTACAATTGTAATGTTAAAGAAATAAATGTTAGGACATTTAACCCAGAAAAGATAGATATTTGTTTATAAATTTTAGTTTTTATTCATGCTAAGCATGTTTTCAATACATTATGTATGAGCTATGATTATGATGCATAATGTATTGAAAGAATGCTTAGCATGAATAAAAGTTAAAATTTATAAACAAATGTCTACCTTTTCTGGGTTACATGTCCTAACATTTATATCTTTAACATTACAATTGTACAGAAAAGTGATAATAATTCTAGTTATATAATAAAAATAGGAAAACAGTTCATAAAATTAACAATAACATTCTCAAATAAATGGTAAATAAAATAAAAATATGGACCTGTAGAAAATATAAAATATTCTGAAATAATTGAATGATAATTTTATTAGATGAGGCTTAATAAAATTATTTTAATACCAGGCATGCAAATTTTTAAAAATTTTAACCTCTTGATTTATAAAAATAAAAAGGATAGTCTCAACATTGTTAAATTTTTGTTCAAAAAAGAGATTATCTTTGAGCGACATTCCTGGACTGTCTGTTTTATTTAAAATGTTATTTTTTGAACAAATAATAAATGAAATTCATGTTTATTGTATGTTTTTACATTTACTGTATGTTTTTTTAAAAATTTTAATTGAATTTGATACTTTTTCTCAAAATTTTAACAATTTCCCCTTATAATTTAACTTTTTAAAATCTCTCCAGATTCCTGGGAATATTAATTTTAAATTTCTCATTTTTTGGAAGCAAAAAATTTCCAGGAAATGTTATTCACTAATTTCTGAACATTTTGTTACATGTTTATAAAATTAAAATATATTAATGTGTGATTTTTTTTGTATGATATCAAATGATGTTTGAACAGTTGGCTGGGTTGAGATATTCTTTCATTATTTTGTTTGCTATTGTGTTAAATAATAATGGAGGGGGGAAGTTATGGCATAATTCAGAAATAAAGACATTGAAAAATACTTGATTTCAATATTTAAAAAAATTATATATATATATTTCTACAACTAACATAAATGTACATATATTTTATTGACCGATGTTAATGTAAAAAATACTGGACAAATATTTATAATAAGTTGATTTCAATTAATGAAGACTGAATAGTTCACTTCTCTTCTATTGTTTTTAACTGGAAAGACTGTGTTATTATGGATTTTTTGGATGCTATTAATAATTTAATTATAGCAGATGTCAAATCTAGTCAGATATGAAAGGTAGTTATCTCATTAAACCAATCTGTTATCTCATGGTTTGAGTTTCACTTGGCATATTCTTCTACGAGTTATTACATAATTGGTAGACTTAATAGATTTATTTTCAGTCCAATTTTTAAATTTATTAGTAACATGTACTTGTAAATATGAACATTGTGTGTTTTAATTCACTGGTAAAATAATATATCAAAAGGCTAAGATTCCTGGATTCAAGCTCATTCTATTAGTTTTATTATTTGAATGTTAGATAACTCGTATGAAATTTTAAAAAAAAAATGATTATTTGATTTACTGTGTAACTGATGATGATGATGATGATGATAATAATAATAATAATAATAATAATAATAATAATAATAATAATAAAATTGGCTCAACATCTTTACATGTATAACAGAGCTCAGAAGAACAGCAACACAATCTCTGTATTTTTGGAGCATGCTAAACAATCAGGACACAACTTCACACCTGCCAATCCCATAATATTGTGCTCAGAATCAAACGATCACAAAAGAAAATAAAGGAGGCATTTTATATTAATGGAAATATCCATGCTATTAATAGGAAAGGCACTTGCTTCGAAATCTCGAAGAAATGGGCTACGTAATACTAGCTTATTTGAATATTTGCATATATTTTACTATACATTTTATGAAGGCTATGAAAATGAGGCATGGATCCTCGAAAACGTTAAGCCGATAAACTTTAATATTAATTTATATCTTCTTCTCTACTAACAATTGTAAATAAGTGTTTTTTATTACATAATATTGAAAAGTAAACTATATTTATGTAATTTATTGTAAGTTTTGTAATACAGATAATTTTGGTTTTATTGATTTCATTATATATATATATTATTCTCGGGCACCCATTTTAGCATTCAGCACCAATCGACCTCGAAAACAGTTGATCATACAATTTATTATTTAATTATAAATAAATAAAAAGAGTTTAGTTGTAACCATTAATTTTCATAAATTTTTAAATTTTCTAATTATTGCTAGTAAATCAGTATTTGTAACTATTATGATTTGTGATTAGATTTTGTATTTGTCACTTAGTAATATTTTATCTTTTGTTTAACTTTAATTGTTACTGGAGGGATGAAAGATGTTTGTCATTTAGATCAATTCTTTTAATTATAGGGATTTTTGAAAGTTAAATTAGTTGAAGGCCTAAAAACTGACGTATATATTTGTGTCAACACGATTTCTTGATGAATTGTAGTTTAAAATTTAGTACTTTTTAAAAATAATTATTTGTTTAGAAATTTTATTTATTATTTAAATAGAATTAATATATTGATGAATTTTGTTTATTATTAGTATCTTTTAAAATATAGCATGAGCATAATTGTGTTTACATTTTAAATTCAGAACAGAAATTAATTTGCCAGTCATAAAATGCAGGGCCAGCCTATTTTTGGCATTTACTGTTATTGCATAGCGATATAGTGGCATAGCCAAAAGTTGATAGATCAATTCTCAGTTGAATTAAAATCATAAAAGGATTCATCTAAGGATGAATTGAATAGTACTACTATTCTTAATCTGCTATTTGGTTTTCATATATCACAGACCTCCCAAGAGGCTAACCACACAATTATTTTATATATATCTTTTTAATAACCATAAGGCGGCTGCCTGTATTATTCATTATCATGTTTTAGTAAAAACTATGCACAACACTGGTGACTGACCTTGTTATCCTACATCAAAGAGTAGTTGTTGTAATTAAAGTAACTAACACAGACATCGTAAATTATACAATATAGTACTAAAATCCTTACACTGAATGTTTCTTTTGCATGAATTTGTCTAATTGGTAAGTCTAAATCTTCAAATATCTTTTGTTTACAATTATAGGTATGCACTTATTTATGGTGGAATTATCTTTATGACCAGATTTATTTGTATATAACTTATTCATTCTTTATGAGAGATCAGATATACAGAATATTACAATGATATCAGATTTATAGATATAAACTTTGTGCATAATATAAAATTATAAAATATTGCAAGTAACTGTTTAAATATAAAAACACATAATTAAAACTGATGAGAATAAAATGAGATTAGTAAAAAATTATTATTAATGTTATCATTTTTTTTTCAGTAAAAAAACCTATAAAAATAATATAGTAACTTATTGCAATAATATGTGCATTGTATTATGTACTATTTAAATCACTGGCAGCATAAATGCTACGTTATGGATTAGTTTGGGACTAATACATAAATATATTTATACCTGTGATAAAATATTTAATTTGGATTTTGATCATTTCTATTAACCTATTATAGTTTAGGAAGTCACAACTTAGATGTTTGGAATTCAATGCCCACTTATATATACATATATATTTATATGATTTAAATGTAAAAATATCTTTACTATGCATACTGTCTGTATAAAATAAAAAAAATTGTCAAGCTTTAATTCTTTGTTAAAAAAATATTTTGAATATTTTTAAAGTTATCAAGTACTCATTAGATTAGTTAACCACGATATAGTGATTGATTGTGTGTGTATGTTTTTTTTTTTTTTTGCATTATCTTTTAAATAGGAATAGCTAGATGTTAATTCATTAAAATGTGAGTTAGCTAGTGAGTGATATTGGATATATATTGACAATAAGTATATATATATATATTCCTTGATTTCAATAAGACTTTTAATTATTTGAGAAAACTTCAGCTCCACTGGATTTGAGCTTCATATAATCAATATATCAGTTTAATTCTCATCTACATCACACTATTATTAGGAAACTCTTGGGTATATCTTGTGTAATGGTATTTATTGGATGAAAATGTACTTAACATTTTGATACACAAAAAATAAAGATATAACAAAACTGATGATTTTATTTATTTATTAGCATAAGTATTTTTTTTTTTTTTTAGATTATAAATTTAAATACCATCATTTCTAATATTAGTTTTTAAGAGATGGCAAAACTAAAAAATACTTGAAACTGTTATAAATGGAAATTCAAGCTAATTTACTAATTCTTATCTTTTGTTCTAGTTTCCTTGTGTGACTTTATTTAATATTTATAATATTTATTTTATTGTTGTACTCTAAAATAGGCTGTGATTTATTATACATATCTGTTGGCTTCTATAACATTCTGTAGAATAATCCATCTACATAAGTTTAGATATATGTAAATGAAAATTTGAGATTTAGACTCACTTTCATGATTGTAACAATCTTTCTTTCCAATAACTATTAAATAATATTAAATGTAAAATTAGAAGCTGTTATTTTTCTTTATTTCATAATTGTTCTTAATTCTTTAATACCTGCTGTATTAAATTCTTAAATATTATAAGTGACTATTCATACTGTGATGTATATCTATCTTTAGAAGCTGTTTCTGGTGAACAATGCTTTTTTTATTGGATGTGGAGAGCTGTTGGAAAAGCCATTTGTCTTATAGTAGACTATTTAAAGCTACTTTTGCTTTTGATGAACGATTTCATAAATATGACTTTTTATTTGAAGTCTCCTAAAGTTTACAAAATCTTTCTTAGAGGGCAAATTCGTTCCTCACATGATATATTCCCACACCTGCAGATGATTTGTGCCAGCAAATTTTAAATATTTTCCCAAAATATTTAAAATTTGCTCGCACAAATCTAGCGTTGTTAGCCGAGAGGTCATCGCAACAGCCTTGCAAGCAAGTAGTTGGTTGCAGACGGTTGTGGGTTCGCGTCCTGGCCGATGCTATGACATATGAGAAAAAAAAACTTTTTTTCCAAAAAAAAAAACAACAACCCAACAACAGTAAGTAAAAAATATTGTATTATTAAATATATATATATTATTTAAAGATGAACTGAATTTTGAGTATTGCTTGTTATATATCTGAAATTTTATAACTATAAAAATAATTTTTTTTTTTCTCGTTCTAAGTAGTAAGATTTACTTTTAAGTCTGTATTCGCTTCTGTTTTATCTTTTTATCTTTTTTTTTTCCAATTATTGCTATTTAGTTTGTTTAGTATTAAGTTTTTCTCAAATATTTGGCCCACACCTTCTTACTTTTTGCAATAAACTTGTTAAATGTATTTTTTTAACTTTCATATTATTAAAGAAAGATTTCTTTCTTTCTTTTTTTTCTTATAAAGTGTTGTTTGTTTGCAGCCAGTATGCTTAGCAAACAATGGCGCTGGTTTTATTCTATTTTCTTTTTTCCCACACATTTGGCCCAGCTCTCAGTTTGCACAGCAATCTGTCATAATAGTGGGATTTATATCTTGCTACTACAAATTTGTTAAACCAGCAGGAAGATGAAATATCATCTTTAGTATACATAGCTATTTGAGGCACTTATGCTATGATCCAAACAATTGAAACTTCAGAAAAAAAAAGTGGGAAAGAAGGTTATTTTATCACACATTAAATGTATTTGTATATCGTGAGCATTTTAATTAAGTAAGAAATATATACATATACAAAAATATAAGGTAGTTCTAGAATCTAATAATAAAAGCTGAGATATATTGAGACAGAATCATTATAATTGATGACGATGATCATGTCAACATAGTTAAACAAGTATAAAATGAAATAATAAAATGATAAAATTATTTAAATAGTTTTACGATTATCCACACTCTCTCATACAACTGATACGCATGACAACACACATGTAGAAAAGATAAATAATCACCAATATATATATTTCATGCTAAACCAGCACTCATCAGTTGGTCCAAATTATCATCTCCCACACATATATATATATATATAATCAGTGCTCAGTTTATATTAAGATAGTAAATCTTCATACTTTAATGGACAGACATCAATCTACTCCAACCTCCAACTTTTCAGCCATCTATATCATTGAAAATCTGATGATGAAATAGTTTTAAGGTACAATGGTTCCTAGAAAAAAAATATTCAACCATTCGATAGTAATGAGACTTCTATTATGTTATCATTAGTTGTTGTTTTTTTCAAGTCATACTTACACTGACTGGTTGATGTTTTAATTCTGTAAATTTAGTCATTTTATTAGATATGTAACAAGTTTTATCAAAGCCACCATATTCTGATTGCTTACATATTTTATTTAATTCCCAGTTTTATAGAATCTATTCATTTCAACCATTACTTTCATATGTCACATACAAAATAGAAGATTGAAAATTCATGAGAAAAAATTAAGTATACATTGAGGGGGGAGTTATATTTCTACAATTCTGCTATTACACATAGATGAAACATTTCCTCTTACCTTTTTTTTATGAATAATAAGTCAGTTGACATAATCTATTTTTTATTTACAAGGCAACATTAATAGTTAATATTATTAATAACCTGTAAATTTTTATTATTTGTCATATAAATGAAAAATAGAAATTTAATCGAAATGTGCCAGTGTAAAATTTTTAATTCATTTAAGTGTTTACTGTTATTATTATAGTTTCTGGTTTATTTATAATTTTAGATGACAGATGGAATCTATAATATTAGGTGGCATGGATGGTTAAATTGTATACATAGTTTGCTGTTGTGATATTTTTTTAAATGCCAGTTTAGTATTATGCATAATATATATCATAATTTTAAAACCATTATCAGTTCACAATACGAATATCTCTCCAAGTTTTTAATCCTATGTTTTCAATTCATAGCTTATTTTTTTCATATCGCTTCATCAAACTTTCTTATTTCATTCATTCATCTTATCTGTGTTCTTTTTGTAGATCTTTTACAATATTTTGAAATTAAGTTTTTAATAATGAAGATTTTTATGATTGAAAAATGAAATTTAAAAAAAAAAATAGAAAAGGGAATACCCTGACATCAATCCTCTACATTGAGATATTTTTATAAGTAATAAAAAAGTCCTATTCTTAAAGTCCCCCCCCCCCATCCATTGTTTAAAGTTTTTTAAAAAAATTATGATCCATAGACGCAGAAAATATTTCCTCCGAAATAGGCTACATTTTTCAGAAATACTATTGTGTCTCAGGTAATATTGAAGTTGTGGGCAAATTAAAGTCATCTTCATTAATTATTTTATCAAGGAATTGACTAATCACATTCAGTTAAATTTTAAAGTAAGTTTTTGAATTATTTTCTTTTGTTTATTAGTTAAATAATTTGTAAAAATGGGAGGAGAGAGAGAACAACGTACTTTCATAAGTCTGGAATGCATTAAATTTTTTTCATGTTTGTTTAAATTGTTTGTTAAGAATTTTAATAAATTCTCATATTTCACATTTGTCCAATCTAGCAAATATATTTTAATGTTTTGAAAATCAGTGACATATGGTTAATACCTAAAATGTTTGATGTAAAAGTTGAAAGCTTTTATATTTTCCTTATACAGAGACATATGTTTATTTGATTATTCCACATAGCTCTCAGGAAATGATATCTTAATGTTCTAAAAATGTTTAATATTTAGCTTTATAGAAAAAATCACAAAATGTTTTGCCAGAAAAAAAAGAAAGTATTATTGCTGAATATAAAAAGACATTAGTTGATATTATAAATGATTCTTTTAATACAAGAAAGGATTACTCTAACATTCAGACAAAGATTTTTCATTATCTCTTTTTCCTATTTCATCAATACTGTCTGATGGCCTATTGTAACATTCAGTTTTTAGAACATCTATCCACTTAAAGTAATATATCAACTGTATTTTCACCATCACTTTGCTTTATATATTCTGTGGCTAAAAATCTTTTGATAAGAATACAACAGCTTTCTAATAAACATTATCTTGGTCAAAAAACACTTGTGACTAAATCAGTATCAATTTTTCCAAACTCATTACAATTGTAATGAATCACTTTTCCAGTTTAAAACCATTAAAGGTTAAAGCAATTAAAAAGATCAAAATTGAAGAAATAGGCTCTAGTGAAAATTGACAGGGAAATTATTCATAAACAAATCTTTATATATTATTGGTGTCATGAGAAAGAGGAATAATGAAAATGAAAGGAATAATTTTTCTTTACATTTAAAAGATAACTAATAAATCACCGACATGTTTTTGTGCATGTGTATTAATATATAATTAAATGGTACTTGTGAGTTGTCAAGTAAACTAAGATGGCAGTCTGTATTATTGAAGAATGTAGAGTTTTGAGCGTATAATCTATCAAAGATGTGTTAGTTGTTAAATTAAAACAAAATTAATAAATCAATTGTTAAATTTAAAAAAAGAAAAGAAATAAATTTTGATAAATTTCATTAAAAAGCTTTATTTCAATTAGTTTTTTTTAATTATAATGTGGGAAGCGAAGAGACTCACTTAACATTGTCATACTTTGGTTCAATTCAGTGTGTTTCTTTTTGTCTGCAGTTATTTGGTAAATTTTCATAATGATTAAAAATTGGGACCTCTCTGTCACAGAACTTGATGCAATGGACTATTTTTAAAAATAGAGGATTTGTTCTTCCAAAACGTGTGCGTTAATGGTCATGATATGCTCGCACGCCGCTGACATGAATAAAATACAAATATTGTATATATATATTTTCATTTTTCTATTAATAAGTTGATCCCCCCAAAATAAAATAAACTGTAAATATTTTTTAATATTTGTACTTTAATGATCTGTTATTTTATTTGCTGGCAGATTTATATTTGTTTTAGTTATAATGAGAAAAATGTTGTAATTATTAAAGAACTCATAAAGAGATGATACGTTTACACTGTATATGCATAAGTCAGAAAGAAGAAACGTGCATATATAGAGAGAGCTGGTGTAAATTTAAAGAAAAGGTTATAGACTATCTGAATATTAATACTCCTGTTGAGATATGTATGTGTGTGTAATCAGAGGTATGAAATATGTCAGCTTATCAATATTTTTTTTTTTTTAAAATAATCTCATCTGGCTCTTGTTAAAAAGTGAAGTTTAATTTAAGTTTTTTATTTTTAAGGTAAATGGATATCCTGTTGTTTTGTTTGCAAACTTTTGCATTAATATACACCTGGTCATACGCGAAGGAGAAAAGCTGCACCTCTGTAATAAACTGAAAACAATAAATAATAATAAGACTATCACAAAAAAATTTAAAAATTAGTAATATTGTAGTAAATAAATAATAATAATGATTATGATACAAGTACCATTAATAATAATACTACAAAACTTCAATTTATGTTAATACTTTTTTAATTAGATATTTGGTAGTAATCGTTTAATATAAGCAGCGATCAATTTCTAATTATTGGATTTCACTTAATAATAATTAAATTTTCAATATAAATTACCAAAACCACCGGCATGGGTAAGAAGTGTCATTGTGCAAATTAAATTCCAGTTCTCTAGCCCATTCCTATGAAATAAAATTTGTAAATTAAAACAAAATGAATTTTTAAAATTTTATTTAATACAGAAATACTAGAACATGAAAAAATTAGAATTATTTATATTATTTAATCTTTTACCTTTTTATTTATATATTAACATTCAAATTTAATGTAAGATCTGAAGTTTCAGATCTTTTATTCTCAAAATTACAACTTGCTTCAATTTCTTTGACTGGGGAGATTAAAACAAACTAATATAAATCTTTTATAAGGAAAATAAGAAATACAGGACACAATGACTCAACAACAAGAGGAGTAATTTAACATTAATTTAATGCAAATAATTAATTATATATAAGACGGAATTAATATACATATTTGGGACTGAATATAAACACTTTTAATAAATTACACATATAGGAAACCTGATATATGTATATGTAATATACAAATCAATATATATATCAAAATACAGTACAATTTATATAAATTATATTCTTTTAGAAGTATTTTCGACTATACACTTTGTAGTCTTTATCAACTATATAACGTTGAATAATCAAAACGAGACAACCCTTAACAATACCCATAGTTCAATTCAGATTTCCCACAATTCTGTTATCTTAACATTTGATGACTGGCGATTCATTAACATTTGACGATTTCTTGAAATCAACATAGCCTCTTTTATTTTACGTTTATTATGACAACGTTCAATTTGAATAATTTTCATATTTTTATAATCAAATTTAAATCCATATTGACAAGATTTATTATGATCAAATATAACAGATGATGAAGGTTTATTTACATCTGTTCCATATTGATTCTCTTTATGAATTCTATTATATAAAAGCATATGTTCTTTTATTCTCTTCTCAAATGTACACTTAGATTCACCAATGTATTGTACGCCGCATCCACATATCAATCTATATATAATAGAATTTTGATTAAACTTTGAATTTTGAATTTTAGAATTATTAATTGCTTAATAATTCTAAAATTCAAAATTCAAAGTTTAATCAAAATTCTATTATATATAGATTGATATGTGGATGCGGCGTACAATACATTGGTGAATCTAAGTGTACATTTGAGAAGAGAATAAAAGAACATAGATTGCTTAATAATTCTAAAATTCAAAATTCAAAGTTTAATCAAAATTCTATTATATATAGATTGATATGTGGATGCGGCGTACAATACATTGGTGAATCTAAGTATACATTTGAGAAGAGAATAAAAGAACATATGCTTTTATATAATAGAATTCATAAAGAGAATCAATATGGAACAGATGTAAATAAACCTTCATCATCTGTTATATTTGATCATAATAAATCTTGTCAATATGGATTTAAATTTGATTATAAAAATATGAAAATTATTCAAATTGAACGTTGTCATAATAAACGTAAAATAAAAGAGGCTATGTTGATTTCAAGAAATCGTCAAATGTTAATGAATCGCCAGTCATCAAATGTTAAGATAACAGAATTGTGGGAAATCTGAATTGAACTATGGGTACTGTTAAGGGTTGTCTCGTTTTGATTATTCAACGTTATATAGTTGATAAAGACTACAAAGTGTATAGTCGAAAGTACTTCTAAAAGAATATAATTTATATAAATTGTACTGTATTTTGATATATATATTGATTTGTATATTACATATATTGTGAAACGAATACAGATATCAAACTTTATTTATTATATATATATATATAATATTATTGTGTAAGTAATTCTACTTTCAGTTTAATTATCTTTACAATCAATGCAGTCCCATTGGTCTTATCTATAGAGACCCAGTATAGTTATGATCTACAACCAGAATATGAATCTATGAGATATAATGTCTAATGGCATTGTCTAGATGATCTTGCAGCTCCATCCTCATTGCAAAGAAAACAATGTTTTTTTATTTCTTACATAACTGTTTGTCACTATTATTTTTTCAGGTCTACATTTATAACTCTTAGATTTTTTTATCAATAATTAGATCAACTTTAACCAGCATGCCAAATAATTTGTTAAAAATAGTTCTTGTTTGTTTCAAAATGCATTAGTTAGTTGTCTTTAATTTAATTTAAAATCTCTCATGCATAATTTGTGTATATATTCCTTGTGTAATAGCTTATTTACATTATTATTTAATTTTTATGTGCTTGTTATATTAATAATTTAATCATATTTTACATATTATATTTTATTATGGATATATTATACACTTTAACATTTTAAATTTTCATATCTACATTGTTTACTTGATAAGTTTTTAGAAGTCATTAACATGCATTTGCATTTTGTTTTAATGTTAGATTATACTGGATAACTATAACAAAAAAAAAAATGCTTGAATTGTTCAATTTGATAATGTTTTAGGAACTTATCCAAGAGAGTTACTATTTAGAAGAGCTTTCTATTGATACTATATGGTTGTTTTATTAAATAGAGTGACATTAGAATATAGATATAATTAGATTTGTTAAGAATTCAATATTTTGGCACACAATATCTTTTTTAAAAATTGTTTTTTTACTAATTCTGTTTTTCTGAATTTGAGCTGTCATATAGCTAAAGTAAGCTCTAGACCTGCAATCAAACACAATAATATTCAAATATATTTGTGTACTTCATGACAATGCAATTCAAAGTAAATTAAGATTAGTAAAACACAAAAAAATAATATTGATATTAAAAAAATATAACATCAGTATTAAAAAAAGAAGAGATAATATTGTTATTTAAATTTTTTTTCTTGAAAACATTGGTATCAATCCCAGAATCCTACATTTTAAGTGCTGATATTTTATTGCAGTACTATACTAAACACATGATGCTTATAAAATATGACTGATAAAAGTAATTATCTATTATACTACTGTTATCCAGTATACTTCAGAATTACTGTAATTATTATGAGGCAATATCTTTTAAATAAATTTATTTTTGAATAAATTATTAATAGTAAAATGTCAATTTTTTTTATATAAATTAGAAAATTTAAATGAAAGTGATTTAAAGTTGTAACTAATAATTTGTTAAGCTCATACTCATTATCTAAGCAATGTATATTAAGGTTATAACCTTAAGACTATGCGCCTAAATATGGCAGTAGGGATCTCTACAAATCCTTAACACAAGATTAACAACTTTAAAAGACAAGAGCGGCCAACTCTTATCTTCAACCTACTTTTTTAATTATAAAGGCAAATCTAAAGAATGTTGATTTGTGAGCATGAAGCTATTGAATACTTCACTGATTAAGTCCACAATTTCTATTACAAACTAACATTCGCGAAGTCTTTCTATTTACAATGAGTCAGTGTAAAGCTCTTATGATTAGAAATATTTTAAGACAATTTAAAGTTGTAACTAATAATTTTTTAAGCACATACTCATTACCTAAGCAGATTTGGAAATTTAAACATTTTCATTCATATATAAATTTTGTTAATTATTATGGCTTTATGGAATTGTTCTGTTCATTTTACTTCTATGTTCAATATATAATATGTGCTCTAGTATATTTCAAGCAATTGTCACAGACTGAGTAAAAAAGTAATTTTCTTATATTTAAATAAAAAATATTTACAATCTTAGAATATGCTTCTAAAAATGGAGTGATTCAGGATAAAATATTTTTATTTATATATAAATTTTAGTAATTGTCATAGCAACATGGTACCAATTTATTCAGTTTAGTACAGTGATGGAGAATGTAATATGTAATTTAATATATTTTGAGAATTTGTCATAAGACTAAGTGAAAAGTAATCCTCTTATATGTACATAAATATATATATATAATCATAAAATGTGTTTCTAAGAATGGAGTGATTCAGAAATTTAAGCATTTCATTTAAACATAAATTTTATTAATTATCACTGAGACATGGTGCACCTCAATGATGAAGCATCTTTGTGTCCCTCACAACTATAACACCCACATAGTATGGAAAGTTATATGCAATGTCTACAATTTCTTTAAATACATCCATTAATGAGGAAGTTAAATTGTTAAAAAAATCACTTCAAAAGTCTGAATGCTATTTTGATACATTTATTACATATTGATTCTTTATGTCATAATATATAAAACCAAAAATGTGCAGATCTATGTTAAAAATGTATTCCCATTAATTTAAAAAGTGTAACAAAATATATGATGGCAATTTTTAATGTCAGATTGCTAATATTTTAGCAAAGATCTTTGTAATATATTTTTTGCAAACAAATTAAACTAATTTTTAAAATGCTTGAAAATTTCAACTGTCAGGAATAATTCAAAAGTAAAAAAAAAGTATTAATCTACACTAAAAATTAATTTTAAAAAAAGCTATTGAAATACCAAACCTGTTTTAGTGTCCATGTAAAATGACATGAGCCATTTGTTTTAACACAATGTAGTTAAATAGCATCATATTTAAACACTTTTTTATGAAGTTTAATTTATGTGTAAGATATGTGAATGTTGTTTAATTTACAATTCTATATGATAGTTAAAATTAAAAAAAAAGATCGGTACTTATTACTTAGCCGGGCTTGGTCACTTGATGGCATTGTTGCCAGTCAAAAACAATACAATGCAACATTACCAGGCCACAATTTTTAAAATATGGCTAATTTTTTTGATCCCTTTAATTTTTTCACACCGTCTTTAATATTTCATTTTCAGGGTTTTTTTTTTTGCCTATACGGCAATTTTTTTTGTTGGCTTTAACTTTTATTTTTTAAATCAATTTTTATTACCTTTTTTTTAAAAAATAAAAACAAACAAAAAATAATTTTTGTCTCTAACTTTTACAAAGTATTTCTCAATCCACCCCTCTCCCTCTCAAAAATTAAAATAAGATCAAAACATTTATTTGACTTTTTCAACTCTCATTTTCTTTTCTTTTTTTTCAAAATACGGTGCCCCCCCCCCCTTTTTTTTTTTTGCCTATACAGCGACTTTTTTTGTCTTTATTTGTATACCACTGATATATTAAAACTTTGATTTTTAAAACCAATTTTTATTACCTTTTTTTAAAAATAAAAACAAACCAAAAATAACTTATGTCTATCTTTTGTCTCAGTGAAGACAAAGTATTTCTCAATCCACTCCCCCAAAAAAAATTAAAATAAGAATCAAACTTTTGGCATTTTTAACTTTCGTTGTCTTTTTTGGGGGCTTTATTTGGTTTTACGCAATGTCTATTTTGCCATTTTTAAAAACAACCTTTTCTTTTAATTACATTTTTTGATCCTTCCAACACACCACCCCCGAAAAATTATAATAACATCAAAACTTCAGACTTTTGCAACTTTCATTTTCTTTTTTCATGTTTAAAATATGGTGACTTTTTTTTTATTATACGGCGATTTGTATTATATGATTTCTGTTTTGTTAATGACATTTTTTGATCCTATTATTTTTTCCTACTATGTCTTTAATATTTTATTTTTAGGAATCAAATACTTTCGGTTGCAGTAGCCTGACTGACATTGGTAAGTGGCACAATTTGTGCAACATTGTATTTGTTTTATATAATTTCATGTGAAATTGTGAGTTTTCATGTGAGCTCAGCCAAATCATGTTCCGCTCTACCCTTTCCCAATGTTTTGCACATTTCAAGTTGTGTAGGGAAGAGTGGGGATGGTGTGACAATTCTTAATGAGTCAGACTGCGTGATTTAAGTAGAAATGAAATTATTCTGCTATGGACATATCAAAACTTGTGACCACTTGAAATCCAAACACCGTCAGACGATATGGTAATGACCAGTGAATTGTGCAAATTCGCATAATGTGTCATGAAGCACAAAACAGGCCGTAATGTTTCTGTGCAATGCCATCAAACGGCCTGCAGTGGCTAAGATAAATATAAACTGTTTTCTTACCGTGTTAGCCATGTAAATGGCATTTGTAACTGTTTTGCACTGGCAACAATGCCAACAGGCGGCCAAGTCCGGCTAAGTAATAATTACCAAAAGATCTTATGCTAATCAAAAATTGATAAAAAAGGAAATATTACATTTATAATTTTAATATCTGTTCAATATTACATCATTTTAATTAGATATAACAAAGCAATTGTGCCTATGAAATACTTCCTGCCACATTTTTTCATAATCAAGTAAATGTAAATAAGTAGTTAATTTAAATATATATTTTTGACAAATATATTAATTAGTTTTATGATGCATTATCTTTATTACTGTAACAAATTTCTATCATTTAGATATGTAACTTGTAATCTAGTAAATATAAATAATAAATTTTAAATAATTTATTTTATTTTTTTAATTATTTTTTAAGAAATATTAAAAAGTTACATTTAGATTATGTTAATATATTATATTTAATTTTTTAATATTTTTATTTTACCATTATAATTACAGCTAAGTATTTAAGCGATTATTTATCTATAAATCTCTGGGCATTGAGTAATGGGATACAATCTTTAAAAGACTAGAAATATAATAATGCCATTTATTCAATTATTTTTTACAATTTTTTTTTAGTAAATCATTAGCCTGAAATTATGTATTACAATTTATAAGTGTTGCCGTAAATAAATTAGTTATTATATTTTTGTTTCTCATTTGGTTGTATAGTAACATGTAGGTAATTTCCAACACCCAAAGGCTAAACTTGATTTACTTATATATAAGGTAATATATACAGCTTTTCAAATTTGAATAAATGTTGGGGAAAACTAAATTATGTAGCTGGAAAGTGCATGTTTGTAATCTAAAATACCCTCACTTTTTTTTTATTTATATGAATGAATATAACTTCTAACCTGAACATAAATCATGGTTATTAATGATGGAATATAACAATTAATGACTATCATCAATCTCAAGGCAGCCCAAAAAATATTGTGAATAATTTGATGAAAGATGAAATACATAACTGCCTAGGTATATTCACATATCACATTCTCATCATATTGTTACAATATATGTGTATTTTTACAATTTTCTAATTTGCATTGGTTTAAAAAAATATAAATTAATATTTATATAGAAATCACTGAGCTTGAATGCCTAAACATACACACACAATATATATGTATATATAATGGATTGAACATTTCCATCATTTTAAATAACCTAAAACCCTACTTAAACAAAACAAACATATATATAAAAACAAATGTATGTGTTTAGTTTTTACTCATGTTATGTTCTTTCTGAAATTATTGACAAAGAGTTCATTACCATTCCAATCAGACACTTTTTAAAAAAGTATTCAGAAAAGATAAAAGAACAAAAAGAGTATTAAAGATGTTTTGTGATGACTATAGAAATTGATCCTTATGACATAAATGCACTCACATATTCCACATGCTGATTTGATTCTTGTGATGCTATTCTTTTTCTTCTGCAGTAAACTTTTTTTGTAAAAGTCTTTAAAATTTCACCTAATTGTGCACTCTGCATTTTATTCCATCCTCAATTGTATCCTTTCAATGAAAGCAATTATTATTGCATCTTTTTAATATCTTTTAGATAATCATAATGTAAGGAGAATTCATCATTCTCATGAAAATCATGCTCATAATTATGAAATGCTTCTTCAGGAAGTCTGTTACTATTTATTATAATAATAGATTCATTAGCTTTACTTCTGGTGAGCTGAAGAAAATATAAGTAGGCAATTTTGTAAAATTAATTTAATTTTTTTTTTTTTTTAATTTGTATCATTCATTTATTTATTTTTTATCTGAAACTAAATAGAAAATTGTTACTACAATGTATCAACAAAATTTAGAAATGTAAATGAGATATCAAATTGTATATTATAACCACAGTGGCCAAACTTTTAGACATTGGAGAAACTTTTTTGGTGAAAGTGTACCTGATGATGACTACATTTTTTTCAGGGCTTCGAACTGGGAACCAGAAAAAAAAAACGTTATTTTTACCAGTTCAAAGTCCTGGTTTTTTAAAATGTATTTACGAATTGTTTTTTTTTTTTTTTTAATAAGAGCTTTTTAGATATTCACAAATATTGGTGACGTTTTTAAAAGATACGAACTGTTGAAGACATTTTACTATGACTTCTATTAACTTGGGTTTAATTTTGATATTGACAATAACAATAAGTATTATTTTAAATTTATTTATTTTTAAATGAGAATAATTTTGAATTTTTATTTTATTTTTATTTTTTTATATTCAAATCAGTACTATTTTTTATCTCTATAATTTGTCAATGTTGACGTCAGCTTTGCAGTTGATGTCTTGGCCACCTCCTATAGGGATAAGTCTAAATTTTGATTGAAGATTAAAAGAAAACTGATGTCCTAAAATGAGATTAAAGGATGTGTATTTTTTAATGTATGAATAGGAACTTGGTATTAAGCTATAGTTTATTATTAGTGTAGATGCTAATAGTATATTTATTTTAAATATGAAATTATCAAACTAAAAAAAAAAACTTTTAAAGTTTTAATTATATGGATGTTGTTAAGTGTAAGAGCATTTATTAGTGATATTACTTATGTAATATTTATTATGTTTTAAAGTATCTTATAATACAATGGAAATGCATCTACTCCCTATGCCTATGAGCTAAGATTTAAATCTGGTTGGAGTAAAACCTGAAAATATGTTCAGGTTCCAGTAAGGCTTTGGATTTTATTTTATTTTTATTTTTTCAAAATTGTCCTAATAAATGTGCATATAGATATTCTTAGCTAGACAGTAAAACAAGGATGGAAACGGATTTTAATTTTCACCAACCAGAAATTATCAGCTTGATGTACAATCTTCTTTATTGTATTTCTATAGGAGGGCAGAAGGGTGCAGGAGAAGCCTGTATTGCAGTGGTTATTTAAAAACCCTTTTGCCCTTTTTATTATAACTTGTTACTTGTTTTATAAATATATTAATGTTTGTGATGTTTGTCTTAAAAATATAATACTGGTGAGTCATTCATAAGACAGAATATAAAATGTTAAGTTGCATAAACCATTTATTTGGAGATGTTTAAAAAAAAAAATTAGAATAATATTTTAACATATAATTTTTGAGATATTTAAAAAAAGATTAGGATCATCATCTATTATTAGTGAACATCTAAAAATATAAAAATCTTATTAGTTATATGAGAAACATGACAATCTTAGAGTTATTGCCAAATTTATATGCACACTAGAAAGGCTTAAACCACGGGCTCCAAGAAAATTTTTCAGAACAAAATTTTTATTTGGCTGAATCCATACTACTTAAATCTTGCCTGTATACATTAAATGATGAGTAATTAATTTTTTTTGCTGAATTCATTAAGATGTTTTTTAAGTGGAAAATATATATTTTTATTATATATTTATATTTGCTAAATTATGGCTGCATTTCATACTTCTCCATATCTTTATATTGTAAAAAAAAAAACATACTTCTTCTATGATTGATATTCTAATATAGACTTCTAGTTATAATTAAATTGACATTTTTTTAGCTGTATTTATTATTATATTTAAATTATGAAAATACGAAATTACAGGTATACTTTAATTCTAAAACCGAAAACCGTTCTGTAACGTAGTTATACAAAATTATAAAATTATTTACACTGTAAATCTCACTCTTTTATATTTTTATTAAATGAAAATATTTATTTGAAATCATTATTTAATATTTTTGCTTTAGTTCTAAGGAAAAAATAATTTAGGGTGAGATAGCTAAAAAAATATCTATGAATCATGTCTTTTAGATTTTTGCTATTTTTAGAATAGCTAATTAAAGAAAAAAAATCAGACAATTATGTTTAAATAAAAAGATATATACGCTCATACACGCACACTGCTTAAAATGAATATTTATTTTAGGATCATTATATAGTGATTATTGTTTTCTTTGTATTTATACTTCAAATTTTTTGGCCCTTTTTTTTTTTTACATGTGCCAGCAATTTCATAGTAGTGTTAATTATCACATGACTTTTTCAACCAATATGATTATTCATTGGTTATAAGGTTGGGCCTGTAATGGAAAATAACAAAATAACTTACTACAAAGCAATCATTGCTTTGTTTTTTTGACAGTGATTTGAAAATTTATTGCCAGAAGAAATTGTATTTAGAAAAGACTGTTTTTAAATACATATTGTTTCATAGTTATTGGAATTTTAATTTTCATCTATATGAGACAGTTTACTTTGTATAGAGCATATTTTCTAGGTTTCATTGAAATTGCCAGAACTATAGTCAGAATGATTGGTTCTAAAACTGCTATTAGATATATTTAAACCACTGAAATCAATTCCCATAATCATTTAGAACATTTTTATCATATCAAAAGTTGTTTTGGGTGGATTTAAAATTATACTTTTTATTTGTTCAGAAGCTTTATTAGGGGGAATCATGGGCATAATTGTAAACCTGGAACTTGTTCAGTAATTAACAGTGTTAATAATATGTGTTATGTCATGCAACTACAAACAGAAATTATGTTATACCAATTTTTATTATTTATCTTTATCTTGCATATTTATTTTTGGAGTATATTCTTATTGTGAAAGAAAAAATCACAGCCAATCATCAAATATTGGCATTCAAATGTTTCAAACGTAGAATCTTGAATATAGAACTTCTTGTGTGATAATTATTTGCAAACTGTTACTAATTGTCTTTACCAAATAATTATCATTCATATCAGATGTTCAGGAAATAATATCTTAAATAGATTTTTAGTGCTAAAAAATATGTAAATATTCAAATATTTTATTGTTTCGGAAATTTTGTATGAATGTGTAAAAAATAAAACAGCTTGATGATTTGAATAAAATTTTGTATGTATGTATATACACACATTAAATATAATTTTATTTAATAAAGTCAAAAATTAATTTAAACTTATAATTTTAATATAAAATCATTGAAACATACAAATAAAAATTAACTATGATTAATTTATGACTGTTCATCATATGTATATTTTTCTGGTGTTGTTGAACAGTCCTAATTTAGCTATAATTAATAATTTATTTGTGTATTTCAATATAGACATTAAAAGCCTAAAACTAAACAAGTCAATAAAATAATCAAAATTACCCCAAATTCACAAATCAACAAGGCTAGCCAAAGAAAATAAACTTAAACACAACAAATGGTTTTACTGTTACAAGCAGACTTCTCAAGTATAAAGGTCTTTATATGAAGGAAAAAAAAACTCTAAAACACAACCAATTGTTTCACTGCTACAAGCAGATTTCTCAAGTGTAAAGATCTTTTATGGATAATCTGATTGATTTGTGGATTTTAGGGTAATTTTGATTATTTTAATATAGATATATTTTTTTATAAAATTAACTTAAATTTTGTTTTTATGTTTATATAATAATATAAGAACATTTTTTTTTGCTTTATATCATGAAGTAGGTACAGGAATATGAAGTGAAAACTAGGGAATTAAAAAGTATAACTTTTAATTATCTTTGAGATTGTTTTACATGAATAACATATGGTGTAGACTCTATACCAATCGATTTACATATTTAGATATTTATATATTCTTTAATTTATATATGTATAATAAAGATTTTAATTAGAGTACAACCTTGGCTTATTTTTTTATTTATTGTAAACTATTATATTTAAAATGTTTTTGATTTTGTCTATCTTCCTTTAAAATATTAAACAACTTATCACCACTTTGTTATTTTTACTTCTCATCCTTTAATCACAATATTTTAAAAATCTTATGAACACACCCTATTAAACTTTTCTATTAACTTCTGAGGGCAGATATTTTGTTGTATCAGCCTCTTAAAACACCTTGGGAGAATGAATTTAGGCTTACCTGTCATTTTGTTTTCACATAAGAAAGGTATAATTTTTACCTTTTAATTTTTTTTTTTTTTGAAAAAGTAATAGTAAGGATTTAAATGTAGAAGATACTTGTCTTTAATTTTAATTCTCCTTTCATAATTTTTTTTTCATGTGCAATGTTTATTGTTAATTTAATTGTTTTTAACCTTATTCACTTTTATAAGAATACTATTATCATTAAATATATTAAAATTTTATTTTAAAATATTTTGTTTGTGCATTGCATATTTATAGCTTCATGTTTGAATATGTTTTTAATAAATGTAGTTAGTTGCTAAAGCAATTGGCATTCAATCATCATTATGCTAGTATATAAATAGTTTTTTCTTTGTCAGATTTTATCTTCCCTTCTCCTTTTGGAATTTCACTTGTGTTATAGAAAATCACTTCAGCAATTGTCTGGTGCTGTCTAGTATTTAATGCTGTAGAGTTCATTAGTTCAAACACCAGAAGTATGGAAACCTAATTCATTGATCTTGATATCCTTTCTTTATAACTGCACAAAATCATGTTGGAAAAAATAATTGAATGACTTATTGCTCAGAAGTTCATAAGAAATGTTTAAACATCAAAAATGATAGAATTTTATTCATAATCCATGGACTTTGAAACCATCAAAATGGCAAATTTAAAAGCTAGATGTTTATAAATTAGTTTCTAGATAATAAAAAAAGTTAATCAAAACAAATCTCAGTTTGATCAATTGAATAAAAGTATTGTGCCCAACCTGTCACTTTAATGTTTGAATATTATGTGATTTCACAAACAAATTTCTATATATTTTTTATTTTAAGAATTTTTGTTTACCATCAAATATCTCCCTTTACTAAGTTAACTAACTACTCATTGCTTTTTAGGTCTATCAATGTTATTCTGTTCATTGCAGAAAAACTTATGAATTAAAAATTTTATAAGTATTTTATATTTTCAGAAATTCCATTTTATTGTAAATGAAATAATCAAGATTGAATTTTAAGAAAAATATATTTTACTTTTGATTATACTATATTCTTAAAAACATTGCTCTGTGTTGAGTAGTACTATAGTAGAATGATGGTCTCAAGAACTAAAGACTTTTGGAGTAAAATTCGACCCTTTCTTTTCTATTGTTCAAGCATCATATAATCTCTTAAAAAACAAACCTTTCTATTATTTTGTAGTAAACAACAGATAAAACAGTTTTAAAGAAGATATTTAAAACCTACTGCACACATAGAAATTACGATTGACAATAGCAGTTTAGTCAAGAGTTCCCCATTTGCCCTTTTGTTTTAGTTGCTATTTAAATTTTAAAAAATGTTTATTATTTTTCCAATTTTAAAATCCTACTGCACATATAGTATTATGACTGTTGATAGTTGTTTATTTTGGAATTTCCTGTTTACACTTTTCATGTAGTTTTTATTTAAGTAAATAAAAATGTTTATTATTTTTCAATATCTATTATAAAATCATTTTTATATCCCCCCTTTAATTTTAAAATTCTTTTGTGGCTTTTCAATTCGAAATAATACCATTATGTATATCTTTTAGTTTTATATATATAACTAAATTATCAAAATTGTTCTCAGTTTAGCATTTTATTTAATTCCAAAGTAAAGATTTAACTTTGCTTAAAGCAATGTAATATAATAATGAACATGTACATTGTTTATACTAAGAAAAGCTTATTTATTGGTTTTAACATAATATGCTAACTTTTATTGACATAATATCCTAAGCATGCTTTTAAAATATTTTAAAGTATTAGTTAGTTAATTTCAATAATCCGCTTTTTTGAAAGGGGGACACAGGACTTTTTTTATTGATGGCATTCATATTATTGGCAATGTACCATGCTTCTTTGACTTTATGTTTCATGCAATTTCAGATTAGACAATGCTAGTGGAGATGGGTTCAAATATGTGACCATACTTGATTTCATGTTCGAAGAAAATACATCTAACATAAGCATTAGTTTTAGCCCTGTTATACTGATATCTATGCTGGGCTATTCTTATATGAGTTTAGCTCAGGATTCACTAAAGTAAACAACATTGAAGTTTGTGTTATTGTATGTGATTTTGTATATCACCTGGGAAACTTTCTCTGAGACAATTTGTTTTTAATGTTGTTAATTAAGTGGTTTAAGGTGGGGGGGTGTGTGCAAAAATTTACTTTATATGTTTTAGAACAAATTTTGCTTATGCTTATGGGTTGAACCAGAAATGTAGGGCAGCAGTATTCTGATTTTTTGTTTCCTAGCATAGATCTGTTTGTGATTTTGGTATAGAATGTTTTAATGATATTAATAAATACTGAATGTTTTTATCAGATGTTGCATGTCCTTATTATATTTGTCTATGTTCATTTTCTAGTTCGATTCAAATTTACATAGGTTGTAATTTCTATGCAGAAATACTTTGAGACCTGCAAATTTATAAGTGATGGGCATTAATGATTTAGGCATATTATGCCTCATATAGAGACAAGTTTAACCATCATTTTCTAATTCATGAACATATAAATCCAGAAACTTTTTATCTTTATGTCTTCATGTTCTATAGTCCACTATAATGACAATTTCTGTGCAAGGTCTTGCTTTATTTTATTAATTAACACAATTCTGGGGCACAAGTAAGGATGTTGTCTATAAATAACATGTGTAACAAACTTGGTGTTTGCTTGAAGTACTTAGGAAGGACATCTTTGAATTTTATTAATGCAACAATGGATATTATGTCACTCATGGGAAGTCCCATAGGCAATCTTTTTTTCATTTTATAATATTTAGCATTAGAGAGGGCTGATATGTCATCATTAATCCAGTTTAATGATAAAGTCAATTTTTTAGGTTTGTACTCCACTTTTACTAGAGTCGATGCAAATTTAAATCAGAATAGAAAATGAAGATAGACACATAGATTAAGGGCTTATACAACATTGCATACAACATATAGCACTCATTAATATTGTTAAAACATTCTATGCCAAAATTAGAAATAGACCTACACTAGGAGGTGAAAATCTCGATATTGCTGCCCTACATTTCCAGTTTATCCTACAACTTAAGTAAGATTTGTTTGGAAACAAATAGAGTAAGTTGTCACACACACATACCTATCCTGAACTGCCTAATTAGCAAGATTAAAAATAAGTTGCTCCTTGAGAATGGTTATCAGATGGTGTATAAAATCAGTGCAACAACACAAACTTCAATGCTGTTTACTTTGGTGAATCCTGAGCCAATCTCAATACAAGGGTAACCCAGTACAACAGAGCTAAAATTAATGCTAAAGTTAGATCTATTTCTTCAAGCATGAAACCAAGCATCACATATTTGAATTCACCTCTTCTAGCATTGTCTGCTCTGAGAGAAATATTGCAAAACATAAAAGAGGCCTTGCGCACATTGACAATGATATGAACAACATTAATAAGAAAGAGTCCTGCATCCTTCTTTATTATAAATATCCACTTCTATAAATCATGTAATTCTCTGGAGCTCTTGTTGCTATGATTACGATTACCAGTTAATTGAGAACATGCTTAGCATACTATGTCAATAAAAGTTAGCATATTATATTAAAACCAATAAATAAGTTTTTATAGCATAAACAATGTATGTGTTTATTATTGAATTATATTTAATTTGATGTATGTTATTCCTGCAGATCTGAAGCATTATTTGCAAAAACAACTACATCATCTGCGAAATCTATTTAAGTCATTTAGATTTCGCAGATGATGTTGTTGTTTTTGCAAATAATGCTTCAGATCTGCAGGAAATGTTGCAGGAATTATCAGATGAAAGTAGGAAAGTAGGACTAAAGATAAATGTTAAAAAGACTAAAGTAATGTTTAATCGACTTGCTCAAAATATGAAAATAAAGATTGATTATGATGAATTAGAAGAAGTTAACAGTTACAAATACCTTGGTCAGATTATTAATACAGATGGAAACATAATGGAGGAAATTAATCATAGAATTAAACTTGGTTGGAGTGCTTTTGGTAGAAATAACTTGATACTAAAAGGAAATATGCCTATGTGTTTGAAAAGGAAGGTTTTTAACAAATGTGTTTTACCAGTTCTTACTTATGGATCTGAGACTTGAACACTTAATAGAAGAGCAATTCAGAGACTTCAGACCACTCAAAGGAGTATGGAGAGATGTATGTTGGGAGTAACAAGAAGAGATCGTAAACACAATGTATGGGTAAGAGAACAAACAGGTGTCACTGACCTCATTGAAAAAATTAAAAGATTGAAGTGGAGTTGGGCTGGACATATTGTTAGAAGAGATGATAATAGATGGACAATTGGAATTTTAAACTGGATTCCAAGAGATTGTAAAAGACCCAGAAAGAGACCACATGTGAGATGGATGGATGAAATAAGAAAGTGTTCAGGGGTGATGTGGAGAAGAGAAGCTAAAGATTGGAGAAGATGGATTAAACTTGGAGAGACCTTCATCCTGCAGTGGATTGATAATGGTTGATAATGATGATGATGATGTTATTAATTTTTATAAATATGAGTAACACTGAAACAAGTCAAAAAAAAAAAAGAAGAAAGACTTTAATTCAAATTTTAAATCTTAATTGTTACTAGTATAGGCAAAAACCAGAAACCTATCTTGAGATGAGTTTGTTATAGCATTATGTATATTTTCTTGTTTCTGTGGATTGTTTGGATTGCAGTGGATAGCTCTGGAAGTAATTAGAGGAATATGAAAATGCTATCATTTAATATTTTGAATCATTAGGGTATAGTTATCAATTTACTAAAATATTTTTGGAAATGGATTTTGAATTAGTGGGATTTCTTACATAGTTCATTCTTTTTAAGAAGACCACATTCCCAATAAAGGCAATGTCTGTTACACTACTATCAAAGTTATCATTTGTGTATGTTAAGTTTTTTGCCTCAAGTTAGGTTATGACAATTAGATAATGTGATACTACAGTCACTTAAATTAGCTTTTATTTTTAAATTAAGTATTTTTTATTCCCATTAAAGTAACTGTTCTGTTTTAAACACACACATTAAAATTGCATTTTACTATTTTTGATTTAGAAGAATGAAATAACTCTTAGAAAATGTTTGTATTTTTCTTTGGTGGCCCACCTTCAATCTACTAATGTTTTGATTAGCTTGCTATGATTACTTCTGTCATTCTAAAAGTAATCCTTTAACAAATCAATGTTGTTTGGATTAATTTATTTTTGATAAGCATGCTGTTTTTAAAATATGACATCTCATTTCATTTTTTTTCGTTTTCTTTTGTTAGTTTGTAGGGCGTCTTTGGCAGGGGATCTAAACTGCTAGTAAAGAACAACAATAAAACTGCCTACTGCCACTGTTTATAGAAATTAAATAGTAAATTTTAAAGATATGCTAAAGAAGATTTTTAAACATTTTTTTTTTTTAAAAAAAGATTTAAATTAAGATTTACCTCCTTAGATATATTTATATATAGGTGTGTGCTATGTTCTTTTACTGTGTGCACTTTTTCCGTTTCTTTGTTATTTAGATACTCTGAATTATTGTTTGTTAGTTTTTTTGTACTTTTCATCCCATTTATGCAAAAATTATTTTAATATATACGCATACAAAGATGTATGTCATTATAAAAGTATAAGTTTTAACACAGTCTAATGTAATCATAAATATACGAATACCTTATACTGTTTAAAAAATAATAATAATAAAACTGACTTTATAAAAGCTTTTCTCTACACGGTCTTCGTATATTTATGATTACAAAATTGTATAATAAAGGTATATACAATCTGACTACAGTATTCATAATTTCAAGATTCATGAATTTAATTATTCATAGTTTGAAAAATTTATTAAATAAAAAATAAAGGAAATTATTTATTTATTTATTTTATTTAAGAGAATACTATTTGCATAATAGCAAACATTTTTTGTCTTGCACACTTAACGATGTTGTGATTGCATTAATAGTCTATTGTTGCTGTGAATTTGAAAATTAAAATTTACTTAAAATGACCCAAAATGCGAAAGGAATAATAGAATCAGTTGTATCAAGCTTTAAAAAAGTCATGAAAATGTTTTTTGTATGTGATAAAATGAAAATTATTAATTTAGTTTTGAAAGAAAAAAAATATTTGAAATTTTGCAATTGTTGCTCATTTATATTTTATACTTGTACTCTTGAAACTATTAAAGTTGCTTCTCAAATATATAAGAATTTATGAAAACCAAAATAGCATTACATTTGTATTTGAAACATATGAACAAGAAGAAAATTTTGATAGATAATATATTTTCAAAGCAACCTTTATTATACTTAAGATTACAAAACAATTTTGGGTCTCCTTCGCCGTTACAGATTACAATATATTCAATTTTCAAATTTATTTCAATTATTCCCTAAGTTTACAAAAAAGTTTACATGCAGTGACAAATCTTTACATGGAAATATATATTAATTAATATAATCTAGTTACATGTCTATTTGTATATTGGTCAACATGGCCCAACCACTGTGAAGTTATCAGAAGTCCAATGATCCCCATTCCCTGGACCCTGAAGCGAAGACCCACTTGCTTCAGCTGGATAGACAGACATTCAGCATTTCACCAACTGCTATGAGGTCCAGAGTCCAAGTCCACTAAACCCCAATCACCCAATCTGCAAACCAGCCATGCTAGAACCATGTACATCAAATACAAGTATACAATTAAGCCAGATCACATATGTCATCCATGTATTATCTTAAATCAAGAGTAAACAAGTTATAATAAACTCAATACAACTATAAACCAAAGAAAATATAGGTTTTACATTACATTATTAGCATACAGTAAAAGCACTATTATAATTGTCTCAAAATCCAATATTTATTCACACTTAGACTGACATTAATTCGCACTTAGACCGAACAGTCAAATGCCATAGTCACAAATCATCAATCACATCTCACCATAAATATAATTAAAACCTTACATTATATACAACTTTCAATTTTAAATCCTAAATTTTCCAGTAATAAATGGGAAAAGAATGAATAAACAATAATTATTTTTAGCATTTACAGTTAATCTTTCAAAATTATAGTATAATATCTTTCAACTGGGTGATATAAGGTACATGTCAAAGTGTTAAGTTTTCTATTTCATATATAGCATACAATTTCAATATTAGAACTTATGATTCACATTGACTGTAACATCATGCTTAAAAATTTAAATCCATTCTGGATAGTCTCAAATTAAATTAAGACTCACTTCTCTAATTTCGTACCTCAGTTAAGATGTTTTGTTTAATAATAATTCAAATCAGTTTTCCCCTTATATATTTAAAAATTATCCGACAATCCTAATACAAATAGCCCCCCCCCCCAAAAAAAAAAAAAAAAACCCTTTAAAAATCATTTCATAAAAAAAATTGTTATAACAAGTAAATATTCTATTCATGATAAGGATCTTTTCTTCTTAGACACTTCATGTACTCTTGTCAACTTATCCACATTTTCCATCTCATCCCTGAGCCAGGTCATTCAATTTCTACCATTGCTAATTTTACTCTATCTTTCTATTCATCTATGTAGTTAAGCATCTTCCAGATTTATATATAATGTCTTAAATTAATTCTTGACCAAGTTTGGTCTCTCAGCCATTTCTGGCAAAATTTATTGTCTTTCTCTTTTATTTCTTGTAGCAAGTAAATTATTGTTTTAATTGGATCTCCTTTCATTTCTCAAATAATATTTCTATTTCTGAGTGACCAAATGCAGAAATTCATAAAGGTGGCCAGTCTTATTATTCCAAAATAACCCTTCTTAAATGATTTAATTAGATGAATGCATGCAGCCTCCCCATTAGTAATGAATGATTTAATAACATTTCTCAGGCTGGTCCATGAATTCGCATTCCTCCGATATATGTATTATAGTCTCATCTTGTTTTTTACACATACAACAAACAGATGGAGTCTACATTATATCCTCTTTGGTTATATAAGAAGACAGCTGTATGTAAGGCCCCGAGGTTGACCTTGATTATAAAATCAACAAATCTTGGCTTCACTTTTAATCTCTTGGACAACCTCGAGAACCTTAATATTCCAATTGGGAGAATGTTTTCCATCTTGGGCAAGTCTGGATTCATGATATGTATTCCAATTATTTATTTTATTTTGAAAAATATTGGCTACACTCCGGTTTTTAAAATTTTTTAATACCAAAGGTACCTGTTGTTGAATCCAAATCTTGTCCTTTTTTGGAGGAGGCCGATCAGTAGGAAGAATTTCTTCAGAAGGAGGGATCAGGCCTTCCATCTCAGGGTTTTTCTTAAACAATTTGACAAGAATATTATGCATACTTTGTATTGAAAAAATATTGATGTCATTCAAGCCTAAGCCATTTAACTGCCTAGGTCTTTGCAAGATCCTCAGGCTGATGACAGGTGCCTCCCCCCCCCAACATAACTTCCTACATTGGGTCTCAACATTCCTTATGAAGGCTTTCATTGGGAAAAACCCGCAAGGAAGTATGCAATTTTAGGGAGTATAACTGCATTCATTAGTGCTGTTTTTCCAAATAGAGATAGGTATATCTTTCTAATTGATGTAACAAATTTTCCACTTTTTATCAATAAATCATCCTGAATCTCTTTCCTCATTCTAGATGGGGGGAAGGTAAGATGAATCCCAGGAACTTCTGAGGAGGGGCCTTCAAATCTGCTTTCTGGTTCTAATTGACCATATGGCCAATTTCTCCTCATTGACCCCCAGACCAAATTCTAATTTGAAATTTGTCCAGGAACTCCTCTAGCCTTGACAGTTCCTCCTGTGAGGCAAGAAAGACCACCACATCATCTATATAGGAGGTATGATGGGTTCTCTCCCTCAGCATAGGAATGGCTGTCCCCTTAAGAGTTGTTCAATGCTTATCAGGAGAGGATTCACATAGGCTGTAAAGAGGAGCACACTTAGAGGCAAACCCTGCGGGATGAAAACATAGGGCTTAAAGCCTGGAGAAACTCTTCCATCCAGTGAGAAACACCTCCCAATTATGGAGGTTCTCTATCATATGAAGGTATGCTGGCAGCACATTGAACCCCTCCAGGACCCTCAAAAGTACATCAACTTTGCAATCAAATACTGAAGCAAAGTCAAGCTGAACCCCAACTGGCTTCGACATCTTTTTTATGCATATATGATCTACCAGGTGGCAAAATCGATTGACAGAATCAGCAGTCGAGCTCTTCCCTCTTAGCAATCTGACAATTAGACAGCTGAGCTAAGATGTTGTCTTGTATATCTATTTTAATGAGACCCTCATTATTAATATCAAATCGGCATTTTACATGTATGATTTGGTGCAGTGATAAAGCTACTATCTTGGAAGGTTCCAGAATCGATTCTGACATTCACAGTTCTGATGTTCAGACTTCTTATGAGCTTCTGAGCAATAAAGTTGTTAGCCTTTTAAAAAAAAAAAAATCAATAAAATTATTATTTTTAGTACTCATAAATTTGATGCAGTTACTTCAGGTAATTAATTATTATATCTAATCTGGTTATATATATATATATATATTGTAACGGGCTGGTAGATTCCATAAGAGATAGGGGGATCACATCTTACTATGGTCTGACTTTGGGTCTTCGGATAGGTGGCAAATGATTACGCGATGAAATACATAACCTATGATTGTACCCACTTCCAATAGACTAGCTTTACCTATTTTTATTAACTTAAATACAATTTGGATCAGTTCATCCAATTCTCACCCCTTTCTAGCCCTGTTATACCACAGTATTCAAACTCAGGGAGTAATTGCCTGAGCTCTCTTATCAGGGAAGGAGATCACACTAATAGTAGTTATTGCACCTCTATATAGGTGATAATTAATTACCAAAAATCAATTAAGCATAAGATATATAAAAAATATGTATGTGCAGTATAAATATATATGTATTAAAAGTCATAATAAATGACTTAAATATGTATATGTATTTCCTCTATCATATTAATAATATTAATAGGTGTAAAACTAAATAAGATAATAATGTTTATAATGGGTATGTGAATAATGAAGAACTATAAAGCTGATGGTGGATATTGAAATAATGATGAGTTAGAGACCAGATTAAAATAACAAATTATATAAACATTTATTGATTAACAAACAAAAATATAAAATATGAATAAGAATTAAATCTGATACATGTAATTTATTTTGTCAAGGATGAATTTCTACCACATCGATATCTATAATGATATTAATAAAAATAAAACTCTTGCCCTAAACCCAATGGTAGAAGTTCATGTACTTGACTAATTGTTTACAACAACGAATATGTAAAATTATAATATGTATATGTGATTTCGATTTTAGCTGGTTAATTTAAAATATGTATACACACATAACAATAACGAAAAAAATATTTGTTGTCCAGATAAATCAATGCTTATAAATCATTGATTTATAAAAGCAATATATAAATAAGCTTAATTAATAATAAAGAAATAAAAAGAAATCTATCAATGTGTTTTGCTTACTATAAGATAATATTAAAATGTCTTATCTCCTAATTTCCTATATGTTGTCAAAAATCAGTCAGATGGGAAGGTCAAAACTAGTAATTTTTTTTATTCTTTATACAATTAAAGATGATAAAAATATATATGTAAATCTAATCCCCCCCCCTTCTTATTACTCTCATACAGAATTTCTCCAAAATTATACACATTAGCTTCCATTTGTAGAAACGAAAATAATACATAAAATTTACAATAGACAAAATAATAAACAAGAAGTTTATACTTTGTGGCTAATTATGAATCAAAAAATATATAAAATGCGCTAACACCCACAAGCACACAAAGCTAAAAACAAATAAAGCAAATATATATTATTTTAATATCTATTCATTAAATGGCTAAGCGCTTTCAAGGTTCAAGCCCTCATAATCATAGCCGTATTTTTGATAAAATAATAAAACAAAAGTCACAATTTTTATCTCATTATGTTAATTAAAGTTCGATAAGTTTGCTGGAAATTGTTCATTTGCTAAATAAATTCCTAGGAATGGAGATGAAGTTCTGCTCCCACGAAGAATAGAAATTTCTTGTCTGATTCAAAAAATAATAATGTTCTCCAATTATCCTGTCTTGGATTTGGTTAGGCATTTTATTTAAAGCAAAGATGGTTTTTAAGTTTCTCTCAAATGGGCAGGTAAAATCTTTAAACTTTCATGGCTTTATTGATGACATATTATTACTCCATGGCACAAATTTTTCAGCAAGCAATCATGATATAAAAATAATATATATTTATTGATTCATTTGCTGCTCAAGATTTTAATGACGATATTATTATTTATCAAAACAATTAATTATTGAATATTACTGCAATGCACAAATTTAGCTAAAATTTGCATAATTAGCAAATAATTTAAATCTTCTTACTTTCAAATTATTTCTTTACTTTCAAACGATTGCTTTTAAATTTCAGCTTTTGGTCATTTTGATTAATATTTTAAAAAATATTTATATATTTAAATTCGATCATTTACATCCATTTTGTGTTTGAATTTATTTTTTTAAGCAGAAAAAAAAAAAAATGTTCTATCTTTGAAAGCAGAAGACAATTATAACAATTAATACAGCATTGTAGGTCACGTGAAGTTTTTTTAAACATTTTAACCTTGACATTTCCTATTGTTTAACTGACTTAATATAAATAAATGGGATTATAAATAAAAATAATAATTTATAAATATTTTAAATTTCATTTCCACAAATGGTTGCTATGTGTTTAGATTTTAATTCAGTCATTGTTTTTATTTATTTTTTTTTTTTTTTAAGTTTATGTGTAAGTTTTTTTTTTATAGTCATCCCCAATTATTAACATATAATACGTTTTATTCCAGTGTTAATATATCTATTTGTTCCTCCCTAATAATTTAATGGCTTTTATTACTTCTTTAGAAATAAAAAGATGTTTATACACATGTATATGTTGGAAAGAAAGAAAAAGTTAATATGCCAATTTGCTTGGCAATTTATTAGTTAAGCAAACATGTTACTTGACTCCAATTGGTAGAGTGTCTTAAATAACTGGATTGTGTGGCAGGTTGTAGCTCATCACTACAATATATATATATATATAAACATAAACACATTGAATAAATCAAACTTTATTTTTTCATGACTAATACTTTTTTTAAGTATGCTTTAAACGTAAACTCAACCACTTATTTTGGAAATGTATGAATAAAGATATATAAAAAAGTCAATTGATCTCCAAAATGCACATTTCATACTGAACTAATACTCTTCTATTGGTTCAAGTCATAATTGCTTATATAGTTTTTCATCATTTGTTCAGTATTTATCAATACCAAATCATTACACTTTGATATTAATTACTTCAGATAAATATGTCAATATGTTTGAAGAGTGTGAGGTGGAATTGAAGTGCTTACTTTAAAGAATTCTCAGGGAAAATTAAGTATTTTTTAGATATCTGACATAATTAACTACTCATATTGTTTAATATATGGATATGATCTGAGGAAGCAGAACAGTATAAATAAAATTCTATTTGATGCTTATGTAATGTATAAGTTGTGATATTTACTCATCTGCTCCCAAATCATTCATATTTTAAAAATTTCCTAAGAACTATATTCCTTAAAGTATATGTTTTAAACAGTGGACTTCTAGCAACACTAATTTTAAGATTTGAACACAGAATGACTGACTTTGGAAATATTTTCAGTTTACAAGTAAGCCTTTCAGATAGAGTTATTTCATTGCCAGCTTAGTTAGCCATCCATCCATTAGTTGGCATTTGGGTGTTTTGCTTTTATTGACTAAAGAGTAAATTTTAGGAGAATCAGGATTGATGAAATAAATATCAGTACACTGACTGTAAAATGAGGCATAACTATAATGTGATACAATCTTTATTATTGATGCTAGTGTATCATACTACTACAGACTGTGAAGTTAAACTTTACCTTTATATTTTTATTTTAAATACATTGTTATATTAATAACAATTACATCTGGTAGGAATTTATATAAATCTAAACAAGGATCATGCAATAAAAGCTTAAATAAGTGTAGAGGAGGAGATTTAACTTTTTAGTTTTGAAAAATGCCAGGACAAAAAAGTTAAGAAATTTAATCAACTTTTAAAAACAAGCAAAGATTAACAGAATTATAAACGTTGACTGTTTAGTACTAATGAATTAATATGTAAATTCTTTTTATTTTAGAATTTTAAATTAATACTGAAATAATAGCCAAATGTTTTGATATGAAATGGGTTTTTTAAAGACATATTAGGTATATATTTTCAACAGATGTACTTCAATGACCTCCACATCACCACACATATTATTGAAACACGTGAATAAAGATATTGTAAAAGTATATTATTTTTTATAAAAAAATTTTAATGTGCCCCCGCCCCCGCTATAATTTTGTTTACATCTTGTAAAAAAAAAAAAAAAAGATTTCCTAAGTAATTGCTAGTTAAAAATATAAGCTATATTTATTTTAAAAGTTCAGTAACAAATGAGAAATTTTGACAAATTATTTGCAAGTGATGAATTAAAAAATTATTTGTATATATATATGTAATCTAAATAAATTTGTGGACTTATTGCTTGGAAATTCATAAGACGTTTGAATAGTGGCAGTGACCCATGAATCTTAAGATTTAGAATCTACTCATACACGAAATCACATAGGATTGCCTATATAATAATAGATAGCTTCATGAAGCAGATATTAAGATATGATTTAAGTTTGATAACTGTTTTTGCTGCATAATATGTTCAAAATTGGGCTTTTGCGTTAGCAGCTATTAACTTTGATGATTGTAGACTGGCCAAATGTAAAAATAAAAAATGTTGATTATAATATAATGTTGCTTTCAGTGTAATAGAGAAGTTTTCTACTATTATAGGTGCTAAACACACATATTTTATTATTTCTGTATAATTATCTACATTTCTCATTATAGTGTTTTGTTTGATTCTTTTACTTTGTGGTTAAGTTTGCCGTTGAAATATATCATTCAATTTGAAAAGTCTTACTGTAAAATTAAATGAATAAATTCTAATTTTAAGTTGAGACAACATCTCTTATTTGAGTTGCAGATAGTTGCTCTAAAAATAACAACAATAATAAAGTTCATATTTAGTAAATAACTATTAGATGTTCTTTTGTCATGAGAGATGAATTTTCAAAAAATAATAAATGTAATATATATTGTAGAGGTTAATGTTTAGAATGAAAGACAATTATCTTTTTAAGTTGACATAGTAACGATTTGGGTTAGGCATTCAACAGACTAATATTTTTGATTAAAAGTCATGTTTTAAATTTTTTCATATTTATTTGATACCTTTTTGCTTATATGTAAATATACTTATAAAATATATAATCATGTACACACATACAAGTTATATGTATATATGATCACATGAATATATACTTTATTTATTAATGAGATTTATTTATCTTTAATGCCATATTGTAAGATGTTGATAAAATTGATTAATTTAATAAGGACCGCATTGTTATGAATATTGTAGTCCGTCCCCCCCTATATGTCTTACTTAAAAGTGCGATTTTATTTTTATATTGAAGTTTTTAACATTATTGTCTGTTTAAAAATTTTTTTAATATATCTATATGAATTTCAAGTCTTTAAATACCATATTTAAAAAATAATAATCATATGGCTAGTTGTTTTGGAACATCATTCCAATATTCAAATATCCTAATGGCAAGTGAAGCACAAAGTTTTTCATTTAATTTAACTTTTTTTAAATCTACTGTTCTATCAATGATCTGGGAGAACTGTAGCATTATTCCATCTTCTTAAGTATCACAATATTTGATTAAATTGCTAATCATTGCCCATAGACTTTTTTCAGGAACATTCTCCATTAAAAGTAGGTTCTGTTTTCATTATGTTTTTTTTTTCTTATTTTATGATGATGTTCCAAACAATAGAACTCATTCAAATTGATTATATGATTCTGAATGTGGAATGTTTGATTTTAAATGAAATAGTTATACAGTTATTTGATCAATGAGCTGTAAAAGATTTAACCATCCAAGTGATACATTTGAATTTTTTTTAGTAGGAATTTGGTGATACTTTATTTTAAATTAAATATTTTAAAGAATGATTATATCAATGATGATCAAGACCATCTTAGTCATTAAGCAGAAAACTTAACATATAACATGCCAACACAGCTGCCATAAATTTTGAGATTAGTGAGATACTATGAAATGCAAAAAAAAAAAATGTTTGTAGGATAAAATTGTGTCACCATATTGAATTTTTAAAAAATACAACAGACATACTGTGTACAATATTTTCAGTTTGAATTGACATTAAATAGCAAATTATGTATATTGTTTGAATAGCAAATATGAAAGAATATAACAAAACTGGAAAAATACAGTAATTTTCTTTTGAAAATTTTTTTTAAGATTTTTACAAATTTTCATTTTGAAAGTTTTAATGTTAAAAATCACTTTTCAGACAGCTCACTATACAAACAGTGAGGATTGCCAATTCCTCTACAAGCACATGATAAATGCTTTTAGCCAGAGCCAGCACTTAAAATATCTCTGTCAGGGAACCCCTTCCCAAACCCCTGACCATGATTTCGTGCTTTGGCACTCCTCAGAGAGGTGTCAGGGCAGGTTCAGACACTAGATCTAAAATACCAACCCAAAGCCAAGCACTTAGCTAAAAGTTATCTATTGAGTGGAAAGTCTGAAATTTTCAGACATCTACATGTCTTCAAACGCAGCTATTCAACTCAAATAGCTATATGGGGCTGATAAATCATAAAGCTTGTAGAGGATTGGCAATCCTCACTATTTATAACTTACAAGCTTAAGAGATAGGGTCATGTGATCTATGAATTGATCTATGACTCTTATTTTGACTATTGTTTAGCTTCATTATATTTCTCATAAAATTCTAAAAAAAAAAGAAGATATATAACATGACTTACTTGAGATAAATCTTCATTATAAAATATTTAAATATGTACCCACTAGTGACTTTCATTTTTACTAACTGACTTAGATCTTGTCTTTCCATCCAGATATCCGCTGAAAAGTATGATTATTTCTAATGAAAAAAAATTAACAATAAGTATTAAAAGTAAGATGTTATGCAAAAGAATTTTATAAAAAAAAATTTTTTTTAAAATAATTATATATATATATATTTGTGGCCGTAAACTTCTCGTGGCCAACCATAGCCATCAAAATGTCATTGCCTCTCTCAACTACCCTATCGTGCCGAACTCGTTAAGGAATCAAAAACTGTAACCATTTGATTGTGTCCCAACTATGTAATATCACCAAAACATAAGTGCACCTAAGAATTGTAACCTTGATCACTGATCCAACTCCCGCTAAACATTGTCAGCTATTAAGAGCTGTAACCAAAGCATATCATGCTATCTATTTTATGCCACCAAAGACTTAATCAACATCTGGAGCAACTTACCATAGACCAAACTAATGATCTAACATAAATTTTTATGATTTAATTTGATCGCAGCCAGGGTGTACACACGAAGACCTATCATAGTAGTATGATAAAATACATTAAACAAATTATAAGTGCAATGTTATTACTTTTAAACCTTAATTGCGATTTTTATGGTATGGGACCCTATGGGGAACATGTACAAGATGGCATAATTGTGGAACTACATAAGATTATGAAATTTTAAACCATCCATATGATTTTTAATCCAATGCTAGTCCAGGTAAAGCTTTGCAATAAATAAATATAAATACTTGGGTTCTTTTTTTATAGTTTACTATATTATTGAGACTCTTATTATACTGACAAATGACAATTTTAAAAAACGTTAAGTAAATATATTGAATCATATCATTATTTGGTAAATCTGTTGCAAGTTTAGTATTTAATTTATATTTTATACTAGGATCAACTTACTAAAGCCACAATGATGGAAAAAGGTAAATGGGGATTTTATTGTACCTTACTCATCATAAACTACCAAAGAAGGAAAAGCATCCAAATGTTTTCTCAAGAAAAATATTTATAAACTCTTATATCATGTTGACGATAATATGTAATTCAAGGTATGCTCTTCAATGTATGCTCTTTAATGTATGCTCTATCCAAAGTTTATGATTTCTGATTTATGAATGACGCATACCAAGGGCACAGTAAGTTTAATTATAAATCAACTTTTATTGCAAATTTATGAATAATAAGTAATTAATTCCAATGTTATAATTAAAGACATAAATAAACAAATAAAAATAAATAAATGATAATTCCATTGACTTTCTTCAATAACATCTCCTAAGGTACAGTTTTAAAATCAATCATACCTTATTTCAATCTAATATAATGAATATTGAGGAGATTATACCAAATTCAGCATCAAACTCATGAAATATTTAACGTCATTTCCAGATTCAATAAATCCCTACTGTAAACATATAATCATATAATAAATAATATTATGTCTGTAGGATTTAGCTATAATGTAATCATTAAATAAAGTGAAAATGTAAACTTACATTCTAGTAAATAATAATCAACCAACAGTTAATTATCATGAACTAGCTTGAATAGAGTGTCCTGCTACCCATTTGATTTATCTAACCTATAAATTATGCTTACAAACAAAGAAGATGATTTAGCAGATTAACTAAAAATACTTTCCACAACTATATTCAAAGTGAAGCAAACATATTACTAAAGATGTATTCATCTACTACGTAGAAATTAAATAACATAAACACTTTGGTGGATTTATACACCTTCTTAAAACAACAATAAATTTCAAGTACTTCATTCTATGGATTAGCATACAAAAGTAGCAGGAATGAGGGTAAAATACAAAAATAGCAATTAAGTAATCTGCGGATTAACCACCAGCACAGATTAATGCCCTTTAACGATATAAAACAACATTACTATTTACTGCACATTAAGAGTGCAAAATCATCCTCCTCGGATTCTTCTGACCATTCAGCACGGCCGACACTTTAACAAATGTGGGTTCTTGCTTAATAAAATGTTACACTAATCAGGACAACTAATGTACTAACTATACCTTACTTGAAATACATTATAGGTAATATAGTATAAGTAATATTAGTATATGAATATGAAATATGGAAAGACTCACAAAACATCTCAAATGGAGTGATATATCTCATGAATTCATTTAGTACTGTTTAAGCTTTTTCGCAAGTAACTATTCTCTTGAATAAATATTTTATTCAACCCCTATTAATTTAAACTTAATAAATATAACTTTTGAACTTCACATGCAAGTTCATATAACGATAAAATTAAAATAATACATTATTCATCAAATACATAAAATTTAACAGGTGTGTGTTTGATATAAATTAAATGTATAGCATTTTATAGTTCAATACATGAATTATAGCAGAGGTGTGTATCACAAATTGGATTGTATAGCATTTTATAATTCCAAATAGGATGAAGTGGAATCCATGTACGATGTGTCAAACAATAAATATGCTGCAGCTTAATAGCTATATCTTTAGTTGAATTCTATACATGCAATTTTGTCAGTTTGTATTTGTTATTATAATCACTATTAGATTACTGATTTTACGTAGCTACATAAACATAAAACAATTTCAAAAACATGACACGCAGAATTTAAATGAAAATGTTTTTCAAAAGTTATTAATCTCTCTACATTTCTCTATTAAAAATGTTTCAAGTTTATCACATCCATTAGAATATTTATTCATCCATGCTTAAATCTTGGAATAACAATTATAGCAATTAATTCAATCATTCCTTTAACAAAAGATAAAATTAGAAAATAGCTTTGATTAATTCTTTGAAGACTATTTATTATCCAAATGTTAAACAAATTAACTAGCAAATAGATTACTGTCATTGTAAAGTTAAATATCAATCAATACTATATTTTTATTACAGTGTAAATAAGGAAATAATAAACTATATTGATAACTTAACATTTTACTTGAATTTAAACTTCTTCTTTTTTTTTAAAAACAAATTTTTATATTCATAAAAAATTTTGTAATTAAAATACTTATTGGTGCAAATTGTAGAATAATAAACATTTTAAAACATGGCAAATTCTTGCAATTAATTCTTTTAAATTTAAACTGGGAAGCTCCGACATTTTAAAAATGTAATATTGGGAAATTATTACGGTGATTAAATCACTTAGTAACCGACTTGAACAGACTTTTAAATTTAGCAATTCGTCTTATAATTATTACCACTATGTTATATTTATGTTTATAGCAAATTTTGTGGTAATCAATTTGTATTAACTATTTTAAAATAAGCTTATCAAATTTACACCATTTTGCCTTTTTACAATTTTCTTTTCTTTCTCCCTCAAAAATAAACTATCCGACAATCTTCTCTTAAATTCGCGCTCTTTTCTTTTTTTACATTGGGGCATACGTAATTATTATTATTTATTTTTAATAATTAATTTTAATTGAACAAATAGTTTTTTTAATTCAATGGAAATAATAATTGAAGTTCATTTTAAACAAATTAAAAAACAAAATATTATTTTTAATAATATTTTACCAAATTTTAATATGCTGTCAAATTTTTAAAAAGTTAAACATTTTGATATAGGGATTAGTATATTAGAATAAGCAAATTTAAATT